>CM038670.1:382115311-383315311 GCA_021605145.1 Aegilops bicornis
GGGTTCATCGGTGGAGCTGACCGGACTCCAGAAATGCATCAGAAACATGATGAGCAAGAAAATCAAGCTTGTCAATGTGGTCCAGGTCATGCTCTTCCGCCGGATTCTCCCGTGTCAATGACGGGCATTCAATTTGTGGGAGTTCGACCCGGCCGAGCACCAGACGCTGCGAGAGCTCTTTGACACGACGCACAAGGACGTCTGGAAGGTGTTGTTCAAGGGCGCCGAGGTACCTCCTCACCTTACCGAGGACCGCGGACTCAGCGCAAAGCGCCATGCCAATCCGGTAAGTTTTTTATATCTCACAGGATGTTTATTTTCCCCAGTTTAATCATGTGCGGGATCTAAGCCTCCATGACATTAACAGGACTGGGTAGAGACAGCAGAGCAGATCGATTGCCCAGCCCCGCTGCGTGAGGATCCAGCAGATGCTCTCCTAACGAAGATGCTGGTTCTGGCGCCTTACGAGGTGCCGGTGAAGAAGGCCAAGAAGAAGGCCACGAGGACCAGGAAGGGTCTCCGTCGCAAGGTTATATCGGACTCATCGTTCGAAAACTCCGAGGTGCACTCCTCCCACGTAAACGAGGAGGAGGAAGAGGAAAGTTCTCCCCCCCCCCCAGCCGGGGGAGACGAGAAAAGGAAGGCCGCCACATCCGGGGAGGCCGAAGGGTCCAAGAAGGGAAGGACCCTCCTCCCGGACTGCTCCACGAAGGCCGCCTACAGCAACGACGAGTGGTTGCCCAGGGACAAGCCCCTGGCGAAGTGGTAAGTATCTGGATACCATAGCAATTCATGGTATGTTTTACTGCACTGCTTCTCATCACGCGAACATGATTATGCAGTCCGTCCCGAGCCCATATCGACGTATCTTCGTCGGATGGTTCTTTGGACCCGTCGGATATGAATAGTGATTCACTTCTGACCGCCTCCACCCCTCGCCCTACGGACAACGTCGAGGTGTTGTATCAAAGGGCACCGAGCCGAGGGGAGGTAGTCCTGGAGGCGCCTTTAGGCGACATTCCGGACCCTGGGCACAAAGGGAGCAAGACTCCCATGGGCTCACGAATTGACCTCGGCCGAACCTTTGCCGGAACCTCCAGTGGTTCCAGACTCTATTAGGCGACCCCCCGTTAAGAGGGGCAAGCCGCCCGTGCCGGTGGCCTCTGTCCATCCAAAGGCACCGGACAACTTGCTGGAAGCGCTTCGCGGCGCTTCCATCGACGAAGAGCAACGCACTATCATGAGTGCGGTGATCGAGAAGGTTCAGTCCGCCAAAAGCGGACTAACTGAAGCTTATGCCAGCCTCCTAATAGGCTTTCAAGTAAGTAATCAAATTATAGGGAAATATTACCACATAGACAGTAGCCCCTAATGCTCTGTTTGGCGTTCGCGAATAAAGGCCGAATAGAGGATCAAATAATGACTCAGGAGTCTAATCAGAATATGTCTATGTGCATATGCAGGCTTCACTGCTGGCCGCTGCCGCACGTACTGCGGAGGTCGCTGCACTGAAGCAGGACCTTGAGCGGTCCAAGGAAGAGCTCGGCCTTACCAAGAGGCGGCTCGAAGAGAACAAATGTAAGCGATACCCTGTCTTTATATTAAAAAGAAATTTGGTTGTAAAATAATAGGATCATCATGAATTTGCCAGGGGCCACGACCGAAGTGGCGACCCTGAAGAAGGCGCTGTCCGAGGCCAAAGACAAAGCGGCCAAGGAGCGCATCGAGCGAGAAAAGCAAGAAGCCCGGGTAGGCAAGGTGCAGCAAGAGCTCCAGGATCTCGCCAAAAAACACGAGTCCTTGGTGCTTGACTCTAAGACACGAGAGTCCGAGCTTGCGAAGGCCCTGAAAAGCGCAGAAAACGCCAGGGCTGAAGCCCACAAGGCCCTCGAGGAGATTGAGGCGGTTAAGAAGATAGCAGCGGGTAAGGCATTCATTATGCAAAGCAAGCATGTGAAGGAAACTTTCCTTTTACTTAGCCGAGTTCAGAGCTCTCCAGGAGTGTTCGCAGATCTTCCCCGCAGTGTGTTGGATGCCGTGGAGTTTTACCAGGCTGAGGAGGGGAGCTCGACGGAGAAGTTGTTCTGGTCTCAGTATACTGGGACCGAACACCCAATGCCCTTGAGCGACCAGCTGAAGCAACTGGTCGAGCTCCACAAGGCGGCCGAACAGGCCATGAAGGGTCTTATAGTCTGGATGTGGCCTGGCGATCCCCTGCCTGACAGCTACTTCGGTCTGGTGAGGCGGCTTGTGAATGCCTGCCCATGGCTTGAAGTCATAAAGCGGTCCGTCTGCATCGAGGGTGCACGCAGGGATTTTGCACGGGCGAAGGTGCACTGGGCGAAGCTGGACGTCGTAAAGCTGGTGAAGGAGGGGCCGCCGGAAGGCAAGGGGCATCTCCACCCCGAAATGTATTATGACAGTGTCCTGAAGGGTTCCCAGCTTGTGGCGGAGGAATGTCTAAAGATGTAATATTTGAATGAACGTACTCATGTGATCCTGTAATGTGAAACGAGTTCATTTGCGCTATGCAACGCTTGTTAATTTAAAATATTACCTTATGTGCGGCCGTTTATGAAATCTGAGGTTGGCGGTCGTAAACACGCCCCCATGTAACTAATCTTTGGGGTGTTCGGGATAAACCTGAACACTCTTTATCCCAATTTTGGGTCCTTCGAAGGAGGTGTTCAGCACAGCGAACCAGGCAATCGGACTATAAAGCTTTATCACCCTCACTTAGCTATAGAAGTCTACAATTTTAAATTTTGGCGAAGCCCCTAGTATTCGGAAGGCCGAATTTGGGGCGCTATATACGCCTAAGTCAGGCAAGGCCGACTCCTCGCCCGAAGCAGAAAACATCTATAAGGACTTGAGACCTCTCGAACAGCGACCAGCTCTCGCCTCATCATGACAGTCAGTTTTCGGCTTTCTCTACTGAGGTGCTCGTCCGGAAGAACCGGGACACAATCGCAGTAGTTGCTATGTCTTGAGCTTGCGTTGGTTTTCCCCGAAGAGGAGAGGATGATGCAGCACGGTAGCATAAGTATTTTCCTCAGTTTTTTAGAACCAAGGTATCAATCCAGTAGGAGGCCACGCGCAAGTCCCTCGTACCTGCACAAAACGATAGCTACTCGCAACCAACGCGATTAGGGGTTGCCAGTCCCTTCACGGTCACTTACGAGAGTGAGATCTGATAGAGATAATATTTTTGGTATTTTTGGTATAAAGATGCAAAGAAAAAAGTAAAAAGCAAAGTAAAAACAAAGCAAGTATAAAAGTGATGGAGATTGATATGATGAGAATAGACCCGGGGGGCATAGGTTTCACTAGTGGCTTCTCACAAGAGCATAATTATTCTACGATTGGGTGAACAAATTACTGTTGATCAATTGATGTAATTGAGCATAATTATGAGGTTATCTAGGTATGATCATGTATATAGGCATCACGTCCGATACAAATAGATCTAAACGATTACGCATCTACTACTATTACTCCACTCATCGACCGCTATCCAAAGCATGCATCTAGAGTATTAAGTTAAAAACAGTAACGCCTTAAGCAAGATGACATGATGTAGAGGAATAAATTCATGCAATATGATAAATACCCCATCTTGTTATCCTCGATGGCAACAATACAATACGTGCCTTGCAACCCTTTACATCCTTTGGGTAAGGACACCGCAAGATTGAACCCAAAGCCATGCACTTCTCCCATTGCAAGAACTACCAATCTAGTTGGCCAAACCAAACGGATAATTCGAAGAGACTTGCAAAGATAACAATCATACATAAAATAATTCAGAGAAGATTCAAATATTATTCATAGATAAGCTGGATCATAAACCCACAATTCATCGGTCTCAACAAACACACATAAAAAAGAAGATTACATCGAATAGATCTCCACGAGAGAGGGGGAGAACATTGTATTGAGATCCAAAAAGAGAAGAAGCCATCTAGCTACTAGCTATGGACCCGAAGGTCTGAAGTAAACTACTCACACTTCATCGGAGGGGCTATGGTGTTGATGTAGAAGCCCTCCGTGGTGGATGCCCCCTCCGGTGGAGCTCCGGAACAGGCCCCAAGATGGGATCTCGTGGATACAGGAAGTTGCGGCGGTGGAATTAGGTTTTTGGCTCCTGTTACGATCGTTTGAAGTGCGTAGGTATATATAGGAGGAAGGAGTACGTCGGTGGAGCTTCTAGGGGCCCACGAGGCAGGGGGCGCGCCCTAGGGGGGCGCCCTCCACCCTCGTGACCGGCTCGTGGCTTTCTTGACGGAGGGTCCAAGTCTCCTAGGTCTTATCTGATGAGAAAATCACGTTCCCGAAGGTTTCATTCCGTTTGGCCTCCGTTTGATATTACATTTCTTCAAAATCTTGAAAAAGGCAAAAACAGCAATTTTGAAATTTTGGGCCTCCGGTTAATAGGTTAGTCCCAAAAATAATATAAAAGTGGAAAATAAAGCCCATTATAGTCCAAAACAATAGATAAAGTAGCATGGAGCAATCAAAAATTATAGATACGTTGGAGACGTATCAGTAGTTCTCCCAGCGCTACCTTAGCCGACTTTGCGGAACGTAAGGTACCAAAACATGGGAGCCGGGCAAACCCAACTATTGACCCAAGACATGATTCAGAGCTGATGCATATAATGCTATAAGTTCGGGGTGTCGCACTGTCGAAAGTGTTCGGACTTCTCACGCCGTATTATGGGGTATACTGAAGCCCCTGGCATACTAGTCGTACTAGATTGTACGAGTACAATCTGTCGTAATTAAGCAGATAAGAAAAAGGAAGGGTAATGCAATAATAGACTAATGATATGCATTGTTATTTAAATAATACGTCGAAGCATACTGATACAAGTAGTGCAATAAGCAAAAAAAAGGACTATTTGACATGTCCTGTCCAAGGGTAAGCTGCGTATAGGTATTAAAAATGGGTACTTCGATTCTTATCAGAGACCACCTGGGGATTCCCTTGTACATCTTAGCTTCTTTCCTCCTTGGGTGTTCCTTCCCGTAATGCGTCCAGCAATCAGACTGCCGGAAAGGGCTTCCAGAGAGTAAGGTCCTGAAAGAGAGGAAATGATAAAGGTATACAGCCCCTGGGGCGGTTGAGCCACATTGTGGGACGTGCCTTGGTCGTGCCCCTGCCTATGCCCATGGTATTTTTAGTGCATAATTATGTACGCGCGACACAGATTCCGTCGCTTGACTGGACTAGGATGGGGGCCGAATTGCTAGGCAAGCTCTGAACGTGCCAGGCGGTCCTGTTGCAGGTTACTCCGGACTCGCTTGAAGGTGTCCGAGGGCTTTATCGCCGAATTGGCGGACCAACTGATGCAACCACTGAAACTATCACCATAATGATAGTTGTTTTGAAATGAAATGTAGGAGGGCTCCATTGCAATGGATACGGAGCCCTCACCCAAGCAGCACTTCTCCAAGCATTAGAAACATCAGTTCGACAACGCCTCATAATCTCTGCATGTCTTCTGCATGAATCCAATAATATATTTGAACTGGGTATACTTGAACTGCAGCCCTTAGTTGTATGCACCACCAGCAGTTAGGAAGAATGCATACACCCATATAATGCCAACACTGATTGGTACCTGGCAACAACAGATTCCAGTACCGGACTCGCTTGAAGGTGTCCGGGGGCTTTATCGCCGAATTGGCGGTTTGCCTTGAAAGGCTGCGTTGTGCCTCAGCTACGAGGGCCGGAGTGTGCTCCTTCGTGCGGAGCGAGCGTTCTTTGTTTCCATTGACTGTTATAACCCCACGAGGTCCTGGCATTTTGAGCTTGAGGTATGCATAATGCGGTACCGCATTGAATCTGGAAAATGCGGTTCGCCCGAGCAGTGCATGATAACCACTGCGGAACGGGATGATGTCGAAGATTAACTCCTCGCTTTGGAAGTTGTCTGGAGATCCGAAGACTACTTCCAGTGTGATTGAGCCTGTGCAATGGGCCTCTACACTTGGGATGACACCTTTAAAGGTGGTTTTAGTGGGTTTGATCCTCGAGGGGTCTATACCCATTTTGTGCACTATATCCTGATAGAGCAGGTTCAGGCTGCCGCCGCCGTCTATAAGGACTCAAGTGAGGTGAAATCCGTCAATGATGGGGTCTAGGACCAATGCGGCAGATCCTCCATGATGAATACTAGTGGGGTGGTCCCTGCGATCGAAGGTGATCAGACAAGAGGACCATGGGTTGAACTTTGGGGCGACAGGCTCCATCGCATAGACGTCCCTTAGTGCACGCTTTTAAAGGTGGTTTTAGTGGGTTTGATCCTCGAGGGGTCTATACCCATTTTGCGCACTGTATCCTGATAGAGCAGGTTCAGGTTGCGGCCGCCGTCCATAAGGACTCGAGTGAGGTGAAATCCATCAATGATGGGGTCTAGGACCAATGCGGCAGATCCGCCATGACGGATACTAGTGGGGTGGTCCCTGCGATCGAAGGTGATCGGACAAGAGGACCATGGGTTGAACTTTGGGGCGACAGGCTCCATCGCATAGACGTCCCTTAGTGCACGCTTCCGTTCCCTCTTGGGAATGTGGGTTGCGTATATCATGTTCACCGTCTTCACTTGTGGGGGGGAACCTCTTTTGTCCTCCCGTGATCAGCGGTCGGGGCTCCTCCTCGTCATCGCTATGCAGCCCCTTGTCCTTGTTTTCGGCATTCAACTTGCCGGCCTGCTTGAACACCCAGCATTCTCTGTTGGTGTGATTGGCTGGCTTATCGGGGGTGCCATGGATTTGACACGAGCGATCGAGTATGCGGTCCAAACTGGACGGGCCCGGAGTACTTCTTTTGAATGGCTTTTTCTGCTGACCGAGTTTAGAGCCACTGAATCCGGCATGACTGCCGTATCTTCGGCGTTATCGCCGTTGTTGCAGCACTTATGCCTGTTACGACGTGGTCTGCCGTTATTACCTTTGGTATCTGATGTGTTGTTGCTGCGAGCCAGCCAGCTGTCTTCGCCCGCGCAAAAGCGGGTCATGAGCATCGTGAGGGCTGCCATAGACAGCTTCTCCTGGCTGAGGTGCCGGGCGAGCCACTCGTCACGGATGTTATGCTTAAATGCTGCTAAGGCCTCTGCATCTGGACAGTCGACAATTTGGTTTTTCTTAGTTAAGAACCGGGTCCAGAATTGCCTTGCCGATTCCCCTGGCTGCTGAGTTATATGGCTCAAGTCATCAGCACCCGGTGGTCGCACATAAGTGCCCTCGAAGTTGTCAATGAATGCATCTTCCAAATCCTCCCAACTGCCAACGAAGTCTGCTGGCAAGCTATTCAGCCAATGCCGAGCTGGTCCTTTGAGTTTTAGTGGGAGGTACTTGATGGCATGTAGATCATCACCGCGAGCCATGTGGATGTGGAGGAGGAAATCCTTGATCCATACCGAGGGATCTGTTGTACCGTCATATGATTCAATATTTACGGGTTTAAAACCCTCTAGGAATTCGTGATCCATTACTTCATCAGTGAAGCATAGGGGGTGTGCGGCGCCTCTGTGCCGGGCTATATCACGACGCAGTTCATACGAGTCTTGTCTGCCGTGTTCGGCTCGGTCGGATTTTCTTTTAGTGTACCCGGCTTGATGATCATCGTCACGTGTTGGTGCACGCCCCCTTGATCCGTAGATCGATCTTGCATGTTTTGCCTTGTTTTCCAATGCGTCTCGCAGGTCCTGCGTGTTGCCCCGGGCCTTGGTATTTTTGTTTGATTGGCGGCGGGGCGCGGGCTGGACTTCGGGCTGAAATGCCTCTTTGTCTCGACCACGAGGTGGCCGATTAGCCGCATCATACGCTGGTGATGTAGGTTTCAATGCTTCCTCCTCGAGTTGAGGTAGCAACCTGTGCTTTGGATAACTCTTGGTTGGGCGCTCGAGTTCGTATTCCTCGGCTGCCAGGACTTCGGTCCATCTATCCGCTAGCAGATCTTGATCAGCTCGAAGTTGTTGTTGCTTTTTTCTTCAGGCTACTTGTTGTGGCTATAAGTCGGCGATTGAAGCGTTCCTGCTCGACGGGATCCTCAGGCATGACAAATTCTTCGTCCCCGAGGCTCACTTCGTCTTCGAAGACAGGCATGTAATTGTCATCCTCTGATTCTCTGTTTGCTGCCTATTCCGGAGGGCTAGCTTGTTCATCCTCCCGCTCGAGGTCTGGCTGGAGGGGATTATCGTCGTCTTCGGCACTATCCGGAGCGTTATTGTCTCTTGTGCCTGTATCGCTGCTTTTGCTATGGCGAGACTTAGAGCGGCGCCGCTGGCGTCGGTGCTTGGGTTGCTTCTTGGAGGGATTATCCTCCGTTGTCTTGTCGCCATCCCCTTCTTTGGGGGTGTCCACCATGTATATGTCATATGATGAGGTGGCCTTCCAGCGCCCCGTGGGCGGTGGTTCTTGTTTGTCTCCTGCATCGTCGTCCATACCGTCGATGTCTTCGGAGCCGAAGTCGAGCATGTCGGTTAAATCATCGACAGTGTCTACTAAGTGGGTGGTGGGTGGGCCACGAATTTCTTCATCGTCCGCATCCCATTCTAGCCGGACATAGTTCGGCCAAGGGTCTCCCGACAGGGAGAGAGACTTCAACGAGTTTAGTACGTCACCAAAAGGCGAGTGTTGAAAGATATCCGCGGAGGTAAAATCCATGATCGATGCCCAATCAGATTTGATGGTTACGGGCACAAGCGGCTCGGAGTCCGTGGCCGGGGACGAATCCAACGGTTCGACAACACGGGTCTCGTAGGAGGTGACGTCAGTATTCGGCGCTATCGCCATTGAGCGTGTGGCCTCCGTGGCGGGGTCCATCCACCCATCCACAGATGTTGCAATTTGTTCCGGATTGAGGGCCGGAGTAGTTGCAGGTGTGATCTCCCGAACACAGTCCGACGGCAGAGCTAAATCATGCGCGTCGTGATTGTGCGGCGCACCTCACATGGGCTCGAATCTGTCGAAGATCAAGTCTCCGCGGATGTCGGTAGTATAGTTCAAGTTTCCAAACCTGACCAGATGGCCAGGGGTGTAGCTATCGATCTGCTCCAGATGGCCAAGCGAATTGGCCCGCAGTACGAAGCCACCGAATACGAAGATCTGTCCGGGGAGGAGAACCTCACCCTGGATCACATCATTGCCGATGATTGAAGGAGCCATCAAGCCTTACGGTGACGGCACAGTGGAACTCCCAATGAAAGCATCAATGTCGGTGTCAAAACCGGTGGATCTCGGGTAGGGGGTCCCGAACTGTGCGTCTAAGGCGGATGGTAACAGGAGGCGGGGGACACGATGTTTACCTGTGTTCGGGCCCTCTCGATGGAGGTAATACCCTACTTGCTGCTTGATTGATCTTGATGATATGAGTATTACAAGAGTTGATCTACCACGAGATCATAGAGGCTAAACCCTAGAAGCTAGCCTATGCTATGATTGTTGTTGTCCTACGGACTAAACCCTCCAGTTTATATAGACACCGGAGGGGGCTAGGGTTACACATAGTCGGTTACAAGGGAGGAGATTTACATATCCGTATCGCCAAGCTTGCCTTCCACGCCAAGGAGAGTCCCATCCGGACACGGGACGAAGTCTTCAATCTTGTATTTTCATAGTCCAACAGTCCGGCTAAAGTATATAGTCCGGCCGTCCGAGGACCCCCTAATCCAGGACTCCCTCAGCGGCTCCGGGGACTCAGCAGCATCCAGGCAGCACCAAGGGACCTCCAATGCCAAGCATGAGTAGTTGGTCGAGCTCGAGAGGCACCGGAGCGAGGTGGCCGAGCTGCGGAGGTCGCCGGAGTTCTCTGGTCGGGGCAGACGGCCAGAGGCCTGCCCGACCGGGCTATGGCTCTTCTACGTGTTTGTGGAGGTGGTGCGGAGTGGTGTGTGGCTGGGAAACAAGGAGGGAGGCCCTATTTATAGCCGAAGCAAGGGGGTATCGTGTTACCGCCGGAGTTCTTTGGAAGCCAGTGAACGGCGACGAAACGCTCATGTGCGAGGGGGCAAGCGTGCAGCATCAATGCGGGAGCTGTCCACGCTCGTGGACGAGCACAGGACGCATGGGGGAAAAGGACAAGGGCACGCACGCACTGTGGCTTTTGGTCGCAACATGCCCGTGCTCGCTGCGGCGTCTCCGGCGTCGGCGAGCGCCAGGGAGGGGTCATGGATGATGGGTCAGGGCTGGTGGTGCGGCGTGGTAGTCATCGGCGAGCGCTGGCTCGAGCACGCGCCAAACAGAGGTGTTGGCGCTACCCAGAGCGCGTCGAACGCATGCCAGGCGCCGTGTCCTCATGCGGTCACCACCCTGGCATGGTCAAGACGACGTCCAAGCACTGCCAAACCTTGTCTATGCTCTAGTCCACGCAGTGTTTAGTCTAGGAACGTTGATAACACATAGCGAGGCCGATCAGACTTGACGCAACCAAGTTTGCAAGTTTCTGACCCGAAACTTGGTCTGCAAGTTAAGCTGGCTTCTAGATGGCCATTTTTGTGATCTCCTAGGGTTTAGATTTTTTTAGGAGGCTAATTAAGCTCAAGAAAGATCAGGGCCAAAAGATCAAGGAAAAATGAACTTGTTGTGCAATCTGAAATTTTGGGCCAGAATAGAAATTACTTTCTATAGCAAAAATATTGCAAAAAGTCATGCAACATTTTTGCTTGGGAAGGTGTGCCAAGGTCCAAAAAATATTCAGGAATTATTTCAAATTTTTGGGAGCAATAAAAATTAGGGTTGCTTTGGAGCACTAGTTTCTGAATAGAGTCTCGGAGAGGAAAATGAATATTTTTCTTTTATGAAAAATATTCATTTGATTATTTTGGGGGTTTATCAGAGAAAAAAGGTTGAATGAGGAGAAGATTGGTCACTTGGGTGAAAGTCAAGGGTATGCCCAAGTGGCAAGTCCATTTGAAATGATTCCAAAATCCAAATCAAGGCAAGGCAAAACCAAGTCCGGAAACAGAGAGAAGGAAATTCCGGAAAAAGAGAGAAGGCAAAATCCAGGCTGTCGGTGTCAAAACCGGCGGATCTCGGGTAGGGGGTCCCGAACTGTGCGTCTAGGCGGATGGTAACAGGAGACAAGGGACACGATGTTTTTACCCAGGTTCGGGCCCTTTCGATGGAGGTAAAACCCTACTCCCGCTTGATTAATATTGATGATATGGGTAGTACAAGAGTAGATCTACCACGAGATCAGAGAGGCTAAACCCCAGAAGCTAGCCTATGGTATGATTGCTGTTCGTCCTACGGACTAAAACCCTCCGGTTTGTATAGACACTTGAGAGGGCTAGGGTTACACAGAGTCGGTTACAATGGGAGGAGATCTACATATCCGTATCGCCAAGCTTGCCTTCCACGCCAAGGAAAGTCCCATCTGGACACGGGATGAAGTCTTCAATCTTGTATCTTCATAGTCCAGAGTCCGCCAAAGGTTATAGTCCGCTATCCGGACACCCCTAATCCAGACTCCTCAAGAGCCCCTCGAACCAGGCTTCAATGACGACGAGTCCGGGCGCCGATTGTCTTTGGCATTGCAAGGCGGGTTCCTCCTAATACTTCATAGAATATTTTGAACACAAGGATAGTGTCCGCTCGCAAAATAAGTTCCACATACCACCGTAGAGAGAATAATATTTACACAAATCCAACTCGCCGACGTATTCCGCAAAGATGACATCACACCACGGCCAAGCCTTTATTCGAATCGTTTTACTGTCCCACCTCAGCGTGTTTAGCGAGGCGGATTCCTTGGAACGTCTTGTCGAAGCAGAGATCATGTCCCCTTATTCCGGGATTCTCATCAATACGGGCGTGGGTAACCCAATCGTGCCCGTTGGTATGTCTCCTCAATCGAAGGCGAGTCCCAAACAGTCACGGGGAGGGCTCTTGGTATTCAACCTCTTTATAAAGAGACCAAGGCTCTACTCCTTTCTTTCAATCTCAATCGAATCCGCCTCTCACCTCGAGTTCCAACCCCAAAGCTCCCGATTCAGGCGCTTCGGACCTTCGATGATGTCCGGCTCCGACCTTCAAGGACGGTGGATGCCTTCCTCCGTTACGGAAGAAGACGTGATAAAGCTAAGAAGACGTGATAGGCTGCCTTCTCAAGGGCAGGTTATTCCCACTCCCAAGCCTGGCGAGAGCGTGGTGTTCGCGTCTCATTTCCTTCGGGGGCTAGGCTTCCCGACGGACCCCTTCATGGGGGGGCTCCTGTTTTATTATGGGCTAGAATTTCACGACTTGGCTCCGGAGTCCATCCTCCATATCTCATCGTTCATTGTCGTGTGCAAAGCCTTCCTCCGTATTACTCCTCACTTCGGATTGTGGCTTAAGACCTTCAAAGTAGAGCCGAAGATGATCGAGGGGCAGCACGCGGAGTGCGGAGGTGCTGTTATAAGCAAGAATGTTGACGCTCCATGGCCCGAGGGCTCTTTTCAAGAGGAGTTCAGCTTATGGCAATGAGAGTGGTTTTATATCACAGCTCCCAGGGGCACCAAGTGGGTGGCGCCACCTGCCTTTCGCCGGGTCCCCCACCACAGCCTAGCGCCATGGGTCAATAAAGGGTTTAATCGGGGCCGCCCAAGGACGTGCCCTTGTTGCAGGTGGCCGCATTCAAATCTCCTAGAAAGAGACATCAATCTGGTCGTAGTGACGCAGTCATGTTGATTCGCCGCACCTGCCTCGCAAACGCCGCCTCCGCCTGTGGGAGTTTAATCTGGAGGGACCACGAGCCCTCCAACATTTTACGGGCGCGACGCCCATGGAGATGTACAAATTGTTCTTCGGATCACAAGCAATGTGTCCGGACTCGACCAAGGACGCAGGTCTAAGCTGCAATCGCTGTAACGCCCTCGATGCGGCTATATCTCCCACGTGTCGAGGCACGACTTAGAGGCATAACCGCATTGAAAGCAATGTCGCAAGTGAGGTAATCTTCACACAACCCATGTAATATATAAGGGAAAGAGATACATAGTTGGCTTACAATGCCACTTCACACAATACATAAATAAACATCCATCATTCGTAGTACACTCAAGGTCCGACTACGGAACCAAAATAAAAGAAGATACCCCAAATGCTACACAGATCCCCGATCGTCCCAACCGGGCACCACCATCGGGTCATCCGAAAAGACACATAGTAACGACCACGCTCCTCGCCGAACTCCCACTTGAGCTCGCAAGCGCCACTGCGACCGCATCGCCGGAACTCGCAACTGTTTTGAAGTATCCGTGAGTCACGGGGACTCAGCAATCTCACACCCGCGAGATCAAGACTATTTAAGCTTATAGGAAGGACTGAGTAGTAAAGTGGAGCTGCAGCAAGTTTACTAGCATATATGGTGGCTACTTCGCAAAAGAGAGCGAGAAGAGGAGCAAAGCACGGTCGTGAAGCTAATAGCGATCAAGAAGTGATCTGAACTACTTACGCCGACATAACTCCAACATCGTGTTCACTTCCCGGACTCCGCCGAGAAGAGACCATCACGGTTACACACGCGATTGATGTGTATTTTAATTGAGGTCAACTTCGGGTTTTCTACAACCGGACATTAACAAATTCCCATCTGCCTCATAACCGCTGCACGGCTTTGAAAGATATTACCCTGCAGGGTGTCCCAACTTAGCCCATTATAAGCTCTCACGGTCAACGAAGGATATTCCTTCTACCGGAAGACCCGATCAATCTCGGAATCCCGGACTACAAGACATTTCGACAGCAATAAAACAAGACCAAAGAAAAGCCTCCCGACAGCCGACAAATCCCGATAGGAGCTGCACATATCTCGTTCTCGTGGCACATCCGGATAGGTCAGCCTACGAGTAAAACCAGACCTCGAGTTGCCCGTGGTGGCCCCAGTCATTCGTTCGGGCCAGCACTCAAGGAGCACCGGTCCGGGGGTTAAAATAAAGATGACCCTCGGCTCGCGAAAACCCGGGGGAAAAAGGCTTAGGTGGCAAATGGTAAAACCAAAGTTGGGCCTTGCTGGAGGAGTCTTATTCAAAGCGAACTGTCAAGGGGGTCCCATAAATCACCCAACCGTGTAAGGAACGCGAAATCAAGGAACATAACACCGGTATGACGGAAACTAGGGTGGCAAGAGTGGAACAAAACACTGTGCATAAGGCCGAGCCTTCCACCCTTTACCAAGTATATAGATGTATTAATTATAGCAGATATATATTGTGATATCCCCAACAAGTAAACATGTTACAATAAGGAACAACATCTCCTTGTTCCAACAAGGAACAAACTTCAGCTTCACCGCAACTAGCAACGCTATAAGAGGGCCGAGCAAAGCGGTAACATAGCCAATCAACGGTTTGCTAGGAAAGGATGGTTAGGGCTGACATGGCAATATGGGTGGCATGATATAGCAAGTGGTAGGCATCGCAGCATAGGCATAGCAAAAGAGCGAGCATCTAGCATAGCAAAGATAGAAGTGATTTCGAGGGTATGGTCATCTTGCTCGCAATGTTCTCAGAGTTGTCGAAAGCTTGATCCTCGTGAGGCGTTCTCAACAGGTTCCTCGCTCACGTACTCGCCTCCCGGCTCTACCCAAAGCAACAACACAAACAAAGGAACCACAATAAATCACGGTGCAATGCACAAACAACATGATGCAAAACATGACATGATATGCGGGATGTGATATGCAATGCGTATGCGCGGCCCGAAGGGAAATGATGAACCAGGCATCAACTTGGCAAACCAAGTATGCCACTGAAAGATGAGATGATTTCGGTTGAAATCGATATAAAGATCACCGAATCGGATGCACGGTTTGCAAATGACAAGCAAAACAAGAATGGCACAAATCTGCCATTAACGGCATGATGCCACTTAGCAAGCAACAATAAATTAAGCTACTGCACCCAAACGTATCAACAAAGTATATGGCAGTGATCTACACAAGATGCTTGACAAAAGATGAGCACTGAGCTTCAGCTAAATCACATCATAACAGGTTCAAACAAGCATGGCAAAAGTGCACAAAATATCAGGTGGACATGGCAAAACAGCATCAGGTTGCAATGTTCAGAGCAACAAAACTACATGCTACAGGAACTTAAAATAGCAAAACAAGGCATGGCATGAATCTACTCAAAGCATAGAACAAAAGTCCCTTACTGACCATAAGCCAAAAAGGATTAGAAAATATAGTAACACCCATGTCAATATTGAAAGTTCCGTTAACAGATTCAGCAACATGGCATGTTAAAACTGATAACAAGTAGGCATGTTTACAAGCTCAATGCACTCACTACAGAGCCTTAAATGATAAACTAAGCATACATTCATCAAGAAGACATGTCATAGAAGACATACATGGCAAGAACAATAACATAGCATACATGTATCAACCACAACAACCTTGGCAAAATTGAATAACATGTAAACAATCTGCCAGAAACATTTTATAGCAAAAGTAGAGCTCGATTGACTCAAGCTATGGTACTCCATAATTGCAAACAAGGACATGGATGGATATAGCAAGACATGTTTAACAAAACATCCTTACTGAAGTATCTCAAAATATCAGCTAAACAGGGCTCAAAACAGCAACATCAGGACACCTACTTTGCATGCTTGTGCTAGTCACCGCATAGATCACAAAAAATACATGGCATACATCCCTGGAAAGATGGCATGGCATATTACAAAACACATATAGGACTCAAATTCATAGGGTGCACACATGAAATGCTCTACTCTTCGAGACGAACATTTTGACATATTATACGAACAAAATGGATCTACAGATGCAAAGATATACCACTTTGAAAATGGAACAAAATATCATGCGATTAAGGACTTAGAAGAGAAAGGGAGGGGGAGAAGTCAACGGGCGCGCTTCCCGAGGCTGGATCGGGCCGGATCGGATCTCGGCGACGGCGGGCGGACGCGGTTCGCCGGAGAGGAGAAGAGGTGGGGCCGGGCCGGAGGAGGTGGCGCGGGAGGCGGCCGGCCCGGGTGGCCGGAGACGGCGACGAAGCTCCGGTGGTCGGGCGGCGGGTCGGGCGGAACGGCGGCGTGGAGGGAGGCCGGCGGTTATGGCGGCATGGGCGCCGGGCGGCGGCGGGCGCGGCCGAGGAGATCCGGCGCCGGGCGGCGCTGCCGGGCGAGAGGCGATCATGGCGGAGGGGCGGAGGCGCGGAAGGCGGCGGGCACGCTGGTCGGGCGGGTTTCGCCCGGCGGTCGGGCGGCGCTGGGCGGCGGCGCTGACACGGTCGTCAAGGCTGGGTTGGTGCGGACACGGCGGCGGTTTCGTCGGGCGGCGGCGGACGTGTCAGACGGGCGCGAGGAATTTTAGGGTTTCGGAGGAAGAAGACCCGGATTTGGACGGGGAGGTGTTTAAATAGGCATAGAGGGAGCTAGGAGAGTCCAAATGAGGTGTAGTTTTACCACACGATCGTGGATCGAACGACGGAGAGCATAGAAATGACTTAGATGGGTTATTGGGCTGTTTTGAAGGGGTGTTGGGCTGCAACTTAAAAGAGGCCTTTGCGAGAGTGCGGTTAACCGTTGAGTACCAAACGAGCTCCAAATGACCCGAAACTTGACCGGTGGTCTACGGGTGGTATACCAAGGCCACTAGACAAACCACGGTCTATTTCGAGAAGGTTTAGTACCCGCACACGGAAAAAAAACGTAAAAGGGACCGCCGGGAGAGATAGGAGTGCCGGATTGCAAAACGGACAACGGAAAAAATGCTCGGAATCATGAGACGAACACGTATGCAAATGCGATGCACATGATGACATGATAAAATGCATGACATGGACAAAATGCAAAAAGAAGAAAACCCAACCACGGAGGGAATATCATATCACAATGCCGAAAATGGCAAGAGTTGGAGTTACAAATGTGGAAAGTTACTTCCGGGGTGTTACAACACTCCACCACTACAAGAGGATCTCGTCCCGAGATCTAGGACTGAAAGAACTCCGGATATTCGGAACGGAGGTGATCCTCGCGCCCTGTGTAGCTTCTCGGTCGGAATGGTGTGACCACTTCACTTTCAGGAATTTGATTGACTTGTTGCGAGTCTTGCGCCCGGTCTCTTCAAGAATAGCAACGGGGTGCTCATGATAAGAGAGATCTTCTTGAAGGTCAATCTCTTCGAAGTTGATAGTGCGCTCAGGAGTCTTGAAGCACTTGCGAAGGCGTGACACGTGGAACACATCGTGCACGCTTGCAAAGTTGGATGGAAGCTCGTTGATAGGCGAGATCGCCTCTTTTGCCAATGATCTTGAAAGGACCCACGTATCTAGGGGCAAGCTTCCCTTTGATACCGGGTTGACGAGTGCCTTTCATTGGAGAGACGCGAGGTATACATGGTCTCCGATTTCAAAAGCCACATCACGGTGCTTATCATCATAATAGCTCTTTCCGCGCGCGATTATGCGGCTTTGAGATTCTCACGAATGACTTGGCACATTTCTTCCGCTTCGCGGATCAAGTCATTGCCAAGAAGTTGGCGCTCAATTGCCCTGCACCAATTGAGAGGAGTACGACACTTTCTCGCCATAGAGAATTTCGAATGGGGCCTTGCCCGAACTCGCTTGGAAGCTGTTGTTGTAGGAGAACTCGGCATATGGAAGACAATCTTCCCACTTCATACCGAAAGAAATGACACAAGCCCTGAGCATATCTTCAAGGATTTGATTGAGTCGCTCGACTTGGCCACTTGTTTGAGGATGGAAAGTTGTGCTGAAATGAATGTTGGTGCCCATGGCCTTCTGAAAAGAATCCCAGAACTTGGAGGTAAAGATGCTGCCACGGTCTGAAGAGATCAATTGTGGAATGTCGTGCAAGGAGACAATCCTGGAGGTGTATAACTCTGCCAACTGAGCATTGTGATGGATTCTTTGATAGGAAGAAAATGAGCCACTTTAGTAAGCTTGTCAATGACAACGAAGATAGCATCATTTCCACGCTTGGACTTTGGAAATCCAGTCACGAAGTCCATTTCAATATGATCAAACTTCCATTACTGGAATAGCAAGAGGTTGAAGGAGACCAGCTGGTCTTTGGTGTTCGCTTTCACTCTTCTCGCAGACATCACACTCATTCACGAATTGAGCAATTTCTCGCTTCATTCGAGTCCACCAAAATGACTGCTTGAGATCATGGTACATCTTCGTACTTCCGGGATGAATGGATAGAAGCGAATTGTGAGCCCTGCTCATAATGACTTTTCAGAGATCACCCTTAGGAACCACAATCCGTCCTCAAAGAACAGAGTGTCTTTGTCATCAACGTGGAAGCACTTGTACTTGAAATGCCCTTGTCGATACCACGCTTCACCTTTTTCACCATGGTATCCAGGAGTTGAGCCTCACGAATCTGATCTTCCAAAGTAGGAGAGACTATGAGGTTGGCAAGAAAACCTTGAGGAACAACTTGAAGATTCAGCTTGCGGAAAGCTTCACAGAGATCCGTTGGAAGGGCTTGAGTATTAGATCACAGTAAGCCTTCCCGCTCAAAGCATCTGCAATGACATTTGCCTTGCCCGAGTATATTCAATACTTGGGTTGTACTCTTGAATCATTTCGACCCATCGAGTCTGCCTCGAGGTTGAGGTTGGGCTGAGTGAAAATGTACTTGAGACTCTTGTGATCGGTGAAAATGTCCACTTTCCTTCCCAACAAGAGATGTCTCCACGTTATCAATGCATGGACAATTGCCGCCAACTCGAGATCGTGAGTGGGGTAGTTCTTCTCGTTGGGCTTCAACTGGCGAGAGGTATAAGCCACAACTCTCTTCTCTTGCATTAACACAAAGACCGAGACCTTGAAGAGAAGCATCACGTAAAACCTCAAATGGCTTGGATTCATCAGAGGAGTCAAGACAGAGCTGTGACGAGTTTCTCTTTGAGAGTATTGAAAGCAACGTCACACTCGTAAGACCGGACATACTTCACATGCTTCCGGAGGAGGTTGGAAAGAGGCTTTGCAATCTTGGAGAAGTTCTCAACGAATCTTCGCAATAGCTTGCAAGACCAAGAAAGTTATGGAGTCGCTTGACATTCGAGGAGGTTCCCAATTCACAATTGCGGACACCTTCTGGATTAACAGCGATGCCCTTTGGCGGAGATGATATGACCAAGATAAAGCACTTCATCAAGCCAAAATTCACATTTGGAGAACTTCGCATAGAATTGATACTCTCTGAGCTTGTCTAGCACCAATCGCAAATGTTTGGCATGATCCTTCTTATTCTTGGAGAAGACCAAAATATCATCAAGATAGACCAAGACGAATTCATTGGTGTAGGGGTTGAAAATGAAGTTCATCATCCGAGAAAAAGTTGGAGGAGCGTTGACGAGGCCGAAAGACATGACAAGATATTCATAAGAACCAAAGCTTGTTCGAATGCGTCTTGGGAATATCTTGTTCACGAATGCGAACTGATGATAACCCATACGAAGGTCAAGCTTGGAGAACACCGTAGCACCTTTGAGTTGCTCGAAAAGCTCATTGATGTTGGGAAGTGGATACTTGTTCTTGATTGTCTTCTTATTCAATGGGCGGTAATCGACGAAAGTCGGTCCGCGCCATCCTTCTTTCCGGACAAAAGAACACCACAACCCCAAGGAGATGAACTTCGGTCCGATCAAACCCAGACGCTCTTGTTCATCGAGCTGCTTCTTCAATTCCTTCAGCTCATTAGGTCCAAGCTTGTATGGACGCTTGCAAACGGGTTCTGCTGTGCTCAAGATCAATAACGAACTCAATCGGGCCGATGAGGAGGCATACCCGAAGCTCTTCCGGATAGACATCTTGGTACTCACAAACGATCGAATTGAGAGATGGCATTCAGTTCGCCCTTCTCATTGAGAGAAAACAACCGAATGGTTTCATCATGAGCGGCATAGATGATCACATCATTAGAAGAGTGAGTCAATTGAATTTCCTGGCAGCACAATCAAGCCGAGCTTTGTGCCGAGAAAGCCATCCCATCCCGAGAATAAGATCAATATCCGAGTCACCAAGAACAATTGGTTTAGCGTAAATCTATAATCGCCCATCTTGATACCGACATTCGGAACCACCAAGCTAGAACTCATGTGCTTGCCGGGGAAACAATTGCTAGAGGTTTAACCAAGAATTCAAGTGAAATCATGCTTGGCAAAAACGGTCTCGACATGAAACAATGCGATGCACCAAAGTATCAAATAAGACTTTTGCAGGAATATCATTAACTGAGAGATTACCCATTATCACATCACAAGATTCCTCTGCTTGAGCTGCATTCATCATATTCACCTTGGCATGCTTTGGATTATGCTTGACCACTGCATTGCTGGAAGATTTCACAGAGGAGGAGGCGGAAGGCGCCTTTGGTTGAAGCATTTGTTCGCATAGTGACGCTTTCTCACGACATTTGCTGCAAGTCACCTCGTAGAGCGGACGGTGGTAAGGAGCACTTGACCTTGGAGCTTGAGAATTAGACTTGTTCGATAGCTTGGGTTGGGTGGGTGGGAAGATCCACGGCCACCGAAGTTCTTCTCACGATAAGGCCGACGGAACGGAGGAGGAGGAAGGTAAAACTTCACGCTTAGCTGCCACTTGAGAGGAAGAAGAAGACTGAACTGCATCCCCGATTCTCTTCTTAGAAGCCTCACATTTGAGCTGGGCAGCTTCTTGCTTCAGTGCCATGTTGTAGAAATCATCATACTTATCCGGCTCAAAAGCACAAGAGCTAATTGCGCATCTTCTCTCGCACCACCTCTGAATTGATAGATCATACTCTTCTCATCGTGCACGCCTTGCTTAGCAAAACGAGCGAGCTCGAACTGGATATTGTATTGATAGATGCACATGTTGCCCTGCTTGAGATTGCGGAACTCCTCACGCTTGCTCTCAACAACACTTTTCGGAATGTGATGAGCTCACGAAATCACGGCGGAACTCATCCTGGTAAAGACACGACCTCCTCTCGAATCTTTGTATTGTCGGTACCACTCAGCAGCTTGATCCTTGAGTTGAAACGATGCAAACTTGACAAAATCCTCGTGTCCGACATTGCTACAATCAAAGTGCTTGCAGATGTCCACTAACCAATCGTCGGCGTCGTGGCCTCGACACGTAAACCGAAAGACTTCGCTGATTAGCGAGGAACCGATCGAGAGTAGCAAAGTGTGGCTGATTGTTGCCTTGACCTTGATTTCCTTGATTGCCTTGCCCTCGAGTACGTTCTTGCAAGAGCTGCAAAATCATCTCGAGCATTGGCATTGGTGGCTGCCATGATAGCTTGCCGTGCCTCCGGAGGCGGAGGTGGAGGTGGAGGTTCTGACCGATCCCCATCATTGCGATCCGGATTCGCACGCCATGGCGGAGCCATCCTCAAGAGGGTGACATCCGTTAGTCCTTTGATAGACAAAAGATAAGTAGAATCAACGGATAGAAATTGCAACATATAGTCTTCACAATAAACATTCGAACAAGAATGAACGAATGAATTCCAAAGTTAATCATCACACGCCCATTAAGGTGAGAAGCCACTTAGATAAAGATATGGAAACAACATCTGCCTTAGAAACAAATCGAGTATCACAACCGAAAACAAAAGGTTGGCTTCTAGAATGAGCCGAACAAACACATGATAGAGATTTCGCCCAAAGTGTTCGTGGTGGGGCCCACACGGACACGACGTATAGTGGCAAATCACGAATGACAAACAAGACGCCCCGAATCAGCATAGCCAAGGATTCTTTAAGACGCCTCGCGACCATCAGAATCGACCGTGAATGGGCGGACCACTAGACGTTGGACCCCAATCTCAAATCATACATCCGTCGGAAAGATATCCTGTAAGCTACTAGAATTCCCACCTATAAACTCCGAAACTTTCTCGGTTATGCAATCTGGTGTTGGGGATACAGGGACAGAAAATATATCACCCAAACTAACAATACCTAGATCCAAATTGTATCCATCCGTCAACACATAACCAAGAAATCCTCGGAAATCGTGGTACCTCGACCTTGAAAAACATCCGTTATACAAGTCATGGCAATACTCCACTTTTCGCCTCGATCGGGCTATCAGGTTATCTCACCAACAATCGCACAAAAGAGATTTCGATGTCGGCAAAACTCGGGTATTCCGTAATCGCAACGATAAAATTGTGACGACAACACCTCGGAGCTCAACTCCCCGGACACCGCCACAACCCCTAAATGTCGGGGAGGCACCAAGAACAATGTTCTCGCCACAAAACCATCGGAACGATTCCAAGATACCCACGTGATCCTAAAAAAAAATTTAGTGAAATTTGAGGAGAGAAGAGTCAAAACTCTACGTCAGGATACCTCACCAGAGCGACGAAGGGACTGGGGAGTAAAAAGAATCCTACTCTCCGATATATATAATCCTAAGACTCAAAACATTTTTCCATTCTAGACTCAACAACGCCAGCAAACAATCAAGTAGGGGGGCTCCTAAGTCGGGGAAGGCTCGATTACCAACTTGTAACGCCTCGATGCGGCTATATCTCCCACGTGTCGAGGCACGACTTAGAGGCATAACCGCATTGAAAGCAATGTCGCAAGTGAGGTAATCTTCACACAACCCATGTAATATATAAGGGAAAGAGATACATAGTTGGCTTACAAATGCCACTTCACACAATACATAAATAAACATCCATCATTCGTAGTACACTCAAGGTCCGACCACGGAACCAAAATAAAAGAAGATACCCCAAATGCTACCACAGATCCCCGATCGTCCCAATCGGGCACCACCATCGATCATCCGAAAAGACACATAGTAACGACCACGTTCCTCGTCGAACTCCCACTTGAGCTCGGTTATGCCACCTGACCGCATCGTCGGAACCTCGCAACTGCTTTTGGAAGTATCCGTGAGTCACGGGGACTCGCAATCTCACACCATGAGATCAAGACTATTTAAGCTTATAGGAAGGACTGAGTAGTAAAGTGGAGCTGCAGCAAGTTTACTAGCATATATGGTGGCTACTTCGCAAAAGAGAGCGAGAAGAGGAGCAAAGCACGGTCGTGAAGCTAATAGCGATCAAGAAGTGATCCCGAACTACTTACGCCGACATAACTCCAACATCAGGTTCACTTCCCGGACTCCGAGAAGAGACCATCACGTTACACACGCGTTGATGTGTATTTTAATTGAGGTCAACTTCGGGTTTTCTACAACCGACATTAACAAATTCCCATCTCGCCTCATAACCGCGGCACGGCTTTCGAAAGATATGACCCTGCCGGGGTGTCCCAACTGAGCCCATTATAAGCTCTCACGGTCAACGTAGGATATTCCTTCTACCGTGAAGACCAGATCTATATCGTAATCCCGGTCTACTTGACATTTCGACAAAGAATAAAACAAGACCCGGCAAAGCCTCTCGACAGTGCCGACAAATCCCGATAGGAGCTGCACATATCTCGCTCTCGTGGCACATCCGGATAGGTCACCTTACGAGTAAAACCAGACCTCGAGTTGCCCGTGGTGGCCTCAGTTCCGCCGGTTCGGGCCAAAGACTCAAGGAGCACCGTCCGGGGTTAAAATAAAGATGACCCTCGGCTCGCGAAAACCCGGGGAAAAAGGCTTAGGTGGCAAATGGTAAAACCAAAGTTGGGCCTGGCCGGAGGAGTCTTATTCAAAGCGAACTGTCAAGGGGGTCCCATAAATCACCCAACCGTAAGGAACGCGAAATCAAGGAACATAACACCGGTATGACGGAAACTAGGGTGGCAAGAGTGGAACAAAACACTGTGCATAAGGCCGAGCCTTCCACCCTTTACCAAGTATATAGATGTATTAATTATAGCAGATATATATTGTGATATCCCCAACAAGTAAACATGTTCCAATAAGGAACAACATCTCCATGTTCCAACAAGGAACAAACTTCACTTCACCGCAACTAGCAACGCTTATAAGAGGGCCGAAAGCAAAGCAGTAACATAGCCAATCAACGGTTTGCTAGGAAAGGATGGTTAGGGGCTGACATGGCAATATGGGTGGCATGATATAGCAAGTGGTAGGCATCGCAGCATAGGCATAGCAAAAGAGCGAGCATCTAGCATAGCAAAGATAGAAGTGATTTCGAGGGTATGGTCATCTTGCTCGCAATGTTCTCAGAGTTGTCGAAAGCTTGACCCTCGTAAAGCGTTCTCAACAGGTTCCTCGCTCACGTACATCGCCTCCGGCTCTACCCAAAGCAACAACACAAACAAAGGAACCACAATAAATCACGGTGCAATGCACAAACAACATGATGCAAAACATGACATGATATGCGGATGTGATATGCAATGCGTATGCAAGGCTCCGGAAGGGAAATGATGAACCAGGCATCAACTTGGCAAACCAAGTATGCCAATGGAAAGATGAGATGATTTCGGTTGAAATCGATATAAAGATCACCGGAATCGAATGCACGGTTTGCAAATGACAAGCAAAACAAGAATGGCACAAATCTGCCATTAACAGCATGATGCCACTTAGCAAGCAACAATAAATTAAGCTACTGCACCCAAACGTATCAACAAAGTATATGGCAGTGATCTACACAAGATGCTTGACAAAAGATGAGCACTGAGCTTCAGCTAAATCACATCATAACAGGTTCAAACAAGCATGGCAAAAAGTGCACAAAATATCAGGCTGGACATGGCAAAAACAGCATCAGGTTGCAATGTTCAGAGCAACAAAACTACATGCTACAGGAACTTAAAATAGCAAAACAAGGCATGGCATGAATCTAATCAAAGCATAGAATAAAAGTCCCTTACTGACCATAAGCCAAAAAGGATTAGAAAATATAGTAAAACCCATGTCAATATTGAAAGTTTCGTTAACAGATTCAGCAACATGGCATGTTAAAAACTGATAACAAGTAGGCATGTTTACAAGCTCAATGCACTCAATACAGAGACTTAAATGATAAACTAAGCATACATTCATCAAGAAGACATGTCATAGAAGACATACATGCCAAGAACAATAACATATAATACATGGATCAACCACAACAACCTTGGCAAAATTGAATAACATGTAAACAATCTGCCAGGTAACATTTTATAGCAAAAGTAGAGCTCGATTGACTCAAGCTATGTTACTCCATAATTGCAAACAAGGACATGGATGGATATAGCAAGACATGTTTAACAAAACATCCTTACTGAAGTATCTCAAAATATGCATGGATCTCTCGGTAGCATCAAGTTAACATGGCATCAAAATATCAGCTAAACAGGGCTGAAAACAGCAACATCAGGACACCTACTTTGCATGCTTGTGCTAGTCACCACATAGATCACAAAAATACATGGCATACACCCCTGGAAAGATGGCATGGCATATTACAAAACACATGTAGGACTCAAATTCATAGGGTGCACACATTAATCATGGCAAAAATAACAAAAGTGCAAGTTCTGATAAAAATCAGAAACTAACATCACATAGCATCCTTCCAACAGCATTTCGGGGATCAAGATGAGCTCAAAAGAAGATAATGCAATGAGACGAAATGATCTACTCTTCGAGACGAACATTTTGACATATTATACGCACAAAATGGATCTACAGATGCAAAGATATACCACTTTGAAAATGGAACAAAATATCATGCGATTAAGGACACAGAAGAGAAAGGGAGGGGGAGAAGTCAACGGGCGCGCTTCCCGAGGCCGGATCGGGCCGGATCGGATCTCGGCGACGGCGGGCGGACGCGGTTCGCCGGAGAGGAGAAGAGGCGGGGCTGGGCCGGAGGAGGTGGCGCCGGCGGAGGCGGCCGGCGGCCGCGGTGGCCGGAGACGGCGACGAAGCTCCGTGGGCGGCGGGTCGGCGGAACGGGCGGCGGGAGGGAGGCCGGGCGGCCGGTGGCGGCTGGCGGCGCCGGGCGGCGGCGGGCGCGAGGAGATCCGGCGCTGGGCGGCGCCGCCGGGCGAGGTGAGGCGACATCATGGGCGGCGGAGGGCGCGGAGGCGCGGGCGCTGACTGACGGGCACGCTGGAAACCGGGCGGGTTTCGCGATGGCCCGGGCGGCGGGCGCTGGGCGGCGGGCGCTGACACGTGTCGCTGCTGGTTGGTGCGGACACGGCGGGCGGTTTCGTTCGGGCGGCGGCGGACGGTCTGTGACGGGCGTGAGGAATTTTAGGGTTTCGGGAGGAAGATGACCCGGATTTGGACGGGGGAGGTGTTTAAATAGGTATAGAGGGAGCTAGGAGAGTCCAAATGAGGTGTAGTTTTCGCCCACACGATCGTGATCGAACGACGAAGAGCATAGAAATGACTTAGATGGGTTATTGGGCTGTTTTGAAGGGGTGTTGGGCTGCAACTTAAAAGAGGCCTTTGCGAGAGTGCGGTTAACTGCTTGGAGTACCAAACGAGCTCCAAATGACTCAAACTTGACCGGTGGTCTACGGTGGTATACCAAGGCCACTAGACAAACCTCGGTCTATTTCGAGAAGGTTTAGTACCCGCACACGGAAAAAACGTAAAAGGGACCGGGCCGGAGAGATAGGAGTGCCGGATTGCAAAACGGACAACGGAAAAATGCTCTAATCATGAGACTAACACGTATGCAAATGCGATGCACATGATGACATGATAAAATGCATGACATGGACAAAATGCAAAAGAAGAAAACCCAACCACGGAGGGAATATCATATCACAATGCCGAAAATGGCAAGAGTTGGAGTTACAAATGTGGAAAGTTACTCCGGGTGTTACAATCGCCTTGGATACTCAAGTAAGTAGCCTGCATCTGGACACGCCATCCGTGATATCTATCATAAAATTGCCCTTAAAAGAGTTGTCCCTTAAACAGGAGTGGATAGCGAAAAGCAAAGCTAATCAGTGTCCGCCCTCCCTGAGACCACGCCGGATCCCGTGTTAACCAGGATGCTGGAGGTTGCGCCTTTGGAAGAAGGCGAAGGGGGGAACAAGGAAGCTACCGCCTCCCCGAAGGAGGCTGTCAGGAAAGGAGGAATCAAGAATTCCTCTATCCAGGGGAAGAAGAGGACCGCCTCTGAAGACCCGGAGACCATGGTCTCAAAGCAGGGAAGAAATCTTAGTCGAGGGTCCTCATCGGGGATGGCTCGGCCAAGACTGCGTGCCCTCAAGGGGATCAGCCCTCCACCGAGCCGTAAGTAGAGAGGGGAGTTTTAAATTAGAGACATCCTTGTTCTATTTCTGAGGAAGATAACCGAATTTTTACCTTGTAGTTCGGATCTCAGCCTTTCTCAGCAGAGCTCATCTTCAGGGGATCTTCGTCCGGAGATGATGGAGAGCAGAACGCCTCCCGCCAGTATCGCTTGCAGGCAGGGCGACCCCGAGGTGTCGCCACGGAGGGTTTCTCCGAATCCGCAGGCCGGAAGGCCGTTGTATGGCCCCCAATGCCCTTCCGTGTCCGCCTTCAAAAAGGCCATTTGACGAATCCGCACCGTCCGGTGCACGATCGGAGGAGTCAAGGATCTGCCGCCGAGCCGCCTATCTCGTAAGAACACCGTGCGTTGATGGGTATGGTGATTGAAAGGATTTCATCCGCGGAGAGCGGGTTGTACGAGGCCATCGTGAGTTTATCGATGTGTTTTGAGGTACGCGAAATGATGTACCTTTGGACAGTTCCGCATATATAAGATGCGCCTGTAGATAGTAGCCTCGAGACTCGTGGCGTTGTCAAAATGACGGCGCTACCGAGGATCATAATCCTGTGTATAATATGTCGCCTTCCTATGTAGGTGGCGGCGTCCGTGGCTAGCCAGACCGATGGATTTGCCAAGCTAAAGCGGCAACTTGACGTGGCAGATGTTTACATCGCGCTTGTCAACAAGCGGCTTGACGAGGCACAAGGTATGTAATTTCAAGACACCCGGTAAGAGGAGCTTGATGCCCGTATCTAACAACATGAGTTCTTGATGCAGATGGTGACGCTGCCGTGGAGAACCTTCGGGCGGAACTTGCCCGAGCCAAGGAGTAGGCCAGAAAAGCGGCGCGGCTGCCTTAAAGGCGGTCAAGAGCTGAAAGCCGAACAGCCGATCATCGCCAAGCAAGAAGGAAATGACCGAGATGGCCGTGAAGTTGAAGAATGCTGCCGACCGCTACAAGCTTCTTGAAAAAGAAGATCGGGCGGAATGAAGGATTCGGAGAAGGCCACTACCGAGGCTAAGGATGCTCGCTCTGGCGATGAGAGCTATGAAGGAGGAGCTACGTCAGGCCGGAGATATTGCGGCTGGAAATCACTTTATGTTGCGGATGAAGTTCGGGGATCCTAAATATGCTCCGCTGGACCGGCTGTGGAGTGCGGCGGACACTTACCAGGACTTGGCGGCGAAAGTGCCGCGACGCAACGAACACTTCCGAGATCAAAAGGATCACGGCGGAAAAGCTTTTTGGTCGTAGTTCCACAATCCAGAGCGCCCACTTCCATTAATCGATCGCTTACCGCATGGGCGGAGTTGAATAGGTTATCCGGACTCGCCATGAAGTATGTCGTGAGTCATCTCTGGCCCGAGCCGAAGAGTTATTTTAGCTTGGTGCAGCAGTTCCTTGGTGCGGTGCCGCATATCAATGCAATGAAGAGGTCAACGTGCATAGAGGGTGCACGGATGGCTCTTGCCCGTGTCAAGACATACTGGGCGGAGATGAAGGCCATCGCTGTTGCATCCCTAGATTCGGACGGGAGTCGAGTACCTGCCGAGCACTATTTTCAGGAAGTTCTGCAGGCGCTGCTTATTAGAGACGCAAAGGTCAAGGATATTATGTTCGAATAACATGTATTATTGTAAAACAATGTTTTGAGGGAATATAAAAGATTTTGACACTTGTGCCTTCAAGAATTAAAATACCTCCTATGCGGCCGTTAATGTATATGTGTATATAACCTGAAAGATGGTAGTCTTGAAATTTCACGCATATAATGCGGGGTGTTTGCGTAAAGCGCATTTTCACACTTGATACAACGCCTTGGTCCTATTAAGGAGGTGATAGCGCTAACTAGGCAACCGAACTATAATGCTTTATCACTTTCACTTAGCCATAGGAGTTTAACGGTGGGGCTACTATATAGCCCCTAGGGGCACCGCGGCCACCCGAATTCGGGCGCTGCGTGTGCCCGGCCGGAAACGCCCTTCGTTAATGCGGAGGAATCCTAAAGATTCCGTTGGGTCATCGAGTGGTTGACGAGTCTCACGCTATATCATGACAGTCATTTTTCGGCTTTCTCTACTGAGGTGCTCGCCTGGCCGAGCCGGGGCACAATCGCAGTAGTTCTCCTGGTGCCGCCTTAGCCGATAGAGCGGAACGTAAGGCAGCAAAACACGTGAGCCGCAAACCCAACATTTGACCAAAGACATGATTCGGAGCTGATGCATATAAGTCCAAACTCGTGACGCCAAACACTCCCTAAGGTATTCGGTCTTTATGAAAATGGGCTGAACAACGCCCTTGGTAATAAGCCCCGTGTCCGTGCACGCATAAAATTCGACGTGGCCACATGCCAAGACGCCAGCCTCCTCCTCGGTTATACCAAGAAACCGGGGATGTGTATCAACAAGAGACAAAGGAAAAAGGTTTACGCAGGTCTTAAACTAAAAAGAATCCTTGAACGGGTCCTCACCGCACGTCTGCTACCGTGTCTCTCAAGTAGCCAGATCTCGACGGGTGTAGCACGTTTGTTCATCTGTAAAAGAGAGGAACTTAGTTGAAAAAGATCGTGCAAAAATGTATGTTATATTAAATAAACAAAGTATAATTCAAAAAATGGGTAAAATTGAGCTTTATTGTCTCTTGTTGTACATGCGCGGAGCCCCTTGTACGGGGGTATGCGGCTAGTAAGCCCTTGTATGTTTACGCCGGACTCGTCTAGCCATGTCCGGGGTCTGAATGACCTGTTTAGGTGCTTTGATTAGTGAAGCCGGTTTAGTGTGTGGCTGTCAAGGCGGCCGCACGGTCTTCCGCGCTCGAGGAACACTCGATATTTCCCTTTAATGAGATGATGCCTCGCGGACCGGGCATTTTAAGCGTAAGAGATGCATAATGCAGTATTGCGTTAAAGCGGGAGAAAGCTTTCAAGGCCCCAAAGAGGTGCTTGATAGCTACTTGTAAATGGGGCGATGTGGAAGGTTAGCTTTTCACGGCGGAAGTTGTCGGGGAGCCGAACATAACTTCTAGCAGGAGAGAACCTGCATAATGGGCATCTGGGCCTGGCATTACCCCTTGAAAGGAAGTGTTGCTATGGCGAATTTTTGTTGGGTTTATCCCCATTTTATGGATTGTGTCCTCGATATAGCAGGTTTAGACCATCGCCGTCCGCCCATTAGGACTTGTGTAAAGGGGAGTCCGTCAATTATCAGATCTAATATCAAGGCAGTCCAGCCCGCGTTCCGGATACTTCTAGAGTAATCCTGATGGTCGAAGGTGATTGGTTTTAACAACCAGTGGCGGGACTCTTCTGGGATAGGCCGTATGGCGCATATGTCTATAGGCGCCACTCTGTTTTTCCCTTTTGTCATGTGAAGTGAGTTTACTGTTTTGACTTCTTGTGGGAAATTCTTTTGTTTTCCAGTGCTCTGCTTGTGGGGTTCGTCATCGTCCTCGCTTGGTGTGTCGAGCCCCTTGTGTTCGACGTTGAGTTTGCCGGATTGCTTGAATACCCAACAATCTCTATGGGTATGGTTTGCAGGCTTCCCAGGAGTACTATGGATTTGGCATATCTTGTCCAAGATTTTGTTTAGGTTAGATAGCTCGTCCCTGTTATCCTTGAGGGGCAGCTTTTTTCCGATTCTCGCCGAGAGCTTTTGAATCCGGCGTTGGTATCGTGCTTGTCGGGCTGTTTCCCTTGGTCCGGCGCTGGTCCTTGCTGCGTCATGCGTTTCCCGCTTCCATCCCTAACCCGGATGTACTTGGGTCAGCTGGTATCGCATCTTGCCAACCAGCTATCCTCTCCGCATAAAAGCGGGTCATGAGGCTTGTTAATGCGGCCATTGTTCTTGGATTTTCTTGGCCGAGGTGTCCGGCAAGCCATTCGCCTCAACGCTGTGTTTGAAAGTTGCTAAGGCTTTGCGTCCGGACAATCGACTATCCGGTTCTTTTATTAAGAAATCTGTTCTAGAGTTTCCGGCCGACTCTCCGGGTTGTTGAGTTATATGACTTAAATCGTCTGCATCCGGAGGTCGGACATAGGTCCCTTGAAAATTTGCCCGAAAAGCATCCTCGAGCTCTTCCCAACTTCCAATGGTGTTTTCGGGAATGCTTTTAAGCCAATGCCTGGCTAGCCCTTTAAGCTTGAGGGGTAAGTATTTTGTGGCGTGGAATTCGTCTCCTCTGGCCATGTGTATGTGGAGGATATAATCCTCAATCCAGACTCCAGGGTCTGTTGTTCCGTCGTATACCTCTATGTTTACGGCCTTGAATCCCGCTGGAAATTCATGGTCTAGCACCTCATCGGTGAAACATAGGGGGTGTGAAGCACCCCTGTACTTGGGTGTGCCGTGTTGTTCGGATATTTGTTGTGTTGCATTGCTTTCTAGAGCTTGCTTTCTTGGCCCGTAGATAGATCTGGCTGGGCCATCTTTGTGATGCGAATCCTTGGGTGGATCGCATGCTGGCTTGGGTGCGGTGTCGTTTGCCGCTCTATGTTGGCCATGGGGTTGTTTATCCGACCGGGTGGCTTCCTTATTTTTTGATTGCGGGGATCTAAGGCCTCCTCATCAAATTCCGGCAGTAATTTTCGCTTCGGATAGCTCTTTGTGTGGCGACTGTCGCCGTATTTGTCTGCGGTGTTGAGTACTTTGCTCCATCTAATTCTGAGTGCATCTTCCGCTGTTTTGAGCTTCCGCTTCTGCTTTTTCAGGCTACGCACAGTGGCGACGAGCCTTTTGTGGAGGTTCTTACATTCCAGCAAAGAACTTGTCCGGGCGTGAGGTCGTCCGGACTGTTATCTTCGCCGGGACGGGTTGTTCGGTTTGTTTATCCAAGTTGCCCTATTCGGACGGTTGCTTGATGGCATGTTCGCCGTCTGCCTTCGCCCCGCCTCGTGGCTGGGTCTCAGAGTGGTCTGCCTCTGCCGAGGTGGGGTCCGCCGCTTTGATCGCTTTTTGAGGGAACGATCCTCGCTATGCGTCCCTTTGTTCCTCGTCGTCGTTTCTTTTAGGTGTGTCCACCATGTATACATTGTGAGATGAGGTGGTTGTCCGGTGCCCTATAGGCGCTAGTTCCTGTTTGTCTCCTACATCGTCGTCCATACCGTCGATGTCTTCTGAGTCAAAGTGCAGCATGTCGGTTAAATCATCGACAGCGGCTAAGAAGTGGGTGGTGGGGAGCGCCGAATTTCTTCGTCGTCCGCATCCCAATCCTACCGGTCATAATCCGGCCAGGACTCTCCTGACAAAGAGAGACACCTTTGTGAATTCAGAATGTCGCTGAAGGGCGAGTGCTAAAAGATGTCCGCGGCGGCGAACTCCATGATCGGCGCCCGATCGGATTCGATTGGCAGGGGCGTGGAAGGTTCGGAGTCCGGAGAGGAGTCCGGCACCTTGGAGTCACGGACTTCGCAGAGGACAAGGCTGGTATTCGGCTCGATCGCCATAGAGATTGCAGCCCCCGAGGCGGTGTCCAGCCACCCGTCCTCGATTGGTGCAGTCGGCTCCGAGCTAAGGGCAGAGCGGTCACGGGTGCGGCCTGTGGCAATCGCTCGGCGGCAGAGCTAAATCATGCCCATCGTGGATAAAGGCGGCTTTCGCTTCGTGGGCTCGGATCCGTCGAAGGTCAAGTCTCCGCGACGTCGGCCCGTAGTTTAAACTTCCAAATCTGACCTGATGGCCAGGCGAAGCTCGATCCGCCGAGATGGCTGTTAATTGGCCCAGCGGCGGTTACCGAATACAAAGATCTGTTCGGGAGAAAAGTCTCACCTGGACCGCATCGTTGTTGATGATCGGAGGAGCCATCGGGCCTAAAAGATGACGACATAGAGGAACTCTCAATGAAAGCACCAATGTCGGTGTCAAAACCGGCGGATCTCGGGTAGGGGTCCCGAATCATGCGTCTAGGCGGATGGTAACAGGAGACAAGGGACACGATGTTTTTACCTGTGTTCGGGCCCTCTCGATGGAGGTAATACCCTACTCCTGCTTGATTAATATTGATGATATGGGTATTACAAGAGTAGATCTACCACGAGATCGTAGAGGCTAAACCCTAGAAGCTAGCCTATGGTATGATTGTTGTTCGTCCTCACGGACTAAAACCCTCCGGTTTATATAGACACCGGAGAGGGCTAGGGTTACACAGAGTCGCTTTACAATGGGAGGAGATCTACATATCCGCATCGCCAAGCTTACCTTCCACGCCAAGGAAAGTCCCATCCGGACACGGGACGAAGTCTTCAATCTTGTATCTTCATAGTCCAGGAGTCCGGCCAAAGGTTATAGTCCGGCTATCCAGACACCCCCTAATCCAGGACTCCCTCACAGGCTGTCACAGTTCATTGCATGTAATCCTATTAAATTGCAAAAAGACATTAAGTTCTCTCGCCGATAGGAATAAAACAATACACCATGTATTCATTTACAGAGGGAGTAGTACATTTTTTGTGACATGCATTACTAGATATTGCTAGTCAAATACTAAATCCAGATGGACGTGGTAGTACTACTAAATCCAGACGGTGGTGCTAGTACTAGTAGTTGTAGTACCAATGTACTAGTAGCACAGTACTACCCGTTGGTCAAATTATTACGTGTTGCTCCTCACAGTGAAGTGAAAAGACCCTGCGCCGGAGATGGCAGCTGAGTATAGGCGTGTGTTCGACATACCATAGTCAGCCTCACTGTCTGCAGTCACTATCATCATGGCTGTAGAGCTAGCCTGCTTACAACTAGCCGTGTTCGAATAATTTCCCGTGCATAGATGCCTGTGCATTGCACGGAACACCAAGATTGGGGGTGGACGGCGCCGGCAGCGGCCATCGCGCCAAAATTTTCCATGGCCTTTTAGATGTGGTGGGGAGGAGATAAGGATGATTGTGAGATACAAGGAGTTTTTTGTAAATAGGGAACAAGTGCGGGCATCTTTTTGCAAAACTGGAGAAGTTTGGTTTGTATGCGTCAGATCTAGATCCGACGGCTATTGGTGAAAGGTGGCAGGCACAACATCATCACCAACTCAGGACCTCCTTGATTCGCAGGATTTTGAAAACGCAGGAATAGGACACGGCAATATTACAAGTTTCAAACTGATATTACCAATGTTAGGAGTAATGTTGCACCTACGAAGAGGGAATTACTAGGAAATTTACGTAAGAACTTTTGTTACTTTAGGTGGATGTAGCATTATCGTACAAACTAAAATCCACTGCCCTGACAAGTCACTAATGGGCAAATAAATTTTCGAGTCTCTGGCCACTTGACGTTTCAAAAACAAATTCAGCTTCTGTGGAGACTTTGTCATTTAGGCTTAGACGCTATGTGATCAAGACGCCATTCATTGTTGCGCCAGAGAACGCCAAACCTCATTACCTTGAGCACACTTGCCTCTAGAACAAAGAACTGGCCAATTTAATCTCGGATGTGCTGCCTCGGTAGTCGATCAAATCAATTTCGTAAGATGGAGATCAAGGCATTTGATGAGATTGTTATAGTGCAGCACATTTTTCACTTTCGGTCTTTTTATCTGCAAAAGAAGAGAACATATTAGAGCAGTTGACTGTATAAGATTGTCGTGTCATCAAGAGGTACCAATATCATTCGCTCATACGATAGGGTTGGCTGGCTAGTGATATTTATTCTCTCTCTCTCTCTCTCTTTCTCTTTCCTCTCATTTACATAGGAGCACGTGAAGAGCTTGGGCATTTTTTGCCTTCCACTATGTGGATGATGCCATATTTCTCAAAAGTATGCCACATAATATGCATTGATGTCAAATCAAAAGATTTTGGCACCGCTCTCGCGATGTAAGAGAGTTGGCACCACTGTGCACACAGACCCACATGTATAAACAAATCAATCAAACCAACTACACCAGCCTCTCACTCTCCCAAACAAGTGTTTTTTATTGCCTCAGTCCTCTCTCTCTCCTAGGCAAGTGTTTTTTCATTGCATGAGTTAATTTGGCACCGGAGCAAAATAGGTGATCCATATTGGGGCACCAGGTGAGCAATGGAGGGTCATCGATGCCAAATGCATCACAAGTGAATTTGGCACGTGTTTTGTCCTACATAGCGGAGGGCCGATATAGCCCACTTTTGTACTACCTCGTATTTAGTGTAAAATTTTGACCATAGATTTACCTAAGAAAATTCTAATGCATGTCACCAAATATTATACCATTTGAAATTATGTTCAAATACGAATCCAACGATATAATTTTTAGTGACATGCATTAACATTTTGTCAGTTAAATCTATGGTCAAATTTTGATACTACAAAATAGGAAGAGTAAACCAGGACGGAGGTAGTACTTGCTCTTAGGGCAACCATCGAGTTACTAGTCTAAGTTACTTTCCACTATGACTAGCCTAGGCTACTATAGTAGTACAACAAAAAAATGATGCAGGAGATCACGTCAGACAAAGTACTAAAAACATTTCTTTCGGTGTAGTGCGTAGATGCAATTTTGAACACTACACTTGTCATCGTAAGTTGGGAAAATTACGAAAAAAATTGAGCTACGTTGGGATTACCGTTTACTAATAGGAAATAAGTTTCACCTCGATGAGTAGCTTCTCCGTGCACGGAAAGCATGTAAGGAATCCAACAACTTGATCCATATTGGGGGTGATAGATTTTATTGCCAAGATCTTCACTGTGCGAATAGACTGGGTCAAGCTTGTGGGAATCATTTTTTGGAAGATGGTCGTAAATACATCAAGAAGAAATTTAAAAATGTGAATTTCAATAAGACGGAGAAGAAGATGAGTGATGTACCTGAATGATTATGGATCCAATAAAGAGTTCGGAGAATTTGGCAAACAAGTACACCAACGCTGTCAATTTCGGCGCGTCAATGACCCAGATTTTTGTTGGACCTTCTAGATCAGATACAAGCAATCTCCCAAGGAAAGACACATTCTCAATGACCATAACGTGGAACAGCTGGAGTGATCTCTTCCCGATTCATGTCTTGTTCCGGGGCTAGCAAGACACAAAAATCCATCAAAGATTCGTCGAGGCGATGTGGAGGCTAATGAACCCGTGGATCTGCTCAAGACGAAGGTACTCGAGTGTAGTACAACTACGGAGTAGGTGCTCCATAGCCTGCTTCGAGATGCCAATGTCAAAGAGGTCGAGCTACTTGAGTTGAGGGAGAAGGGCAGGTGTGGCATTAATCTGGGGAAGATAGCAGGAGCTGAAATTGGCGCGGCGCAGCGTTGGCATGAGGAGGAGCGCGGACGGCGGCAGAGAAAGACATCGTCCAGCTTCAAAGCTGAGCTCCTCAAGCTGATCTAGGGCGGGGGATAAGAACCACTCGTCGAACTTGGCTTGGACCTTGCAGTTGGTATTGAACATGCGGATGTCAAGGTGTCTGGCTGGCCCAGGGTGCAATGAAAGGATCTTGGAGACTGCGGCCATGCGTTTGCAATCCCCGTCACAGAGGGAGCTATCGACGATGAGGTTGAGGGGGATGCGGCGCCAGAGGGGGCGCCACCACCGGGAGAGCAGGGTGGTCTGCACGGCAGATTTGGTGGGGAGGAGGCCGATGATGACGAGCAGCATGTCATCGGGGAGGCTGCTAATGAAGTCCAGGCTCGCCGGATGCGGTTTTGGCTCGAGCCGCCTCAGCTTGTTGGCTGCCTCGCCGTCCATCTCAACCGGTGGCAATGTCGGTGTACACGTGTGCTGGTCTGTGTTGTGTGCTGGCCTGCTGTGTGTGCGCGAGTGCGTCCATCTGTGCATGCCGCCGCGCAGTGGTGAATTGTGCGCGAGTGCGTCCTTCATGCGGAACAAGTGTGTCCTCAATGCGCCCTCAATTTACTAGCGTGCGGGGTGCTACCCCGAGTGGTTTCAACTTTGTTTACTTCACCGCGTGTCAGATGGGCCTCTAGTTTACTTATTTTCACCCACTTCCACATGGGCCAGCACACGAAGATAGAGAACATGTCGACAAGGCAGCATGTGGACTGGTTGACCGGTCAACTAAACAATATACGGAGCTATACGCTGACACGGTGAGCGTATAATCCGTCGGTATAGAGAATTCGAGTGAGAGGGGAGGCCCGTGAGAGATATCAGAGAGAGAGAAAGATCCACTCCCTCCGTTCGATAATGTAGTGCCAACATTTTTTTAAGTCAAACTTTTGAAACTTTGACCAAGTTTATAAAGAAATTACTTATATCTACAATACCAAAGATAAATGATAGTATGAAGTAAGTACATGTTGTGATGAATCTATGATCGCTCCAGATTTAAATGTTTTTCTCAACATATACCTGGTTAAACTTTTTTGAGGTTTGACTTTTCAAAACATCCATATGCTTATGGACGTGAGAGAGTCCCTAACTAGAGAGAGTGAGTGAGAGAGAGAGTGTGTGTGTGTGAAATAGAAAGAGTGAGTGAAAAAAGTGTGTGTGCGTGTGTGAAAGATACATGGACAACACACGATAAAAGTAGAGAAAAGGCGTGTGTGTCTTATGCAAACATATCGCGCATGCATCTTCGACAACGAAGCAAGGTGAGGAGATAGTGTGTGGTTGTTTGCAACCGAGAGAGAAAGACCCCTAGCACGTGGCCAACAGGGGTCTGACAAGCAAGGGAGAGAGGTCGAGAGAGACGTACGGAGAAAATGCAGACATGGGGAGGAGAGAGTGTATGTTTGCGATAGAGAGATCCCCTGGAGATCGTGATGGGACTACATGGGTGGGAGATCGAGTGACAAGTTGTGTGCGCGATAGAAGATACCCCGAGAGATATCGAGATAGACGTATGGATGGAAGGAGACAATACGTGTGTTCCTGATGGCTAGTGAGAGATAATCATAGTTAGAGGGGAGTGCGTGCGCCTATGATGGATTGAGGGATTATGATACTTAGGGGGCTGCGTGTCACATAGAGAGAGAAAAAGGGCAGAGAATGTTGGATGGGTCTATATGTAGCGCGAGCGAGACATGTGTATGTGTGAACCAGGGAGATATAAAGTTTGAGAGAGATAGAGGAGCCCAAGTAAGGCTGAGTGGTGCGTCAGATAGCAGAGAGGGGGAAAGAGATATTCCATCCGCTCGATAATGCAGTGCATGTAAATTTTTTTAGAAGTCGAACTTTGGAAACATTGATCAGGTTTACGCACATGTTATTTATATCTAAAATACCAAAGATACATCATATGAAACTACATCTCATGATGAATCTAATGGTATATGATTGTCGTTCTAGATGTAAATATTTTTCTCCACGTACATGGTCAAACTTTGTGATGTTTGACTTTTCAATAAATCTATATGCTATGGACCGAAGAGAGTGCCTAAGTCGAGAGAGATTAAGTGCGTGTGAAGGAGAGTGAGTGTGCAAAAAGAGTATGTGTGTGAAAGAGAAAGGGACAACAAATGATAAATTAGAGAGAGAGTGTGTTTTTTCGTTTCTTATGCAAACATATCACGCATGCATCTCCGGGATAGAAAAGCGAGGTGAGGAGATACACGAAGATAGCTAGTGCGTGATTGTTTCCAACGGAGAGAGACACCCCTATAGCACATGTCCAATAGAGGTCTGGCCAACAAGGAACAAAGGTTGAGAGGGACACATGGAGAACATGGACGCATGGGGAGGGAGAGAGGGTGTGTTTGTGATAGAGAGATCCCCTCGAGATCGTGAGGGGACTTATATGGGTGGGAGATCGAGGGAGGTGCGTGCAAGATAGAAAGATGCCCCGAGAGAAATCGAGATAGACCATGCACATGTTTGTGATGGAGACTAAGCTTAGCTAGTCATATACATATAGGGGAGGACTACGTGTGCCTACATTTGAGTGAGAGACCATCATACTTGGCTAGGCATGAGATTGTGTGTGTGTGCATGTGAGATGGAGAGAGATAAAGTTTTAGATGGGTCTATCGAAAAGTGCAGTGAGATATGCATGTGTATGTGTGACCCGGGTAGATGGAGTGTTTGAGAGAGAGGGGGAGAGCTCCGAGATGACAGAGTGGTGCGTGAGAGAGTTACGGGCAACGAGCCAAGGAATTTGTGTGCGTACGATGAGTGCACCCAAGATATTTAGCTTGGACTAGAGAATCATACATAGTGTGCGAGAGAGACCTATAGATGGAGTATATATGCATGCGAACTAGAAAGAACCCCCCCCCCCACACACACACACACAAATAGAGAGAGAGAGAGAGACGGAGAGAGAGGGAGAGGGACCAACAAGGTTTGTGTGTTGGATGCATGCAACAGAATTGAAGATTGTCGGCGAGAGAGAGAGAGAGAGAGAGAGAGAGAGAGAGAGAGAGAGAGAGAGAGAGACAGAGACAGAGAGAGAGCAGGAGTCCGGGAGAGGGGGAGCTCGTGTTTTATGCATCAAAGACTGATATAAACCATGTATCGATATCAACTTGCATTCAAATATTTAAATTGGAGAACATGTTGTCTGCAATCCACAAATAACGGAGATATGCGTATATCAAACAAGTTCATTAATTTCACTCTCAACATGTTCATGGAGCACTATAATATTGTACAACATGCTACTCGATTAAGGTGTTTAATTTTGGATATAGTTCACTATTTTAACCTGGTGAACGAGCTATTTCATTGAATCGAGATATTTCATTTTTGGTTTGATTCCCATTTTTTAGTGGGTCAACTATTTTTCATATAGTACATCGCTTGCAACGAGCATGTAAAAACACATTACTCTCGAGCATCATCTCTCCATCTAAAAAAGAAGTGGCAAGCTAATATTTCAAAATTTGATTCGAATCGACTTGGAAAGGTAGACATGGATGCTCGTTCTCCCAAAATTTGAACGAACCATTAAACACCCTCTGCTCGGTGGAATTACCGAGCAAATAAATGGGAGACGCGAAATTACCGGCCTATGTGGGACACGCATCAATTGGCCCGTTGTACATCGAGGGTAGGTTCGTAACTTCATCCAAGCGCGCCTTCTCCTCGGTCGAAATGACATGTGCCAACTAATCCATAAACCATGGTCGGCAAAACACCCTCTCCTCGCCCGAAATAGCTCGCGCCCACTATTTCAAAACACGCTCTCCTCGCCCGAAATCACTCGCGCCCACTATATTTCAAAACACGCCCTCCTCACCTGAAATCGCTCGCGCCCACTGATACGTCTCCAACGTATCAATAATTTTTGATTGCTCCATGCTATATTATCTTCTGTTTTGGACATTATTGGGCTTTATTATTTACTTTTATATTATTTTTGGGACTAACCTATTAACCAGAGACCCAGCCCAGAATTGTTGTTTTTTGCCTATTTCAGAGTTTCGCAGAAAAAGAATATAACGGAGTCCAAACGGAATGAAACCTTCGGGAACGTGATTTTTGGAACGAACAAGATCCAGGAGACTTGGACCCTACGTCAAGAAATAAAGGAGGAGGCCACGAGGTAGGGGGGCACGCCTACCCCCCAGGCGCGCCCTCCACCCTCATGGGCCCCCTGTTGCTCCACCCACGTACTCCTTCCTCCTATATATACCTACGCACTTCAAACGATCGACACGGAGCCAAAACCTAATTCCACCGCCGCAACCTTCTCAGACTCATGAGATCCCATCTTGGGGCCTGTTTTAGTTCACGAGGGGGCATCGATCATGGAGGGCTTCTACATCAACACCATAGCCTCTCCGATGATGTGTGAGTAGTTTACCTCAGACCTTCGGGTCCATAGTTATTAGCTAGATGGCTTCTTCTCTCTTTTCGATCTCAATACAATGTTCTCCCCTCTCTCGTGGAGATCTATTTGATGTAATCTTATTTTATGGTGTGTTTGTTGAGACCCATGAATTATGGGTTTATGATCAAGTTTATCTATGAACAATATTTGAATCTTCTGAATTCTTTTATGTATGATTGGTTATCTTTGCAAGTCTCTTCAATTATCAGTTTGGTTTGGCCTACTAGATTGATCTTTCTTGCAATGGGAGAAGTGCTTAGCTTTGGGTTCAATCTTTATGTGTCCTTTCCCAAAGGATGAGGGGCAGCAAGGCACGTATTGTATTGTTGCCATCGAGGATAACAAGATGGGGTTTATATCATATTGCATGAATTTATCCCTCTACATCATGTCATCTTGCTTAAAGCGTTACTATGTTCTTATGAACTTGATACTTTAGATGCATGCTGCATAGCGGCCGATGGGTGGAGTAATAGTAGTAGATGCAGGCAGGAGTCGGTCTACTTGTCTCGACGTGATGCCTATATACATGATCATACCTAGATATTCTCATAACTATGCTCAATTTCATCAATTGCTCAACAGTAATTTGTTCACCCACCGTAAATACTTATGCTCTTGAGAGAATCCACTAGTGAAACCTATGGCCCCGGGTCTATTTTCCATCATATCAATCTTCCAACACTTATTTATTTTTATTGCCTTTTATTTTACTTTGCATCTTTATCATAAAAAATGCCAAAAATATTATCTTATCATATCTATTAGATCTCACTCTCGTAAGTGACCGTGTAGGGATTGACAACCCCTTATCGTGTTGGTTGCGAGGATTTATTTCTTTGTGTAGGTTCGAGGGACTCGTGCGTAGCCTCCTACTGGATTGATACCTTGGTTCTCAAAAACTGAGGGAAATACTTACGCTACTTTGCTGCATCACCCTTTCCTCTTCAAGGGAAAACCAACCCAGTGCTCAAGAGGTAGCAAGAATGATTTCTGCGCCGTTGCCGGGGAGGCTTACGCAAGGTCAAGTCAAGATTAGTACTCCCAAAGAACGAGCCATTTCGCGCCGCTGTCGGGAGTCTACGCATAAAGTCAACATACCAAGTACCCATCACAAACCCTTATCTCCCGCATTACATTATTTGCCATTTGCCTCTCGCTTTTCCTCTCCCCACTTCACCCTTGCCGCTTTATTCGCCTTTTTCCATTCGTCTTGTCGTTTGCCTTAATGTCTTACTTGGCTCGTTTGCTCGTTTGGTTGAAATAGTTGAGTATTTATTCCTAAACAGAGAAGCTAATATCTATGGATCCTCATCCACTTGCCAATCTTTTTAAGAGATCCAATTATGATGAACCAATTCCTACCGATTCTTTCTACCCGGCGCCACCGAGCTCAGATGTCATAGCCACTGCCACAAACCCTAGGCAAATCAGTCTCGCCGATAGGGATCTCGGTCTCACCGAGATGGGATTGTAATCTCTCTGTTTCCCTTCGTAACATTTCGGTACCACCGAGATGAGCGATTGGTCCCACCGAGATTGCAATGTAAACTCCCTGTTTCCTTTTCGTAACATTTCGGTCTCACCGAAATGAGCGAATCGGTCCCACCGAGTTTACCTGACCAACTCTCTGGTTAGCTTATTACCAAAATTGGTCTCACCGAGTTTGTGTAATCGGTCTCACCGAGATTATGTTATGCACTAACCCTAACCACATCGGTCCTACCGAGTTGCATGTCGGTCCCACCGAAAATCCTAACGGTCACTAGATTTAATGAATTGGTCCGACCGAGTTTATCAATTCGGTCCCACCGAGTTTGGCAAGTTGTGTGTAATAGTTAGATTTTGTGTGGAGGCTATATATACCCCTCCACCTCCTCTTCATTCGTGGAGAGAGCCATCGTAATCGAACCTACACTTCCAACTTGCTATTTCCGAGAAGGAACCACCTACTCATGTGTTGAGGCCAAGATATTCCATTCCTACCATATGAATCTTGATCTCTAGCCTTCCCCAAGTTGCTTTCCACTCAAATCTTTTTCCACCAAATCCAAATCATGTGAGAGAGAGTTGAGTGTTGGGGAGACTATCATTTGAAGCACAAGAGCAAGGAGTTCATCATCAACACACCATTTGTTACTTCTTGGAGAGTGGTGTCTCCTAGATTGGCTAGGTGTCACTTGGGAGCCTCCGACAAGATTGTGGAGTTGAACCAAGGAGTTTGTAAGGGCAAGGAGATCGCCTACTTCGTGAAGATCTACCGCTAGTGAGGCAGTCCTTCGTGGGCGACGGCCATGGTGGGATAGACAGGGTTGCTTCTTCGTGGACCCTTCATGGGTGGAGCCCTCCATGGACTCACGCACCTGTTACCCTTCGTGGGTTGAAGTCTCCATCAACGTGGATGTACGATAGCACCACCTATCGGAACCACGACAAAAACATCCATGTCTCCAATTGCGTTTGAATTCTCCAAACCCTTCCCTTTACATTTCTTGCAAGTTGCATGCTTTACTTTCGCTGCTCATATACTCTTTGCATGCTTGCTTGAATTGTGCTAAGATTGCTTGACTTGTGCTAAGATAGCTAAAATCTGCCAAAGACTAAATTTGGGAAAAGGATAAGTTCTTATTTGGTCAAGTAGTCTAATCACCCCCCCCCCTCTAGACATACTTTCGATCCTACACTTGGGCATGCTAGTTTTGCCATGTCCACTACCTGTTGCAATGATTGGGGAGATTCTTCTTATGATCTCGAAAATTTATTTAAGCCCCATGATGAATATAAGATTGATAATAGTGTTTGCAATAATATTGAAAGTGGGTTTGTAAGAGTGTCAACTTTAGATCCCACATATTTGGATAATATTCAATCTTATGAAATTTTTGATAAAAGTGGGCTTGGAGAAATCATGACTTTAGTTAATGATAATCCCGCTATTTTGGAAGAGTGTCAACTTCGCATGCATGTGGATCGTGTTATGTGATAGCTATATTGTTGAATTTTCTTATGATCCTACATGTAATTATTATGAGAGAGGAAAATATGGTTATAGAAATTTTCATGTTACTAAATTACCTCTCGTTATGTTGAGATTGCTATTGTTCCTTTCTGCTTCCTTGCATATGCTAGTTTTTGCTTGCTACGATGATTTTTTTGCCTATAATATGCCTATGCATAGGAAGTATGTTAGACTTAAGTGTGTTTGTCACATGTTTTATGATGCTCTCTTTATGCTTCAATTCTTGTCTTTCACGTGAGCATCATTGAAATCTTAATGCCTAGCTAAAAAGGCTTTAAAGAAAAGTGCTTGTTGGGAGACAACCCAATATTTTTCCTTGCTGCTTAGTAATAAATATTTGTTCTAGCCTATGGTTATATGTGTTTTTATGTTTTAATTAGTTTTTGTGCCAACTTAAACCTATAGGATCTTCTTGGATGATAGTTATTTGATCTTGCAGAACTTTCCAGAAACTTTCTGTTCACGAAAATAATTGTTAAAAATCACCAGAACGTGATAAAATATTGATTCCAATTTCTGCGGATCGATAAACAAATTGTCTAGGTCGTCCTATTTTGGATGATTTTTTGGAGTTCCAGAAGTTTGCGTTAGTTACAGATTACTACAGACTGTTCTGTTTTTGACAGATTCTGTTTTTCGTGTGTCGTTTGCTTATTTTGATTAATCTATGGCTAGTAAAAGAGTTTATAAACCATAGAGAAGTTGGAATACAGTAGGTTTAACACCAATATAAATAAAGAATGATTTCATTACAGTACCTTGAAGTGGTCCTTTGTTTTCTTTCGCTAACGGAGCTCACGAGATTTTCTGCTAAGTTTTGTGTTGTGAAGTTTTCAAGTTTTGGGTGAAAGATTTGATGGATTATGGAACAAGGAGTGGAAAGAGCCTAAGCTTGGGGATGCCCATGGCACCCCCAAAATAATCTAAGGACACCATAAAGTTAAAGCTTGGGGATGCCCTGTAAGGCATCCCTCTTTCGTCTACTTTGATCGGTAACTTTACTTGGAGCTATATTTTTATTCACCACATGATATGTGTTTTGCTTGGAGCGTCTTGTATGATCTGAGTCTTTGCTTTTTAGTTTACCACAATCATCTTTGCTGCACACAACTTTTGAGAGAGACACACATGATTCAGAAATTATTAGAATACTCTATGTGCTTCACTTTATCTTTTGAGCTATATAGTTTTTGCTCTAGTGCTTCACTTATATCTTTTAGAGCACGGTGGTGGATTTGTTTTATAGAAACTATTGATCTCTCATGCTTCACTTATATTATTTTGAGATCTTTAAAATAGCATGGCAATTTTCTTTAATTAATATCATGAGAAATTTGATGCTTGATAATTGTTTTGAGATATAAAGGTAGTAATATCATAGTTGTGCTAGTTGAGTAATTATGGAATTGAAAAATACATGTGTTGGAGTTTGTGATTCCCGTAGCATGCACGTATGGTGAACCGTTATGTAACAAAGTCGGAGCATGAAGTATATGTTGATTGTCTTCCTTTGTGTGCCGGTCGGGATCACGCGATGGTTAACTCCTACCAACCCTTCCCCTAGGAGCATGCGTAGTAGTACTTTGCTTCGAGGGCTAATAAATTTTTGCCATAAGTATATGAGTTCTTTATGACTAATGTGAGTCCATGGATTATACGCACACTTACCTTTCCGTAATTTTCTAGCCTCTTCTTGCATCGCAGATTGCCCTTTCTCACCTTGAGAGTTGGTGCAAACTTCGCCGGTGCATCCAAACCCTGTGATATGATATGCTCTATCACACATAAACCTCCTTATATCTTCCTCAAAACAGCCACCATACCTACCTATCATGGCATTTCCATAGCCATTCCGAGATACATTGCCATGAAACTTTCCACCGTTTCATTTATCATGACATACTCCATTATTGTCATATTGCTTGGCATGATCATGTAGTTGACATTGTATTTGTGGCAAAGCCACCGCTCATAATTCTTTCATACATGTTGCTCTTGATTCATTGCATATGCCGGTACACCGCCGGAGGCATTCATATAGAGTCATACTTTGTTCTAAGTATTGAGTTGTAATTCATGAGTTCTAAGTAAATAAGAGTGTGATGATCATCATTATTAGAGCATTGTCCCAAGTGAGGAAAGGATGATGGAGACTATGATTCCCCCACAAGTCGGGATGAGACTCCGGACTAAATAAAAAAAGAGGCCATAAAAAAGAGAAAAGGCCCAAATAAAAAAATATGATGAGAGAAAAAGAGAGAAGGGACAATGTTACTATCCTTTTACCACACTTGTGCTTCAAAGTAGCACCATGATCTTCATGATAGAGAGTCTCTCATTTTGTCACTTTCATATACTGGTGGGAAATTTCATTATAGAACTTGGCTTGTATATTCCAATGATGGGCTTCCTCAAATGCCCGAGGTCTTCACGAGCAAGCAAGTTGGATGCACACCCACTTAGTTTCTTTTTGAGCTTTCATACACTTATAGCTCTAGTGCATCCGTTGCATGGCAATCCCTACTACTCGCATTAACATCAATTGATGGGCATCTCCATAGCCCGTTGATTAGCCTCGTTGATGTGAGACTTTCTCCTTTTTGTCTTCCCACATAACCCCTACCATTATACCTTATTCCACCATAGTGCTATATCCATGGCTTGCGCTCATGTATTGCGTAAGAGTTGAAAAGGCTAAAGCGCGTTAAAGGTATGAACCAATTGCTTGGCCAAAACCGGGGTCGTACATGATATGAATATTTTGTGTGGGGAAGATGGAGCATAGCCAGACTATATGATTTTGTAGGGATAACTTGCTTTGGCTATGTTATTTTGATAAGACATAATTGCTTAGTTAGTATGCTTGAAGTATTATTGTTTTTATGTCAAAATTAAACTTTTATCTTGAATCATATCAAATCTGAACATTCATGCCACAATGAGAAGAATTATATTGAAATTATGCCAAGTAGCACTCCGCATCAAAAATTATGTTTTTATCATCTACCTACTCGAGGACGAGCAGGAATTAAGCTTGGGGATGCTTGATACGTCTCCAACGTATCTATAATTTTTTATTGCTCCATGCTATATTATCTTCTGTTTTGGACATTATTGGGCTTTATTATTTACTTTTATATTATTTTTGGGACTAACCTATTAACCGGAGACCCAGCCCAAAATTGTTGTTTTTTGCCTATTTCAGAGTTTCACAGAAAAAGAATATAACGGAGTCCAAACGGAATGAAACCTTCGGGAACATGATTTTTGGAACGAACAAGATCCAGGAGACTTGGACCCTACGTCAAGAAATAAAGGAGGAGGCCACAAGGTAGGGGGCGTGCCTACCCCCCAAGCGCGCCCTCCACCCTCGTGGGCCCCTGTTGCTCCACCGACGTACTCCTTCCTCCTATATATACCTACGTACCCCCAAACGATCAGATACGGAGGCAAAAACCTAATTCCACCGCCGCAACCTTCTGTAATTCGTGAGATCCCATCTTGGGGCCTGTTAGGAGTTCACGGAGGGGCATCGATCATGGAGGGCTTCTACATCAACACCATAGCCTCTCCACCGGATGTGTGAGTAGTTTACCTCAGACCTTCGGGTCCATAGTTATTAGCTAGATGGCTTCTTCTCTCTTTTTGGATCTCAATACAATGTTCTCCCCCTCTCTCGTGGAGATCTAATCGATGTAATCTTATTTTGCGGTGTGTTTGTTGAGACCGATGAATTGTGGGTTTATGATCAAGTTTATCTATGAACAATATTTGAATCTTCTGAATTCTTTTATGTATGATTGGTTATCTTTGCAAGTCTCTACGAATTATCAGTTTGGTTTGGCCTACTAGATTGATCTTTCTTGCAATGGGAGAAGTGCTTAGCTTTGGGTTCAATCTTGCGGTGTCCTTTCCCAGTGATAGTAGGGGCAGCAAGGCGCGTATTGTATTGTTGCCATCGAGGATAACAAGATGGGCTTTATATCATATTGCATGAATTTATCCTTCTACATCATGTCATCTTGCTTAAAGCGTTACTCTGTTCTTATGAACTTAATACTCTAGATGCATGCCGGATAGCGGTCGATGTGTGGAGTAATAGTAGTAGATGCAGGCAGGAGTCGGTCTACTTGTCTCGGACGTGATGCCTATATACATGATCATACCTAGATATTCTCATAACTATGCTCAATTCTGTCAATTGCTCAACGGTAATTTGTTCACCCACCGTAAATACTTATGCTCTTGAGAGAAGCCACTAGTGAAACCTATGGCCCCCGTGTCTATTTTCCATCATATTAATCTTCCAACACTTAGTTATTTTTATTGCCTTTTATTTTATTTTGCATCTTTATCATAAAAAATACCAAAAATAGTATCTTATCATATCTATCAGATCTCACCCTCGTAAATGACCGTGTAGGGATTGACAACCCCTTATCGCATTGGTTGCGATGATTTATTTGTTTGTGTAGGTGCGAGGGACTCACGCGTAGCCTCCTACTGGATTGATACCTTGGTTCTCAAAAACTGAGGGAAATACTTACGCTACTTTGCTGCATCACCCTTTTACTCTTCAAGGGAAAACCAACGCAATGCTCAAGAGGTAGATCCCACTATATTTCAAAACACGCCCTCCTGCTTGAAATCGTCATACCAAGAGATTCCAAACACGCCCTCCTCGCCTCAAATCGTCGCGCCCACTATTTGGGAGAAGCAGTTACTCTACTATCCCCGACCCTCAAAGACATGCACCCAAGCCGAGAAGCATAAAGGCGGTAGAATCAGAACTCCCTCCCCCCACACACACATTTCAAACAAATGCGTCCGTAAGACATGGTTCCCCCTCCCAACAATTCCCCATTCATACCTCGTGGGCGCCAAATCACCTTCTCCCCGGAAGCTCCCTCCTCCCGAGCCGTGAAACCTCAGCCCCTTCTCCATGGCGCCCCCCACCGCACCAAATTCACAGCCGCCCTCCTCTCTAATCCTGGAGACGCTGTCCATTTGCCGTCGTGCACTGGGTCGTGTGCCTCTTACTCCGTGCTACCGGAGCTGCCTCGACGACGGCCGCGTGAACCGTACCGGAGCCGACTCACCCCCGCCGTTGTTCATGATGCTGGAGTGGCTCCAACATTAGATCCGTCCAGAGCCCCGGCGCTGCTTCTCCGTAGCCGTCGACCATCGCGACATCTCTACTTCCCTGCCGTTGATAGCCACCGCAACCGCGCCGCCCTCACCGACTAGGCAGCTGGAGCTGCCTACTTCACCGGGCCGCCAGATAGGTCCCACCCTCATCTCAAATCACTTTATTTAGGCATCAGTTGTCTGAATTTTTATTCTAGGCCAATCGATTCCCAATGGGAAGCAGCACCCCTCGAGCCGGCGGAGCTTCTAGGCTGTTGGTTGGCTGGTGTCTAACATAAGGGTGCGGAGGCGCAAGTTCGCCGCGGAAGCAGTGCTTAGATGGCTATCTTAGAGTTGCGTGGGTTGAAGGTACTACCGCCGCCGGATCTGGATGACGGCGGGTCTTTGTGGATTGGCCCGGGGGCGGCACAACCACGGCAATGCGATGGGGCGGGGAGTGGGGTTTTGGTCGGGGCCACAGACGGCAGAGGCAGGCTGCTCTGCCGGTGGTCACCAGCTCTTTGGGGAAGATTTCGAACAGTGTCAGCCGGGAGGCACAAGACGGCCATCAAGCCATCCGGCGTAGATCGGACAGTACCAAAATAAAATAAAATCATGTGACCCGAATTTAGTGTTCACCAATGACGTGTGACCACTCTCGTACCTTGTTGTTGATCTCTTAGGGTATTTCTTCAGATCAGAGAGACGTGTCGTTCTTAACATTATGCGTTTTTTGCATCTTCAGCCACACCGTCTTCAGACTCACCGCAGCTGCTCCAATAAGGGAAGCATGCACCAGAAGGGATCTATAGTCCCCACTCAACAGTTCTCTGCATTGAATGCGCATGCCTGACATGGACAACCACAACAACTGCAGGGTCATCGACAAGTCAGCACATGATGCTCACTCCCTCATCTTACTTGTGTGCAACATTTATGGCTTTGTTATTCATCTAAGCATTGAAAATAGATTATCACATTTCACTGTATATTCATGCTGATCTCTTACGGGTCTTGTTCAGGAGTTCATGTTGTTCCATATATAGCGGGCTGTTAACGGGCTCGAACTGACGATGGGTTGCAATGGTGTCAAATCTTTAACGGGCCGTTGACGGGCCGAATTGGAACATCTCGTATGGGTCGTGGGCTTAAATGGACCTGACACAAGTAGGCCTTATATGGGCCGGCCTGCTAATTTTTACTGGGCCGGCCTTTTTCACCGGAATGGGTCACTATTGGGCAGTGCCACCTGTCGACCTATCATAGGCGCCTCCTGTCCAATGAATGGATGACATCTGTCCCAACGGTGAGCCAACACGTGTTTCCTCTGGCCAATGAGAATTTTACACATGGAAAATCCTCATTGGTCCAGGCTGTTAGCAGGTTATCGGATCCAAAACCGGACCCAATAGCTTAACAGCGTTCCGTTATGGTGGATGCCACGTGTCGGTCACCCTTGACGAAAGCACTTCCATGACACGCGATTTATCGTCATGGAAGTGGACACTTCCGTGATGATAATTTTGGTAATGTCATGGAACACTTCTACGACAGCACATGTATGACTATCTTGATTCTGTCATAAATCGTCATGGATGTACATGCATGACAAAAAACATGACCTACAGTGACAAACACGTATCATCACAGAAGTGTATTTTTTGTAGTGATATATGCCTCTCTAGCCCGCCGTTTGAAAGTGTGTGTGCGGGGAGGGGGGGGGGGGTTGCTACATCGCACTTTGCTAGGTCAACCTTGGTTGGGGGGCATGCCTTGATAGGATAATTAGGATTCCCTTCGTGACGACAAGAGGGGGGTGGGAGCTGCTAGCTACTGCACTTTGCTAGTCAAGCTTCGGTTGGGGGCATGCTCATAGCTTAGGATTCCCTTTGTGCCGACACGAGGGGCTGCTAGCTACCCCCCACTTTGCTAGGTGAACCTCGGTTGGGGGGGCATGTGCATTCATAGCTTAGGATTCCCTTCGTGCCGACACGAGGGAGGGGTGGCTGCTAGCTACTTCGCACTTTGCTAGGGAGAACCTCGGTTGGGGGGGGGGGGGGGGAGGGCATGCATTCTGATGTCTACTACACAACCTTCTTCTTGTAGACGTTGTTGGGCCTCCAAGTGCAGAGGTTTGTAGGACAGTAGCAAATTTCCCTCAAGTGGATGACCTAAGGTTTATCAATCCGTGGGAGGTGTAGGATAAAGATGGTCTCTTTCAAGCAACCCTGCAACCAAATAACAAAAAGTCTCTTGTGTCCCCAACACACCCAACACAATGGTAGATTGTATAGGTGCACTAGTACAGCGAAGAGATGGTGATACAAGTGCAATATAGATGGTAGATATAGGTTTTTGTAATCTGAAAATATAAAAACAGCAAGGTAACAAGCGATAAAAGTGAGCGTAAACGGTATTGCAATGCTAGGAAACAAGGCCTAGGGTTCATACTTTCACTAGTGCAAGTTCTCTCAACAATAATAACATAATCGGATCATATAACTATCTCTCAACATGAAACAAAGAGTCACTCCAAAGTCACTAATAGCGTAGAACAAAGGAAGAGATTATTGTAGGGTACGAAACCACCTCAAAGTTATTCTTTCGGATCGATCTATTCAAGAGTTCGTACTAGAATAACACCTTAAGATACAAATCAACCAAAACCCTAATGTCACCTAGATACTCCAATGTCACCTCAAGTATCCGTGGGTATGATTATACGATATGCTCACACAATCTCAGATTCATCTATTCAACCAACACAAAGAACTTCAAAGAGTGCCCCAAAGTTTCTATCGGAGAGTCAAGACGAAAGCGTGTGCCAACCCCTATGCATAAGTTCACAAGGTCACTGAACCCACAAGTTGATCACAAAAACATACATCAAGTAGATCACGTGAATTTCCCATTGTCACCACAGATAAGCACATGCAAGACATACATCAAGTGTTCTCAAATCCTTAAAGACTCAATCCGATAAGATAACTTCAAAGGAAAACTCAATCCATTACAGGAGAGTAGAGGGGGAGAAACATCATAAGATCCAACTATAATAGCAAAGCTCGCGATACATCAAGATCGTACCGAATCAAGAACACGAGAGAGAGAGGCCAAACACATAGCTACTGGTACATAACCTCAGTCCCGAGGGTGAACTATTCCCTCCTCTTCATGGAGAGCGCCGAGATGATGAAGATGGCCACCGGTCAGGGATTCCCCCTCCGGCAGGGTGCCGGAACAGGGTCCCGATTGGTTTTTGGTGGCTACAAAGGCTTGCGGCGGCAGAACTCCCGATCTATTGTGCTCCTCGATGTTTTTAGGGTATATGGACATATATAGGCGAAAGAAGTTGGTCAAGGGAGCCACGAGGGGCCCACGAGGGTGGGGGAGCGCCCAGGGGGTAGGGCACGCCTCCCTGCCTCGTCGCTTCCTCGAAGCTTCCCTGACGTCTACTCCAAGTCTCCTGGATTGCTTACATTCCAAAAATAACTCTGCCAAAGGTTTCATTCCGTTTGGACTCCTTTGATATTCCTTTTCTTTGAAACACTGAAATAGGCAAGAAAACAACATTTTGGGCTGGGCCTCCGGTTAATAGGTTAGTCCAAAAATAATATAAGAGTGTATAATAAAGCCCATTAAACATCCAAAACAGAATATATAATAGCATGAATACTTCATAAAATATAGATACGTTGGAGACGTATCAGCATCCCCAAGCTAATTCCTGCTCGTCCTCGAGTAGGTAAATGATAAAAGAAATAATTTATGAAGTGTGAATGCTAGCAGGTGCACAAGTTTGATCAATGATAATTTCAATAACCTTTTCTAGTATCATTATGTGTCATAACAGTAGCTCAACTCATAAAACTTTTCATGATCAAGTAACAAGCTATTCACATGTTAAAGCATAGACCATAAACTTTCTTGAAAACTAACAAACTATGTTCTCGGTCATCAAACAATTGCAATTCATCTTATTTCCAGGAAGGGTCTATGCAAGAGCTTTGATTTAGCAAATCCCACATACTCAACTATCATATAGTCTTCCATGATTGCTACCACTCAAAGCATATTTTTAGAACAAATAGCATTCATCAAACACAGAGAAAGATAGGGGCTTAATGTTTCGCCTCCCAACCTTTTATCTCAAGGGTAATGTCAACAATAATAATTCATGATCAAATATATTTGAATGGCCATATATGCTTAGATCTTTCTCCACCACATGATGCTTGCCAACTAAAAAGTAGGTTGGAATGAGAAGGAATACTACTGACTCTTGCATTCTAACATATAAGCTTGCTAGCCGACCCGCTCACCCGAGGCTTCCTCGATTTCGCAGTGCTTGTGTTTGTTCGATTGGCTCTCGTCAGGTCAACGTGGTTGTGGCTGCCGTTCGATTTTCACTGCCCATTTTGACTTAGCGGTCTTGCGTTGAACCCGATGACTGGTGGGCTCAGCGAGATCGTCAATTGGCTGGGTTGAAATTCATCGCGTGAGCGTGTCTCGTCGTGCTTCGCCCGTGTCGTGCGTCGCAGGGGAGGCGCAGATGGATTAGCTGGCGCATGTGCACACGGTTTCTGCGCCCGCGTTTGTGTCGTGCTGATGACGGGTGGGCCGGTGCTGCTCCTGGACCCGCTTGTCGGCTGCGGTAGCTGCAAGCCTTCTGGAGTAGAATATTTTCTCGGCCAATCGCTTCCTCGGCGCTGGCGCTCCCCACGCGCTTGCCGCATCGTGCATCGTGGGGAGTTGTTGTGTCTTGCGTCAGCTGCACAGGTGTGGGCCGATGCATGTGCACCCGGCTCGGGCACATGTTTTGCTGCCGGTGCGATGACATATGGGGCCGTGCTCCTCTGGTCCCACTCGTCGGTTGAAGTGGCTGCGCTGTGTGGGCGTCTCGTTCATCCGGGGTTGGAGAGAGTTGTTGGCATGGCCTGTCGATTTTGTCGGCTTCACTTTGACTCGTCGTCCGTCCGTGTCGCGCTCTTTGGCTGGGTCGTTGGCTTGCTTTTGGTCACGCACTTTTGGCCAATCCGCTCGTCCTGCGCTACGCCAATCCCTCCTTCCGCTTAGATCGACTCCTTTTTCCTCAATCACATCTTGCCTCCGTCCCCTCCTCACCATAGCCGCGACATCCTAATCCTTGCGCCGAGTAGCCCTCGCTCACCGCCCAGCTTCAAAATCGTCATTCTGCTGCCGTTGCCCGCCGCCTCACCGATTGAGGAGGAGGCGATGGGAGGAGCAGACGGCAGTGTGGATAAAATGATAGAAGCGGTCGGCGGTGCAGATGAAGAAGAGGAGCAACCGGTGGCGTGGATCAAGGGAGAGAGTGTCGGCGGCGGTGGAGACGGCGATGCGCAGATCGGAGAGAGTTCGTGCGTTGGGAGAGGGAGGTGATCGAGAGCGCCGAGCCAGGAGGCGGCTCGGCTCGGCCCAGCCATGGAACTAAATTGGCGTTGTCGTTTGTTATGCCTTTAGGTATTTTTGTCCTCCCCACCTCTCGTTCTTCCCCTCTCTTCATGTACTCTGTTTTATTCCACATCTCTCTATGTCACATATGTTCCTGAATTTTTCTTTGCAGTGGTTGGGTGTTGCCACAAAACCTGCGCGACTCTAGCAAGATGTAGTTCTCGACAAATTGCTTTTAGGTGCTATCTCTTTACCTGTTGATTTTCTGTTTCTCTGGTTTTGATTTTCTGATATTCAATTTATCTAAACACCACAATCTCTGAGATCTGAGAGAGAAGAGGAACAGAAGAATCCAATGGAAGAATTTGGAGAAAAACAAGGTGACTCTCTCTCTCTCTCTCTCTCTCTCTCTCTCAAGTGAACACGGTTCATTTTGATGTTATGATTTGTGTTAATGCAATATGAGTTGTGCATATTTATCTAAATGTATTCAAAGAATGGTCTGGTTATGGAACATTTGGTAGAGAATTTTCTTATCCAAGATGGAACAAGTTGTTTGGATGTTCCTGTAAATGGTTTGCATAGTTTGTTTTGTTATAAAGTAAACACATGGGATATGTGTGCATGGTTATCGGCATTCAGAGGTCCTACCATGGCATCAAGATAGCCTCTCTGGTTTTGATTTTCTGATATATAATTTATCTTTCTTTGAGCAGACGAATATAGCAAACGAAGGTTATATATAAGGACCGACCTTGTGCACTGTCTATGTGGTTTTGCTATGGTTTTCTTCCGGAGAGGCTAGATTTGGAGTGAGAATCATTTTTCCTCTCTTTAACTCCCGCAGAAAACAAGCACCCTTGTCAACATCCGTAAGATCAAGATGTTGGAGGATTCTCCTTTGTTCCATGTGAATTCTTTTGGCCTCACTCTTGGTGTTATTTCTCACATTTGTATCACAAAGTGAGGTATCTTTGCTAATAACCTTCTCACGCTCTCGCAAACAGCAGGAGCTTTTTCATCTATAATTCTGTTTTTTTTAAGTTAACTACAAAAGCATTGCTTTTATTCTCAGGTTTTATTTTTCTTTCATGTTCCTATCCAACAAAAAATTTGTGTCACTGGTTGTAGTCATCGCTTCTAAAGTCAACGCTATCTTTTCTGTCACAGGTTTTTTTTTTGTTTTTTCTATTTTCAGTCTGATGGCATGTATTTTTGTAGTGAGCATCTTTTACGCTTGGTTACGAAACAATCAATTAGCATGCTTATTTCTTTGCATTCTATAGCCTTTATTATAATCAGATATGTATAAGGCCTCGAGAATAATCTGCCAATTCTTCTGTCTTGGATATAAAATAATTAGGCAATTCTAAATTGTCTTAAATTTCCTTGAACTGAAAAATGGACTGACCTACTTGCTGCCTATGCTACTAAACAAAAAATGAAAAACCTTTTACTGACATCTTGTTGGTACTTTCCATAATGAACTGGGTTTCTGTTCACATACATGTACTGCTACATTATCCTATACATGTTGTCTGAATTAAGTGAGAGGATACTGCCATTTTGTTGCTACTTTCCATATTGAATTCAATGTATCAGGCATCAGCAAGTTTGAGATGGAGCGTTCTTTTGACAGGATCATATCCATAGAGATGTTTGTGGTATAACTTACTTGGAATTTTTCGTGGTTTCCACCCCTTTGATAATTCCTCAAGGTAAAGGAGTGTTTGTACTGGGCCTGTTATACAACACATGAAAAACTACAAGGAACTTCTTAAGAAGATGTCCAGATGGATGAAAGAGGATTCCCTATTGTTTGTTCACTACTTCTACCACAAGATATTTGCGGACCACTTTTAGCTACGGCAATAATCCTGCATTTTCATAAGTAATTTGATGTTGTCTACATCTGATATTTGTAGCTTTATTTTTATTCGTTGACATATATGTGAAGTTCAGTTCTTCGCAATTATGTTCCTACAGATAGTGATCAAAGTTCCTTGCCGTAAAAATAAAATTATTCATTACTAACACTCACGAAAGTGTCCTTAGAACTCTTATTCACTTGTGCAAAAGTGAAATATGTTCGCCTTGATGCTGAAATAGACTGATTAAAGTTTTGTTCAGAATTGTGTTACTATAAATGTGTCTCGTAGTTAATTCTCTTGTGAGCTGAGACATCATGTTTCAACACGACAAGAATGCTGATGATTGGATCACTTCACTGGAGGAACAATGCCATCAGCAAACCTTCTCTGCTTTCAGGTTAGTACCTAATGGATTGTTCCTCTTGAGTAGGTTACTTGTCCCTGCCCTAGCCAAATCTGAATGCAGTTGGTTGGCCGTTGATCAAACATGAATATTGATATTCACTTACCATAATCTTGCAGAAGATGTATACGTGGTCGATCATTGGCTTGTCGCTGGCACACATTATGCTAGAACCAGGTATGGGTTCCTAAGTTGCACATCGTAACACTGGACATTTCTGGAGCGGAGAAGAAACACGGCTTGTATGTAGCTACATTTGTCTGTGTCAGTGCATGATGTGTTATGAACTGGAACTTGTATTGAAGTGTTTGCATTTAACTTGTCAGGAGAGTTTGTATTTAACTTTGTTTCCAAATAATTATCAACTGTATATAATTTGTGGTTTTGTAAATGTGATGCCACCTCTTGGTCCGTCATAGAAACTTTTTCAAAGCACACATGGTGTTCAAAGAAGGGCTCGCGCCATGTGGTGCAACAGGTTATCTAAAATCCAATCGTGGATTGACCACGCCACCAAAACTATCGATTCTCGTACGTGTGCATCCCTCTTTGAATAGGATGCTAACCAAGATATGTATTGCCAAAAAAGACAGAAGGAGAGAAAAAATTGCCCAAAGAAGAGGGGGATATAAAATCCGGATAGAAAAATGTCAAATCCATTCATCAATACAGTTGTAAGTAACAAGAAAGCAACGGAGATCTCCCATCACCAGCACGCCAAGGAGTACGCCTCTGACCAAACGGAACTGCCGAGGAAAGAGGAGAGATGAATAGGTCGCTCAGTGCCTCCTACTTCATATTCTACTCCAAATAGGCCAACCCAACACAACGGTTCATGGGTGAACCGACGACCATACAACTGCTTTGAAAAATAGATGTGTCTAAGTGGCAGCAAGAAAAAAATAACAAGGACACTACTTTTGTTTAAAAAAACTAAGACCAACTGGTTTTATACACGGGAATAGGTAAAATGTGGAGAAATTGGATCTTTTGCCCCACTTTACTTCTCCATTGGATAATTTGCCCCCCCCCCCCTTGAGAGGCTACCAGGTGGGGCCCGGGGCCACTGTCATTGAGACAATCAAAGGGCAAATCATCCAACCCCTTGTAAAGTGGGGCAAATCATCCAATCCCCCGGCAATAATTTTAACTTCCTTCATTAAAATTATTGTCGTATGATGCTTAGCCGCAACTAAATCATCTAATACATGGATTTTCTTTTCAGCGCGAGCATGGTTTTAGCATGCCTCTGCGCCATTTGGCGCAACAGGTCCACTAGTAAAAGTAAAAGATAGGCCCTTCGCAGAGGGAAGCAGGGATTTGCAGAGGTGCCAGAGCTCGAAGCTTTAAAACAGAGATGAAAATAATTTTGAGAGGTATGCTTTCATTGTCAACATAACGGCCAAGAGTTCCCAATATCTTCCATACTAGATACATTATAGGCGGTTCCCAAACAGAAAGGTAAAGATTTTACTCCCCCTCCACCAATCAATCACACTCCACGGCTTGTCCGAAACAACGAGCGCCGTCCAACTATCAACAATCCTGGGGGATTTTTGTTTAAATTATTTGTGAATTTGTTTTTGATCTTTTGATCATAGGACTGGGCATCCCAATTACCAGCCATTTTCTCACGAATGATGAGCGGAGTCCACTCATCGTGAGAATAACCCACCTAGCATGGAAGATACTGACAGTCCCTAGTCGCTACATGAGCGATTCGGGCATACAAAACAGATTATTATTTGAAGGTTTAGAGTTTGGCACATGCAAATTTACTTGGAATGGCAGGTAAATACCGCATATAGGTAGATATGGTGGACACTCATGGAATAAACTTGGTTCAAGGATTTTGGATGCACAAGCAGTATTCCCGCTTAGTACAGAGATTTTGGCTAGCAAAGGATTATAAATAGCAAGCACCACAAGTTAGAGGATCCATAACAATATAAATTCTATACAAATATACCCAAGCATAACTCATTATGTTGTCTTCCTTGTCCAACTTCAACTAATTTGCTCAGGTTTGAAAATAATTAATGGGGCTCACAATCATAGAAGATGTCCAAGATAGTATATTTATATGTGAAATCTCTCTTCCTTCAATATTCTTTCATGAATTGTTCAGGTGACCAATACTGTGTTTGCTAGCTTTCAATAAATTTACCTCCTCTACTTCCTACATGTGAAGTCATTACTCCCCATGGTATAAGCATATGAAACATATATAATTTCAGATTTATGATATTCAATTCATTCAACCATTTACTCATGGGATATATAAGTGAAGCACGTGAGTAAATGACAAACTACTCCAAAAGATATAAGTGAAGATCAATGAGTAGTCAAATAATTATTTAGATATGTGAGGACTCTCTCTCATTTAAATATTTTAGATCTTAATATTTTATTTAAACAGAAAGCAAAACAAAAGAAAATAAAATTACGCTCCAAGCAAAACACATATCATGTGGTGAATAAAAATATAGCTCCAAGTAAAGTTACCGATGAACGAAAACGAAAGAGGGGATGCCATCCGGGGCATCCCCAAGCTTAGGATCTTGGTTGTACTTGAATATTACCTTGGGGTGCCTTGGGCATCGCCAAGCTTAGTCTCTTGCCACTCCTTATTCCATAGTCCATCGAATCTTTAGCCAAAACTTGAAAACTTCACAACACAAAACTTAACAGAAAACTCGTAAGCTCCGTTAGTATAAGAAAATAAATCACCACTAAGTACTGTTGTGAACTCATTATAAATTCATATTGGTGTAATATCTACTGTATTTCAGCTTATCTATGGTTCATACCCTCCGATACTACTCATAGATTCATCAAAATAAGCAAACAACACATAGAAAACAGAATCTATCAAAAACAGAACAGTCTGTAGTAATCTGTATCAAACGTATACTTATGGGACTCCAAAAATTCTGAAATAAATTGGTGGACGTGAGGAATTTGTATATTAATCATCTGCAAAAAGAATCAACCTAAAAGCACTCTCTAGTAAAAAAATGGCAGCTAATCTCGTGAGTGCAAAAGTTTCTATTTTTTACAGCATGATCATAAAGACTTCACCCAAGTCTTCCCAAAGGTTCTACTTGGCACAAACACTAATTAAAACATAAAACCACATCTAACCAGAGGCTAGATGAATTATTTATTACTAAATAGGAGCAAAAGGCAAAGAACAAAAATAAAATTGGGTTGCCTCCCAACAAGCGCTATCGTTTAACGCCCCTATCTAGGCAAGATGATTTCAATGATGCTCACATAAAAGATAAGAATTAAAACATAAAAAGAGCATCATGAAGAATATGACTAGCACATTTAAGTATAACCCACTTCCTATGCATAGGGATTTTGTGAGCAAACAACTTATGGGAACAATAATCAACTAGCATAGGAAGGCAAAACAAGCATAACTTCAATATTTTAAGCACATAGAGAGGAAACTTGATATTATTGCAATTCCTACAAGCATATATTCCTCCATCATAATAATTTTCAGTAGCATCATGAATGAATTCAACCATATAACCAGCACATAAAGCATTCTTTTCATGATCTACTTGCATAGTAATTTTACTACTCTCCACATAAGCAAATTTATTCTCATTCGGAATAGTGGGAGTATCATAAGAGACTTGAATACTATAAATTGTTTCCACATTAAAAGAGTAATGTTCAGAGAAAGGGTAATCACAATCATGACAAGACTTATAAATATAATCATCACTACTCTTTATAGCATAGGTGTCATCACAATAATCATCATAAATAGGAGACATGCTATCATCATAATAAATTTGCTCATCAAAACTTGGGAGGCTAAACATATCATCTTCATTAGACATAGCATCCCCAAGCTTGGGACAAACATTAGTTGCAGCAAATATATTCTCAAACATGTCATCCACATCAAACATAGCATCCCCAAGCTTGGGCCTTTTAATATCATAAGCATAATCACTCTCATCATTAATAGTATGGATAGCACCAATAGTGTAGCAATTATCATCATCACAATGAGTAATAGGAGCAACATCATTTGGGAGGGATACCTTTCTACCTTTGCTTCTCCGTCTTTTCTTTTTCTTCTTCACATCATGTGTGGGTTTAACCCTCTTTTTTGAGATCCTTATTGATGAGATTGGTTGAATAGAAGGCTCCTCCTCGTTACCTGATTCATCATAAAAAATAATAGGAGGATGTTGGGAAGTCTCTTCCCTTTTGTTAGTATTCTCTTCATATTCTATTTGTTTTCTTGTCTTTATGTAATTGGCAATATAAGGATTTTCAATGCAATTCACCGCACAATACATAAAAATTTCTTGTAGATCAAAATCAAGAACTTTATCAACGACAAATTCTGGAAGATCCTTAGTTATACGTTTCATTTCTTCATAACCCAAAAGCAAACTAAGTTCATTATGATGTGCAAGGGAAATCAAGTCATCACAATTTTTGGACACGATATGATCATGAAACAATTTGCATTGGGTATTGAAATGATCACGTTCATTGCAAAGTTCACAAGGACGGCAAAGAAAGTTTAAATTTTCAGCACAAACATCTAGCCTTTCTTGCAACCATTTAATTTCTAAATACTTATGCCTCTTGCAAAATCTATCTTCCCTATTTGGTGTGTACTTGCAAACTCTATGCACTCCACAAAAGTTGACATGCTTATAAGAGACATTTTCATCATGACTAGTGCAATCATCATTATTATTATGGATATTCAAAGAGTTCATATAAACAACATTGCAATCATGCTCATCATTCAAAGATTTAGTGCCAAACATTTTATAGACTTCTTCTTCTAGCACTTGAGCACAATTTTCCTTTCCATCATTATCACGAAACATATTAAAAAGATGAAGCGTATGAGGCAAACTCAATTCCATTTTTTGTAATTTTCTTTTATAGACTAAACTAGTGATAAAATAAGAAACTAAAAGATTCGATTGCAAGATCTAAAGATATACCTTCAAGCACTCACCTCCCCGGCAACGGCGCTAGAAAAGAGCTTGATGTCTACTACACAACCTTCTTCTTGTAGACGTTCTTGGGCCTCCAAGTGTAGAGGTTTGTAGGACAGTAGCAAATTCCCCTCAAGTGGATGACCTAAGGTTTATCAATCCGTGGGAGGCGTAGGATAAAGATGGTCTCTCTCAAGCAACCCTGCAACCAAATAACAAAAAGTCTCTTGTGTCACCAACACACCAATATAATGGTAAATTGTATAGGTGCACTAGTTCGGCGAAGAGATGGTGATACAAGTGCAATATGGATGGTAGATATCGGTTTTTGTAATCTGAAAATATAAAAACAGCAAGGTAACAAGCGATAAAAGTGAGCGTAAACGGTATTGCAATGCTAGGAAACAAGGCCTAGGGTTCATACTTTCACTAGTGCAAGTTCTCTCAACAATAATAACATAATTGGATCATATAACTATCCCTCAACATGCAACAAAGAGTCACTCCAAAGTCACTAATAGCGGAGAACAAACGAAGAGATTATTGTAGGGTACGAAACCACCTCAAAGTTATTCTTTCGGATCGATCTATTCAAGAGTTCGTACTAGAATAACACCTTAATATACAAATCAACCAAAACCCTAATGTCACCTAGATACTCCAATGTCACCTCAAGTATCCGTGGGTATGATTATACGATATGCATCACACAATCTCAGATTCATCTATTCAACCAACACAAAGAACTTCAAAGAGTGCCCCAAAGTTTCTACCGGAGAGTCAAGATGAAAACGTGTGCCAACCCATATGCATAAGCTCACAAGGTCAATGAACCCGCAAGTTGATCACCAAAACATACATCAAGTAGATCACGTGAATATCCCATTGTCACCATAGATAAGCACATGCAAGACATACATCAAGTGTTCTCAAATCCTTAAAGACTCAATCCGATAAGATAACTTCAAAGGGAAAACTCAATCCATTACAAGAGAGTAGAGGGGGAGAAACATCATAAGATCCAACTATAAGAGCAAAGCTCGCGATATATCAAGATCGTACTGAATCAAGAACACGAGAGAGAGAGAGAGAGATCAAACACATAGCTACTGGTACATACCCTCAGCCCCGAGGGTTAACTACTCCCTCCTCGTCATGGAGAGCGTCGGGATGATGAAGATGGCCACCGGTGAGGGATTCCCCCTCCGGCAGGGTGCCGGAATAGGGTCCCGATTGATTTTTAGTGGCTACAGAGGCTTGCGGCGGCGGAACTCCCGATCTATTGTGCTCCTTGATGTTTTTAGGGTATATGGACATATATAGGCGAAAGAAGTCGGTCAGGGGAGCCACAAGGGGCCCACGAGGGTGGGGGCGCGCCCAGGGGGTAGGGCGCGCTTCCATGCCTCGTGGCTTCCTTGAAGCTTCCCTGACGACTACTCCAAGTCTCCTGGATTGCTTCCGTTCCAAAAATAACTCTCCTGAAGGTTTCATTCCGTTTGGACTCCGTTTGATATTCCTTTTCTTCGAAACACTGAAATAGGCAAGAAAACAACATTTTGGGCTGGGCCTCCGGTTAATAGGTTAGTCCCAAAAATAATATAAGAGTGTATAATAAAGCCCATTAAACATCCAAAATAGAATATATAATAGCATGAATACTTCATAAATTATAGATACGTTGGAGACGTATCACATTCATAGCTTAGCTATGATTCCCTTCGTGCCGACACGAGGGAGGGGGCTGCTAGCTACTTCGCACTTTCCTAGGTGAACCTCGGTTGGGGGGCATGCATTCATAGCTTAGGAATCCCTTCGCGCCGACACGAGGGAGGGGGCCTGCTAGCTCTACTTCACACTTTGCTAGGTGAACCTCGGTTGGGGGGCATGCATTCATAGCTTAGGATTCCCTTCGAGCCAACACGAGGGAGGGGGATGCTAGCTACTTCGCACTTTGCTACGGTGAACCTCGATTGGGGGGGCATGCATTCATATATAGCTTAGGATTCCCTTCGTGCCGACACGAGGGAGGAGGGGGCTTCTAGATACTTCGCACTTTGCTAGGTGAACCTCGGTTGAGGGGAAGGGGGCATCCATTCATAGCTTAGGATTCCCTTCGTGCTGACACGAGGGGGGTGGGGGCAAGCAATACCGTGTGCTTTGTGAGAGAGGTGCCACATCGAAGTTGCATTTGGTATTTCAAAATCAAACCACCCTTTTGATACATAAATTTGGTCCACATGCAAGTGTGTTCGTGTTCTGACCCTCTCCCGCGTCATTTTTTGCCAAATTTATGAACATTAGACAAGTCGTATGGCCTTAGCAGACATTGTTCACTCAAACTAACTGTGTGCCACGCCGGTGCACCTGTCACGCACACATCCGCACGGTACATTGGGCTCCACGAGGCTCCCCCTCTCAAAAATATCTGCCCGCTTCGAGGGTTTTTCTATTTCATAACACACGGTTGTTATCTCCGGACCATGTGCGATGTTTCTTGTTCCCAATCCCGCCTGCATCAAAAATATCTGCCCGCCTCGAGGGTTTTCTTTTTCATAACACACGGTTGTTATCTCCGGACCGTGTGCAATGCACTATCATCAAAATTTTCAATAGCCCGACATTTCACTCCCGCGTTTGACTCCCGCATAGTAAAATTTTTAGTACCCGCGGCATTTCCTCACACACCCCCCCCACCCCCTCCACACACACACAGACACCAAAACCTCCTCGGGCGTGCACACACACACACACCCTCCCTCGCTCGAAACCCTAGCAAAGTCCCCGCCACCGCTGCCGCCGCCGCCGCAAGGCCTCCATTGTCAACATCTACCGGTTTTCTCGTGCAGCTTACCCACCGATCTCCCTACCCAGGCATCCCTGAGTTTCTTCGATGACACCTGCCAAAACGCCCCCTTTCCCACAGTTCCCCATTCCCATCCCCCACTCCAGGGCGTCGCCGCCTAAGCCCGGCTACGCTTCCCGTGGAGCTCGAGGAGCGACTGGCCCAAAAGAGGTGTATAGCGGTCTCTTCGCCCGACATCGCCGAGGAAGCTGACGACCATTACTGGTGGCAGACACTCAAGCAGCGGGCTAGAGTATGCGAGCATGTCTCGTCCGCCGGCTACGACATCGAGGTCATCGACAGTGATACGTCTCCAACGTATCTATAATTTGTTATTGCTCCATGCTACTTTATCTACTATTTTGGACTATATTGGGCTTTATTTTCCACTTTTATATTATTTTTGGGACTAACCTATTAACCGGAGGCCCGGCCCAGAATTGTTGTTTTTTGCCTATTTCAGTGTTTCGAAGAAAAAGAATATCAAACGTAATGAAACCTTCGGAAAACGTGATTTTCTCGCCGAACGTGATCCAGGGGACTTGGACCCTACTCGAAGGAACGAAAGAGGCAGTCACGAGAGTGGGGGACGCCCCCCCCCTCTTGGGCGCGCCGCCTTAGGGCCCCCTGCCGCTCCACCGACGCATTCTTCCTCCTATATATACCTCACGCACTTCAAACGATCGTAATAGGAGCCAAAAACCTAATTCCACCATCGCAACTTCCTCAGATCCACGAGATCCCATCTTGGGGCTGTTCCGAGCTCACGAGGGGGCATACACCACGGAGGGCTTCTACATCAACACCATAGCCTCTCCGATGAAGTGTGAGTAGTTTACTTCAGACCTTCGGGTCCATAGCTAGTAGCTAGATGGCTTCTTCTCTCTTTTGGATCAATACAATGTTCTCCCCTCTCGTGGAGATCTATTCGATGTAATCTTCTTTTTGCGGTGTGTTTGTTGAGATCGATGAATTGTGGGTTTATGATCTAGCTTATCTATGAATAATATTTGAATCTTCTCTGAATTCTTTTATGTATGATTGAGTTATCTTTGCAAGTCTCTTGAATTATCCGCTTGGTTTGGCCAACTAGATTGGTAGTTCTTGCAATGGGATAAGTGCATGGCTTTGGGTTCAATCTTGCGGTGTCCTTACCCAAAGGATGTAAAGGGTTGCAAGGCACGTATTGTATTGTTGCCATCGAGGATAACAAGATGGGGTATTTATCGTATTGCATGAATTTATTCCTCTACATCATGTCATCTTGCTTAAGGCCTTACTGCTTTTTTAACTTAATACTCTAGATGCATCTTTGGATAGCGGTCGATGAGTGGAGTAATAGTAGTAGATGCAGAATCGTTTCGGTCTACTTGTCACGGACGTGATGCCTATATACATGATCATACCTAGATATACTCATAAATATGCCCAATTCTGTCAATTGCTCAACAGTAATTTGTTCACCCACCGTAGAATACTTATGCTATTGAGAGAAGCCACTAGTGAAACCTATGGCCCCCGGGTCTATTCTCATCATATCAATCTCCACCACTTTAATACTTGCTTTGTTTTTACTTTGCCTTCTACTTTTTGCTTTGCATCTCTATACCAAAAATACCAAAAATATTATCTATCATCTCTATCAGATCTCACTCTCATAAGTGACCGTGAAGGGATTGACAACCCCTAATCGCGTTGGTTGCAGTAGCTATCGCTTTTGTGCAGGTACGAGGGACTTGTGCGTGGCCTCCTACTGGATTGATACCTTGGTTCTCAAAAATTGAGGGAAATACTTATGCTACTTTGCTGCATCATCCTCTCCTCTTCGGGGAAATCCAACGCAGTGCTCAAGAGGTAGCAAGAAGAATTTCTGGCGCCGTTGCCGGGGAGTCTACGCAAAAGTCAAGACATACCAAGTACCCATCACAATCTCTATCTCTCCCATTACATTATTTGCCATTTGCCTCTCGTTTTCCTCTCCCCCACTTCACCCTTGCCGTTTTATTCGCCCTCTCTTTCCCAATCTCCTCCTCTTTTTCCCGTTTGCCTCTTCCTCGTCCGCTTGTTTGCTCGTGTGTTAGTTTGCTTGCTTGTCGTACATTTCAGTTGTTCACAATGTGATGCTCTATATGTGCCATTACTACTGTGCAGTACTTTTCATCAATCCAGTTTTAAACATACCGATAGGAATGCATATATTCGCTTGCTGTTAAGCCTGTTATAGCTAGCATATGCCTCTTTTAAAGTTTTTTGATTGTTCGGTTTCTTTGTAGTTAGCATATGTTCAGTTTCAAATGCTATCTTTGGTTGTTCGTAGTATGCCTTGTTTATTCCAGTTATTCACAACGTGATGTTCTATATGTGCAAGTATGAACTGTGCAATTCAATTTCATCGATGCAGTTTCAACAACACCACTATGAATGACTACATTTGGTTGCTGCATCTTGTAGTTAACACGCCTTTCCATTTTTATTTAACCATAACCTGTGTACTTAGACCAGCACAATACCAGTTTGAATGACCATGTTTGCTTGTTGTTAAATGTTAGGCCGGTTGCAATTAGCACACCTTTCCACTTGTTTTTCTTTACTAGCATGCGTAAACCTGCACACTAAAGCTATCTTTTGGAGATTATTTTGTCTGCCATGTGTAATTTTGGTTGATGTTTAGCCTGTTGTGCTTAACATGCTTCTTGATGTACCTACACAGGACAATTTTGGGAACGAATGTTGTTTTCCATCGAGGTTAGTTTCATCCCATGGCTTATATCTCGCCACTGCTCGTGATATCGGTAGCTGGGTACCATATAAATTTGGCGGTGATAAGGGACTAATCGGTAAATCGGACTTTTAACTGAATATATCTGCAACCCATTTTTCTTTAGGTTAACTAGGGCCATATGTAATATATCTGAGGCTACATAGCAACATGCACTATACTTAATGTCTAAATATGCAATCCTAGGCTACATAGCAACAAGGAAGAGTGTTACATTAATGTTCTAATGATGTCTAGATATACGTAGAAGAGCAGCAGCAACAACAGCAACAACAACAACATAGTCCTGTTTGGATACTCAGCTTTGCTACAGGTTAGAGTTAGTTTCTAGCTCATTACTAACCCTGAACTAACTCCATCCAAAGAGTTGTTTGGATAGCAGGGTTAGATTGACAATAAATGCACTAGGAGAACTAGCTCCAATTAGCACCTCTTGGGTTGGATACTAGTTTTTTTGGGTGGGTAATAGATGCAACTAGCTCAAACTAGCCCTCATGTTTAGATATACTTTAGGGCTATTTGAGCCCGAACTAGCTCAAACTAACTGTAACCCGTGGATACAGCAGCAGATAATTTGTAAGAATGAACTAAACTCCTTCCGACCAATAATATAAGATGTTAATTCATCTAATATGTGAGTATATTGGATGTTATAAGATAGTCCATCCGTTCCTAAATATTTGTCTTTTTAGAGATTTCAAATGGACTACCACATACGGATGTATGTAGACATATTATAAAAGAGTGTTGTACTACATCATTGTGCAATTGTTTTTTAGCTTCTAATATTAACTTGGTGCTTTTAGGTACATATGTCATTGGTAAAGATCCGCGTTTCGACCCTTTCTGTGTATGGGGCAATGAGATATCGATGAAGCAGCATCAAGTGAGGAAGCTGATAAAGATTGTTAGTAAAATGGGTCCAAAGATGGCAATTAAACTATTTGTTTACACTTTATCCAAGACAACAGCGAACCGCAGGATGGTAAGTAAGAACTCTGCAGCCATCTTTTTACTGCCCGTAATGAGTTGTGTTAGATGACAATGTCTGAAATCTTATTCCTTTGGAGTGGTTGCCAAAGCAGTTTACTCAAGATTACCTCTCAAAGTACATGATTGGTGGGCATGCAAAGGTTACAATATTTCTACCAGAACACGATGATTATCTAGATGTTTTCATGAAGACCATGAAGGATGGGCGGTCGGCCATCACAAGGGGTTGGACTAGAGACGTGCGTGCCTTCTGCATGGAGGAGGGCAAAATATTGGCATTCCGCTTCACCTAGTTCAGCAACCAGAATATATTTCGCCTCTTTCTTTACCGTCTTTAATAGTACAAGTATACAACTGTGGTTCATCATTCTTTATTTGGTTCTTATGTAATTCTTGAACATGTGTACCTATGAATCGAATAATGCATTGGTTGTTTGAACCGGATGGATAGGAATAAAGCTGTAGCATAGATTCAAAGTCAAATCCAAATCCGGTACAATTTGGAAAAGCAGCAATTAAATTACGGTGAAATTACGCTCTCCAGGTTGTTACGGCACACACGGTTGGTAAAACACAAACGTTTGCGATATGCACCATAATCCGAGACGGTTCACAGAGAGGAAACGTGTGGAAGAATGCACACAGTTGTCGTTTGCAAAGCGTATGCGATGTCAGACAATATCACAAACGGTGCGGGCAAACTAAACGTTTGTGTTGGTTGCCTTATCGTACACGATTCGAAACCATGAACTGTTTCTGATGAAGTATGCATCGTAAGCGTTGTACCACAGAATAGCATGTGCGATAGTTGTCGTGTACGACGATGTTACGACGGTCCGATGTTTCGTAATCCTGTCCGACACTCGTACGACGATTAGCTAATCTTCTTAACGGTGAACCGTTTGTGATGGGCCGCGCATCATACACGTTCTATAATAGTGAACCGTTTGTGACGGGTCGTGCATCGTAAATGTAGCACCACAGAATACCGACTGCGATGGCAATGCAAGCAGAAACGAGTAGGAGTACGGTAGGGGCCCTATCCACGATGGTTTCTGGGTCATGTGGGAAGGACCCCCCTATCGCCCACACTCACTTGGCGACGGTCCAAATTTCGTCGCGGAAAGGGGTTTTAAACCGTTTGTTTAGGACTCACGCGCACCAGTGTACATGCAGTTTTGAACATTACTACAGGCCTAGCTATTTGGTTTGCGGGATTTGTAAAATGCACTAACATGCCATCTTCGATCTGACATGATTAACATGGGCATTTGATTACATTCTAGAAAAAATTAGCCTTCTTCACAAGAGGTTGGAGTGGATGAAAAATTCCCTAAGAAAACTAGTACAGATGAATCCAAAGGAGAAATTCTTATTGATTGTAACCATACGGATCAAGCAACCAATGTGGGGGGGACATGTATGTACTGAAATCCTCCAAAAGAACCTTCAGAAATCGTAGTACATTGTCATTGTAAGCTTGGAAAAAGGTGTCACAAATTGAACTCCCTTATGGTTAACATTCAATAGGAAAGGAACATCACCTCGATATATAGCTTCTCCAGGCACGGAAAGCATCTCAGGAAACTGACAACTTGCTCCAGGTCAGGCCTGATAGATTCTAGTGCCAAGACCTTCACTTGTCTTGCAGCTTTGAGGTCAAGCTTGTCGGAATCATTTTCTCGAACGACAAAGTAACAAACATCTTCAAAATTAGAAATAATGTTAATTTGTAGAAGGAGAGGTAGAAGGCGGCTGTTGTACCTGAACGGGTGTGGATCCAATAACAAGTTCGGAGTATCTGACAGACAAGTAGCCCACAAATGTTAATTTCAGCGCAGAAATGACATTGATTCTTGTTGGACCTTCTTGATCAACTACAAATAATCTCTTAAGTGCAGGTGTGTCCTGGATGACCATACCGTGGTACACATCTTGTGATGTCTTCCTGCCGCACCAGCAACACACATAAATAGTCCGGAGAGTCATGGAGGTGATGTGGAAGGTACTCAACCCATTGATCGCTTGAAGACGAAGGTACTCGAGTGCAGTACAGCCATGGAGTAGGCACTCCATGTCACCCTTTGAGAGGCAGACGGCGACGAGCTCGAGGTGCTTCAGTCGTGGTAGAATAAGAGCGGGTGCGTAATTAAGGGGTGGGAAATGGCAGTTCCTGAACTTGGCGACGCGCAGCATGGGCGCGAGGCTGAGTGCGGACGTTGGCAGCGACCGCATATGCCCGTCATCAAAAGTGAGCTCCTCGAGCTGATCTAGGGCGGGGGATCGGAACCAGTCATCATGCTTGGCTCGGTCCTTGTCGTTGGAACGGAACTTGCCCATTCTAAGGCCTTTGGTTGGGCCAAGGTGACTGCCGAGGATCTTGGAGAACGCATCCAAGCTTTTGCGATAGCCATGGCAGAGCTCGTGGGTGTCGATGAGGTCGAGAGGGCTGGAGTTCCATAGGGGGCGCCACCACCAGGAAAGGAGGGCTGTCCGCGCCCCATATTTGATTGGGAGGATAGAGATGATGATGACTCTCAACATATCATCAGGGAGGCTACTGATTAAGTCTAGGCCTGCTGGAGTCGCTTGCGGTTCTAGCTCGCCCCGCCTCCGCTTGTTGGCAGCCCCGTTCTCCACCTCCGGAGTCTCCTTGTCAGTGGCGCTTTCTGATAGAAAGGGAGTACATGGAATATTTAGTTAAAACAGGGCAATAGAAAAGTGCATTGGTAACTAGAAGTTATTAGGTAGGAATATAGTAAGAAAAGCGAATAACAATTGGTTGCTTAAATACTACACAAATCATTTGACATTGCTGCGTAAGTCAACATATGCAGATAGTTGAAAATAAAAATTACTTCGAACAAAGTCTGGACGGATGATTTTGTCGGGGAAATTAGCATATATCTCATGACGAGGCCCTTTTATGCGTAGTGCAATTTTAGTGCCAACTTTCAGTACATAAAACTTTGCAATTTCAGTCCAAAAGCCAGTGCCAAAATAGGAGTCACCACGTTCATCAAGTCTTACAGTAGCAACGATTGTAAATCCATGGTTTGTGTGCGATGACATCCGTGGAGCCTTGATCTATGTAAAGGGAAAAATTGTGCACTACATAATCTATTGCATAGCGAGGGATGTTCTGCAAAAAATGGTAGGATTGTTAAAGAAAATATGGTAACATGCAAATATGGGCCCAAATTTAAAGAACTGTACAACAGTTGGAATCGAAGGACAAAAATCTATAATTAAACAGATAGGGTAAACATGATGTCATGAAAAAAATGAGAGTAATCGAAAGAACAGTACATCATTAATTTGCCTAATATAGAAAGAAGAGGGGAAATCCCTTTGACGATATGGTGCATGTGGCACCTTTTATCCAAATGTAGCAATATTTAGAATATGTTCAGAAAGTAGGCCATGCCAACCGATTTAGCGTGAGATTGAACATATCGCGCATCCTCAAGTTATCTGCACAGAGAGATGGAATACGTATGGCGGTCGCAAAAGTCACGAAGTGTCGGCAAGACTTTGTGCATTCTATGAATGAAAGAAAACCCTCAAATCAGCTCGAATAAAATGAATTCACGGCGATTTCACGGGTGATTAAAGGAGGCAGATGAACTGGGATAAGAGATGAGATAATATCTCGTTAAATTAGTTACCTTGCCGTCCATGAGAAAGAACCATCAGTACGGCAGATTCCCCAACCGAGCGGAGCTGGGTCGACTGCGAGAAATGTCGAGAAAGTCGATGGCGATAGGCCACGGCAAGCAGAAGTGGCGAAATGCGGTGGGCTTTGCCGGCAGCCTGGCAGCGGCGGCAGACGTCGAGCTAAGTGTTTACCGCCGTGATAGGCGGTGCCATGGCATAGACACGGAGGAGCTTGTGCAGGTGTGAATGGGGAACGTACCAGAGGGGCCGGGGGGTGGCGGGCGGGGTGAGGTTTTTGTGACGTGGGGATGGTGAGGGTTTTCTTTTTTCTTTTTTGAATTGGGTGGTGAGGGTTTTCTGTCCCACAAAGAATTTTGGGGGCGACGGTTTGCTAGAGCGAACCGTGTGTGATTGACGCAGCAGGCAAAATGAAAGTCATTGCACACGGTTCCAATTTTGGGAACCGTGTGTGATTGACGTACTACCTCCGTCCTGGTTTATTGGTCCCCCGTTGTAATTTTTACCAAAATTTGGCGAAATATTTAACATACTCAGACATAGATAATAAGCGTACACGTACATAAGCATAGTTCAACCGTCATTAAGCATACTCAAGCATACATAGTTCGATCCATCCCATATCTCATCTCACATGCGGCCGACACGATCCTGAAGCTTCTCCAGGTACTCGACGTGCGCACGGTGCGCCACCCTGCGAGAATACTTCTGCTTGAAGGAGCGAACGGCCCGTCCTCTTGTATGCGCCAGAACACTTAGATACGCGTCGTGAAGCTTGTGGTTGCAAAATGGGCATCCATAGCCGTCGTTCCAGGTCCTAATACGCATGTTATGCATTCCCGCATAAAGCTCCCTCAGGATTCGCCTCTTGTACCTCCTCTGGGCATCTTCATCCTCGCTGTCCACATCGTCAGACATCACCTATACAAATAGTAAAACAAATTTGGCATCAAATCACTGGTTACATGCCGTGAAGTAGGACTAGGAATTTATGGCTATTTATTTATATATCGTAGAGATTATGGTTCGATTTTTAAGCACAGTCGTCTATGTACAGACCAATCTTGAAGAAAATAATGGCACAAAAATATGTAGGTCATTCAAAATCAATTGTCAAGTCCTGGCTAGGAGTTATTAGCACGAACACTAAACCTAGTCGGATTACTAGAAGAAATCATTTGCACAGATGAAACAACTAATCACTTATCACCTGTACCATTCAAACAATCAATACACTACACGGATCTAACGAAACTTACTCAGATTTCATGGATTGGGAGAACATAACCACATGATTTCTATTCCAAAAAGGGGGAGGCAGGAGTAACCAGAGAAACCCTATGATCTATTTGACACATAAATGGGTATAGATGACTAACCAGTTGTCCGTCGTCGTCGGAGTCGTCGCCGGAGTGGTCGTTGGAGTCGTTGCCGGAGTGGTCGTCGGAGTCGATGTGGCACTCCACCTCCGGCTGTGGAAGCTCGACGTCGTCGACGACGTCAGGATGCAGCAATAACTCGCCAGCGGTGACGACAACCTCTGTCTCCATCTCCACGCCATCCTCCGGTGCTTTAGCAGCCTCGGCATCGCCACTCCCTCCGGTGGGGTGCTTCGGCGGCATCCTCATACACTGACGGCTTTGAGGACTGAGAGCGGTGTCGAGGATGCAAGCGGAGAGAGAGGATTGGGTGTGCGTAGCGAGGATGGGGGGTACGGCTGCTCGGGCGCACCATTAATATGGAGTAGTGGGAGTTGTGGGAAAGAAGTGAGCGACAGTCAAACCGATGGCTCACCTCCCGATGAGCCTGCGCACTAGACTGCTGGCATGCCTACCAAAGTTTCACACAGCTAATCGCACGCCTCCCGATGACACTGCGCAGCAAGCACACCTCTATCAATTCGCACACCTGCACGCACGCCTCACCGTCTGCCTGCGCGGCGGACTGCTCGCATGCGTCCCGTCAACTCACGCCTGCTCGCATGCCACACGGGTCACGCGACGGCATGTGTATTGTTTTTTCTATTTGGATGATTAATGTTGCCACTTTATTGCTTAACCGAAGCATGGCACGTATCCATTGTTGGTCTAACGCTCACGGTTCGAATAAATAATCTGTTTGGGATATTGGTTCCCAATTATTAATAATCTCCCATCTGTAATTAGATAAAGATTACATCAAAATTGGTCTCAAATTTGACAAAAAAAAGTACAATGCCACTTTGCATTGGTGTTATGACAACAGGATAAGTTTCATAAACTTCAAATAAGTTTTGGATGTACTAAAATTTAAAAATCAAGATTTTCAATGTTTGAAATTTGTTGCACGGGGAGTAAACATGCACCCAGTGAGACACATGTGTTTTTGCAATAAATTTAGGTGCACTGTCACGTGTGCATGTAGCTCAAATTTGAATTTTTTTCACATTATACCCATAGAAAATCAATCAATGTACTAAAACGTCTTAATGATCTTTGTGATTTTTTCTAAATTAAAATGTCCCTCCTTTGGTAACATGTATGTTCACTGTGGGATAATTAATTTAACATGCATCGTAGTTGCGGTGGATTCGCGTTGTGTGTGTGTGGGTGTGTGCGTCTGGGGGTGGCGGGTGGCTCGCAGTACACTACGAGTTATGAGCTACCGTGTGGGTTGGCCGTTTTGTTAGGCAGGCCGGTGCCACATCAGAGTCGTGAAATCAATATTTAAAACAGTACACAACCCTTTCATACATAAATGTTTTGGCCACATGCAGTCGATGGTTGTCCTACACGACACTCGATACTCGCGTGTGATGGTTTCTGTGGGCCCGCGAGGTCATCGTCCATCACTTTGACGAACAGTCGGCAGTGAGGTTAATTTGACCAGCAAGGTAGAATCTTTTTTGTTTGTGTTATGGTGGTATATAGTACGCGTCGAAGAGGTGGGAGGGGACTAGCATATATATTGTACGTACGCGTCCATGAACAAGTACACCTCACTCAGTGTCGGGACTTTTTGGTTACCGAGGCACGTGCCACATCAAAATTGTGAAATTGGTTATTCAAACATCACACAACACCTTTTTGGGCCACATGCATATCCTAGCTAGGACACTCACGTGTGACGCTTCCAACTGTGGGCTCATGAGGCCATCGTCGATGCATGCATGCATCACTTTGACCTACATCGGGAGAGGTTAATTAATTTCACCATCGATGAGGATTCCATTGGGTTGTACATATATTACGGCAGAAGCATATAGTATGCGGTGAAGAGGGGGGAAGGGGACCATCATATGTAGTACGCTTGATATGAACCTCGCTCTGTGTGGGTGCATGGTTTACGGTTTTTGAGGCATGTGGCACATCAAAGTTGTGCATTTTGGGTATTCAACATATATATGTTTGGCCCACATGCAAAGCGGTGGTGGTTGTCCTCTTGCACCCACTTAAGCGGTTATCAGCGATATCGATGCTTTCCATCTATAGGCCCGCTTGGTCCATCACTACTTTTTGCCTGACAACAAGAGAGGTTAATTTGACTTAGGAGGGGATTATTATTTTTGCTCTGGGATGACATGCATGATACAGTTTGAGCACACACATGCATGTGTATGCATGAATCCCTCCCATCGAGTCGAAGTGGCTAGTACAACGACACATCATGAACCGATCTCGCTTTGTGTGGGGAGCTAGTGTATGATTTTTGACACACGCGCCAAATCAATGTTGTGTATTCAACACATTCATGCACGCATCACCTCCATACATATGCATGTAGTGGTTGCCTTCGAACGATACACTCCCTCGTGTGGTTATCGGCGACAAGCCTATATATTCGTGGGCCTGCGTGGACATCCATGATCACCTTGACCAACAACAAGATAGGTTACCATGGCGGATTCTTCATTTGGCTCGTGTTATCATAGTATAGGTCATGGTGAGATTCAGACCTAATTAAGTTTGAACGCATATACTATGCACGCATGCATGCATGAATCCCCGTCGTTGGCTTGAAGTGTGGTGTAACATACATATGCATCGTCAACCTAACCCTCACTCGGTGTGGGGATCTCTAGTTCGAAATCACGGTGCCACACCAAAGTTGTTCCATTGTTACTCAAAAACACACCTCTCCATACATATGTTTGGGCCACACGCATGCAGTGGTTGTCTTCGGGGACTAGCTACTTGCGTGATTATTGGCGAGCTAGCCCATCTCCGTGGTCACATGGATGGACATCACTTTGACCAGCAACAAGAGAGAGGTTGTACGACCAAGGTGAATTATTCTTGGTCCGTTTTATGATCCATCTTGGTGAGATATATGCCTCTCTGGCTCGCCGACTGAAAGTGTGTGTGTGTCTGGGGGGGGGGGGGGTTGCTACTTCGTACTTTGCTAGGCGAACCTCGGTTGGGGGGCATGCATTCATAGCTTAGGATTCCCTTCGTGGCGACACGAGGGGCTGGGGGGCTGCTAGCTACTTTGCACTTTGCTAGGTGAACCTCGGTTGGGGGGAGGGGGCATGCATTCATAGCTTAGGATTCCCTTCATGCCGACACGAGGTGGGGCTGCTAGATACTTTGCACTTTACTAGGTGCGGTTGGGGGGCATGCATTCATAGCTTAGGATTCCCTTCGTGCCTACACGAGGGAGGGATGGCTGCTAGCTACTTCGCACTTTGCTAGGGTGAACCTAGGTTGGGTGCGCTAGGGAATGCAGTCATAGATTAGGATTCCCTTCGTGCCGACACGAGGGAGGGGGGCTGCTAGCTACTTCGTACTTTGCTAGGTGAACCTCGGTTGGGGAAGGCATGCATTCGTAGCTTAGGAATCCCTTCGTGCCAACACAGGGAGGGGGCTGCTAGCTACTTCGCACTTTGCTAGGTGAACCTCGGTTGGGGAAGGCATGCATTCGTAGCTTAGGAATCCCTTCGTGCCAACACAGGGCGGGGGGCTGCTAGCTACTTCAAGACTTTGCTAGGTGAACCTCTGGGGGGGAATGCATTCATAGCTTAGGATTCCCTTCGTGCCGACACGAGGGAGGGGGGATGCTAACTACTTTGCACTTTGCTAGGGTGAACCTTGTTTGGGGGGGCATGCATTCATATCTTAGGATTCCCTTCGTGCAGACACGAGGGAGGGGGGCTGCTAGCTACTTCGTACTTTGCTAGGGTGAACTTCGGTTGGGTGGCATGCATTCATAGCTTAGGATTCCCTTCGTGCCGACACGAGGGAGGGGGCTGCTAGCTACTTCACACTTTGCTAGGGTGAACCTCGGTTGGGGGGATGCATTCATAGCTTAGGATTCCCTTCGTGCCAACACGAGGGGGGGCTGCTAGCTACTTCGCACTTTGCTAGGTGAATGAACCTCGGTTGGGGGGCATGCATTCATAGCTTAGGATTCCCTTCGTGCCGACATGAGGGAGGAGGGGGGCTGCTAGCTACTTCGCACTTTGCTAGGTGAACCTCGGTTGGGGGGGAGGGGGCATGCATTCATAGCTTAGGGTTCCCTTCGTGCCGACACGAGGGGGGTGGGAGCAAGAAATACGTGCGCTTTGCGAGAGAGGTGCCACATCGAAGTTGCATTTGGTATTTGAAAATCAAACCACCCTTTTGATACATAAATTTGGTCCACATGCAAGTGTGTTCGTGTTCTGACCCTCTCCCGCGTCATTTTTCGCCAAATTTATGAACATTAGACAAGTCGGATGACGCAACTGACATGGTTCACTCAAACTAACCATGTGCCACACTGGTGCACCTGTCACGCACACATCCGCATAGTACATTGGGCTCCACGAGGCTCCCCCTCTCAAAAATATCTGCCCGCCTTGAGGGTTTTTCTGTTTCATAACACACGATTGTTATCTCCGGACCGTGTGCGATGTTTCTTGTTCCCAATCCCGCCTCCATCCCTAGAAAATATCTACCCGCCTCGAGGGTTTTTCTATTTCATAACATTGTGATGTTTATTGTTCCCAATCCCGCCTACATCCCTAGAAAATATCTGCCCGCCTCAAGGGTTTTTCTGTTTCATAACACACGGTTGTTTTCTCCGGACCGTGTGTGATGCACTATCATCAAAAATTTCAATAGCCCGACATTTCAGTCCTGCTTTTGACTCCCGCGTAGTAAAATTTTCAGTACTCGCGTCATTTCCTCAAACACCCCCCCTCCCTCCACACACACACACACCAAAACCTCTTTGGGCATGCGCACCCACGCACACACCCTCCCTCGCTCGAAACCCCAGCAAGGTCCCCGCCGCCGCCGCCGCAAGGCCTCCATTGTCAACATCTGCCGGTTTGCCCGTGCAGCTTACCCACCGATCTCCATACCCAGGCCGCCCTAAGTTTCTTAGATGACGCCTGCCAAACACCCACTTTCCCACAGATCCCCATCCCCCACTCCAGAGCGTCGCAGCCTAAGCCCGGCTACGCTTCCCGTGGAGCTCGAGGAGCGACTGGCCCAAAAGAGGTGCATAGCGGTCTCTTCACCCGACGTCGCCGAGGAAGCTGACGACCATTACTGGCGGCAGGCACTGATACGTCTCCAACGTATCTATAATTTTTGATTGCTCCATGCTACTTTATCTACTGTTTTGGACTATACTGGGCTTTATTTTCCACTTTTATATTATTTTTGGGACTAACCTATTAACCGGAGGCCCAGCCAATTGCTTTGTTTTTTGCCTATTTCGTGTTTTGAAGAAAGAATATCAAACGGAGTCCAAACGGAATGAAACCTTGAAACGTGATTTTCTCACGAACATGATCCAGGGACTTGGACCCTACTCCAAGGAACGAAAGAGGCGGTCACGAGGGTGGGGCGTCCCCCCGCCTCGTGGGCCCCTGTCGCTCCACCGACGTACTCCTTCCTCCTATATATACCTACGCACTTCAAACGATCGTAACAGGAGCCAAAAACCTAATTCCACCGCGGCAACTTCCTCAGATCCATGAGAACCCATCTTGGGGCCTGTTAGGAGCTCACGAGGGGGCATCCACTATGGAGGGCTTCTACATCAACACCATAGCCTCTCCGATGAAGTGTGAGTAGTTTACTTCAGACCTTCAGGGTCCGTAGCTAGTAGCTAGATGGCTTCTTCTCTCTTTTTGGATCTCAATACAATGTTATCCCCCTCTCTCGTGGAGATCTATTCGATGTAATCTTCTATTTGCGGTGTGTTTGTTGAGACCGATGAATTGTGGGTTTATGATCCAGCTTATCTATGAATAATATTTGAATCTTCTCTGAATTATTTTATGTATGATTGAGTTATCTTTGCAAGTCTCTTTGAATTATCTGTTTGGTTTGGCCAACTAGATTGGTAGTTCTTGCAATGGGAGAAGTGCATAGCTTTGGGTTCAATCTTGCGATGTCCTTACCTAGTGACAGGAAGGGTTGCAAGGCATGTATTGTATTGTTGCCATCGAGGATAACAAGATGGGGTATTTATCATATTGCATGAATTTATTCCTCTACATCATGTCATATTGCTTAAGGCGTTACTCTGTTTTTAACTTATTACTCTAGATGCATGCTGGATAGCGGTCGATGAGTGGAGTAATAGTAGTAAGTGCAGAATCGTTCCGGTCTACTTGTCACGGACGTGATGCCTATATACATGATCATACCTAGATATACTCATAAATATGCTCAATTCTGTCAATTGCTCAACAGTAATTTGTTCACTCACCGTAGAATACTTATGCTATTGAGAGAAGCCACTAGTGAAACCTATGGCCCCTGGGTCTATTCTCATCATATCAATCTCCATCACTTTAATACTTGCTTTGTTTTACTTTGCCTTTTACTTTTTGCTTTGCATCTCTATACCAAAAATACCAAAAATATTATCTATCATCTCTATCAGATCTCACTCTCGTAAGTGACCGTGAAGGGATTGACAACCCCTAATCGCGTTGGTTGCGTGTAGCTATCATTTTGTGCATGTACGAGGGACTTGTGTGTGGCCTTCTACTGGTTTGATAACTTGGTTCTCAAAACTGAGGGAAATACTTACGCTACTTTGTTGCATCATCCTCTCCTCTTCGGGAAATCCAACGTAGTGCTCAAGAGGTAGCAAGAAGAATTTACGGCGCCGCTGTCGGGAGTCTACGCAAAAGTCAACATACCAAGTACCCATCACAATCCCTATCTCTCGCATTACATTATTTGTCGTTTGCCTCTCGTTTTCCTCTCCCCCACTTCACCCTTGCCGTTTTATTCGCCCTCTCTTTCCCAATCTCCTCCTCTCTTTTCGTTGCCTTTTTCTCGTCTGTTTGTTTGCTCGTGTGTTGGATTGCTCGTTTGTCGCGATGGCTCAAGATGCTACCAAATTATGTGACTTCACCAATACCAATAATAATGATTTCCTTAGTACTCCGATTGCTCCTCTTGCCAATACTGAATCTTGTGAAATCAATACTGCTTTGTTGACTCTTGTTATGAAAGATCAATTCGCCGGCCTTCCTAGTGAAGATGCCGCTACTCATTTGAATAGCTTCGTTGATTTATGTGATATGCAAAAGAAAAAAGATGTCGATAATGATGTCGTTAAATTGAAACTATTTCCTTTTTCGCTTAGAGATCGTATAAAGCGTGGTTTTCATCTTTGCCTAAAAATAGTATTGATTCTTGGAACAAGTGCAAAGATGCTTTTATCTCTAGGTATTTTCCTCCCGCTAAGATCATCTCTCTTAGGAGCGATATTATGAATTTTAAGCAACTTGATCATGAACATGTTGCACAAGCTTGGGAGAGAATGAAATTAATGATACGTAATTGTCCTACTCATGGTTTGAACTTGTGGATAATTATACAAAAAATTATGCGGATTGAATTTTGCTTCTAGAAATCTTTTAGATTCGGCATGGAGGCACTTTTATGGAAATCACTCTAGGAGATGCTACTAAACTTTTAGATAATATTATGGTTAATTATTCTCAATGGCATACTGAAAGATCTACTAATAAAAAAGTGCATGCGATAGAAGAAATCAATGTTTTAAGTGGAAAGATGGATGAACTTATGAAATTATTTGCTACTAAGAGTGTTTCTTCTGATCCTAATGATATGCCCATGTCTACTTTGATTGAGAATAATAATGAATCTATGGATGTGAATTTTGTTGGTAGGAATAATTTTGGTAACAACGCCAGATAGAGGGAATTTTAATCCTAGGCCTTATCCTAGTAATCCTTCTAATAATTATGGAAATTCCTACAACAACTCTTATGGAAATTTTAATAAGATGCCCTCTGAATTTGATAGTAGTGTTAAAGAGTTTATGAATTCGCAAAAGAATTTTAATGCTTTGCTTGAAGAGAAATTTCTTAAAGTTGACGATTTGGCTAGGAACGTTGATAGAATTTCTCTTGAGGTTGATTCTTTAAAGCTTAGATCTATTCCTCCTAAGCATGATATCAATGAGTCTCTCAAAGCTATGAGAATTTCCATTGATGAGTGCAAAGAAAGAACCGCTAGGATGCGTGCTTCCAAAGATTCCTTTATTAAAGCGTGTTCTTCCAATTCCTATGAAAATTAAGATGAAGATCTAAAAGTTATTGATGTGTCCCCCATTAAATCTTTGTTTTGCAATATGAATCTTGATGAAACTGAATATGATCTTCCTTTACCTAGAAGGCGTTCTAAGAATTCGGAGTTTTTAGATCTTGATGATGAAATTGATAAAAGTGGGATTGAAAGAAGTAAAAACCTAGATGTTGCTAAACCCACTATATTGGATCTCAAGGAATTTAATTATTAAAATTTCTCTATAATTGATTGTATTTCCTTGTTGCAATCCGTGCTAAATTCTCCTCATGCTTATAGTCAAAATAAGGCCTTTACCGAACACATTGTTGATGCCTTGATGCAATCTTATGAAGAAAACCTTGAGTTGAAAGTCTCTATCCCTAGGAAGCTCTATGATGAGTGGGAACCTACCATTAAAATTAAAATCAAAGATTATGAGTTTCATGCTTTGTGTGATTTGGGTGCTAGTGTCTCCACTATTCCCAAAACTTTGTGTGATTTGCTAGATTTCCGTGACTTTGATGATTGCTCTCTAAACTTGCATCTTGCGGATTCCACTATTAAAAAGCCTATGGGAAGAATTAATGATGTTCTTATTGTTGCAAATAGGAATTATGTGCTTTTATCGTTCTTGATATAGATTTCAAGCATTCATGTCCTATTATTCTTGGTAGACCTTTCCTTAGAACGGTTGGTGCAATTATTGATATGAAGGAAGGGAATATTAGATTCCAATTTCCATTAAAGAAAGGCATGGAACACTTTCCTAGAAAGAAAATAAAATTACCATATGAATCTATCATGAGAGCCACTTATGGATTGCCTAACAAAGATGGCAATACCTAGATCTATCCTTGCTTTTATGCCTAGCTAGGGGCGTTAAACGATAGCGCTTGTTGGGAGGCAACCCAATTTTATTTTTAGTTTTCTGATTTTTGTTTCTGTTTAGGAATAAATAATCCATCTAGCCTCTGTTTAGATGTGGTTTTAAGTTTTAATTAGTGTTTGTGCCAAGCTAGACCTATTGGATCTTCTTGGATGATAGTTATTTGATCTTGCTGTAATTTCCAGAAACTTCGCGCTCAGTGCCCGAATTATTACAAATCACCGGAACGTGATAAAATACTGATTCCAATTGCTGCTGATCAATAAAAAAATTGTCCAGGTCGTATAATTTTGGTATATTGTTTTTAGTTCCAGAAGTTTGCGTTAGTTACAGATTACTACAGACTATTCTGTTTTTGACAGATTCTGTTTATTGTGTGTTGTTTGCTTATTTTGATGAATCTATGGCTAGTAAAATAGTTTATAATCCATATAGAAGTTGGAATACAGTAGGTTTAACACCAATATAAATAAAGAATGAGTTCATTACAGTACCTTAAAGTAGTCTTTTGTTTTCTTTCTCTAACGGAGCTCACGAGATTTCTATTGAGTTTTGTGTTGTGAAGTTTTCAAGTTTTGGGTAAATTCTTTTGATGGATTATGAAACAAGAAGTGGCAAGAGCCTAAGCTTGGGGATGCCCATGGCACCCCCAAGATAATACAAAGACACCAAAAAGTCAAAGCTTGGGGATGCCCCGGAAGGCATCCCCTCTTTCGTCTACTTCCATCAGTAATTTACTTGGAGCTATATTTTTATTCACCAACATGATATGTGTTTTGCTTGGAGCGTCTTGTATTATTTGCGTCTTTGCTTGTTATTTTACCACAATCATACTTGCTGTACACACCTTTTGAGAGAGCCATACATAAATTGGAATTTGATAGAATACTCTATGTGCTTCACTTATATCTTTTAAGCTTGATAGTTTTGCTCATAGTGCTTCACTTATATCTTTTGAGCGTGATAATTTTTGCTCTAGTGCTTCACTTAGATCTTTTTTTAGAGCACGGTGGTGGATTTGTTTTAAAGAAACTATTGATCTCTCATGCTTCACTTAGATTATTTTGAGAGTCGTTAATAGCATGGTAATTTGTTTAATGTTAATATACTTGGTATTCAAGATATGTGAAACTTTCTTTTGAGTGCGTTGAATACTAAGAAAAGTTTGATGCTTGATAATTGTTTTGAGATATGTAGGTGATAATATCATAGTCGTGCTAGTTGAGTAGTTGTGAATTTGAGAAATGCTTGTGTTGAAGTTAGCAAATCCCGTAGCATGCACGTATGGTTAAAGTTGTGTAACAAATTTGAAACATGAAGTGTACTGGCTTGTATGAGTGGCGGTCGGGGACGAGCGATGGTCTTTTCCTACCAATCTATCCCCCTAGGAGCATGCGCGTAGTACTTGATTTTTGATGACTTATAAATTTTTGCAATAAGTATATGGGTTCTTTTGACTAATGTTGAGTCCATGGATTATACGCACTTTTACCTTTCCGCCTTTGCTAGCCTCTTGATGCCGTGCATTGCCCTTTCTCACCTTGAGAGTTGGTGCAAACTTCGCTGGTACATCCAAACCCCGTGATATGATACGCTCTATCACACATAAACCTCCTTATATCTTCCTCAAAACAGCCACCATACCTACCTATTATGGCATTTCCATAGCCATTCCGAGATATATTCCATGCAACTTTCCACCGTTCCGTTCATCATCATCATGCCATACTTTACTTTTGTCATATTGCCATTGCATGATCATGTAGTTGACATCGTATTTGTGGCAAAGCCACCATGCATTATTTTTCATACATGTCACTCTTGATTCATTGCACCATCCTGTACATCACGGAGGCATTCATATAGAGTCATATCTTGTTCTAGTTTCGAGTTGTAATCCTTATGTTGTAATCAATAGAAGTGTGATGATCATCATTATTAGTGCATTGCCCCAAAAAAAGAGAAAGGCCAAAAAGAAAAAAAGAAAGGCCCAAAAAAAGAAAAATAAATAAAAAGGGCAATGTTACTATCTCTTTTTCCACACTTGTGCTTCAAAGTAGCACCTTGTTCTTCATGTAGTGAGTCTCATATATTGTGCTTCAAAGTAGCACCATGTTTTTCATATAGTGAGTCTCATAAGTTGTCTTTTCATACTAGTGGGAATTTTTCGTTATAGAACTTGGCTTGTATATTCCTACGATGGGCTTCCTCAAATGCCCTAGGTCTTCATGAGCAAGCAAGTTGGATGCACACCCACTAGTTTTATTTTGTTGAGCATCCGTAGCTCTAGTGCATCCGTTGCATGGAAATACCTACTCCTCATGTTGACATCAATTGATGGGCATCTCCATAGCCCGTTGATTATCCTCGTCAATGTGAGACTTTATCCTTTTTTGTCTTCTCCACACAATCCCCATCATCATATTCTATTCCACCCATAGTGCTATATCCATGGCTCACGCTCATGTATTGCGTGAAGGTTGAAAAAGTTTGAGATTATTTAAGTATGAAACAATTGCTTGGCTTGACATTCGAGGTATAGAAGTTGGGAACATCTTTGTGTGACGAAAATGAAGCATAGCCTAACTATATGATTTTGTAGGGATGAACTTTCTTTTGCCATGCTATTTTGAGAAGACATGATTACTTTGATTAGTATGCTTGAAGTATTATTATTTTTATGTCAATATGAACTTTTGTCTTGAATCTTTCGGATCTGAATATTCATACCACAATTAAGAAGTTTTACATTGAAATTATGCCAAAGTATCACTCCGCATCAAAAATTCTCTTTTTATCATTTACCTACTCGAGGACGAGCAGGAATTAAGCTTGGGGATGCCTCGATACGTCTCCAACGTATCTATAATTTTTGATTGCTCCATGCTACTTTATCTACTTTTTGGACTATATTTGGCTTTATTTTCCACTTTTATATTATTTTTGGGACTAACCTATTAACCGGAGGCCTGCCCGTAATTGTTGTTTTTTGCCTATTTCCGGTGTTTGAAGAAACAAAATATCAAACGGAGTCCAAACGGAATGAAACCTTGAACGTGATTTTCTCACGAACGTGATCCGTGGACTTGGACCTACTCCAAGGAACGAAGAGGCGGTCACGAGGGTGGGGCGCCCCTAGGGCGCGCCCGCCTCGTGGGCCCCTGTCTCTCCACCGACGCATTCCTTCCTCCTATATATACCTATGTACCCCCAAACGATCAAAACAGAGCCAAAAACCTAATTCCACCGCAAAGAACTTCCTCAGATCCACGAGATCCCATCTTGGGGCCTGTTAGGAGCTCGACGGAGGGCATCCACCACAGAGGGCTTCTACATCAACACCATAGCCTCTCGATGAAGTGTGAGTAGTTTACTTCAGACCTTCGTGGTCCATAGCTAGTAGCTAGATGGCTTCTTCTCTTTTTGGATCTCAATACAATGTTCTCCCCTCTTTCGTGGAGATCTATTCGATGTAATCTTCTTTTTGCGGTGTGTTTGTTGAGATCGATGAATTGTGGGTTTATGATCCAGCTTATCTATGAATAATATTTGAATCTTCTCTGAATTCTTTTATGTATGATTGAGTTATCTTTGCAAGTCTCTTCGAATTATCTATTTGGTTTGTCCAACTAGATTGGTAGTTCTTGCAATGGGAGAAGTGCATAGCTTTGGGTTCAATCTTGTGGTGTCCTTACCCAAAGGATGTAAAGGGTTGCAAGGCACGTATTGTATTGTTGCCATCGAGGATAACAAGATGGGGTATTTATCATATTGCATGAATTTGTTCACCCGCCGTAGAATACTTATGCTCTTGAGAGAAGCCACTAGTGAAACCTATGGCCCCCGGGTCTATTCTCATCATATAAATCTCCATCACTTTAATACTTGCTTTGTTTTAATTTGCCTTTTACTTTTTACTTTGCATCTCTATACCAAAAATACCAAAAATATTATCTATCATCTCTATCAGATCTCACTCTCGTAAGTGACCGTGAAGGGATTGACAACCCCTAATCGCGTTGGTTGTGAGTAGCTATTGTTTTGTGCAGGTACGAGGGACTTGTGCGTGGCCTCCTACTGGATTGATACCTTGGTTCTCAAAAATTGAGGGAAATACTTACGCTACTTTGCTGCATCATCCTCTCCTCTTCGGGGAAATCCAACGAAGTGCTCAAGAGGTAGCAGGCACTCAAGCAGCGGGCTAGAGTATGCGGGCATGTCTCGGCCGCCAGCTACGACATCGAGGTCATCGACAGTGACGGCCTGAGGCGGGCTGTGTTAAAGAATAAGTGGCCCACCCTCAACCCCTCGGGTTCAACCGCCGTCAATCTCATCCATGGCCCCGCCGCTGATCCCCATGTTTGCTTGTTGTTAAATGTTATGCCTGTTGCAGTTAGCACACCTTTCCACTTGTTTTGCTTTACTAGCGTGCTTAAACCTGCACACTGAAGTTATCTTTTGGAGATTATTTTGTCTGCCATGTATAATTTTGGTTGATATTTAGCCTGTTGTGCTTAACATGTTTCTCGATGTACCTACACAGGATAATTTTGGGAACGAATGTTGTTTTCCATCGAGGTTAGTTTCGTCCCATGGCTTATATCTACTCACTGTTCAGGATATCGGTAGCTGGTACCATATAGGCCGGCGGCTTATAAGGGACAAATTGGTGAATCGGACTTTTAACTGAATATATGTGTAACCCATTTTTCGTTAGGTTAACTAGGGCCATATGTAATATATATGAGGCTACATAGCAACATGCACTGTACTTAATATCTAAATATGCAATCCTAGGCTACATAGCAACAAGGAAGAGTGTTACATTAATGTTCTAATGATGTCTAGATATACGTAGAAGAGCAGCAGCAGCAACAGCAACAACACAGCCCTGTTTGGATACTCAAGTTAGCTAGAGGTTAGAGTTAGTTTCTAGCTCATTACTAACCCTGAACTAACTCCATCCAAAGAGTTGTTTGGATGGGAGGGTTAGATTGACAATAAATGCACTAGGAGAACTAGCTCCAATTAGCACCTCTTAGGTTGGATAGTTTTTTTGGGTGGGTTATAGATGCAACTAGCTCAAACTAGCCCTCATGTTTAGATATACTTTAGGGCTATTTGAGCCCGAACTAGCTCAAACTAATCAGAACCCATGGATACAAAGCAAAGCTTAATCGGTGATGATTTGTAAGAAAGAAATAAACTCCTTCCGGCCCATAATATAAGATGTTAATTCAACTAATATGTGAGTATATTAGATGTTATAAGATACTCCCTCCGTTCCTAAATATTTGTCTTTTTAGATATTTCAAATGGACTACCATATACGGATGTATATCGACATATTATAAAAGAGTGTTGTACTACATCATTGTGCAATTGTTGTTTAGCTTCTAATATTAACTTGGTTTATTTAGGTACATATGTCATTGGTAAAGATCCGCGATTCGACCCTTTCTGCGTATGGGGCAATGATATATCGATGAACCAACATCAAGTGAGGATTTTACACTTTATCCAAGACAACATCGAACTGCGGGATGGTAAGTAAGAACTCTACAGCCTTCTTTTTACTGCCCATAATGAGTTGTGTTAGATGACAATGTCTGAATCTTTTTCCTTTGCAGTGGTTGCCAAAGCATTTTACTTCAAGATTACCTCTCAAACTACATGATTGGTGGGCATGCAAAGGTTAAAGTATTTCTACTAGAACAAGATGATTATCTAGATGTTTTCATGAAGATCGTGAAGGATGGGCGGTCGGCCATCACAAGGGGTTGGACTAGAGTCGTGCGTGCCTTCTGCATGGAGGAGGGAACAATATGGGCATTCCGCTTCACCTTGTCCAGCAACCAGAATATATTTTGCCTCTTTCTTTACTGTCTTTAATAGTACAAGTATACAACTGTGGTTCATCATTCTTTATTTGGTTCTTATGTAATTCTTGAACATATGTACCTATGAACCGAATAATGCATAGGTTGTTTGAACCTGATGGATAGGAATAAAGTTGTAGCATAGATTCAAATTCAAATCCAAATCCGGTACAATTTGGAAAAGCAGCAATTAAATTACGGTGAAACTACGCTCTCCAGGTTGTTACGGCACACACGGTTGGTAAACACAAACGTTTGCGATATGCACCATAATCCGAGATGGTTCACAGAGAGGAAACGTGTGGAAGCATGCACACAGTTGCCGTTTGCAAAGCGTGTGCGATGTCAGACAATATCACAAACGGTGCGGGCAAACTAAATGTTTGTGTTAGTTGCCTTATCGTACACGATTCGCAACCATGAACTGTTTCTGATGAAGTATGCATCGTAAACGTTGCACCACATAATAGCGTGTGTGATAGTTGTCGTGTACGATGATGTTACGACGGTCTGACGTTTCGTAATCCTGTCCGACACTCGTACGATGATTAGCTAATCTTCTTAACGGTGAACCGTTTGTGATGGGCCGCGCATCATACACATTCTATAATAGTGAACCGTTTGTAATGGGTCGCGCATCGTAAACGTAGCACCACAGAATACTGACTACGATGGCAATGCAAGAAGAAATGAGTAGGAGTACTGTAGGGGCCCTATCCCCGACGGTTTCTGGGTTGTGTGGGAAGGACCCCCCCCCCCTATCGCCCACACTCACTTGGCGACGGTTCCAAATGCCGTCGTGGAAAGGGGTTAAAAACCGTTTGTTTAGTACAGACGCATACCATTGACTCCAAGCAAGGTCAATAAAAAAGTGTGGTGTGTTAAGTCACCTAATGCGGAAATTTCAGAATGCGACAAGCAAAAGGAGATCAAAGAGCCGATTGTTGGTAATCCGACTAATTCTATTGGTGATATTGTTATTGTTCAGCGGGGTTCCATCGCTAATGATCATGAGGCTAGCACAAGCAAGGCCAAACCTAGGGATCCCAAATATACTCAACCTAAGTGGTGTCCTCACGGTCTAACTAAGACCATGGAAAGGAGATTGCGACGCATGAGGAACCACAAGAAGGTAGAGTGCAAAGAAGAGAAGCAAAGGGATAAGTTGTTCAATAAAATTCGTCCCATGGCACTCGCAAAACAAGTGTGGAGGCCTAAACAAAAAGAAAACACATATGCTTCTACATTAGCTACAGTGACACCTACACCACCAAAAGAGGATGATGCGACCCTTACTACATCGTCCACACCACCTAAAACATCCCATTCAATTGAGGAAACTTCAAATCCAATATACACGTTGGGATATGAAAAAGAGATGGTGGATTATGAATCTACGCCGGTTCAGGAAGGTATGGATATTAATATGGTGTATTATTTACCTGCCGAATTTTTTGCTATAGGTGAAGAAGGGGAGGTGGCCCAGCTAAATTTTGGTCCTAAGAATGTTGTCTTCGAGAAGCCAAAAGAACCGATGAAACACTTGAAGCCATTGTACCTCAAAGGTCATATTAACAGATCGTCGGTTCCTAGGATGCTCCTTGATGGTGGTGGTGTGGTAAATCTTATGCCCTATTCGGTCTTCAAGAAGTTGGGATTGTATGACGATGCATTGATGAAGAACAATATGGTTCTTAATGGATTTTTGTAAAGAAAAGACGGAGGCCAAAGGTGTGATGTGCATGGAACTTACTGTGGGAAGCAAAACTTTGGCCGCCATCTTCTTCATCGCCGAGATGCAAGGTAACTATAATGTTATATTAGGCCACAATCGGGTTCATGCTAACCAATGCGTGCCATCTACCATGCATCAATTCTTAATACAATGGGTCGATGATGAAGTAGAAGTCATTCACGCGGATAATTCGGCTTGTGTTGCTTTGGCCGATGCATCGGTGGATTGTAAACATCCCGATGTTACTTGCTTAAAATGGCGTGACCTCTCCGAGTTAGATTTCCTTAATGCTACAAGGAACAGGTTCATTCCTATCTCTTTAAAGTTGATTGGTGGTAATCGGTTCCAAGGTATGATGTAAACAAAAATGTAAAAGCAATGGTCGATACAGAATTATTGCCCTAAGCATAAACATGGCTGATACGTCTCCAACGTATCTATAATTTTTTATTGTTCCATGCTATATTATATTCTGTTTTGGACATTATTGGGCTTTATTATACAATTTTATATTATTTTTGGGATTAAACTATTAACCGGAGGCCCAGCCCAGAATTGCTGTTTTTTGCCTATTTTAGAGTTTCGCAGAAAAAGAATATCAAACGAAGTCCAAACGGAATGAAACCTTCGGGAACGTGATTTTCGGAACGAACGTGATCCAGAGGACTTGGACCCTACGTCAAGACATCAACCAGGAGGGCACGAGGTAGGGGCGCCTACCCCCTCTGTATGCCTCCACCCTCGTGGGCCCCATGTTGCTCCACCGACGCATTTCTTCCTCCTATATATACCTACGCACTTCAAAACGCTCATACGGAGCCAAAACCTAATTCCACCGCCGCAACCTTCATGCATTCGTGAGATCCCATCTTGGGGCCTTTTTGAACTCACGAGGGGGGCATTGATCACGGAGGGCTTCTACATCAACAACATAGCCTCTCCGATGATGTGTGAGTAGTTTACCTCAGACCTTCGGGTCCATAGTTATTAGCTAGATGGATTCTTCTCTCTTTTTGGATCTCAATACAATGTTCTCCCCTTCTCTTGTGGAGATCTATTCGATGTAATCTTCTTTTGCGGTGTGTTTGTTGAGACCGATGAATTGTGGGTTTATGATCAAGTTTATCTATGAATAATATTTGAATCTTCTCTGAATTATTTTATGTATGATTGGTTATCTTTGCAAGTCTCTTCGAATTATCAGTTTGGTTTGGCCTACTAGATTGATCTGTCTTGCAATAGGAGAAGTGCTTAGCTTTGGGTTCAATCTTGCGGTGTCCTTTCCCAAAGGATGAGGGGCAGCAAGGCACGTATTGTATTGTTGCCATCGAGGATAACAGGATGGGGTTTATATCATATTGCATGAGTTTATCCCTCTACATCATGTCATCTTGCTTAAAGCGTTACTCTGTTCTTATGAACTTAATACTCTAGATGCATGCTGGATAGCAGTCGATGTGTGGAGTAAAAGTAGTAGATGCAGGCAGGAGTCGGTCTACTTATCTCGGACGTGATGCCTATATACATAGTCATACCTAGATATTCTCATAACTATGCTCAGTTCTATCAATTGCTCAACAGTAATTTGTTTACCCACCATAATACTTATGCTCTTGAGAGAAGCCACTAGTGAAACCTATGGCCCCGGGTCTATTTTCCATCATATTTAATCTCCGACAACAAGCTATTTATGGCGCCGTTTTTATTTTGTTTTCTTTACTTTGCATCTTTATCATAAAAATACCAAAAATATTATCTTATCATATCTATCAGATCTCACTCTCGTAAGTGACCGTGAAGGGATTGACAACCCCTTTATTGCGTTGGCTGCGAGGATTTATTTGTCTGTGTAGGTGCGAGAGGCTCGTGCTTGGCATCCTACTGGATTGATACCTTGGTTCTCAAAAACTGAGGGAAATACTTACGCTACTTTGCTGCATCACCCTTTCATTTTCAAGGGAAAACCAACGCAGTGCTCAAGAGGTAGCAATGGCCGATACAAAAGTATCACCACATATAAATGGCCGATGGAGTGTTGACATCGTCCTTAGAACGAACACGGTACAAGTTATTTTTCGGCAAGCTAGCTTTGCCGAAAAATAGGGGGGCATGTGTTAACGCTCAAAAGTGGCACAATCATAAAAGTTGTTTAAATCTATGTTAAGATTAATTCAAACTTGTGATTGGAAGTCACCATGGAATGACTCTCTTCAAGAAGATCAAGATGGATATGAAGATGGTCTAAAACGGAGCTCGGATGCAAAAGTTATGACAAGTTTAGAGATGCTCATGTTGACACCAGATTAAAGAATGTCATGAAACCCAATTAACATGGCCTCTGATGAAAAACGTTTCAACATGAAAGTTGTGTGTCTCTTTGAATCGGTTGATTTTGATATAAAAATCATCTTAATCCGAGGTTGTATGCAACCCATGGAAGCAAAACAAGGTCAGAAATAGTTGTTGCAGAGTCATTTCGAACCAACCGAGTTGATTTGACTCGGCGAGACCGAGTTGACTCGGTAATTCCGAGTGAAACCAACCAGAAATTCCGAGTGAGATACAGAAGCTTACAGAAGGTTGGCCACGTTCACTCGGTGAAACCGAAGCAAACCACTCAGTGGCTTCGAGTTGATCCGGAAAATTGCCAAAGATTTATGTCCGAGTTAGGTTAGGGTTTTTGATGTTTTGGACGGAAGTTTTATTTATTTTCTTATACAGGAAGTCCAGCCGCCTCATAAATAGATGAGAGGTGACGGTCGATTGAACAACACACAATCGACAAATCAATATACTACTTTTACCTAGTTTTTACATCTCTTCCTTGTTCTTTCTCTCTCTCTTTTTTGTTCGTTCTTCGTATTGACGGGCAGCGATTCTCGAGGCTCTAGGGGTGGGCGAACCGACCTATGGCAGCCCATAGCCGCCGCGCGTCTAGACGGGGTCCCTCCTGGGCGCGTGGGGTTTCGGGTTCTCAAAAGCACCCGCCGGATTGCTTGCGTATCGCGCTTTCAGACGGGTCACCTTCAACGTGAGCTGCGATGCATCACCCCCGGCGTCGAGGATACACAGTGACGTGTTCATGTGCGAACGGGGTTGTAATCACTTTGCTTATGAATACTCACATTTTTTCCAGAATTTTTAGAACATTTAAAATTGATGTTTTGAACTTGGAGCATGGGGAGCACCACCGCATGCGACGTACTCCCTCCGTTTCAAAATAGATGACCCATCTATTTTGGATACAAAATTAGAACAAAGTTGGGTCATTTAGTTCGAAACGGAGGGAGTAGCAAGCAAATCAAAACAAAATCGAAATAGCGCCTCACATCACACACCTGGTGATGGGCCTGAGCCTAACCGCTGCCTGCGTATGCGTAATGATACCTGTACGTAACAGGTGCAGGTGCAGACACCAGACAGCGAGCATAGCCATGCCCACTAGTTAGGAAGTGCGGCTTGCCGCACCCGGCAGCACCGCTGCCGGGTATAATCATATCCAATCTTGTAATAGTCATTAAAGCATTGCAAATATAAAAAATAGCATAATATAGTTGTGTTTATCAATCTAATATATCAAGTTCATATGTACATACACATTCATTACACAACAATTCGTCCACTTCATTCCATAGTATCCAGCCCGGTAAATTCAAATATGTTACACATGATGCAAAGGCCCCAAGCATGAAGATTCATTACATGCCATTGATGCATTTTACAAGCATGTGCAACAATAATATGATACCAAAAGTATTGAGGTTCAGTACAACACTAAATGGACAAAGGACACCATTGTGGCGGTTCTGGTGGTTCTGGATAATTTATTTACACTGTTTTTACACAACATAGCAGTAAATTATACAGTAGACTATTAGATAGATATCTCGATAGAGACGCCTGCTGTCCGACTTACTTGTGTGTTGTGGAACCTTCTCAAGGATATATCATGTTAGCCAACATACGTGTAATCATATGTGCAGGGTCATGAATAGAACAACAGAACACAATTATCTAATACTCTGCGTTTGCAAAACATTATGTATCCAGATTATAGCTTGTCCTATGAGCCAAACCTCGAAAGCATAGAGCATAAAAAAAACTTAGTCATGTCACCTCATTGCTTCAAATGTTTATGACTCGACAACACAAATCAGAGTCCAATACACCAAGAAGTTTGTTCGAGTAGAGTCCAATGATGTGAGACCTATATTTTTTCAGCCAAAAGATAGCTCAACTAAGATTGTAGCTTTCAATAACTAATGGCTCTACCCAATCAATATCAATGTCAGGTGACATATTATTTATCCTCGTGATTAATATCTCCGGTAACTACAGTTTTATAAAGAAATTTTCATTTTAAAATATGAAACTACATGGAAGGAGAAACAGGAAACAGGGGATACGTTTCCAAAGAGAGATTAGCCAACTTCATTATCACTCAAGGGAAAACACTAAATACATATTATTTTCCACTGGACCAAAACAGAGATGATCAGAAGAAAAAGAGATGATGGCATCTCCCTTTTCCTCCAAAGACAACAATAAAACATCAAGGTGCATCACTGTAAGCATAAGAAATTCATACAATTGCTGATTAGAAAGAGAAAAGATAGTGCATTTCTGACCAAAAGCAGGCAAGATACTGACATCCCATTTTCTTCGAAAGTGCCCGAGCTACTAATATACGTTAGTATTATAAGAATTGTTTTTATACAATGATGAACATACCAACTCCTAACAAAAAGATAGTAGATGAAAGAAAATACATTTACACTGATAAGAAAGAAAAATAATATGAAGAAAGCAAGACTACAATAGGTTCGAATAAATAAGTAGGATGGGCTTCAATACTTGGATGCCTTGTTTCTAAACTACAAACAGAACTCAAATACAAATATGGTGATATGATTAGTTGAAAGTTGCCGGCATCCAAAGAATAATAATTGACTGCAATCTATTAATTAAAGGACACTTCTGAAAAGAACTGACATTCTGGATGGTATCTCTTTGCATCAAGTTGATATTTTAGTGTTATTTATTTTGTTTGTAACAATATTAATATCAGGAAATTCCATAGCATTACAAAAAAAAGAATGACAGAGAAGAACATGGATCACTCAAAATACAAGCATACAACTACATGTGATACCACAATAACAGTTTGATAGATAGCAGTCTATATTTATACATCATGCAATTTCTCAATAAGGAGGAGGACAATTCTCAAATGATTAGATGGAAACGTTTGTTTTTAGTTCTGAGATCGATAAGATGAAATGCGATATGCTGAACTCAAGCCTGACTGCATACATGCTCACTCTACAGCAAACTGGAACGAAGTCACCAAATAAAAGTACTAACACTACCAAATCCACCTAAAGGTTTCCTAGTCAGCAACTCCAAGATACCAACTTCAGGTTAACAAACAACAAATAGAAATAATCAAGAATTTAAGCCTGTAACACATACCTCATCGCTATAGTCAACACACCAAGGTGCATAAGCCTATCTTTCCCATGGTGAAGATGAGCATGAGATCTTGGGTAGAATAATGAAATTATTTCAAAAGGACATATAAATGACTAACTAACTGGAATATATAGAGAAGCTATTCGATAGATAAAATATTTCTACATGGGTAAATAGAGCACATTGGCACTGCATGTCAAACAGATACCCTTGGACATAGGGAAATCCTAGTTCTAAATCATCTCGTTTTTTTATCCTGGAAGGGGGCACTACCGACCATGTAACCTTGAAGCATTTTTAAAAGTTGAGTAATGACAATAAAATAGTGAAATAGGCAATCCTAATCCTACAACCGAACATAACAACTATGCACTTCAATAAAATGAAATGTTATAGTACATCAAAGAAAATCAAAGTAGCCAATCAAGATAAATGAATTTAGTATAGATCACAAAGGCTAAAAGCGCCTTGGCTCGCGGTGCCTGGCTCAACACATTACCCAGGCACATAAACAAAATACTTATTAATGCGAGAGTAGTTGCTGAAAATGGATCAGTTCAATACCTAAAATTTACATCAGAAGCATGGTACGTGCCCAATACATAGTATCTATCCAAGCAATGTCAAAGGCATATTGTAGTTGCTCAAAGAATACCAACCTTACTCGTTCATCTATGTTGTACTACTGCCTCTAGTAATGTTTGTGTGTGTGAGGGCTTCAATATCTCCCTCATGATGATGTATATATAAAGAATCATTACTTTAAGAGCATAGAAGCCACCGCTTGAGAATCCTTATCTCCATAAACTGGACATCAAGCAAAGTGCAACAATCATGTACATATTTGGTATTATTGATAAGCTCACAGCAATAAACATAAATCACAATTATCATGAGGTAATAAAGACATTAAGACACAAATCCACGCCTAAGAGGCGGATCCTAAAAGAGAAACATGGACGTGTAATACCGTATTATAAGAACCGTAAAAGAAAAATACCTACCATGGAATCGGCAGCAAAAGAAGCAATGGTGATTCAAAGCGGAAGAGCACCAAATCAGAATCGCACTCGGATAGCACATGGAAGTAGACATAGAAATGCCAATGCTCGCCGCAAGCAGAGTAGAACGCATATACTACTACCACTTAGGTTCACTATGAATAAAATTTGCATGTACAGATTCTCTGCAAAATAATGGAAAGCATAAAGGTCAGCGGCTTGCATAGCACTACATAAGGACCAGAGCTAGAATTCACATGATCTCATCCATCATATCTAAAACATTACATGTCAATGACCCCACACAAAACCTTTAAATATCATCAATGAATGGAGTGGAATGACATGATCAGAAGTTTGGTTCAGTCAAGTTCAGGACTGCATTCACTCTTCCTTCAGAAAATTATGCAAGGGGAGTCATGTAACAGAGTTTGAGTTCAATGGAACATGAGCCATCTCATTACAACAAACTGGAACTGCAACAAAAATAGTTGGTCTTTTTCTTATTATAAATTGCTCACCTCTCTAGAAAACTCTGGGGGGGTCAACAGCTAAGCATTTCACGCCATCGACTTCCATGTCATCAGGGTATAAATAAATAGAAGGATCAAACCAAGATTTGCGTACCCAATAATTTGTCAAAAGCTCACCGTTGAAGCAAAAAGTACCAATTTAGGAAAAACAGTGCCAAGCATCCGTGTGGTATTGTGCTACTTGTAATCTTGACGTAGAGATGGTTCTGATTATTTATAATTAACAGGAAATTGGCAGAAGATCACAAGCAACTTAAATTTACGCAACCGTGGTGAATAACCAAAATGAATATATGCAACAAAAAAGCGGGAGGGGGGACACCACCGAAAGAAAGGCCATTCTATTGATGTAATTTCTTTAAAAGATTCAATGGAAATTCTAATGTCGTATGTTATATCAGAAATGTTAACCAAAGGGCAACTTTCCTCAGCAGAAGTTCTAACCGATCAATGATCAATAGTCTGTGGTACAGTTTTGGTATTTTAGGCACAATGACAACTGACAAGCATACAAAAATGCATTGTTCTAGTAAGCTGTCAGCAGACAAGATTTGAGGTGTTGATTGACCTCCTCATAGAAGAAGTGCTCACCGCAGAGTTCAAGAACAATGGTCTCCCAACGCTTGCCTACTTCAGTGCCTCTTTCATGAATCTCGAGGCCTTCAAAATGCATGACAAGAACGACCCATCTGCGGCGCCGAAAGCGAATAAGCGTTTCATCCAGTCCCACGCATACATGTTGATAGGTCGATCTGCTATGCATCATCGGACAATGTTTGGCTATTAGTCAAGCAGAGATGACCTCGTCAATCCCAATTCAAATCAACCATTAACTTGACATTGAGTGACCAATAACAATTGATGCAAGATTTTTATCTTGACGTAACAATGTGAAATATGTTGAGTTAAACAACTCTAAAGGTTGATTTTTCTGCAGGTAAACAACTCACCTTTCCAAGAAGAAACCATGTATTTCCATACTCCTGGAAGTACCATAGCTGCCCGTCTCCCCGACGGCGGGCTGGAGTCGAGGGAGAGGAGGGGGTCGCTGGCGGTGGGGCTGGAGTCAAGGGAGAGGAGGGGTCGCAGCATGGTCTGCTTTCGGGGAGTGCGGGAATCAAAGCGAAAGGGATGGCGGCTAGGGTTCTGGCCCGATTGGGAGCGGCGCGAGTGCGGGCAGAGGCAGCGGCTGAGTCTCCACGGGTGCGCCCCTCTTTTATATGACTATGTATGAAATGACTAAAATGCCCTTGATGGGGCACGGGAATTACAGGCGGTGTCACGAGCCTGAGCACACAATTCATTGTAGCAGTGTCGGGAGGGATCGGACGGCCCGGATCGCACCATCTCGCGATCGGACGGCCCGGATCGCTCCATCTCGTGATCCGACGGACAGGACGCGTCAGGGAGCTCGATCGGACGGTCCAGAATCCAAACACACGGAAGGCTTCATTTGCTTCGGACTCTAGCAATGAACAATGGGATGCCCACTGCATCCAACAGATCGCCACTCATCTGCTCACTAATCCATCCCGGGCAGTACAGTACATGTGACCTTTTTTACCTAGAGCATTTTTAAATAAAAATTACCTAGAGCGCTATTTATTTATTTCAGCTTCTTGCAACGTCTTTCAGCTCCGCGACGGCGCGACACCCCACGATCCCCGCGCCAACCACCGCTGTCTCCCTGCCGCGCGGGTCCCGCCAACCGTCGTCCACGGTAGGCCACCTCGTGTCAGTCACGCAACCAACGTTCGTTCCCCGACGACGGCTGCGTTCTGAAGCGACGTGGTACCCGTATCTCTCTCTCTCTCCTCACAGCGGTCGGTCACTTGCTGAGCAGCTGCTGTGCTAGCTACCTTCCACACTACTCAAGCTGCTGCGCTTCCGCTGACGATGCCCAGCTCCCGCCGAACTACCGCCCGCGGCGGCGGGGCCGCGCCCCCGCCTGCACGCGGAGACGCCGAGGACGACGCGCGGGTGCCGCCCTTCACGGGGAACAACACCGACCACAACCCCCGGGAGCTGCGCTCCTGGGCCCGACGCACCGGCTTCCACCCCTCCGCCTTCTTCTCCGGGGAGTCCGCGGTCTCCAACTCCTCCACCGCCACCGCGCGTCCCCCGCCGCCTCCGCCTCCCCCGGCATCCTCCCTCCGCCCGCCGCGCCCTCCCGCGGCTGCGGAGGACGACCCCGATCCCGCCCCGCCGCTCGACCTCGACCGCCGCGACCACCAAGTCCGACCTCGCCGCCGCATCGACCTCCGCGGCGAGCTCGAGATCCCGCCCGTCGAGGTGCCAGCGCAGCCAGAACCGGCGAGGAGGAGGGACGGCGTCGAGCGCCTGCTCGGCGAGAGGGCGGCGCTCAATGTGGGCAGGAGCGCCAACGGCGTGCGCGCCGACGCGGATGCGGATACGAGTGCGAGGAAGAAGGCGGAGGAGGCGGAGGCGAAGCGAAAGGCTGAGGAGGCAGAGGCGAGGAAGGAAAAGGAGGATGAGGAGAGGGACGCGGAGCTGGCCGCGTACTACCAGCAGCAGTGGGCCAACGAGGAGGACGGTGTCGCCGACGGTGTGCAAGGCGAGGAGACGGCGCCTCTTAATCGGCCATCAGGGCTCCGCTGCGGCGTCTCGGAGAACCCCGGGTGGGGTGAGTTCCCTGCTCTTCTGCTTCAAGCTATTCCCTGCGTTGCACTAATTTAATGACGAATAGATAGATGGATTTTAGTCTTTCTGATTGTGATAGTAATGTCCGAGGGGTCATGTATCATCATGTCTAATTGTTAGGCTGGTCATAGTGAGGAGTATCATATACTAGTATCATGCATATGATACTAGTGTATGATACTACATCCATAGTGCATAGTATTCTCTCCATTTTTGTATACAAGGTCACTATCAAAATTACAATTTGCAGCTATACAAGGCCACTAACACCAATTGAGATAAAATTGATGAGGGTTGCCTCGTACCAGCAACTGAGGACATTAATACCCCATGCATGCATGTGGGGGTGAGAAGGTTGGTTTGAATGCACTACATTAATCAACCAACGAGGAGTGAGAGAGTTGTCTTGTTGTGCGTTGGAGAGAAAAATACACATTAATTAACATGTCAAGCGAGGAGAAAAGACTACTAGTTTACAACATTGGCTTAAGTAGTCATTAGTTTCTACCTTTGTACCTGTAATATGAGTTTATGGCCTTGTATACAAAAATGGAGGGAGTATCATAGATTAGTATCATAGGTGGTTTCATTTATTGTCATGCATGACACATAGTAGCATCATATTTATTATGTTACGGTATCTACCTATGTTACTATACTCATCTCTCTCTTCTTTAATTGCCTGCCACATAAGCATGTTTGCGAGTCCCAACTACATGATACTCCCTCCATTTTTGTATACAAGGCCACAAACTCATATTACAGGTACCAAGGTAGAAACTAATGGCTACTTAAGCCAATGTTGTAAACTAGTCTTTTCTCCTCGCTTGACGTGTTAATTAATGTGTATTTTTTTCTCCAACGCACAACAAGACAACTCTCTCACTCCTCGTTGGTTGATTAATGCGGTGCATCCAAACCAACCTTCTCACCCCCACATGCATGCATGAGATATTAATATCCTCAGTTGCTAGTACGAGGCAAACCTCATCAATTTTATCTTAATTGGTGTTAGTGGCCTTGTATAGCTGCAAATTGTAATTTTGATAGTGGCCTTGTATACAAAAATGAAGGGAGTACTACATATGGTATCCCCACTATGGCTACCTAGGAGCATATGATGGGCACGGCCGAAGACCAATCAAGACTCATTGCATCTTCCTTGGGATGCACGATTGGGGCTTTCCCATGCAAATATCTGGGCCTCCCATTGAGCGTCCGCAAGCTGTCGACCCCGCAGCTACACGACTTGGTTCATCAAGTGGCAAGCATGTTGCCTCACTGGAAGGGGGCGACGCTGCCCATAAGCAGCCGACTAACGCTCATCAAATCTGTTCTTTGTGCTATCCCGATACTCCCTCCTTTCCGGTTTATAGGGCTTATCTCAAAATTTTAGTTTTTCCATTTTATAAGGCTCAATTTGGTTGTTCCCCATCACATGTTCAGATTCCAAGGTGCATTAAATCATTGCATGCAAGTATTAAGAGAAAATTGACCAATGCATGTACTTTATGCATGCATGCATTGCAATTAATACATTGGTAAACATAAATTTTTGAGGAAAACAAGAGCATTAATTGGATGTTTTTGCAAACTACAAAAAGTATTCCACCACTCACCATCTACCTTGGTTGGTGAGATTTTTGAATTGAGCCCTATAAACCGGAAATGAGGGAGTACGTGCGATGCTGGCGCTTAATATACCGCAGAAGACGATCAAAGCTATTATGAAGATTTGCCGGGGTTTCCTTTGGTGCGGGAAGGCGGAGGCTAATGGTGGTCAGTGCAAGGTTGCTTGGAGCTTGGTCTGCGCGCCTAAGTGGGCGGGAGGGCTCGGCATCCCGGATCTCACATGGCTCAACTATGCCCTCCAAGCTCGCTGGCCATGGCTTCAACGCACGGACACTTCGCGGCCATGGGCGGAGTTTGACATCAAGGTTGCATATGAGGCTCGTCAGATCTTTCAGGCTGCGACGGTTACTAGGGTTGGCAATGGCATGAGCGCGCTGTTCTAGGAGGACAGGTGGATTCAGGGCATGAGGGTGCAAGACTTCGCACCAAGCCTTTACATGCGGGTGCGGAAGAAGGTCCGAGCTGCTCGCACTGGCCTCCTGTGCCATGCAAGATGGGGCATGGGCCCTGGATGCTGGGCCAGATATCGATCTCACCTTGCTCTCTGAGGTGTTCGGGCTCTGGGAGAGGGTTACGGAGGTGGAGCTCCAACTTGCAGTGGAGGACTCGACGGCATGGGCATGGGAGGCGAGTGAGATCTACTCCGCTCGGTCGGCATATGCGGCTAGGTTTTGGGGCATGGAATTAGCGCTGTATGCGGAGATGGCTTGGAGCTCGAAAGCTCCGGGACAGTGCCGCTTCTTTGCTTGGCTGGCGGGGAGGAATAGACGCTGGACCTCGGACCGCTTAGCCCGCCGCCGCCTGCCTCACCAGGCTGCCTGCCCCTTCTGTGACCAAGAACAAGAGACCTTGAACCACGTGCTCATCGGGTGCGTCCTGGCCAGAATTGTGTGGCATTAGGTGCTTAGTGCACTCGGCAGACCGGAGCTTACTCCGGAGGCCGGCGATGCGGTGGTGGAGTGGTGCAACACCTGCACCCGAAGGACCCCCTCCAAGAAGGAAGCGAAGGACGGACGGACAATGGCGACTCTAGTCATGTGGGAACTTTGGAAGCATCGGAATGCGATAGTCTTCGACGGGGCGACCCCCCAGCTAATGTCGTGATCGCTAGGGTAGAGAGGGAGGACCGGGCATGGAGCGCGGCTGGTTTACTCAAGGGCAATCTTACGTCCTTCTTTGGGTCTCTAGCCAGGTGGGTGGTGGGCGAGTAGTTGGTTAGCTTGTCCTGCAGTGAGGGTGGACGGGGAGTCGTCATGTAATCACTTGTAATCGCATGTAAGACTCTGGCGGATGGGGCTCTTTACCCCCTTTCTCTCTCTAATATATGGTGCACACGCTCAAAAAAAAATTTGTTACCTAGGAGTTTTTACGAGTGCCTGCCACATAATGTATATGAAGTTACATCAAAGTCCTTCATCGAGATGAGCCTTAACCTCTGGGTATGCAATCTGCTATGCCTAATTAGACAATGTATGTATGTTTGATTAATTGGAACCCCTTGTTTCTACACACTCCAGTTGATTCAAGTGTTTATTCGTGCACTGTATTTTGGAGCTTGATTGTAGCACAATGTTTATTACACAAGCTGCTTTAAGGGGTTGTGTGATCAGACAAGCACAGATTTGCAGCTACAGCTATCCAAGGCAGCTTTATTGGACAAGTAATAATTGCTAATATATATGTTTCTGTAATCATTTTATTTTCTGATATAAATATATACCAAAATGGCTGAAAATAGGGAAAGAAAACTTGCTTAGTTATTTTAGTTGTGTCATCTGTTTTTCTTGCGACTTTAACGTGATTTGCTCTATTATTTCTATTAATCTGGATACTGTGCAATGCATGATTTTTACATATGAACCAAACACAAATTTAATCCATTCTCCTTTTGCTTTTGGTATCTATAGTGACATTTAGCCAGTTATCACTTTCATCAAGCTTTAAGCAGCGCACCGGAGTGTGGGAAGCACCGCATGTTTGCGAAATGTTTACAAAATGTTAAAGTTCTGCCCAGTCTGCTTCTAATAATTTTGTTACCTAGTAATACTCTTGTTGGCACAGTTATCTCAACATAATGCAAGGATATCAATGGCTTATTGCTTCGGCTTTATTAATTTATCCCCTAGATATCAAGTCAAGTAAATAAATTCCTTGGGCATCAATTTAGGTCTTCAGCATCTTCTGTGGGTTCATACTTACTTCAACTTTGAACTGGCATTCTAATATTTAAAATCCACTTTTACGCTAGCAGACGGCCTGATTTCACATTATTACAATTCTAAGGATGAAACAGTCTGCATACTGCAGGGCACACATCATTTAACTTCATTTTTAATCAGATCACACAATTGAAAACCCTGTGCTGTAATGCAATTCAAATTTGGCCTGCTATTCCTTACGTTTGGGATGAGTTTTGACGTCAATCTGATGGAAACTGCAGGGACAGTTATTAACTTAATTTTCTTTTTCCATTACAGCACTCCTCGTATTTTATGGCATGCAGCACTACTTGTCAATAGCCGGTTCGCTTGTTTTTATTCCTTTGATATTGGTACCAACCATGGGTGGATCGGATGTATGACCTCCCCTTCCTTTCTTTTATCCTTATTTATGCTTAGCTGTAAAACTGCCTTGAAATAATATGTTCGTTTCATGTGACAGGTGGACACTGCAACAGTCATTTCCACCATGTTATTAGTGTCTGGTCTTACAACAATACTTCATACTTTTCTTGGTTCTCGGCTTCCATTGATTCAAGGAAGTTCGTTTGTATATTTGGCTCCTGCATTGGTGATCGCGAACTCTGAGGAGTTCAGAAATCTTAGTGAAGATGTATGCTCAAATTCTAGACCCTCTTTACTTTATCTGCACATTCTTCCTCAAGCATTTTCAGATAATGCAACGGACACATTACTCCAAATCTCATAGAATGAAAACTCACCTTTTCATGTTTATGAATGGCAAAACATTACGCCTGTATAATACAACATTGAACCTATACGTACAACCTGTGGTGGTGAAGTGATAAGGAAGTAGGCATAATTTTTCCGCCGAGCTGTTCGGCTAAGGTTGCAAAGTGAGAAGCAGGTATGCTTTTGATGTCCAGTTCTAAAAGTTCAAATAAAAATCACCTAAATTTGGTAAGCTGTCAGAAATGTTTGTGAGGGAGGCACATAAAAGAGTTATTTCACAAAGCATGGTGTAGAAAATTTACTGATGAATATACATTAATTGGGCACTTAATTTTGAATAATGAAAATTTGAGTACCAGAAGCATGAATACTGTGGACTTAGTCGCCAGTTGCAAAGCAGGGTACCATGGTTATTTGGTATTTCCTGATATGGAAGCATATCAAATAGCTGTCACCCCTTAAATAGAACCACAATAAGGTCTAGTAGTGAGCGCCTTCTGCGTATGTCCGCATCACCAGAAATCTAATGTGACAACCAACATTATAGCTCTGTTCTCATTTAAGGGTGTGGTTTGTGTTCTATTGGTGAGGACCAAGTCTTAATGTGAAACTACATGATGCAAGCACAGTCCACTCCAGATATCTTATTTCCACAACTTGTCTCCAAGGGAACAGAAACCACACCCTTAAAAGAGATATCTGGAGTGTACTGTACTTGCATTATGTAGTTTCACATTTAGTGGTATATGAGATTCCACACCAAGCATTTATGTGCTGGATTGAGTTCTCACCTAAGTGAGGATCTAGCATTTTCTTACTACAAGCAAAAGTTTCACCCTTTGATCTTTGGACCAAGGGCCTTTTATCATGCATTATCTCTCTCAATTTGGTATTCATTCTTTATGACATGCAGAAATTCAAGCACATAATGAGGGAATTACAGGGGGCTATACTTGTTGGTTCAGTTTTCCAAATAATTTTGGGGTACAGTGGTCTTATGTCACTGCTTCTGAGGTATGTAAAAAAGGTTATCATGAAATTACCAGCCTAGAACATATGTCTAATTGTGGTATTACAGATTGATAAACCCAGTCGTCGTGGCACCAACTATTGCTGGAGTGGGTTTATGCTTTTCAGTTATGGTTTCCCTCATGCTGGTAGTTGTGTAGAAATAAGCATGCCCCTCATTGTATTGCTTCTTCTGTGCACCCTGGTATGCCTGCGAGATTCTCTTCTTTTTATCAAGTAACCATGCACATTATCTCATTTATTTTATTTACTTCTGCCATTTCATATTTCTAGTGTCACCGTTGCCACCGTAGGGTGGTTTGTTCTTTAACTTGTATTGCTCCCAGTATCATACTGATCACTGCCCTTCTGCATTGCAGTACATGAGAAAAATATCCCTGTTTGGAAACCATATCTTCCTCATCTATGCAGTACTTCTCTAATCCTATCCCTGCATGTTCATTGTTGTGCCGATAGATTACATCCATGAACTAATGTTTTGCTGCCTTCTAACTGCACTGGAATCTGTTGTTGCCAGGTACCACTCAGTGTTGGCATTATATGGGTGTATGCATTCTTCCTAACTGCTGGTGGTGCATACAACTTCAAGGGCTGCAGTTCAAGTATACCCAGTTCAAATATATTATTGGATTCATGCAGAAGACATGCAGAGATTATGAGGCGTTGTCGAACTGATGTTTCTAATGCTTGGAGAAGTGCTGCCTGGGTGAGGGCTCCGTATCCATTGCAATGGAGCCCTCCTACATTTCATTTCAAAACAGCTATCATTATGGTGATAGTTTCAGTGGTTGCATCAGTTGATTCAGTAAGTAGTTTTTGTCAGTGGACTAATAAAAGTACCTATCCTTCATCTCGAATAAGTAATGATCAAGTAACACCCGCTGGTACTTCTGCAGCTTTCATCATATCATGCTGCTTCGTTGCTAGTCAATTTAAGCCCTCCAACACGTGGAGTTGTTAGCAGAGGGATTGGCCTTGAGGGGATTTGTACTTTAATCGCCGGACTATGGGGTACAGGAACTGGGTCGACAACATTAACAGAGAACATCCATACCCTTGACACAACCAAAATGGCCAGCAGAAGAGCTTTGCAGCTTGGGGGAGCCTTGCTGGTCATTTTCTCTGTCTTTGGTATGGTCTAATATTTTTCTCACGACCATTTTGTCGTTGACTAGCTGTAGACTGCTTACATCTAAATTCCTTGGCTGCAGGAAAAATCGGAGCTCTCCTTGCTTCTATCCCTGTTGCTTTGGCCGCCTCTGTTCTTTGCTTCACCTGGGCTCTTATTGTCGCACTTGGCTTATCCACATTGCGATATACCGAAGCTGTAAGCTCAAGGAACATGATAATCGTTGGTTTTACCCTGTTCATCTCCCTGTCCATCCCCGCATACTTTCAGCAATATGAACCCAGCTCCAATCTCATTCTACCGGGCTATCTTGTTCCGTACGCTGCAGCTTCGAGTGGACCAGTTCGCACTGCCAGTGATGGGGTGAGATTTTCTCTCTGAACAAGCTGGATAGTGGTTAAACCATATTCGCTGTAGTTAACCATGAGCCGACCTAATTCGCGGGTTTGTTCTGCAGCTAAATTATGCAGTGAACGCTCTTCTATCCATCAATGTTGTGGTGGCTCTGGTTGTTGCAATAATCCTTGACAACACGGTGCCGGGAAGCAAGCAAGAACGAGGGGTATACATCTGGTCAGATCCTAAGTCCCTGGAGTTGGATCCTGCATCTCTGGAACCCTATCGGTTACCAAAGAAGATATCATGCTGGTTCAGATGGGCCAAGTGCGTTGGCTTTTAACATTGCATGGCTCAACTCCCCTGCACTGGTAGTGCCTGCTGGGAGGTAGGGATGCAAAGATTCTATATTCTATTGTGCAACAGTTTGTATGCTATTCAGGTAGGGCCTTCTAGCTACTGGTCGTTCCAGGCATCTGCCTGGAGCTCACTGCATGTAAATTTAAAGGGTAATGATAATTGGCAACCGTTACTCAGGAGGAAATTCCCAGTGAACGCTCTCGTAACCACAAGACCCAGATTGCACGAATGGCAGTTTCTAAAGAAATTTGCCTCAAAACAAACGAACACAACACTAAAAAAGTTGTCTTGATCATTCGCAAATGCTATCTATGACAGTAAGCGTTCCTCGGGGATTCAGGCCCAAATTTAAATTAGTTATGGATCGAAGGGAGTAGGAAACAGTAAAGCACGAATTTAGCAGGTCAATATTTTCCTGGAAGTTGCATAGTCGATATGAATGCTTGTTCACAGGGAACAGAAAACACATCTGTGCAGTTAGATTGTATAGCTAGGGTACAACAATGCTTCAACGATAGTTCTCATCACGGTTGAGAAGCTAGGGCTAGTTGCTTGATGAGTCTGGCTTACTACATGAGCACCCTTTCCGATTGCACACTGTGCGGAAGGGGTAGTTCAGGTTATTGCACTCCGGACAGGTCCAGCTCCCTTCTGGGGCATCTTTGTCTTTGCGAGTCGACGAGCTCGAATTAGCTCCCTGCAGGAGGAGGATGAGTTAATGTACATGAGATGAGAAAAAGACAGTCTGGAGAGGAATTAGACCATAGGCCACCAATACATGTACTTGCATAATGTTTGTCTAGCGATAATGTACATACCACAATGATCAGAGCACAAACATAAAAGCACAATATCTACGAGTGATGCAAACCATATCGCTGGATTTTGTGGGATGGTTAGAAAAAAAGCGTCATTTATAACCAGTCTCAAGACACAGGAAATGATGTAAAAAGGAGTATTATGCTTACAGGAGTCGGCCTTGGTTCTTCACATTTCTTCATGTTGCAAGTGTTTCTGAAGGCAAAATTTACATTACCACACTTGGGGCATTCCCAGTCATCCTCAGACAGTCCATCTGGGCCTATAAACGGTAACTTCCATAAGAAACAAACCAAATAATCTCATTTGTTGCATCACTTTATGTAAACATCATGAACAAATCAGTCAAATTCAGAAATGTCATTGAAAATAACCACAAAACACTAATAAAGGTCGGAGGCAGGAAACCAGAACAGATTTGTTGCAAAAGAAAACAATTAGTAGAATATAGAGAAATGGATGGGATAACTTTACCTCCACGCCGCTTTCGTGAAGCAGTGCTGTCATTATTTTCCACTAATGCTCCATCAGGCCATGGGCTAGAAACCTTCATGCACACATAAGATGGTCAGATACTCCCCAAGATCAGAACCAGTATACAAAGCATAACACGTTGTATGGTTGATAGTGAAAACAAACCGGCATTGGAGATCCTCTAAATCCATAGCCATATCGACCCAACTCAGGTCCATATCGACCCAACTCAGGTCCGTGCGCATAACCCATCCCTACAACAATTAACAAGAGGAATCATAGGCCATTCCAATTAAATCCTGAAATGACTGCAACTAACATTCAGGAAAGAGATACAGACCCCCCATTGGACCAGGTTGGCCATAAGAAGAAATGAGACCATATGAGCCATGAGGTCCAACTGGTGGACCATAACCATACCGCATCCCAACATGTGGATATGGAGCACCATAGCTAGCTGATCCAAGAGGAATGTGAGGCGGGGGGGCACCAGTGCTACCGTAAAATAGAGGTGATCGATCATATCCACCACCAGCAGGCGCTGGCATCATTCTCTGTAAGACAAACAAAGTTACTAAAAAAGTGTTTCTTCAATGGTACAGACATGTCAGCATAAATTTGTTCCCCTTCATGTTGCCTTTATATCAAAGACTAAGCAACCATCATAATAAAGCCAGAAATATACATCACTTCGTTAATGGTCGACGGTGCCCAAATGATAAGCCTACTAAGTTATATCAAATATCAGCCTCACATCGACAAAGGAATTTTTCTTCTGAATTTTACTGCTATAGAAGGTTGGGGGGAAAACCCAAAAAGAGCAAGACCAGTATGTTGTTACATACAGACCTGAGCCTATATGCGCTCCACCAAAGATAAAAGGAAATAAGCTGAAGCTCTAATGTTGACCTATTTTCCATCAGTAATGACATTACTTGGGGAATCTACAACTTACTGGGCTTGGACTCGGTGATGGACGAGGTGCACCACAGGCTCCACGGTTGCAAACATTTCTAAAACTGAAGTTGACATTACCACACTGAAGACAATTCCAGTCACCCTCCCTTACAGACACTGAAAATAGTAGAGCCTTCTTTTAACCAACAAGACTCAAGTAAACCATGAAAGCATGACAAGTTTCCTCTCTAAAAGAGAGAAAACACTCTAGACAGTAAAATATACAAAGAAAACTTAATGACAGTATATAAACAGAAGGATATTTAACTCTAGGAGTGTTCCTCCAACAATGCAAGTAAATCATGGTACCGGCGATGAAATAACAATTAACAAGTATACCAGACTGCAAGCCTGCTGGCCAAGGAAAGTCTATTTTTGTATGTGATGCCGCTTTATATTCCTTTTTTTACCTAAGGATGCTTCTAATCTTCCAGAGACTAACTCCCACACAAGGGACCAAAAGTCTAAAACTGCACAAAATCTGTGAACATAATTGGTGGTAACAAACAACAGCTATAAATGTGAACTGATCCACCCGAGAACTTGATGCAGTAGATGTGGTACAAACTAATATGATGAGCAATGAATTCATGGATGGTCTTAAGCTAATCATACAGTTGAGTACTACAGTGAAATAGCACGACATATAAGCCAAAAAAAAATCCAGTACCGTTACAGAAAACTGCAGTGTTCCCTGCAGTCCATGCGTGTGTGGGTCAAGGGTATCAACCATCAGACTTGCTATGCTCTTGACTCGGTATACAAACTCAGAAAAAATCATGAACCCAACTAATTTTCGCATTCATTCTTCTTAAAAAAATTGTATTCAGATTAGACTACCAGCAGAGGGGGAGGCAGATCAGAAACAGGTAGCCTCAAAATTTCTACAGGTGGACAACCAGTCGCAAAAAACAAAGTTATGCATGCAGACAATAAAACAACGAAGGACAGCCCTACAATCCATTCATTCATGTAGTACAATTAAAAAAAAGGTCCCTGATAAATCCCAAACGTTCGGATTTTAAGCATTTCATTCCGAACGTTTTTTCATGGCAACTTTAGTTGTTAGACATGGCAACTTTGTCCCGGTTCGTTTTTTTTTCAGAAAATTGTCATGTTTGCCAACCTCACGTGAACTAAAGCTGTCACAAAAAACGTTCGCGATGCCATGCTTAAAATCCGAAAGTTCGGAATTTATAATTTCCGGAAAAAAAAACCCTCAGGATACAAGCTCATCATTCGATCCCATTTATACGAAATGAAAAACGAAGAAGAAAGAAAAAAAACCCGCACGAATACTTTACTTAGGGTACATCTAGATGTGCTTTAGCAAAACCGTTATTAATACACTCTCATAACACACATAAATAATTCCCTCTTAACCAAACCCTACTCCGGGAGGGAGATCCCCGGCTTCCTAGTTAACGCAGCCCAAGCGAAAAGACAGGTAATAATAACATGCAGCAACATACATCAGGAGTTTGTCTCACCGTCATTGCGCGACCTCTTGGTCCCGAACGCTCCACGGTCTTCCATCTGCTGGACAGCACCAAACTAGTAGCAAATCATCAGAAGCAAGGCATCAAACCCTAGAATCGAACCGACATCAGAACCTAAACGGAGCGGGATCGAATGCAACCGAAGCAGCGCGTACCCTAGCAGAAGCCATCGGATGGGGCGGAGAATACGGCAGCGGCGGCGGCGGCGGCGGGTGGAGGGGAGAGAAGAACGGCAGCGAGCGAAGGGGAGAGGGGGGCTGCACAGGGGAGCGAAATTATTTATTTATTTTTGGCAGGCGTGAGTAGGGCTGGACTAACGAGCAGCTCGGCTCGTTAAGCTCGTACCCGTTAAGCTTGTGCTCGCTAAGGCTCGCCTCGTTAAGCTCGTTAAGATTAGAGTAGAAAATCATAACCGGTTCGGTTAGTTTGTTTCCGTTAAGGCTCGTGGTATTGCAGCTTTTGTTAATGGATTATAATGTGTTACGATATACATGATGAATGTGTAGGTATATTTTTCAAGATAAAATATTGTCACTACAAAAAGATATGAAGTAGTATATTGCCTCATATATTGATTTTATTAAATAGATGGGCTGAGATGCTACAAAAAGTTTGTCACGTAATATGAAAATATATGTTGTGTTGTCACTAACGAACTTAACGAGCTACTCGTGAAACTCGTTAGCTCGCTCGTTAAGCTTGTTAAGCTTAACGAGCTAAAATCAATGATTGACTCTCTTCATTAAGAAGCGAGCTACGAGCTTAACGAGCCAAACTATCGAGCGCTCATTAAGCTCGCGAGCTACGAGCTTTTGGTCCAGCCCTAGGCATGAGTTATTATGAGCTGTGGATTCGCTGGGCATCGTGGTGCGGCGAATCTATAATACCTAAATAGTTCATCCCCATTATGTTATTTCTCTTGACATGCAAACTATCCACATCATCAAGTGGGCCTCATGTATAAAATGCTTTTCCACATGGCATTGCTATTTAGTACAGGGCGTTCAGCTCTCTGTTTGGTCTCCCAGTTCAGTTTCCTTCATTATACTGTCTGGTCTAAACAAATGAATCACAGGTAATCAATTTTTCCATAACCTTCCCACGCCTACGCCACTGACCCGAGGTAATCAATTTTCCTATGTACCTATTCATCTTCATCGTCTAAAAAACTACTCCATCGCTCGTCGCCTTAATTCACCTCCTCCACCAGACCACAACAGATGCAGAAAATTAAATGTGAAGTTGATTATGAGAAAGAAACTGATGGGATAACCGAGGAGTCTTCTATACTTTTCATACTACAAATCGCCCCTCATGGGATATCCATACTGAAATCATCGCTTGCTGCCTCACACGTCTTCTCCTTTCTCATTCACAACCGCATCAAGGAAAGGTCGGTAAAAATCCCACCTTCTGCTTGGGTGTTCCGAACTTCCGATCGCTGGTGTGATGCCTGCATGGTCGATGCAAAGATTCACGGTGCCTACTCTTACTGAAGGTAGCTTGCGCGCGCTGTCGGGAGGTCGGGTTCTGCTGCTTTCACCGAATCGCATCACTACCGGGGTCCCGAGCTGCCTTTCTTTCGCCCCGGAGGAGCTCTTTTGGCCACACCGCCTTAGCCATGGATTGGATGCAACGCCGAGCCAGCGGCGGGAAGAGGAGGCGATGGAGCACTGTGCACCGCCCATGCCGAACGGCGCAGCGGTGCACCATGATGAAGACGAGGCGACTTGGTCTCGGCTCAGAAGGTCGCCGTTCTGGCGTTACCTCGACCTCCACAACGATGGCGTCCGGGCAGCGAGAGGGTCGCTAAATGTCCTCCATACGCTGGTGTGTTCAAATTGCAAAAGTCACACCAACAAAACGCACTATAGCATGGAGGAACAAGAAGGGCAAATGGCGCCGAGGACGATAACTACATGCAAGAGCTTTGATCTTGACCAGCAGATTATAAAAAATCAATTCGATACTCCTATTTAGCTGTATGTAAACTTGATATATGTTTTGCCGTGCAGATTTATGGCAACAGGGAGTAAGCAGATTCTCCACGGGGCATTGAGTATTTCTGTTCCATGTATGGTCCGGCGATCTGCGCTTTCTACATGTAGTAAGATTCAAGAAAAATGGATTGATAACGGCAACGTTGATGCCCTATTTCTGTTTATTTGACAACACACATGAGCTATTTTGATTTAAAATGTATGCATGAGGTCTTCACTCTTCAATAGTACTCCCTCTGTAAAGAAATATGAAAGCGTTTAGATCACTATATTTAGTGATCTAAACTCTCTTATATTTCTTTACAAAGAGAGTAATAGTAAGGTATATATGCATCTAAAAGTAACAACGAGATTAGCTGTATAGAATCAACTTATCTTCTTAGCAAGATGACTTGAACGCTTCCTTTTAAATATAAATCTATATTTGAAAAAGCTTTTTTTTCCTCTGAAACACGATAAATTTAAGACGGTTCTTCTCTTACATTTGACCCTGAATAATACGTAAAGTTTATATTTTACATGTTCCGACAGAACGCTGGGTATTATCTAGTTTTATTTATGCTGCTGCCACCATTTTTTTAGACAAAATCTCGCCAAGCTTTATTAAATCATCACAACGTTTACATGTATGAAAAGAAGATCATCAGATTGGCCGATCCAAACATGACGGTCGAACCCCAATGTTAAAGCATGCTTAGCGAGATTATGAACCTCGGTATTCGATCTCCTAAACTCATGAACTATGTTACAAGAAGTAAAAATATGAGAACAGTCCTTTATTTCATGTATGATTGGTTCATAAATTGCTGTTGAACCCTACTGTATTCCGTTGACAACTGTCTTGCAGTCTGATGCCACTTGTATTTTGTGCACATAGAGATGTTCTGCAAGCACCAAAGCCTCTCTCACTACCATTGCTTCTAGAGTCTTCGGATCCGTATGACTGCTATATGTGACGCATGATGCTCCAGAAAAATCCCATCCTCATCTCTACAAACAAAGACAGCCTTTCACCGCTGCCGTTCTCGAAAACAACAAGGCTGAGTTGATGTTTACATGTTCTGATGGTAGTGCTTTCCATGACGAAGGACGAGCTATCGAGGAGCGATTCTGACTCTGGTTTGGCTTTGTTAATGCCGAGATGTCCGCCAGAAAAGAACCGATAAAACAGTGGATTGACAAAGGAATTTGAAAGATTTTCTCATGGATTGCCTTCCTCCTCGCTTTCCATATAGCCCATAGAGTGACCACCATCCTTGTGAATTTATCATGGTTCATAGATTTATGCATCATAAACAGCCATTCTTTCGCACTTCGCTCTTGATGAGCACACATGTGTTCCATCATTTGCTCAGGCGCCAGAGGTCATACACTTCTAGCTATCATACAATTCAGTAATGCGTGGCTCCAGCTATCTCCTGCTGCACAGATTGAGCAGACCAACGTAATAGACATATTTCTGTGGTGTAACAAGTCGGCCGTGGGCAGCGAATTCTGACAGAGACGCCACCGATTTTTTTTGAGTTTAGATGGAATAATACCCCACAACCGTTTCCACTTTCAGCTCCTTTGTAGTTGTATTAGATGGACCCTCCATGTTCTCCAACCAGTTTTCTCTCTCATTTTTGTACTAACCAACATCTTGTAAGCTGAACTTAATGAGTACCTTCCCCTCCTATCAACATCCCAGGCCTAGAAATCATCTACATGTCTTGAGTAGAGGGGTATTTTTAAGATTGCTTCAGCATCAAATGCCATAAAAGTTGTTCTGACTAGTTCCTCCCGCCAAGATACCGAGGTGGCATCAATTAAATACGATACTCGCCTAGGAGGATTCAAAACCAGAGAGGTAAAATGCCTCTTAAATCCCACTCGTGGGATCCAATTATGCTCCCAGATGCTTGTATTCTCACCCGTACCAATCCTCTTAGTAATACCCTGAGTCAAAATGTTTCTTCCATCAACCACTGCTCTCCATACTTGTGAAGGGTGGGAGCCGAGTTCTGCTCCAAGAAAATCAGTAGAGGGAAAATAAATTGCTTTCAAGATTCTTGCACTCAGCATGTTGGGCTCTGTTGTTGCCAACACCGAGTGGTAACTACAGCCCTTGAAGCGAGTCCGGAGTAACCTGGAATCAGTCTCCATGCTTGCTTGCGAGAAGGAAGGGACAAATTAAATAATTCCATATCCCTAAAACCGAGACCGCTAAGATACTTTAGTTGTGTACACACATCTCACGAGACACAACTTGGTTTCCTCCTCCCTCTCTTGCTCCCCCACCAAAACTCACGAACGATCGATGTTATGCTTTCACAAACTCCTCTGAGAAGCCTAAAGCAGGTCATGGAGTAAACATGGATTGCTTGGGCCACGGCCTTAATCAATACCTCCTTTCCTGCATATGACAGAAGTTTCTCCATCCACCCCTTAACCTTCTCCCAAACCCTGTCTCTCAAATATTTAAAGGTACCATTTCTTGAATGTCCCACATCAGTTAGCATCCCCAAGTATCTCTCACTGAGTTGCTCATTATGCACATTTAGAGTGTTTTTCATCCGTCATTTAACTGTTGTGGACATCCCTTACTAAAGAAGATTGATGACTTACCATTATTAACCCTTTGACCGAAAGCATTGCAATAAGTTTCCAACAAGTTTGACACAGAAACCACCCCTTCATTACTTGCCTTAAACAGCAGCAGGCTATCATCAACAAAGAGAAGGTGGTTGACAACCGGGACTGTCGGCGCCACCTTAACTCCCACAAAACTGGATGACTGAGAACTGGATTTCCAAAGGTACGAAAGGCCCTTCGCTGCGATCAAGAAGAGGTAAGGGGAGATTGGGTCTCCCTGTCGAATCCCTCTTGTAGGTTTACCTTTGTGACGCCTGGGTAATCAAGCTACAGTAAACCTTTGGTAATGATGCCACGTCACCTCGATTATTGTTGATAATCTCGCGTTAGTTCAGAACCGATCCAAATTCAAATTTGAATTAAAGTCAAAACAATTAAAGTTTTCAAAAGTCAAAACTAAATTGTTCCTAATGTGGCAAATAATCCATAATAAATGTTGGTGAAGAAACCATCTTTTAATAAAATACTTAAATGCACTAAATAAACTAAAATAGCGATAAAAGAATTATCTAAAATGCTTTTAAAATAATAAGCAAATGCAAAATACTTTATTTAAAGTGCCAAAATATTTGGGGCTGTGACCTATTTAATAACACCAAATTAGTTGTCGCTTTTAGATTTTATAAAACTAAATTAAAAGAAAACAGAAAAGTAATAGAATAAAAAGAAAACAGAACAAAAATGGAAAAGAACCCCCCTCATTGGGCCTCGCCCACCTGGCCACTAGGCAAGCCAGCCGGCCCAATGGGCGCCCCATAACCCCGAAACCCTAGCCCGACCGCACTACCCCACTCCTCCTGCTCGATCCCATCCTCCTCCTCGCGCCAGAGGAGACACTGAGAGGAGCGAGAACCTCAGAGTCCCCGCAGACGCCCTTACCTTGGGCCACGTCGCGCCGGCGCCCTCCCTCCCCTATGGCCGCGCTCCCCGCGTTAGCCGCACGGCTCGGCTGGCAACCGCCCATCGCCGCCTCTCCACGTCCAAGAGCTCTCCAGGATCATCTTCATCGACCGCAACCACCGGACCTAGCCGGGACGCCGCACTGCTGCCGCTTTCTTCGCTTTCTCCCGATCGATCCGCCATGGCGACCGGGCGATCTACATCGCCCTGAACCGCCTCCGGCTCCCGAGTCCCCACGAAGCTTCAATGTGAGCTCCCACCTGCTTCCCCTCTCTCCCGCGTGAATCAAACACAGTGGCATCGTCCCCTGCGAGCCCAAAGCTGTCCTCCGCCATGGACGATGAATGCATCGCTGCCGTGCTCCCCGTTGCGTTCCGTTGGTGTGCGCGAGCTCTAGGAGCTGTATAGATGTTGCCTGTCCTTGCTACTACTGTCCTGATGCATAGCCTGTCCTTGCTACTACTGTTGTTACCTTTACCTGCAATCCTACATGCTTAGTATAGGATGCTAGTTTTCCATCTGTGGCCCTATATTCTTGTCCGCCTGCCTTGCTATACTATCGGGTCGTGATCACTCGGGAGGTGATCACGGGTATATACTATACTTTATACATGATACATGTGGTGACTAAAGTCGGGTCGGCTCGTGGAGCACCCGCGAGTGGTTCACGGATTAGCTGAAAGGACCTTTGTCCCAACGGCCCTCTGTGGTGGATCTTTGTGGCGGAGCGACAGGCAGGTTGAGACCGCTTAGGTGAGAGGTGGGCTCGCCCTGGTCGGTGTCATGGTTACATCATGAACACGTTTAACGAAATCTTGGTATTTGATCTGAGTTGGGTCATTGACCTTATACGCACTAACCGCCACGTGGGACAAGATATGGGCAACCGGCGTCGTGGTATCAGCCGAAGCATTTCGTGACGTCAGCGACTGAGCGGCGCGCGCCGGATTGGATTGGAACGCCTGTTAGGCTAGGTTCGCTTCCGCCGCCCGCATAGCGTGGTGTGCTAAAGGCGATGGGCCTGCACCCAGTGCGCTTAGGTTTAGACCGGCGTCGATCTCTGTTATGCCTAGGTGGGGCTGCGACGTGTTGATCTTCCGAGGCGGGCATGACCCAGAAAGTGTGTCCGGCCAAATGGGATCGAGCGTGTCGGGTAATGTGGTGCACCCTGCAGGAAGTTAATCTATTGAATAGTCGTGATCTTGAATGGACGACTTGGAGTTGTACCTTGACCTTATGACAACTAGAACCGGATACTTAATAAAACACACCCTTCCAAGTGCGGATACAACCCGGTGATCGCTCTCTAACAGGCTGACGAGGAGGGATCACGGGTAGGATTATGCTATGCGATGCTACTTGGAGGACTTCAATCTACTCTCTTCTACATGTCAAGAAGACGGGGTTGCTGAGCGTAGTCTCCCATGTGATTAGTTATCCCCTCTTATTCTCGGCATTCTGCGATTCGATTGATATGGCCCTTTACACATATACCCATGCATATGTAGTGTAGCTCCTTGCTTGCGAGTACTTTGGATGAGTACTCACAGTTGCTTTCTCCCCCTTTTCCCCCCATTCCTTTCTACCTGGTTGTCGCAACCAGATGCCGGAGCCCAGGAGCCAGACGCCACCGTCGACGATGACTACTACACCGGAGGTGCCTACTACTACGCAGCAGCCTACCGATTTACCACTGTGAGTAGTTTAGGAGGATCCTGTAGGAGGCCTGCGCCTCTTCGATCTCAGTATCTCGGTTTGTGCTAGCCATCTTATGGCAAACTTGTTTAACTTATGTCCGTACTCAGATATTGTTGCTTCACGACTTCGTCTATGATCAAGCACTTGTATTCGAGCCCTCTAGGCCCCTGGCTTGTATTATGTTGCTTGTATGACTTATTTTATGTTTTTAGAGTTGTGTTGTGATATCTTCCCGTGAGACCCTGATCTTGATCGTACACATTTGCGTGCATGATTAGTGTACGATTGAATCGGGGGCGTCACAAGTTGGTATCAGAGCCGACTGCCTGTAGGAATCCCCCTTCCACACTCCTTGGCCGAAGTCGAGTCTAGACGTTGCAAAAACTTTTACGCTGTGTGTCTTACGGGCTGCGCCGCCATTGGGTGGTAGTAGGATCTTTTATTCCTCGACCTATACTCGGGACTCGACATCTCTTCTATTCGGGTTAAACAATTTTATTAACTCGGACTCTAGGTTCTCGATAATACTTTCTCGGAGAGCCCCTTGATCCAGATGATCGCTTGCACTGGAAGATTTCGAAGATACTCTCCGATTTTCTCTCGAGACCTTGTGCCCATTGCTTTTGCAATTCCCTTCCACCGAAATATCCATATGGATAAATACTTACACCTGTCGTGCTTACTTTTATTCCCAATCGATCTTGTTATTACAAGATACCCCGAGAATATTTTGTGCCTAATGCCTTGCAGTTCTTTGCCACCTGAATACCCCTAAGAATAATTTCTCGCACTTTCCGAGTATCCGCTCATCCCCGCTTGTTCAGATGTTTCACAAAAGTCTTTGAAATACTATTCAATCCTCCGAAAATCCTTAGCAGCTTTATTGCTCGCAAATACTTGTCTACTTGCATTATGGATGCTTCCCATATATCTGGCAATATTCACTAGTATCTTTTGACACCGTCATTTTGATCCTATTGGTTCAACATGTGTGCGAATGCACACAATCATCTATCAACCCTTCTAAATTATCTTTCCGGCTCAGACATCATTTTTCAACATGAATTGGTTCTCGACCAAACTATTTGTCGTCAATTTGTGCCTCTGGTCTATCCAACTTATCCATCCTTGATCAGAGCGACTGCTTCTGATCCTTTGTTTTGGAAATCGAAATTCCTTTGTTATCTAAGCATCGAATTATTCAGATGTTCTATAATATGATGCCCGTGCATTCTTCTTCCTCCGGTTGAGTACCGATGCTCACCTCAGATCCCTTGTGGACCCTCGGTTCCTTTGTTGGATTTTATCCGATGGTGTCCTTCATATTGAATAACCTTGAGAGCCTTTCCATGGGTATATAATGCCTTTGGTAAATTGTATCATCTGCTTTTGAACAATGCTCTACTTTCGAGCTTGTATTATTTACCCCAAAGTTTGTGGTATATGATCGTAAGATGCCCTGATGGGTTGAACCTATGCCTTCCTTACTAGGTGTGAACTCGGAAGTTTTCACGGGTCATACTCATCTGGTATTTCACCAGGTAAAACTTTCAACACTAATGCCATTATTGAAACGAGAAGTGAATGTAAGGTTATGCTTTGGAGAAGTGGGAGTCGACCTTGAACTTTGTGTTCATGCCCATGGACCCGAGGTGGAACTTATCATGGAAGCTTCTCGTAGTAATAATAATCCCCTTGTTGTAACTTCTTCTCTTATCTATGCTTGGTCTTTTGCGACCGTGGTTTCGACCATATTGTTCTTCTTTGATCCCATTTCTTGGACAAGTTTAAGTTCTTGCCTTCTGCAAATGATTTCACTTGTCCAACCTCTATCCCGCTCTACCCTTGAGTATACCCTCTGGTACCGCGAGAATATCATGGAACTACATAACTTCTTATGGGTTCTTCATCAACTGTTATTTCTCACCGATTCCAATTTTCGTGGGTTCTGGGTTGTCGTCAACCGAGAACACTGATAAGTGAATCAATTCCGCACTTCGATTCAATAACCTTTCGCTTCATCATTCCTTTGACTCGATGTCATCGCTGATTGATTACATCTTCATGAAATCTCTCGACAAATGTGTCGTGATCATCATCAACCTTATGAGCTCTTCCAGGATATCAATCGGATTCATGAAGAGAAATACCATCCTTGCCCTCGATGAGTTGTGTTATCATCGGCCACCTTATTGACTCCTCCCACACAAACTTGTTCGTGTTTTGTGTTATACCTTGAGTTTGTTGCTACCCAGCATTGTTCTTCTTTACATTGGAGTATTACCATCTTTTATGTCAAAAATCTTGTGAGGATTTCACCACCTCTTAAGAAATTCTTGTTACCGTGATGCTTCTCGCCATCACCATTCTTTTCTTGGCCCCTGTGTTGAGTGAACTCTTTTGTGGGAATTTGATATCTCTAGCAACCCTATTATTTGAAGTGAACGGCCGATAGTTTCGTTATCGAATCACCATTCTAACTTTGAACGTCCTACTTGGTCCATATTTCCAGGTGCATTTTCGTTCAATATTTAATTGTGGAAATCCATCCTTTGGAAATCTTGATGAATTGTCGTTGAGTCCATCAGCCACATCCTCTTCCCCTCCTTGGTTTAATGATGAACTCTTGTTTCGGAACTCGCTCACATAGTTCAATTCCCGAGAATCTTACGATGTCATCTCGACAATCGGTGTTGCACCTTTCTTCTCAGGCATTGTGAGTCTGAGTTATCCTGCCACCTATTCGAACTGAATCTCGGTCAGATATGATGGTTGGAACATACTTTCAAGAGTTATAACATGGATCCTCTTATGACTCGGTAAGGTGATGTCATGCCTAGCACACCTGGCCGGAGGACCTAGTGTTATAGTTTCCTTTTTAACAAGGTTAACCATTCTTCCATGAGGAAATTGAATGACTTGTTTAATAAGTTTTTCCTGATGGATCCTTTGTGTATCCAAGGTCTGATCTTTGCTTGAAGACCTTGTCAATGCTATCTCGAAGCATGTATGTGATACTCCGATCTTTGATAAGAACATTTGACACAAAATGTTATGTTTCTTCATCAATTATCCAAAACATCGTTGTATGGGTTTTGTCATCAAATTCCTCTCCCCTTACCTAAATGGTTTCTATTTTCTATCCCGTCGTGGATATCTTGCTCTGCTTGTCCTTGGGAAGGGTATACACCTGATATATGTGTCAAACACATTTTCCTTTCCATTGTTCTGTCTGATCTGATGATCACATTTTCCTTTCCTTGTGATCCATAGGATCTAAGCAGTAATATTCTTCTGCTTATGTAAACACCTTGGTGTACACCCGTGTCAGTAAGACCCCGTTGAAATTGTCGATAGCATTCCGGTCACCACCGATGGATGAGAACTTTGCCTATTGGTCCGCCTCGTTCAACGAGCAGGAAAATGGTTCTCTTCGTCCCTCGCCCTTGGTACCGACATTGTTGCCGACATAACTGATAGGCTACCCTCGACATGCCTTGCTATTGTGACCGTGCGAGATGTCATCGCTCCTATTTTAACCCACATGGTGGGCCCATAACCCAGTTCCACAAGATTGAAACCCGACTCTCGCACACCTGTTGTCAAAGTTATTCCTCGCTTGACTTTGTAGGTAATTCACGAGCCACACTGTTGATCTATTCAGTATCGATACAATGCTTATTTACATTGCCCTAAACCCTTCAACACTTCATTTCGTGCATCAAACGATTGCCGCCCGCCGAACTTCCAATGATACCTCCTTACTTTGCTCTCGGTATTTTCTTAAGTTTTAATTTGAGAGTTACTTTCCGCCACCTTCCCCGATGTTAACTACCAGGTAGTCAACCTTGCAGAGGTCCGGTCCGTTCTTATAGAATAACCACCCTTGTCCTTTCGTAAGTACGATGAAATTTCCGAAGAAAGGGTGATGACTTCATCATGATGACCTGAAGCAGAGAAAGGAAGACATCAGTATAATGGGTCGACCTCTTCGAGAAGAGCAACCAAGACCGAGAAGACCCGTTAGAATTTCGTAACCAGAATTTTCCCCTTAGACCCCCTCTTAAATCTCGGGACGAGATTTCTTTTAGTGGAGGAGAATTGTGACGCCTGGGTAATCAAGCTATAGTAAACCTTTGGTAATGATGCCACGTCACCTCGATTATTGTTGATAATCTCGCTTAGTTCAGAACCGATACAAATTCAAATTTGAATTAAAGTCAAAACAATTAAAGTTTTCAAAAGTCAAAACTAAATTGTTCCTAATGTGGCAAATAATCCATAATAAATGTTGGTGAAGAATCATCTTTTAATAAAATAATTAAATGCACTAAATAAACTAAAATAGCGATAAAACAATTATCTAAAATGCTTTTAAAATAATAAGCAAATGCAAAATACTTTATTTAAAGTGCCAAAATATTTGGGGCTGTGACCTATTTAATAACACCAAATTAGTTGTCGCTTTTAGATTTTATAAAACTAAAATAAAAGAAAACAGAAAAGTAATAGAATAAAAAAAAAAGAAAACAGAACAAAAAAAAGGGAAAAGAACCCCCCTCGGCTGGGCCTCGCCCACCGGCCACTGGCAAGCCAGCCGGCCGAGCCGGGCGCCCCCATAACCCCTCAAACCCTAGCCCGACCAAGACTACCCCACTCCTCCCTGCTCGATCCCATCCTCCCTCCTCGCGCCGCCAGAGGAGACACAGAGGAGCGAGAACCCCAGTAGTCCCTCAAGACGCGCCTTGCCTTGGGCCACGCTGCCGCGCCGCGCCCACCTCCCTATGGCCGCACTTCCTCGCCTGCAGGCCGCACTGCTCGGCCGGGCAACCGCCCATCGCCGCCTCTCCACGTCCAAGAGCTCTCCAGGATCATCTTCATCGACCGCAACCACCGGACCTAGCTGGACGCCGCACCGTTGCCGCCTTCTTCATTTCTCCCCGATCGATCCGCCATGGTCGACCGGGCGATCTGCATCACCTGAACCGCTCCGGCTCCGAGTCCCCACGAGCTTCAATGTGAGCTCCCACCTACTTCTCCTCTCTCCGCGTGAATCAAACACGGTGGCATCGTCCCTCGCGAGCCCCAAAGCTGTCCTCCGCCATGGCCGATGAATGCATCGCTGTCGTGCTCCCCTGCTATGCGTTCACAGTTGGTGTCGCGAGCTCTAGGAGCTGTCTGAGATGTTGCGACCCTTTTCCTACCTCATTCTCCTCTGGTTTCACCGGATCCGTCGAGCTCTTGTTCGGCCGCTGAGACCTCGCCGGCGTCCATCCCGGCACCTCCAAAGCACCAACCACTAGCCCTACTCGATGGGCGCCAACACGCCGTCCCATCGATGCTCGTGGGTGACCAAATGGTTGCCGTAACGCAACTCCGGTGGGCCTCCGCCGTGTCTTGTGGCTGCGGCGGCTAAACGCCTATGCGCTTAGCGTGGCACCATTAACTCAGCTCCTAATGGCGCCTGTGTCCTCGACCAACGGGACCCACACCTAATTAATCATGGGCATAATTAATGACTAGTTAAAGTAATCCCGATAGCCACCGACGGGCCATGCTACTCGCAACGATTAGGTTTAACTCTAATAAAATTTGTTAGCAATTTGACCCATCGACCACTAGGCCCCACCCCGACTAATTAAGTTAATTAGTTTAAATAAACTCTTTTAATATTGCCACTTTCTATGACATGTGGCCCCACCTTGACCGGGTTTGACCAGTTAAAGTGCCGATTGTGGTATCACCTAACCAATAATGTATGGCCCCCACCGCATCGTTTCATCGCCGACCGTCCACTTTGACTGTTAAGTCAATAGTTGACTGGACCCACCAATCAGCCTCTCGACCGGGTGTAATCTTGGGTGCACTTAACCAAATAGCTATTTAATATTTCAATTTAATTAAATATAGTAATGTCGTAAATTGATTAAAACTTTGAAAATTAATATTAAATAAACCGTAGCTCGAGATGAAAATGCTTTTTACATGAAAGTTGCTCGTAACGCATTTAGACGAATCCGTTACGCAGCCTGCTCGCCGCCACACATCCCTAGCATAGCAAACACGCAACTTTCCCCCTCCGCTCATCCGTCCGAAAACGCTAAACACCGGGGATACTTTCCGGATGTCCCCCTTCACCAGTATCACCTACTACCGCGTTAGGGCACACCGAACACCGCGTATTGTCTTGCTACACTTTGTGATGCTTTGATTGCTCTGCTATTTATTGTGTTCCCTCTCCGTTACTTCTTTACGATAGACCCCGAGACTGCCGGCGACCCCCAGTTCGACTACGGTGTTGACGACTCGTCCTTCTTGCCAGAGCAACCAGGCAAGCCCCCCCCTTGATCACCAGATATCGCCTACTCCTTCTCTATACTGCTTGCATTAGAGTAGTGTAGCATGTTACTGCATTCCGTTAATCCTATCCTGATGCATAGCCTGTCCTTGCTACTACTGTTGTTACCTTTACCTGCAATCCTACATGCTTAGTATAGGATGCTAGTTTTCCATCTGTGGCCCTATATTCTTGTCACTTTGCCTTGCTATACTATCGGGTCGTGATCACTCGGAGGTGATCACGGGTATATACTATACTTTATACATGATACATGTGGTGACTAAAGTCGGGTCGGCTCGTGGAGCACCCATGAGTGGTTCACGGATTAGTGAAAGGACCTTTGTCCCAATGGCCCTCTGTGTGGATCTTTGTGGCGGAGCGGCAGGCAGGTTGAGACCGCCTAGGTGAGAGGTGGGCCTGGCCCTGGTCGGTGTCCGCGGTTACATCATGAACACGCTTAACGAGATCTTGGTATTTGATCTGAGTTGGGTCGTTGACCTTATACGCACTAACCGCCACATGGGACAAGATATGGGCAACCGGCGTCGTGGTATCAGCCGAAGCATTTCGTGACGTCAGCGACTGAGCGGCGCGCGCCGGATTGGATTGGAACGCCTGTTAGGCTAGGTCTGCTTTCGGTCGCCCTCGCAACGTGCAAGTGTGCTAAGGGCGATGGGCCCAGACCCCTGTGCGCTTAGGTTTAGACCGGCGTGCTGACCTCTCTGTTATGCCTAGGTGGGGCTGCGACGTGTTGATCTTCCGAGGCCGGGCATGAACCAGGAAAGTGTGTTTGGCCAAATGGGATCGAGGTGTGTCGGGTAATGTGGTGCACCCCTGCAGGGAAGTTAATCTATTCGAATAGCCGTGATCTTCGGTAACAGGACGACTTGGAGTTGTACCTTGACCTTATGACAACTAGGACCGGATACTTAATAAAACACACCCTTCCAAGTGCCAGAAACAACCCGGTGATCGCTCTCTAACAGGGCGACGAGGAGGGGATCGGTGGGTAGGATTATGCTATGCGATGCTACTTGGAGGACTTCAATCTACTCTCTTCTACATGCTGCAAGACGGGGGCTGCCAGAAGCGTAGTCTTCGACAGGATTAGTTATCCCCCTCTTATTCTGGCATTCTGCAGATTCGATCCATCGATATGGCCCTTTACACATATACCCATGCATATGTAGTGTATCTCCTTGCTTGTAGTACTTTGGATGAGTACTCACGGTTGCTTTCTCCCCTTTTCCCCTTTCCTTCCTACCTGGTTGTCGCAACCAGATGTGAACCGGAGCTCAGAGCGACGCCACCGGCCGACGCATTTACTACTACACCGGAGGTGCCTACTACTACGCAGCACCGATTTACCACTGTGAGTAGTTTAGGAGGATCGAGGCGGGAGGCCTGCGCCTCTTTCGATCTGTATCTCGGTTTGTGCTAGCCATCTTATGGCAAACTTGTTTAACTTATGTCTCAGATTTCAGATATTGTTGCTTCCATTGACTTCGTCTATGATCGAGCACTTGTATTCGAGCCCTCGAGGCCCCTGGCTTGTATTATGTTGCTTGTATGACTTATTTTATGTTTTTAGAGTTGTGTTGTGATATCTTCCCGTGAGACCCTGATCTTGCTCGTACACATTTGCGTGCATGATTAGTGTACAATTGAATCGGGGGCGTCACAACCTTGGTCAAGTTTCTCTCCATTGAAGAGTACTGAAAATGAAACAAATGTAATCATACTCATAACTTGTTTGATCCATAATGGAGCAAATCCCAACTTACTCATTATTGCCTCCAAATAAGCCCTCTCCAATCTATCATAAGCTTTCATCATGTCCAGTTTTAAGGCACAATGGCTATTTGATTTTGCCTTACTTCTCTTCATAAAATGCAAGCACTCATAGGCACATATGATATTATCAATTATGAGTCTCCCTGGCACGAAGGCTGACTGCTCTTGCAAAATTAGCCAGGGAGAATTTGCTTCAAACGATTGGCCACAACCTTAGAGTCTATCTTGTACAACACATTACATAAGCTTATATGTCTGAATTGTGTTAGAAAAGTTGGATTCATTACCTTGGGGATGAAAACCAGAAAAGTATCATTAATGCATTCTGGACTCTCCCCCCTGACAATACGGAGGACCGCTTTTGACACTTCCTCACCACATACATCCCAATACATCTGATAAAAATGTGCCGGGAAATCATCTAGCCCCGGTGATTTTGTGGGAAACATCTTGAAGAGAGCCACTTTTACCTCCTCTGCCGTATAAGCTGCACATAACGTATCATTCATTTGATTTGTAACTTTCACTGGAACATGGGCTAGCACGGCCTCCATGTTAGATACCCCTCTGAGGTGTACAAATCTCTGTAGAAACTAGATACCAACTCCTTTAAAGCAGTTGTATCCTCAACCATAACCCCCAACGAATTCGATAATGCTTTGGTCATATTTTTCTTCCTCCTCATGTTTGCCCGAAGATGAAAAGAATAGTGTTTTTGTCACTCTTCGCTAGCCAGTTGATCCTCGAGCGCTGCCTCCACAGGATCTCTTCACGGTGATAGAGTTCAAATAATCGCTCATTGATTTTTAGTTCTACATGAGAGGGGCCAGTTCTTGAAGCTAGGAACATTACGACATCTCTCCAAATCCTTCTTTAAGTGTTTTATTTCCTTTCGCACAGAGCCAAATGTGTCTAAATTCCACCTCCTGAGCCTACTTGATAGTGATGCTATCTTCTCTTTAATCTCTAGTAGTCTCATAGAAGGTTGACTTGCTGCCCATGACTCTTGTATCTTGTCCTTCAGGTTTTCGTGTGTGTCCCATGCAATCTCATACCGAAACAGAGATCCGCTTGTACCCCAAACTGTCGTCACTTCATCCAATTGTAAAAGGATCGGACTATGGTCCGACGATGCCGCGGTCAAGTGACTCAACGATGCTAATGGGAACTGGGTACTCCACTCCGCATATCCTAATGCTTTGTCAAGTCTGACTCTTGTATAGGTACCGCCCGCGACCTTTTTTCGAATGTCCAAAATCTGCCCTTGAAACCAATGTCCAGCAACATGCAACTGTCCACCACATCCCAGCCCTTGTATTTGTCCATTGCTTCGCTGTCCAATCCCTTCATGTTCATCTGGACGTAATACTTCATTAAGTTCCCCCAAACAGAGCCATGGGAGGTCACTAGTTCCACATATATCTCTAAGCACTTCCCACGTCTGATGCCTTAAGTGTGTTTGTGCTTCGCCATACACGACGGTTAGCCTCCAAGGATCCGTCCTTGGATCAAGAATTTTAAAGTCAATGTGGTACACAGAGTAGCCCAAAATCTCAATGTTTGTTGTATTATTCTAGAATATGCCAATGCCTCCACTCTTACCATTACTGTCTATTGCAAAATTTGTATCAAAACCTATCGAACTAGCCATGCTTTCTACCCTTGTCTTGTCTATCTGAGTTTCTAAAATACAAAGCACGATAGGGGCACATTTCTTCGTGAATTCGCGAAGCTCTCGAACCGTCGAGGCTTTGCCTGCGCCTCAACAATTCCAGCTTAAGATACTCATTGCGCCCGGTGGTACTCCTCTAGGGAGCCCGCCGATCTTGCTATATTTTGTTCTTTACCCTTGTTACTACCTCTGTCCAGTAGCATAGGTGGAACCAGCAGCAGCTCACACTACAAAAAAATACACTTCTGTGATGATACGTATTTGTCACAGTAGGTCGCGTTTTTTTTCATGCATGTACATCCATGACGATTTTATGACAGAATCAAGATAGTCATACCGTGTCGTCAGAGAAGTGTTCCATGACATTACCAAAATTATCATCACGGAAGTGTCCACTTCGATGACGATAAATCGCGCGTCCGTAAGTGCTTTCGTCAAGGGTGACCGACACGTGGCGTCCACCGTAACGGAACGCCGTTAAGCTATCGGGTCAGGTTTTGGATCTGATAACCCGTTAACAGCCCCGACCAATGGGGATTTTTCACGTGTAAAATCATCATTGGCTGGAGGAAACACGTGTCGGCTCACCGTTGGGACATATGTCATCCGCTCATTGGACCGAAGGCGCCTATGATACGGCGACACGTGGCACAGCCCAACAAAGGCCCATTCTCGCGTGAAAAGGCCGACCCGCTTGACTTGGTCAAAGGTGGCAGGTGCCGCCCACGAAAGCTCGTTAACGGTCGTTCGCATATAGCCCATTTACAACCCGCTAACTCAGGGCCCGTTACGCCCTATCCGAATTAGGCCCAGTAGCGTCATCTGGGCCGGCAAATATGATTCAACCCGTTTTAAATTTCGGCCCATATGAGGACCTTTGTAACTCTTGGCCCATTAACGGCCCGTGGTGAAACTGGCCCGTAATGAACAGTGTATCATTTTATACCCATTAACGGCCCGTTATTCCATTGGGTCATTTCCAGCCCAAGTTATCTTTCGGCCTTGTCAGGGCCCATTGATTCTTGGCTCATTTAAAGATTCGGTTACATACGGCCCGTTCATTGTCATTTTCGCTTGTGGGCCAAATTCAGCCCGTCGTTCTGATCGGCCCGTTTGCGGATATCGTTGGGCCGTTTTCATGTCAAAAAGAACATGTTGGGCTGTTTTCATAGAGGTATCAAATACGGCCTATTAACGGCCTGTTATGGTCCATGAATAGTACGGCCCATGATTGGCGTAGAAGGCCCATGGACCCTACGGCCCGTAGAAGGCCCATGGACCCTAAGGCCCGTATAGAAGGCCGATGGATCCTACGGCCGGACGAAGGCCCATGGATCATACGGCCTGCAGGAGGCCCATGGTTACAACAGTCCGTGTGTTGCCATGATTATTTTGGCCTAGTTACCAAAAATAGGCTATTGTGGCCACTAGAAAAAAGCAGAAAAAGAACTGCAGTGACTACAAGCAAACAACTAAACAACAGAATAAGGAAATTAATAAGCAAGCAATTAACGCTAGCCTATTACTGCTATTACACATATTACATCCACTGGGCATCAAAGTTCGCCACCAGTGCAAATATAGGGAACAAAGCGACACATTACATACACTTTGGCCGTCAAAATTGGCCACCAAGGTAAAATAAATGCGGCAAAGAAAACAAGAGCATAAGCGAAACAACTTTAGAAGAGCTCAAGAAACGTTATCCCGGTATCCACCATCTTTGGCAATAAGCTTAGCAAGTCGATTAGCTTTGTCCTGCTTTGGTGCTAAAATCCTCCAACACTTGTTGTTGCACGGAAAGTATGCATCCGAATGCTCCAGGGACTTCCGCAGTCCTTCCGCTTCTTGTCGCAAAGACAACCGATCGATGTCTTTCACCTTGTAGTTGAGACTCAAGAAACCGAACTGATTCATACAAAGGCGTTTGAATAGCTTGTCCAAGCGGTAGTGGCGAGAACTCGAACACTAAACCAAGACAGGACTTTGCGGTTGTCTCATTGTCTTCAAGATAGTCTTCCTTAGCTGTTTTATCGGCTTTGTTGGAGACCAACAAGGATGTGTCACTATCACGAACCTTATCTGCATTACTTCCTTTACCATTGCTTAATAAGGCACTCTTCCCCAATATTCCACAAGATTCTAAAAGAAGAAACAAGCGGACACATAACAAGTTTAGCATGTACTAGTATATGAAACTCATTTCGGTGAACCAGTTCATTAGTAAGGTGGACAGGATTAAACTACCAAGTCTTCTATTGCCAAGTACTAGTACATAATAAAAGCATCAAACAAACATATATCTATGTCCTATGGTCTTTGCATTGTCTTGCCAAATCAAAATAGAGACCTGATTCAAATCATATCGAGTTCAAGACAAAGCAAAGAATGAAAGAATACAAAGCGTGGGAAAATACACGACACAACAAGATTTCAGATGGGTACCACGGGTCTACATGTACAACAACACTATTGGCTCTATTGTGATGCTAGTAATGTGCATGATATGAAAGTCAATCAGATACACAATTGAAATTGAAATCAACAGAGCTATTGATAAGAGCAAACCTATTAAAGGAACATGTGTGAACATACCTGCTGTGCCATTGGAGTTTCGATTGGATCCTTCAGTTTAAAAATAAGCTTGTATGAGTAAATACAGTGATACAAGAGCAAAGCAATCATAGTTAAAAAAGGCGCGCCTAGGCTCTAGACGTTGGCAAAACGCATTAAGATAACTCACGCATAATCTGTGCATAATCGCACACAAGCATGCGCTTTGATCAAGAAGCGCAAGGCGGTGGCAAAACACATAATTAACGCCTAGCGCTTTTTGAACTATGATAGTAATGGAATCTTAAATTAGAACAGCTTGTTCTTCGTGTTTAGGCACTTGTTCTACATGAACAGAGTACAAGAAGACGCAAGAATATAATACTTAAAAATAGAAAATGAGCTCATAGACCTTACCACATTCTTGGTTCGGGACTAGTATGTAACAAGGCATTCCCAATCATCGTCCAAAGAATGTGTCTCGTGGAGAACGTAAGGGAATTTGATGAGTTTCTTTGCGGGTGAAGTACGCTTTCTCCGGTAATTCAACATCGCCACCAAGCATTCTTGAAGATAGCAGAGGTATTAGCACAAGTTACCTCATCCTAAGTTTCCAAATCGGTCCTTCTCTATAGAGAAAAATGGGAAAATTTGTCGTATTATAACCATCATGGAGGTAGGATGTATGGGCCGAATCAAAGTAATTGCCATGAATAACATTACTTACACATAACTCTGGACAAACACCAGAATCGGCATTTTCCTTCATCTTCAAAGATAATATTTCCAAGATGGGAAGATACGCACATACGATTTAACAACATCAAATGTGATAGATGCTAAACTATGACTAGCTGGTTGTGCTTCCTCCATGTGAATAGGCGTACTAACTGGTGGAGTTGGGGTTCGCCGTGATAGTACTGGCCCTTTGGGCACTGGAGCTGCCTTACTAACTGCTCTTATTTGGGAGCTCTGTGGTGGAGATGGTTCTATGTCAACAGGAACTGGGATACTATCGGCTGGGGTTGGGGTTAGATTGGGTGAAGTTGGTTCTCTGTCCATCGCAGTAGGGGTACAATCTGGGAGAGTTTGGGTTATGTGTGGTAGGGCTGGTTCTTGTGCATGTACAACCGGGGTGCTATCTCCACCAAGAGGTAGCACTGTTTTATTTGAAGACCATGTTTTTAGTCCGCTAGATACTGGCATCACCCACTCCAATTCAAATTGCTGATAAACAGGAAACATAGTTGAATGTACATACATTATATGAGAGACAGATGCAATAGATAGTGTGGAAAAAAGAGGGCATGAAATAGTTGACATGTATATTTTTTAACTAAAACAGATAGCATGACATAATTTCACATATATGATGTCTATCTAAACTGGACAAAGATAGCATAACATAATTCAAAGATATGATGAATAACTAAACAGGATCACATGACATAATTCACCTACATGTTATCTAAGTAATCAGGATCGCATCATTTAATTCACATATGTGATTTATATGCTAAACAGAGGGCATTCGATATGATGTCTGAACTAAGAACATGGTGTTGAATATTGTGTATATGATGTCTAAACTATGCAATGCAAGACACCGTATGCATGATATGAGCAGTATAACCGTGCCAAGTTAGAGCATACACCTGCTGGGGGAATAGGACTGGTCATCTGCTCTCAATCCATCTCCGAGGAGCTATCGGGACCCAACAAGAGATCTGCCTTGGCTGTGTAGCACCGCTCGCTCAAGTCCTTGTTTTCACTCTAGATTTTTCCATCTCGCACCCAAATGGCTGATTCACAGGAAGAGTAGTTTAATGTACAAACATTGTCGACAAATGGAAATGTAATGAAGAAAAGGATGGGCAAGATATCATTCAAATATATGATGCCCGGTTAAACAGGATGGCATTGCACATTTCACATATATTATGGCTGGCTAAAAGACATGAGACCGCATAATTCCCATATATGATATAGAAACTAATCGGTGGCATTACGTAACATGTCTAAACTAAGAAGATGACATATATGATGTCAAAAGTAGGCACTTTGAAGGCAACATATGCATGATATGACTAACATCATCATGCCAAGGTAGAGCAAACACCTTGGGGGTAAATAGGAGTGGTCGTGGCCCTAATCCGCCTCAAAACAGATATCTTCCTCTGGATTACAATCTGGAGAGGGGTGGGGAGGGTTTGCCAGTGAACCCACCATGGAGCGATGTCTGCATGACATTGTATTGCCGCGCAAAACTCTTCTCATATATTATGGCTGGCTAAAAGACATGAGTCTGCATAATTCCCATATATGATATAGAAACTAAACAGGTGGCATTACAGAACATGTCTAAACTAAGCAGATGACATATATGATGTCAAAAGTAGGCACTGCAAGGCAACATATGCATGATATGACATCATCATGCCAAGGTAGAGCAAACACCTTGGGGGGTAAATAGGAGTGGTCGTGCGCCCTGAATCCGCCTCGAGCAGATATCTTCCTCTGGATTACAACTGGAGAGGGGTGGGGAGGGTTTGCCATTGAACCCACCATGGAGTGATGTCTGCATGACATTGTATTGCCGCGCAAAACTCTTCTCGTTTTCTCTACATGTTCAGCATGACTGTGTACAATATCAGACATGCATACAAAAAAATATGGTGAGATTATGTAAGGAGAGCATGCAGAAATTTAGAGTGATGGTAATGAAGGAAATATGCCCTAGAGGCAATAATAAAGTTATTATTTATTTCCTTATTTCATGATAAATGTTTATTGTTCATGCTAGAATTGTATTAACCGGAAACATAATACATGTGTGAATACATAGACAAACAGAGTGTCACTAGTATGCCTCTACTAGACTAGATTGTTAATCAAAGATGGTTATGTTTCCTAACCATAGACAAAGGAGTTGTCATTTGATTAACAAGGTCACATCATTGGTTGAATGATCTGATTGACATGACCCATTCCATTAGCTTAGCACCCGATCGTTTAGTATGTTGCTATTGCTTTTATCCATGACTTATGCATGTTCCTATAACTATGAGAATATGCAACTCCTGCTTAATGGAGGAACACTTTGGGTACTACCAAACGTCACAACGAATCGGGTGATTATAAAGGAGTACTACAGTGTGTCTCCAAAGGCGATGTTGGGTTGGCGTATTTCGAGATTAGGATTTGTCACTCCGTTTGTCGGAGAGGTATCTCTGGGCCCTCTCGGTAATACACATCACTAAGCCTTGCAAGCATTACAACTAATGAGTTAGCTGTGAGATGATGTATTACGGAACGAGTAAAGAGACTTGCCAAGAATTTAGATTGAACTAGGTATTGGATACCGACGATCGAATCTCGGCAAGTAACATACCGATGACAAAGGGAACAACGTATGTTGTTATGCGGTCTCGACCGATAAAGATCTTCAGAGAATATGTAGGAGCCAATATGGGCATCCAGGTCCCGCTTATTGGTTATTGACCGAGACGTGTCTCGGTCATGTCTACATTGTTCTCGAACCGTAGGGTCCGTGACGCTTAAGGTTTCGATGACGGTTATATTATGAGTTTTGTGTATTTTTGATGTACCAAGGAGTTCGAGTCCGGATGTGATCACGGACATGACGAGGAGTCTCGAAATGATCGAGACATAAAGATTGATATATTGGACGACTATATTCGGACATCGGAAAGGTTCGGAAGTTTCGGAGAAAACGGGAGTGCCGAGGGGTTACCGGAACCCCTGGGAAGTAATGGGCCTTATTGGGCCAAAAGGGGAGAGAGGGCCGCACCAGGAGGTGGCGCGCGCCCCCCCCCCCCCAGGGGGAGTCCGAATTGGACACGGAGGGGGGGCGCCCCCTTTCCCTCGTCCTCTCCCTCTCTTTCCTTCCCCTTCCTCCTTCCTCCTTCCTAGTTGGACTAGGAAAGGGAGTCCTACTCCCACTAGGAGGAGGACTCCTCCCTTGGCGCGCGCCTCCTAGGGCCGGCCGGCCTCCCCTTGCTCCTTTATATCAAAGGGGGGGGCACCCTAGAACACACAAGTTGATCCTTGAGATCGCTCCTTAGCCGTGTGCGGTGCCCCCTCCACCATATTTCACCTCGGTCATATCAGAGCGGTGCTTAGGCGAAGCCTGCGCCAAGAGAACATCAAGATCGCCACCACGCCGTCAGGCCGACGGAACTCTCTCTCCCGAGCTTTGCCGGATCGGAGCCTCGAGGAGCGCCACCGAGCTGTACGTGTGCCAAGAACTCGGAGGCGCCGGAGTAACGGGCGCCGATCGGTTGGATCGCGAGGAGAACGCACGACTACTTCCTCTATGTTGTGATCGCTCGCCCGGTCTCACGAGGGCACGTAGACAACACTCTCCCTCTCGTTGCTATGCATCACCATGATCTTGCGTGTGCGTAGGGAATTTTTGAAATTACTACGTTCCCCAACAAAGGGCATCCGAGCCTAGGTTTTTATGGTTTGATGTTTTGCACGAGTAGAACACAAGTGAGTTGTGGGCGATACAAGTCATCTTGCCTACCAAAGATGTCATACTTTGGTTCAGCGGTATTGTGAGATGAAGCGGCCCGGACCGACATTACGCCAGACGCTTACGCGAGACTGGTTTCACTGCTACGAGCACTCGTGCTTAAAGGTGGCTGGCGGGTGTCTGTCTCTCTCACTTTAGTTGAACTGAGTGTGGCTACGCCCGGTCCTTGAGAAGGTTAAAACGGAGTCTAATTGACGAAGTATCGTTGTGGTCTTGATGCGTAGGTGAGATTGGTTCTTGCTTAAGCCCGTAGCAGCCACGTAAAATTTGCAACAACAAAGTAGAGGACGTCTAACTTGTTTTTGCAGGGCATGTTGTGATGTGATATGGTCAAGACGTGATGCTATATTTTATTGTATGAGATGATCATGTTTTGTAACCGGTTATTATCGGCAATCGGTCGGAGCCATATGGTTGTCGCTTTATTGTATGAAATGCAACGCTCAGTAATTGCTTTACTTTATCACTAAGCGGTAGCGATAGTCGTAGAAGCAATAGATGGCGAACGACAACGATGCTACGATGGAGATCAAGGTGTCGCTACCGGTGACGATGGTGATCACGACGGTGCTTCGGAGATGGAGATCACAAGCACAAGATGATGATGGCCATATCATATCACTTATATTGATTGCATGTGATGTTTATCCTTTATGCATCTTATTTTGCTTTGATTGACGGTAGCATTTTAAGATGATCTCTCACTAAAAATTATCAAGTAGTGTTCTCCCCGAGTATGCACCGTTGCCAAAGTTCGTCGTGTCGAGACACCACGTGATGATCGGGTGTGATAAGCTCTACGTCCATCTACAACGGGTGCAAGCCAGTTTTGCACACGCAGAATACTCAAGTTATACTTGACGAGCCTAGCATATGCAGATATGGCCTCTAACACGGAGACCGAAAGGTCGAGCGTGAATCATATAGTAGATATGATCAACATAAGATGTTCACCATTGAAAACTACTCCATCTCACGTGATGATCGGTTATGGTTTAGTTGATTTGGATCACGTGATCACTTAGATGACTAGAGAGATGTCTGTCTAAGTGGGAGTTCTTAAGTAATATGATTAATTGAACTTAAATTTATCATGAACTTAGTACCTGAAAGTATCTTGCTTGTCTATGTCTGTTCATAGATAGATGGCTCGTGTTGTTGTTCCGTTGAGTTTTAATGCGTTCCTTGAGAAAGCAAAGTTGAAAGATGATGGTAGCAATTACACGGACTGGGTCCGTAATCGAGGATTATCCTCATTGCTGCACGTAAGAGTTACGCCCCGGATGCACCGCTAGGTGCCTTTCTTCTTGATCTGGCAACCGACGATGTTAAGAACGTCTGGCGAGCAAAGCCGATGACTACTCTATAGTTCAGGTGTGCCATGCTTTACGGCTTAGAACCGGTCTTCAACGACGCTTTGAACGTCATGGAGCATATGAGATGTTCCAGGAGTTGAAGTTGATATTTCAATAGAATGCCCGGATTGAGAGATATGAAGTCTCCAATAAGTTCTATAGCCGCAAGATGGAGGAGAATGGGTGTCGTTGAGCACATACTCGTAATGTCCGGGTATTACAATCACTTGACTCAACCGGGAGTTGATCTTCCGGATGATTGTGTCATTGATGTAATTCTTCAATCAACGCCACCAAGCTACAAAGGCTTCGTGATGAACTATAATATGCAAGGGTTAGTAAAGACTATGCTCGAGCTCTTCGCAATGCTAAAGGTCATGGAGGTAGAAATCAAGAAGGAGCATCAAGTGTTGATGGTCAATAAGACCACTAGTTTCAAGAAGAAAGGCAAAGGGAAGAAGAAGGGAACTTCAAGAAGAACAAAGAAACAAGTTCTTTGCCAGGAGAAGAAACCCAAGTCCGGACCTAAACCTCAAATCGAGTGCTTCTATCGCAAGGCGGTGGTCACCGGAAGCGGAACCGCCCCAAGTATTTGGCGGATAAGAAGGATGGCAAGGTGAACAAAGGTATATGTGATATACATGTTATTGATGTGTACCTTACTAGAGCTCGCAGAGCACTGGTATTTGATACCGGGTTACATTGCTAATATTTGCAACTCAAACAGGACTATGGATTAGCGAACACCGGCAAAGGACGAGGTGACGATGCGCGTGGGAAATGGTTCCAAAGTCGATGTGATCGCGGTCGGCACGCTACCTCTACATCTACCTTCGGGATTAGTTTTAGACCTAAATAATTGTTATTTGGTGCCGGCGTTGAGCATGAACATTATATCTGGATCTTGTTTGATGCGAGACGGTTATTCATTTAAATCGAGAATAATGGTTGTTCTATTTATATGAATAATATCTTTTATGGTCATGCACCCTTGAAGAGTGGTCTATTTTTAATGAATCTCGATAGTAGTGATACACATATTCATAATGTTGAAACCAAAAGATGCAGAGTTGATAATGATAGTGCGACTTATTTGTGGCACCGCCGTTTAGGTCATATCGGTATAAAGCGCATGAAGAAACTCCATCTTGATGGACTTTTGGAGTCACTTGATTATGAATCATTTGGCACTTATGTAACCGTGCCTCATGGGCAAGATGACTAAAACCCCGTTCTCGGTACTATGGAGAGAGCAACAGATTTGTTGGAAATCATACATACAGATGTATGTGGTCCAATGAATGTTGAGGCTCGTGGCGGATATCGTTATTTTCTCACCTTCACAGATGATTTAAGCAGATATGGGTATATCTACTTAATGAAACATAAGTCTAAAACATTTGAAAAGTTCAAAGAATTTCAGAGTGAAGTTGAAAATCATCGTAATAAGAAAAATAAAGTTTCTACGATCTGATCGTGGAGGCGAATATTTGAGTTACGAGTTTGGTCTACATTTGAAACAATGTGGAATAGTTTCAAGAACTCACGCTACCGGAACACCACAGCAAGAATGGTGTGTCCGAACGTCAGAATCGCACTTTACTAGATATGGTGCGATCTATGATGTCTCTTACTGATTTACCGCTATCGCTTTGGGGTTATGCTCTTGAGACGGCCGCATTCACGCTGAATAGAACACCGTCAAAATCTGCTGAGACGACACCTTATGAACTATGGTTTAGCAAGAAACCAAAGTTGTCGCTTTCTTAAAGTTTGGGGATGCGATGCTTATGTGAAAAAGCTTCAACCCGATAAGCTCGAACCTAAATCGGAGAAATGTGTCTTCATAGGATACCCAAAGGAGACAGTTGGGTACACCTTCTATCATGATCCGAAGGCAAGACATTTGTTGCTAAGAATGGATCCTTTCTAGAGAAGGAGTTTCTCTCGAAAGAAGTGAGTGGGAGGAAAGTAGAACTTGATGAGGTAATCGTACCTTCTCCCTTATTTGAAAGTAGTTTATCACGTAAACCGGTTTCTGCGACATCTACACCAAATAGTGAGGAAGTTGATGATGTTGATCATGAAACTTCAGATCAAGTTACTACGTAACCTCGTAGATCAACCAGAGTAAGATCCACACCAGAGTGGTACGGTAATCCTGTCCTCGAAGTCATGCTACTAGATCATGATGAACCTACGAACTATGAAGAAGCGATGGTGAGCCCAGATTCCGCAAAATGGCTTGAGGCCATGAAATGCGAGATGGGATCCATGTATGAAAACAAAGTGTGGACTTTGGTTGACTTGCCCGAGGGTCGGCAAGCAATAGAAAACAAGTGGATCTTCAAGAAGAAGACCGACGCCGACGGTAATATTATCGTTTCTAAAGCTCGACTTATGTCGCAAAGGGTTTTCGACAAGTTCAAGGGATTGACTACGATGAGACCTTCTCACCAGAAGCGATGCTTAAGTCTGTCTCAATCATGTTAGCAATTGCCGCATTTTATGATTATGAAATTTGGCAAATGGATGTAAAGACTGCATTCCCGAATGGATTTACGGAAGAAGAGTTGTATATGATGCAACCGAAGGTTTTATCGATCCAAAGGGAGCTAACAAAGTGTGCAAGCTCCAAATGATCCATTTGTGGACTGGTGCAAGCATCTCGGAGTTGGAATAAACGCTTTGATAGTGTGGTCAAAGCATTTGGGTTTATCTGCACTTTTGGAGAAGCTTTGTATTTACGAGAAAGTGAGTGGGAGCTCTGTAGCATTTCTGATATTATATGTAGATGACATATTACTAATCGGAAATGATATAGAATTTCTGGATAGCATAAAGGGATACTTGAATAAGAGTTTTTTCGATGAAGGACCTCGGTGAAGCTGCTTACATATTGGGCATCAAAATCTATAGAGATAGATCAAGACGCTTAATTGGACTTTCACAAAGCACATACCTTGACAAAATTTTGAAGAAGTTCAAAATGGATCAAGCAAAGAAAGGGTTCTTGCACGTGTTACAAGGTGTGAAGTTGAGTAAGACTCAATGCCCGACCACCGCAGAAGATAGAGAGAAAATGAAAGATGTTCCCTATGCCTCACCCATAGGCTCTATCATGTATGCAATGTCAGTGTACCGGACTGATGTGTGCCTTGCTATAAGCTTAGCAGGAGGTACCAAAGTAATCCAGAGTGGATCATCGACGTGTCAAGAACATCCCGAAATACGAAAAGGACTAAGGATATGTTTCAGTATATGGAGGTGACAAAGAGCTCATCAGAACGGTTACGTTGATGCAAGCTTTGACATCGATCCGGACGATTCTAAATCGCAAACCGGATACGTATTGACACTAAACGGAGGAGCCGTCGGTTGGTGCGATTCTAAACAAAGCGTCAGAAGGGATCTACATGTGAAGCGGAATACATAGCAGCTTCGGAAGCAGCCTAATGAAGGAGTCCGGATGAAGGAGTTCATATCCCATCTAGGTGTCATACCTAGTGCATCGGGTCCAATGAAAATCTTTTGTGACAATATCGAGCAATTGCTTTAGCAAAGGAATCCAGATTTCACAAGAGAACCAAACACATCAAGAGACGCTTCAATTCCATCCCGGACTTAGTCCGTGGGAGACATAGAGATTTGCAAGATACATACGGATCTGAATGTAGCGTAACCGTTGACTAAGCCTCTTCCACGAGCAAAACATGATCGACCAAGACTCCATGGGTGTTAGAATCATTACTATGTAATCTAGATTATTGACTCTAGTGCAAATGGGAGATCAAGGAAATATGCCCTAGAGGCAATAATAAAGTTATTATTTATTTCCTTATTTCATGATAAATGTTTATTGTTCATGCTAGAATTGTATTAACCGGAAACATAATACATGTGTGAATACATAGACAAACAGAGTGTCACTAGTATGCCTCTACTAGACTAGATTGTTAATCAAAGATGGTTATGTTTCCTAACCATAGACAAAGGAGTTGTCATTTGATTAACAAGGTCACATCATTGGTTGAATGATCCGATTGACATGACCCATTCCATTAGCTTAGCACCCGATCGCTTAGTATGTTGCTATTGCTTTTATCCATGACTTATGCATGTTCCTATAACTATGAGAATATGCAACTCCTGCTTCTGGGAGGAACACTTTGGGTACTACCAAACGCCACAACGTAATCGGGTGATTATAAAGGAGTACTACAGTGTCTCCAAAGGCGTATGTTGGGTTGGCGATTTCGAGATTAGGATTTGTCACTCCGTTTGTCGGAGAGGTATCTCTGGGCCTTCTCGGTAATACACATCACTAAGCCTTGCAAGCATTACAACTAATGAGTTAGCTGTGAGATGATGTATTACGGAACGAGTAAAGAGACTTGCCAGTAACGAGATTGAACTAGGTATTGGATACCGACGATCGAATCTCGGCAAGTAACATACCGATGACAAAGGGAACAACGTATGTTGTTATGCGATGCGACCGATAAAGATCTTCAGAGAATATGTAGGAGCCAATATGGGCATCCGTGTCCCGCTATTGGTTATCGACCGGAGACGTGTGGTCATGTCTACATTGTTCTCGAACCGTAGGGTCCATGCACGCTAAGGTTTCAAGGACGGTTATATTATGAGTTTTGTGTATTTTTGATGTACCGAAGGAGTTCGAGTCCGGATGTGATCACGGACATGACGAGGAGTCTCGAAATGATCGAGACATAAAGATTGATATATTGACGGCTATATTCGGACAGGAAAGGTTCCTAAGTTTCCGGAGAAAACGGGAGTGCCGTGAGGTTACCGGAACCCCTGGGAAGTAATGGGCCTTATTGGGCCAAAAGGGGAGAGAGGGCCGCACTGGGAGGTGGCGCGCCCCATGGGGAGTCCGACTTGGGACAAGGAGGGGCGGCCCCCTTTCCTCTCTCTCCCTCTCCTCTTCCTTCCCCTTCCTCCTTCCTAGTTGGACTAGGAAAGGGAGTCCTACTCCCACTAGGAGGAGGACTCCTCCCTGGCGCGCCTCCTAGGGCCGGCCGCCCTCCCCTTGCTCCTTTATATACAAGGCGGGGGCACCCTAGAACACACAAGTTGATCCTTGAGATCGCTCCTTAGCCGTGCAGCGGTGCCCCTCCACCATATTTCACCTCGGTCATATCGTAGCGGTGCTTAGGCGAAGCCTGCGCCAAGAGAACATCAAGATCGCCACCACGCCGTCGTCTTGACAGTAACTCTCTCCCGGAGCTTTGCCGGATCGGAGCCCGAGGAGCGCCACCGAAATCGCGTGTGCCAAGAACTCCTGAGGCGCCGGAGTAACGGCTGGGATCGGTTGGATCGCGAGGAGAACGTCTGACTACTTCCTCTATGTTGTGATCGCTTCCGCTTTGCCCACGAGGGTACGAGACAACACTCTCCCCTCTCGTTGCTATGCATCACCATGATCTTGCGTGTGCGTAGGAATTTTTTTGAAATTACTACGTTCCCCAACAGGTAACAACCAGTGGATCAACGTTTTTCCGTTGAACCAAAATAGCCCTAATGGATCGACGTGAATGTATAGTAATAAGTGATGCAACAAGTGTACAACATCTTTGTCAGAGCTGCGTGTCGACCTCAAAGCATCATTGGGTTGGTCGCCGGGCGCTTGGAGGCAAGAGGTGGTCGCTTGAGGTGTGGAGGAAGACCCGAGGAATCAGAGACGCACGCCCGTGGCACCGCTCATTGTGATGGATTGTTCGACGTTGGAGCAGCTCCGTGAGTCAGAAGACGTCAAGGTCAAGCAAAGACAAGACATACATCGTCAATATCAAGTGGGATTCTAATAGCATCTCCAATAGATGATGTAAAATGGACGTAAAATTAACATCACCAAAAACCACCTGACTACAACAGATGAGGTAAAAACTGTTGACTCTGAACTTAACTGTCGAAACTAAAATTTACTATGGAATCTGAATGCTACTCTTAAATCGAACGCAATGGTAGCAGAGAGGCACTTGACATGTAGTTTAGGAGGGCCTGCAGCTCATCTTCAACTGCACTTCGAAGTCGCCACCACCATCGGCCGAACTGTCGGCCCCTGGGCCACGCCTCGCCACCAAACAACTTCGCCACCGCCGCCCGGCCAGCCTCTAGGCCCCGCCCCCACCCCGAACCCTAAGATAGATAGTAGGGTACCTTCCGACGAGCCCCCATCCTCACGAGGGTGGTTCTTCCTTAACTCCGCGAGCCCCCCAACCCCGAAAATCGATCGACCCAAAAGTCGATTCAATGATCAAGTGTGGCTTAATCGTAGTAGAGCAAAGAAGACGAAGCGAGGGAGAGCAAAGAAAGAAATTGGACGAGCGAGCGATCGAGCGAGAGCCGAGCAAAGCAAGCAGCAGCAGCGAAAGCAAGCGAGAGCCGAGCAGCAGTAGCTTGATCCGTTCGGTATGGACGCCTGTCAAGGGGCCTCGTGACCGGGGAGAGCTGTCGTGGAGATGTCGCTCATGTGCCAACTTCAAGGTAGCCGCTCCATGGGGTGCAGGATGGAGCACCGTCGGCGCCGGAGGTCGAGTTAAGGAGAAGGTGCGATGCGATGAGTGTACAACCTCTTTGGTGGCGCCGAGTAGGCCTTTGGCTTCGCCCAGAGTCGGTGAGGATGCCGCGATTCCGGTGGAAGCAAGTTAAGGCGGCGCTGGTGGGGATGGAGCAACATGATAGACGAGGCGATCATCGAGCAGCTCCTTGGAGGTGGAGGACGGGCGGCCGAACCGGAGGGACGGCGAGATGGACGACGGATCCTCATCCGGGAGGTGGACGAGGGACGCCGAGTTGCGGTGGACGATGTCGCTTGGGAAGAGGCTCCTACCGGGCGGCGTGACGTGGCGGACGGAGGAGGGTGGGGTTTCGTGGATGGAGCGGAGATGTTATGGCGGCCTGGGATTTCGAATGGCGAAAAGGGGGCGATGGGAGGGGGTGAAGCATGACTTAGGGACGCGCTTGTCCAAAATGTAGGGTGTGTTACAAAAGTACCCCCCACCGATTTGAACTAGAGGTCCTTTCGCCTGTGGTTAGAAGGGGATTTCGCGTGTCGGGATTTGGCACCGGAGGGAGTTTTCGTGCACGTTGTAATTTCGGGATAGCAAGGCGCGGGTTGTGAAGGCGCCAGCTTTGGGAGCACGATATCCGGATTTTCGGATATAACAAGACGCTGGTTGAATTTTAGGGACAAGCCTAACGTAGTAATATTGTACTTGTAATGCATCAAATCAATTCGCACTTCCCTCAACCAAAAAGAAAACAAAAAAATAAAACTATTCACACCACACAAAGGGAGAGTCTTGCCCGCTTTACTATACAAATGCTATTCAAAGTTATTCTTCCTTCCATCTATATAGGGCCTAATGCGCTTTTTCGATGCTAACTTGACCAAATATTAGAGCAATGATATATGACATGCAACTTACACAAAGCACACCGTTAAATTAAATGCATGAAAGGTTCTTTCAGTGATATAATTTTCACATTGTGCATGTCATGTACTATTAATCTTGTCAATAGTCAAAGGCGGTCTTAAAAATCTCATTACGCCCTATATAGATGGAAGGAGGAGTATGAATCCATGTTATGTCCGATTAAATTTTTTCGCTTTGTATAATGCATGTAACCTACACATACCAACATTTTAGTGCATTCCAAATGTCTATACTACCGCTACAATTCGAACTAAATTTGAATTCGCTTCTCTATTTCAATAAGAATCTACAATCATGATTGTTGCCAACTTCAACCATCATAGTTTCCTTGCTATCCGCCAGATATAAATCGGATGACCTATAATGCAGGATGGCAGGCACACCATCATCAACAACTCCGTTTTTTATAAGAGTAGAGATAAAATATATTCAATGTAGTATAACATGTTCATAACCACACCATGTGTATCACCGTTATATATATTCACACACGCATCGGTTTGAAACACTATGATAAATTCTTCAAATATCCGAATTCGCTTTTTATAATGAAGTATATATGATCTCTATTCGTCTTTTAAACCCACACAACCCTCTTATCTTTGTAGCTAGCGCTTAACTTTCTCTTGTGCATGCACACGCCCGCATCCCTCTCACCCTCCCTCAAAGATTCTCTAGCTCCATCACACAAATTGCCTTTTCACTTTAGGTTGTTCACCCACGGTGTGTGTAGGCCCCCAGCTCCTTCTTTACGGCACACATCGATCGATATGCCTCTCTAGCCGTGTGTGTGCCTAGCACAAACACAAGCTTCCCCTCTTCTCTTGTCACCATCCATGCCTCACTCCCACCACTCTTTTCATCGTTCTCGTACTCGCACACTCCCCCCCTCGATATAGTATGCCTCTCGTACCACCTCCTACATGCATCCCTCTCTGTCTATCCTTCTCCTCGTGCCTCATTTGCTTCTAACACACACATGCATGTATATCGATCGATCTCCCAACATATACCTAGATCGACTTTAACTACCCCCCCATCGATTGACGCACCTCACAAGTTATGTCTCTCCTTTCTCTAACAAAGGGTGATTGATCTTCCTATGTAGTTACGTCCGCTTACCACAGCCACATCGTCCCCCCTCATCATTCGTGCATGCCTCGGACCTGTCTCTCACACGCACGTGCACAGACAACAAGCAACCATCTCCTCTCTTATTGATATTGCAGGCGTGCCCTCCGTTTGTCTAGCAAGCCTATCCCACCATTTGTTAGAAGCAACTCCACTACCACCCCCTCCAACACTCTAGCTCTGTCTCTCTCCCAACCTTATTCCTCTTCTGCACATATGCATGGATGCCGATCGATCTCCCTTAATACATGAGGCAGATCGATCTCCTTAATACATGAGGTAGGCCTCTCTCCTCCTCCACACATATACCAGCCATTGCACCTCTATAGTTAATTGGGCCTCCCTCTTCCCCCACCACACACCGATAGTCGAGCGCCGCAAGTAGGTATCCGTGCCACAGAGACAAACTGCACATGTCCCATCTCACGTTCCAGTAGGCCAGCCACTCTATATCTTTGACGTGGGCACACACAAATTAGATGGCACTCTTTATCGATCGCGCGCGCACACACACACACATCATCATCCCTCTCTTAGATTCTATGGACACCTCAAGCCGATGATACCTCCACTCTCTTCTCGTGGATTGCCCCCTCTATATATATGTTATATCCAGGACTCTATTTCACACACATTGCATATGTTACAATTTTTGATTGACCCCCCTTCCCATAAAAAACTCTCAAGAACCCACACACTATATCTCTCTAGGTTTGTATCTCTCTCACACAACCCCACATAGGTGGTGTAGGTATACAAGAAGAGAATAGGTGCACCATGCACGATTTCACGCTTGCGGCTTGACCACACCACATGCTGGTACATGGTGGAGCTCATTTCTTTCTGAAATGGCAGCCCACATGCTAATTTGAACGCCTGTGAGCGCTTGTTTACCTAGGGAGGTCGTGGTACCACGCGTGCAAAAAACAAAGTTCGACTTGACGCGTTGTCGCGTTATTTTTAAATAAAGTTATAGCGCTCAATGGCACGCATACGTATTATAAAACGATTTTTATGGAGAAAAAGGTAGTCCGCTTCACTATATACAATGGAGCCTCGCCTCACCGGGTTTGTCGCTTCTTCGAGTATCTCACACAAGGTTGCGGTGGCCTCTCTCTCTCTCTCTCACCGTTGGTCACTGATCCGGCCGCATCCCGTCCGCCGGGGGAAAGGGAGTGCGGTGGCCTCTCTCTCTCTCACCGTTGGTCACTAATCCGGCCGCATCCCGTCCGCCGGGGAAAGGAAGGAAGTGCATCAAGCTTTCTGCTCGACAATAAGCAGGCAAAGACGTCCCGACCAAGGTACATGCCGTTTTCTCTCGACCAAGCTCCGCTGGCAGGCTTTACGCCACCGCCGCAGATTCCTCCCGCCGCCACCTAGTTACATCCCGACGACCTCCGTGTATCCTCCGCCTTTGCTCCACCGCCTGCCTTCCCACGCCGCCAATGTGGATCTTCCATAGTTCTTCGCCCAAAACATAGCTCGTCTCAAGCATACTTTCCATATTGCATTCTCGTCCTCACACCGTTTTAGACAAACACAACCGTGTTGTTATCTTCCCTTAGGACAAGGAATATGCTTCTTTTTGTCGTCGCATGTGTCAAAGAATCGTTATTGGCCAAGAATTGTTTCCTTTCTACCTCTTTTTTGCAAACAGGGCTATCCATTTCACCTCGTTGCTATTGCGACCTTTTGGTGAACTGCACAAATCACTTTTTTCTTAAGAGTGTTTTGTGCAGTTGTACTAAAATGTCACACGGGCAACGTCTCTACATTTCAGTGCGACTACACAAAGGGAGATTGGTTTTGCTCTATCCTCCGCATCCAACTTCGAGCCTAATCTTCTCCAACTAGTTAGTCTTAAGAGAGACTGCAAAGGTAACCGGCTTCTATTTGTGTGTTTATTGTTTCATCAGCAGTCCTCTATTATCGTAATCACACTTAATATCTTTGGAATAGGGACGCTCAACTCTATTTTAGTGGAACTGCACAAAATGATCGGAATGTTGCATGCTCCGCATAACTACTTTTTCCCAACATGCCTTGTTGATTTCGACAGAAATGGGGGACGTTGTCGCCAATGAAAGCATGGATCAATTTTAATTTAACACCTTCTCACAACTCGTCTTCATTGTGATGTAATTATTAGCTTCGATCCGCTAATAATTGACATGCATTAGCAAGGAAGTTAGTTTTTATTGTTTCGAAAAGAGCATTGATGGCAAGACACGCGAAACAAAAGTCGAAAGCTCACACCATCGCACAATTTCATGTCATTTGGAAAATTATTTGTATAGTACGTCAATTATATAAACAAATGATGGAAGCTTGATAGCATTGCCAGAAGCCTCTTCATCATCCGGGTCCATGTGCCATGCACAAAATTATATTCCTTCGTTCCTAAATATTTGTCTTTTTATAAATTTCAAACGGGCATATTTTAGAGTGTAGATTCACTCATTTTGCTTCGTATGTGTACTCCCTCCGTTCCTAAATATTCTATTCGTCTTTTTAGAGATTTCAACAAGTGACTACATACGGAGCAAAATGAGTGAATCTACACTCTAAAATATGTCTATATACATCCGTACGTGCCACTCCATTTGAAATATCTAAAAAGACAAATATTTGAGTAGTCACTCGTTGAAATCTCTAGAAAGACAAATACTCCGGAGTATATTGAAGAACCGAGGGGGTAGTGCACAACCGCATGGGAGACTCAGCCCGGTCGTTGCGCCGCATTAATAGTGAGTAATGAGCAGTCAAATCATAAGCCCCACCTTTCCCACTTTAAGTTGCTCTGAAGAAGCAACCATCAATACGCTCTTCTTTGAATCCGCTCATACTACTCCATCCACAATGTTTATACAGGCTCGTAAAAAATAAATAAATATGTGGGACCAAGGCGACTAGCGATCGGCCTGAAAAATAGCATTGGTAGTTATAGCACGGCGTCTATTACTAGAGGGAATAATGCGTACACACATGCATGTAGTGCATCCACCGGTACACACATGCATGCACTTACTCCACCGTAGTAGTACAATTACATGGAGAGAAAATTGTGGACTTGATTGCGGTTACGCCCTAATTAATTGAGCATTAAACCAAACACGCCTAAAGTCTCTTCCGGTGGTGGAAATGCATTGAGAGAAATGCACCATAATGAAGCGCATACCAGAACTGTGACAGAGGGAGGAGTAGTATGAAGGTGCAAAACCAAGTACGCCAGATGGCGGTCGGTCAACGCACCTCCTCTTGGCATATCAACGACATGTGGGACAGGAGCGTGAGCAAACCGATCTCAATTGACGGCAAAGAGCCAACCCGCTTCCTTGAGAGAGACGAGGAGCGAGAACACACGTATGGGCTCGTGACAGAGGCCAAGATATATTCGAGCATGGTTGGTTGATCGATATCATTCATTACATGTTGGGCTGCCGTTTTCCGCCCTTCTCCGGAATAAACGTGTACTTTATCGGAGATAAAAATAAGAGTACAGACGCCTCCACCATGCGGTTCTAGTAGTAGTACTACTCGTACTCATCGCGCTTGGCTCTTCGCCTCTTCGTGGAGTTGAACAATGATGGTACTCCGCATGTTGGGTACTACAAAGGTATGCCTCGATAATCGACACCGAATGGACTGATGCATGTCCACCGAGGGTAGGTTGCATTAGTCAAAGGCGAAGCGAGCTTCACCTTGTCCTCGCAAGCTTCTCCTCGTTATGCGAAGTTGACGGAGACACCAAAAAGTAGTGCTAGTCCATACTCCCTCCTTTCCGGTTAATATGGCTTAATCTTTTTGCGGGTAAATGAGAGAGCTTTATTCATATATAAGCATTCTTAGGACGATCGGCCAAGACAATGGTCACTAGGAAGCGAGGTACCGCAAAAAAGAAGTAGGAAGCGAGGTGTTTCATCAAGCCACTCTCGGCCACATTCAAAGTGCAAAGAAGCACGGTTTACGAAGATGCGCCGCAAGGTTTCTTGAATTGTTTACATGCCGAATAACAAAAAAGTGGAAATATTACCGAAGCGCTACTATTTGTAACAGGATATGAGCCGTAATTAAGCGAGAATTGTGGCAGTGTTCCATGCAATCAACTTCCATTATCACATGCGAGAACCCTCGAAGAGAACCAAATGTGTTGAAGATTGCTTTATCACATTTTAAAATTATAATAAGAGTGCGGACACTCCTCCATCCGGTTCCTAGTACTAGTATAGTACGTACCTTTATAGAGTATAGTAGTAGTACTAGTAAACTTTGCGCTTGGCTGTTCGCCTATTCGGGAGGTCGAACAATAATAGCACTAGTAGTATAGTGTATGCTTCTGGCGATCTGACACTGAATTAACTGTTGCACGTCCACCGCCTGAGCGAGGGAGAGCTTGCATTAGTCAAAAGTTTTTCCTTGTCCTGCGAGCCACCGCACGCAAGCTTCTCCCGTCCTGCAACCTTCTCCTCGTTCGGCAAGTTCACGGGACACAACAAAGTAATGCTAGTCCATACTGCCTTCTCTCCGGTTAATATGGCTTAATTTCAAACGAGATAAATACACTGTCTATCATCAGATATTTGTAAAAATACGGTCGATGGACTTCATAATACGCTCATTGTGCTCAATATATATATTTTCCGGTGTTTATACGGTCACTAGCTCACCCTGACTGAGTATGTGTGTGCATGCACGTGTAGGTTGAGCACTTGAACGTGACCGTGGGTGTTCCGTCGTGTGCTCGGACATGGATGCATTAGGGCGTCGCGTGCATTTCTGTGTCCATGTGTACGTGTGACTATTGCATACACGCAGGGGGAGTACGTGTAGGGGCCACTAAGGAGCAGTCAAATCACACAATAAGTTAGTCGGAAGAAGCAACCATCATTTCACTCTTGAATGACACGTACGCAATATAAAATGGTTGATATGGAGAGAAAAAGAAAACCACTATATATACACTAGCAGGAGCCTAATCTACAAGCCTGCTTGCTTAGGTTGCTCCCTTCACAAGCATAGAACGACGAGCCTGATCCCGCAGCTGGGGGAAGGGAACAATGTTCTGCGTAGACGCGGTCGACATCGGTGAGGGAGAAAACCCACAGTCGGTGCGTCCCAATCGGGGTCACTGCTGGTATGGGCCGATGTCGCGTCCCAACCGCCTCTTCTAGCTACAGCCCGACGTCCTGTGTAGTCCATCTTCCTTTTGGAGCCGGCTTGCTCCATCGCCGTAGCTCCATCTCCATGTCGATCTTTCTCTACTTCTACCGGCTTCTATTTGTGATGAGTTTATGTCTCATGAACTAGTGCTTGCATACTATTATTCTAATCACACTTCTTCAATATCTTTGCCATCGGGGATGCTCAGTCGATTTTAGTGGAACTGCACAAAAGCATCGTATGATCCGAGGGTGCCATCCGTCTTTCCCTTCGATGTGTTCTACTCGCCGTGAAATTAAATCATGTTTAGGGTTTAGGGTTTAAGTCGAGTGACCCCATCGGTAGTTTTTCTTTTCAGACACGCTCTCACAACTTTTTTCTTTAGTTGTGAAGTAAATATTGGCTATGATCTGTGAATCATTGAGATGCATCAGCATGCGTGTTAGTTTTCCTTTGTATTTGATGGAATGTTGTAATGGGGCAACCTTGGAATAGGAATGAAAATGGAGTGGAAAGTTTCATTTTTCCGGAGAAAAAATGGAAACGGAGAGAAACCAACATTTCATTTCGTTGGATCGCGCCATCTAGCCAAACCAACGTTTAAATCACGTCTGTCGTGTTCGTGTCTCACCCTCCTCCACGGCTCGACCCCACACGGTCGCTCGGCATGCCACTCACCGCAAACCGAGTATACGATAACTTTCCGCCGCTTGTCGATGGATCACGCCATGGAGTACTAGCACCATCGGAAGAGATTGACGAGTTGGGGAGGACAATAGCTGTAGTACGGACTCCCAAGAACTTTTTACATGCATGTTGTAGCCGACTATTGCGACCTTTTGAACGCCGAGCACCGCGTGCACCCGGAAGCGGCGGCGACGCTCTTCGGTCCGGCGCTACCGCTTCAATGCCGGGCGCCAAAGGAGAGGTTGCGTCCCGCTTCGCCGGGCATGAATGCAAAGATCGACCGCTTTGGCGAGAAGCACGCGCGGGTGATGAAGAGGGTTCGGGTTGGTCAGGACCGGCCGTGGTAGCGGTCCGGACGTGCGCAAACAAGAGATGATGTACGTTAATATTGCTACGTATATAATTAACAACGTAAATAATGTGCCAGTTGGACAAATATGATTGGAGATGGAGCTGCCAGCCCAACCAGCTGGGCAGGCACCTGCGTGGCAACATGCAGCCTCCAGGCCAACTCAGCAAGTGCCTGCGTGGCGGTATGCAGATCTTCGTGAAGATCGTACCACCGCGCCACCTTAGCTGCCTGCCTGCCTACATGGCGCCGCATGGATCGCTGGCCAGGGTGCATGTCGAAGCGAGGAGGAGCGGCGACGGACGGGACGGGCCTCGTTCCCGTCCCCAATAAAGCAAGGGGACACCTAAGCGATGCATTAAATGCAACTTATCTCATGAATACGAAATATAAGCTCATGGGCTATGAGGCCTTTTCCACCTCCTGTGTTCCACTGTGGCAGCCCCTTTTGACTATAAAATGAGGCCCATGGCATACTGGAGGGGGATTCGGCTCTTTGAAACCATGCATCCACCATAGCTAGTTCGAGAGCTTAAGAACTCTCCGAAATCTGACCACCAAAGCAGGACTAGGGTATTACGCATCCTCGTGGCCCGAACCTGGGTAAACGAACCTTGTGTTGACTGCTAATCCTGCTGCTCTCACAACCCTGCGCCCCGGCAACCGTGGTAGGGATTCTTGTGATCACATAGGTGTCGTTTCTCACCGACAGGGCCTTCTACGGGCCGTAGCATCAATGGGCCTTCTACGTGTCGTATGATCGATAGGCCAAACATGGGCCAATAACAAACCGCATTATGGGTCGTAAACGGGCTAGATTTGGAATCGTCCGTTCATGGGCCGACAATAACGGGTTGTCGTTAATCGGTCGTTTTGGATGACGCTATGAAAACGGCCCAATGGATTAACATGCTGCAAATGGGCCGATTTTAACCGCATGCTGAATTTGGCCCACAAGCAGAAAAGGCCAGTAATGGGCCGTAAGTAACCGAATGCTGGAAATGAGCCCAAGAATAAATGGGCTCTGAGATGGCCGACAGATAACACGGGTTGGAAATGGCCCAATGGAATAATGGGCCGTTAATGGGTATAAAGGGGTACACTGTGCATTGCGGGCCAGATTCACCACAGGCCGTTAATGGGCCAAGAGTTACAAATGGCCTCGTATGGGCCGAAAGACGTCATGGGCCATACATGGGCCGGAAGTTACAACGGGCTGGAATCATATTGGACGGCCCAGATGAAGCTACTGGGCTTAATTCCGATAGGCCGTAACGGGTCGTGACTTAGCGGGCCGTAAATGGGCTATATACGAACAGGCCGTTAACAGGCTTTCCGTTAGCCGGCCCGTTACCTTTTGAACAAGTCAAACGGCCGGCCTTTTCACTGGAATGGGCCTCTGTTGGAGCCGTGCCACGTGTCAACGTATCATAGGTGCCTCCTGCCAATGGATGGATGACATCTGTCCTAACGTTGCGTGTTTCCTCTGGCCAATGAGTATTTTACACGTGGAAAATCCCCATTGGTCCGGGCTGTTAACGGGTTATCGGATCCAAAACCGGACCCGATAGCTTAACGGCGACCCTTTATGGTGGATGCCACGTGTCGGTCACCCTTGACGAAAGCACTTCTATGACACGTGATTTATCGTCGTGGAAGTACACGTGATTTATCGTCGTGGAAGTGGACACTTCCGTGATGATAATTTTGGTAATGTCATGGAACACTTCTACGACAGCACAGGTATGAATATCTTGGTTCTGTCATAAAATTGTCATGGATGTACATGCATGACAGAAAACGTGACCTACTGTGACAAACACGTATCATCACGGAAGTGTCTTTTTTTGTAGTGGCATATGATCCAAGAAGAGAAAGTATGCTAGCTTATGCCTCTGCCTCACATGAAATTGCAATGACGACTACCGATCTTGTTAACAATTGCCTAGGATAATTCCGCACACTGACCCATCATTATTCCACACTCTCTACCTATAATATATAGTAATATATTCTAATTTTATGATAACAACACCTATTTTTTATATTTTAGTTCTCCGATATCATGCAAAGCTATCCTCTTCATACCCACAACAAAGTTTTATTTCTCGTTTCTAGATGAAAGCAAACGCTCGGTATACGTAGAGTTGTATCAGTGGCACATACGACTTGAGAGAATATTGATCTTACATTTAGCTCCTTGTGGGTTCGACACTCCATACATATCACATCCATCTTTGGAAATTGCTACGATGATTCCTTGCACTTGGGGATTATCAAGCATATGATAGAGAGTTTGATTCTCGAAGGTTAAGTGCTCTAGCTTGGGAGGACCATTCTAGTCACGAATCTTCTCTTTGTCCATGGTGCACTTGAACATGTCATCTGAAATGGCGTCAATGTTGTGCACACGGATTTTAGTTTTACCGTGCTCAAAATCAAAGAAAATGAAAGTGGGAGACAAAATCCCTGGAAGTACACTTGATGCATTGGCCCTCTATGATTCATTCCATGATCCACTTGGAACTGCCAGATTCATCACCAGATATGTATAATATTGCATAGAACTGCACGATGATCACTCGGTTACAAGGGTGTTCGAATGTAAAGTCTTCCACATTTTTTAGCAGCCAAAACTCAGAGCACCTATGCCTGGGAACTCATGAGAAAAAAATTCTTGCTATTATAGAGAACCCAAGAATAAAAGATGACCTGTTCCTGGATCCAAAAAAGGGGTGATTCTGATGTGCATGGCCCATTGTAAGGACTCTATTGAAAGAATTTAGGGTCGTATTCCGAGTGAATAGCGGCCCTTTGGTACCAGCACCTGCCTTGAACAACGGCAGTTCTTCACGAGGGAAAGGATATTTTAGTTCATCCACGACTTACATTACTTCATCTCCATATATCACGGTGTTGGAAATATGCCCTAGAGGCAATAATAAAGTGGTTATTATTATATTTCCTTGTTCATGATAATCGTTTATTATCCATGCTATAATTGTATTGACCGGAAACTCAAATGCATGTGTGGATACATAGACAACAACATGTCCCTAGTTAGCCTCTACTAGACTAGCTCGTTTATCAGAGATGGCTATGTTTTGCTAGGCATAGACATTGAGTTGTTATTTCATAATGGGATCACGTCATTAGGAGAATGATGTGATGGAAAAGACCCAAACTATAAACGTAGCATATGATCGTATCAAGTTTATTGCTATCATTTTCTCTGTGTCTAGTATATGTTCCTATTACCATTAGATCATGCAACTCATTGACACCGAAGGAGTATCTTCTGTCTACCAAATGTCGCGAAGTAACTGGGTGACTATAAAGGTGCTCTACAGGCATCTCCGAGGGTGTATGTTGAAGGAGAGTATCTCAGGAACCACTTGGTAATACAACATCACAATGAGCTCACAAACAATGTGACTAATGTGTTAGCCACGGGATCTTGTATTACGGAACGAGTAAAGAGACTTGCGGGTAACGAGATTTAACTAGGTATGGAGATACCGACGATCGAATCTCGGGCAAGTAACATACTGCTAGACAAAGGGAACTGCATACGGGATTTATTGAATACTTGGCATCGTGGTTCGACCGATAAATATCTTTGTGGAATATGTGGGAACCAATATGGGCATCCAGGTTCGGCTATTGGTTATTGACCAGAGAGGTGTCTCGGTCATTTCCACATGATTCTCGAACCTGTATGGCCCGTAGAGTAGTATTGGGCTTGGTGACTGAATGTTGTTCGAAGTCCCGGATGAGAACCCCGATGTCATGAGGAGCTCTGGAATCGTCTGGAGGTAAATATTTATACATGGGAAGTCATATTTTGGCTACCAGAAACGTTTCGGGTTTCACCGGTATTGTACCGGGAAGCTTCCGGAAGGTTCGGAAGGTTCTAGAAGGTTCCAGAGGATTCCGGAGGAATCTGGAAGGGTCCCTCCAGCACCTAGCGCATGCATGGGCTGTAGGGGGGCGTCCTAGACTTATTGGGCCAGGTGCACCAGCCACCTAAGGCCCGTCCGCCTTGGGGAAGGGAAACCCTAAGGGGGAGGGCCCTCCACTTTGCTTGGAGGGCACTCCTCCCCCTTTGTACGCCTCCCCTCCTTGGAGGAGGGGCTAGGGCTGTGCCCCCAGCCCTCCAACACCCCTATATATATTGCGGAGGAGGCGCAAGGTCTGGACACAACCATTCCCAGGCCCTGCTTCCTCCTCTCTCTCATGTTCTTCCTCGTTCGTAGTTCTGGAGGCGCTTGACGAAGCCCTGCTGGGGTTGCTCCACCACCATCTCCACCACGCCGTCGTGCTGGTTGACATCCCATCTACTTATCCTCCCTCTCTTGTTGGATCAAGAAGGATGAGACGTCGTCAAGCTGTACGTGTGCTAAACGCGGAGGTGACGTCCGTTCGGCACTTGATCGGGAGTTCGTGGATGGATCATGATTGGATCGCGAAGACGTTCGACTACATACACCGCGTTTCTTAATGCTTTCGCTTAGTGATCTACAAGGGTATGTAGATCCAGTCTCTCCTCTTGTAAATGTGCATCTCCTAGATTGATCTTGGTGAGCGTAGGAAATTTTCTGTTTCCCATGCAACGTTTCCCATCAGTGTCATCATGAGCTAGCTCTTGCGTACATCTCACGAGTAGGACACAAAGGAGTTTGTGGGCGTTGATATTCAGATTGCTTCCTTCCTTGGTCTTCTGTTGATTCGGCGGTATTGTGGGATGAAGCAGCCCGAACCAACTTAACATGTCCACGTACATGAGACCGGTTCCATCGACTGACATGCGACTTGTTGCATAAAGATGGCTGGTGGGTGTCTGTCTCTCCCACCTTAGTTGAATTGGATTCGACAAAGGCAGTCCTCGTAGAAGGTTAAATCGCAACTTGCATATCACCTGGTGGCTTTGTGTAGGTAAGAATCGTTCTTGCTAGATACCCATAGCAGCCACATAAAACAAGCAACAACAATTAGAGGACGTCTAACTTGTTTTTGCAGGGTATTTTGTGATATGATATGGCCAAAGACATGATGCGATATATTTGATGTATGAGATGATCATGTTTTGTATAGTTTATCACGACTTTCATGTCGATGAATACGGCAAACGGCAGGAGCCATAGACTTGTCTTTAATTATTGTATGACCTGCGTGTCAATCATTTTGTGCTATGTAATGTTTTACTTTATAGCTAAACAGTAGCAATAGTAGTAGAAGCATGGTTGGCGTGACAACCCCGATGGAGACACGGTGATGGAGATCATGATGATGGAGATCATGGTGTCATGTCGGTGATGTGGAGATCATGCCGGTGCTTTGGTGATGGAGATCAAAAGGACAAGATCATGTCACTCATGATTTGCATGTGATTTTAATCCTTTTATGCATCTTATTTTTCTTAGGACGACGCTAGCATTATAAGGTGACCCTTCACTAAAGTTTCAAGATAAATTTGTGTTCTCCCCAAGTGTGCAGCATTGTGAAAGTTCGTTGTTTTGAAGCACCATGTGATGATACGGTGTGATAGACTCTATGTTCACATACAACAGGTGCAAGCCAATTTTGCACATGCGGAACACTTGGGGTTAAACTTGACAAGCCTAGCATGTACAAACATAGCCTCGGAACACAAGAGACCGAAAGGCCGAACACGAGTCATATAGTAGATATGATCAACATGGAGATGTTCACCATTGAAACCACCTCATCTCACGTGATGATCGGACTTGGCTTGGTGAAATTGGATCCTGTTACACTCGGACAACCGGAGGGATGTTTATTTGAGTGGGAGTTCTTATGTAATATGACAAATTGAACTCATTTATCATGAAGAATAGTCTAAACTATCTTTGCAAATTATGTTGTAGATCAATGGCTCGCGCAGTAGCTCCCTTGAATTATAGTGCGTTCCTAGAGAAAGTTAAGCTGAAAGATGATGGAAGCAACTTTGTAGACTTGGCCCGTAATCTGAGGATTATTCTCATGGGTGCCCAAAATTCTTATGTCCTTGATGCACCGCTTGGTCTGCCACCCCCTCCAGCGACTACGGACGTTGTGAATGCCTGGCAGTCGCGTGTTGATGACTACACAATAGTTCAGTGCACCATGCTGTATGGCCTAGACCCGGGACTTCAAAGGCGTTTTGAACCTCATGGAGCATATGAGATGTTCTAATAGTTGAAGTTTAGCTTTGAGAAGAATGCCCAAATCGATAGGTATGAGACCTCTGATAAGTTCTGTCGGTGTTCTGGGAACGGGGGTCCCCAGACTTGCACTGCCATGCCCACAAAGATGGCTCCACAAGCAGTCTGCAGACGGCCCATCTTCACCAGCAAGCACTCAAGACCCTCGCGAGGGGCCAAGCCTCATGAGGCAGATGACACAAGACCTCCTCGGGAGTGTCCTCACCAGGCTGGCTCGCGAGGGGCGGAGAGATCAAGGCAAGGCAAACCTCGTGAGGTTCTCATGACGTGAGCCATGACGATCAAGGCCAGGCGGGCGCCAGCGTACTGTGTCCTTGCTTCCTCTTTGGTGCTAAGGGGGCAAGCGCAGGCGAGGAGTACCGAGGCGTTAAGCAAAGGTTTCCATATTGGTGCAACGAGACCAAGACCAGCAGGACGGCAAGACGGAGGTCATCGTGGAGCCCAAGACGGCGTCACCACCAGAGCCTTTGGCAGGCGAATACTACTTTTGTCAGGATAGCTTGTACTAGATTTCCCTTTCAAATTGGCCGTTGTGGCATCCCTTCCCGCTCAATATTTGGGAAGAGGACCAGGGCCTCTATAAATAGGACTAGTCACCACAGTAGGGGGGGGGGGATGCGATCCTCACCCATCAGAACTCATCTTGAGCGATCCTCACCCACACACCAGCTCACCAAGCACAATAACACCTCTCCTCAGGAGGATATTCTTCCATTGTACTATTCATCCTCAGCCCAAGAGGCAATCCACCACCACCACACTGGAGTAGGATATTACACCACAACGGTGGCCCGAACTAGTATAAATCTTGTCTCCTCGTGTTCTTTGGGTTCGGCGAGCTAGTCCTTGAGATCGTGGAGTGTGAGAGCGTGGGAGAGGAGAGATCTTTGTGTGCACCCCAGTGTTCGAACCTCAAGGGTTTTGCCGAAACCCTAAATCTGACATTTGTCGTGCCAGGTAGGGGTGCGCTGAAGGCTTCCTCTCGTCGATCCGTGCTTCACAGCTCCACCACAACCATGTCGGACGCTTGCCGCGCTTGCTGGCTGAAGCGCCGTCGCTTCGCCGCTTCAAGGCTGTGGATTCAGACGGCTCCCGTCGGCGGGCCTCCCCGTTGTTCTCCGTCGCCTGCTGCCAACGCCGCCACCGGCCCGGCAGGGAACGAGCAGCAAGCATCCTCACTGCACCCCATGGTGCGGCGGGACGGGCGCACCGCCACTCCGTCGCTGACCCCGGCCGGTTCATTGTCCCACGCTCGTCGCGCTCCCACGGACGCAGGCCGCGCTGCTCATGGCACGCGAGCTCCTACGCTACTGCCCCGTCGATGACCTCTACGAGGACTGGCTGGACCGCATCACCAAGATCGTCAGCGCCGCAGGGGGCTCCCCTGCACCATCCCTCACGCTGCCTCGCCCTCCGCCAGCTACAGGTGACATGGCTCATGGAGCGCCTCCACCACCTCTGCACCAAGACGGCGGCCCCGCGACGCGACCTGCCGCGCCAGGCACCCGCGCGTGAAGAAAGAAGCTGTCAAAAAGTCCCTCGGACGCAATAGAACGCTCCACCGCTCGCCGCACAGCCACGTCAGGATTTCTTGCCGCGGCAGGGCCTTGCACCACTTGCCGTGGCGGTGCGCAGGCACCAAGATCAAGCTCCACCTCCACGGCAGGCCCCGGTGACCACGGCAGAAGCCGCGCTTCACATCGAGTCGCTGGCCGGGCCGCAAGTTCAAGCCGGATCTGCCTCCTCGCTACGACTACACCCCCGACCCCGCAGAGTTCCTACAGCTCTACAAGTTGAGCATCGAGGCGGCTAACGGCGATGAGAAAGTCATGGAGAACTGGTTCCCCATGGCGCTCAAGGATGGTCTTGGCGCTTCGTGGCTCTGAACACCTCCTCGGCCCCATCTCCTCCTAGAATGAGATCTTGACCGCAAATCGCCAACTTCCAGGGCACTTTCATGGCCGCCCCGGCCACGGGTGACCTGCGCTGCGTCAAGCAACAACTAGGAGAGACCCTCCAGAAGTACATCTAGTGCTTCAACAACGTTCGCCTCAAGATCCCCAAGGTGATGGACGAGGCCATCATCTCTGCGTTCTTTGATGGCGTCCGCGACGTCAAGATGAAGGAGGAGCTCGCCATCCACGCAGGAGCCGCTCATCCTCGCTGTCGCTCAACTGGCGACCAAGTCGCGCAAGAGCCGAGGAGGACGCCTTTACCTCCTCGAGCTCCCGGCTGCCGACTCGGAGGAGAAGAATGCCAAGGCCAAGGACGTGAAGCGCAAGGGAGTCGCCGTGCTCACGGTGGAGCCAGACACGAAGTGCGGCAGGGACCAGCCTAAGTCATCCAAGAGAAATCGACCGTTCTGCGCCTTCCACAACGTGCACAGCCACAACACCAACGACTGTCAAGAGCTCAGGGCCATTCGCGATGGACGCTTCGGTCGACGCCACGAGCACAACGACCGGGGCTACGACCAAGGAGGAGGACACGGCGAAGAACGCTGGGACGACCGTGCCCCACGCCAGGAGTGGCGCAACCGGCCTCGTGAGGAACGTTGGCAGGACCAGCCTCGCGAGGGCGCCTGGAGGGATCAGCCTCGCGAGGACCACCCTCAGGGCAACGCCGGTCTTTTCCTTCGCTGCCTCCACCACCAAGAAGGAACGATGACCACCATCAAGACGAGGGGGCTGGGGGCTTCTAAGAGCCGCGCGCGATTGCCTGCATCTTGGGCGGAGCTCAAGCCCCAACCTCTCAACGCATCTTCTCACAGTTTGCTCGCGAGGTGAATGCAGTCCTCCCCAGGCTCGAGGCCACGCGCCCGCTCAGGTGGTCCAAGTGCGCCATCACCTTCAGTTCGGCAGATCAGCCCAAGTGCGCGGCAACTGCTGGCGCTCTCCCGATGCTTTGTTCGCCCGTCATCAGCAACATACAAGTCACCAAGACCCTCATCGACGGGGGCGTAGGGCTCAAAATCCTGTCCATCGAGACGTTCGACAGCCTTCAAGTACCATACGATCAACTTTAGCCTACCAAGCCCTTCTCAGGAGTGACTGGTGGCTCTACCATGCTGTTAGGGCAGGTCCGCCTTCCCGTCACCTTCGAAGAACGCAACAACTACCGCACTGAGCTCATCGACTTTGACGTCGCTCACATCCGTCTGCCATATAATGCCACCGACTTCAAGTTCATGGCAGTGACGCACCACGGCTACAACGTCCTCAAGATGCCAGGAAGCGGCGGGATCATCACGGTTGTCGGTGTCAAAACCGGCGGATCTCGGGTAGGGGGTCCCGATCTGTGCGTCTAGGCTGATGGTAACAGGAAGCAAGGGACACAGATGTTTACCCAGGTTCGGGCCCTCTTGATGGAGGTAAAACCCTACTTCCTGCTTGATTAATATTGAAGATATGGGTAGTACAAGAGTAGTTCTACCACGAGATCGTAGAGGCTAAACCCTAGGAGCTAGCCTATGATGGTATGATTGTAATTGTTTTATATATCTATCGACTAGCCTGGCCTCGGTTTATATAATGCACCAGAGGCCTAGGATAACAAGAGTCCTAGCCGAATACGCCGGTGGGGGAGGAGTCCTTGTCTTGATCACCAAGTCTTGTAGAATCTTCCTTGTATGCGGTATGTCCGAATCCAGCCCATGAGTATACGGCCATGGGGGTCCTCGGCCCAATCTAATAGATCGGGAGATGACATGGTGAGTACCCCCTAGTCCAGGACACAGTCAGTAGCCCCCTGAACCGGTCTTCAAGTTAGGAACGCTCCTCGATTCTTCCGAACTGTTCTTCATCTTCGGTCGTTGGTCTTGAAAACTGGTTCAACAAATATTCTCATCCTCGATCTTGAGGATCGCCGAAGTGCATCCGAAGAGTTTACACGTCGGGTATCCAGAGAGCCCCTTTAAGTTTCCGGCCTTTATCAATGCCTTGTTATTTTTATGCCCTACTTCGGGTTTGAAGTTTTTCCCGGGAGGCAGTGTCCTCTTGCGTCCGAGCTCCAACGCCGGACTGCATTCGAGGTATCTTTTGCGTGAGCACCAATGCCGGACCGCTTCCGAGCTCCAACGCGAAATGTATCCAGCTCCAATGCCGGACTGTGTCCAAGCTCCAACGCCGGACTGTATCCGGGCTCCAACGCCGGACTCTACCCAAGATGTCATAGATCATCTTGTTTCAAAAAAGTTGAAGGAGTTTAGCCGAGCTTAATGCCGGAAATGCCTTCTATGGAGCTAGCCGCTAGCGCCCGAGCTTTATGCCAGACTGCTTCCAAGGTGGTGCACCACCCCGATCATGGGCCGACTTTTTGTGAATATTTTTAACTGGTGCGATTTATTCTCTGCCGATGTATATCCGGTAGCCCTCAAGGTGTGTATCGGTCTAAAACCCAAGATGCACTGAAGGCCAAGATAAAATCATTGCTCCCAAGCCCTCGAGACTCGGTCGATGCGTGAAATCGGCACGAGGATCAATTCCTAACTCGGCAAGAAGATACATAGGAATAAAAAACACGGTAATATATTAGAGATAATAGTGATCGTGAACGGGCCCGAGAGAGGGTCGTGAAGTCGCCATAATATACTAGCTTGATGCCCGATAGGTCCATATGGTACCTATTATTGTAGAAGACAAGTTTTCCCATAGTTCGGTCAAGGGAACACTTGGCGCTTGAAATTTTCTCGCATTGAAATAGGCAATGCAAGAGCCCCGAGACATCGGGTCGAGTGGCAACACCGCATCGTGGGATCGATGTGCCCCTTTAATATTTGTAAATAATGAGCGCAAAGCCCAGTAGCCCCTGAGCCTTAATGTGGGCACGGGTGGCCGAATTAAGGATTGATATCCAGAATAAAATCACAGATTATGTGTATGATTATATGTATCCAAGTACTGTACATCATTATTTTGACTCCATTGTGACCGTTTATCAGTTGAAAGTGGCCCATCGTCGGCTTCTACCCCTTGGTAGATACTACGCAGGGTGTTTCCGCACTAACAAAACAACCCTTAGCTAATGTCTCGGTGCCCGAAGGCGGTTGTGTTAGCAGAAACGAGGCAATCAGATGTGTGGGCTTTAAAACTTTCGCTTAGTCATAGGAGCTTTATACTGGGGAAGCTAGCTATGAGCCCCCGGTTAGTGTTCGGCGACAGCCGAGGTCAAGCCGTAAACACTTCGGCCAATGTTATGAACGGCCCGTCATTTAACATAGTCATCGGATCGTTGACGATTTCGCCTATTGTGACGGTCGGTTTTCGGCTTTCTCCAGCGAGGTGCTTGACCATGCGGTGGAAGCACAATCACTGTGGTTCTCCCTTGGCACACCTAGCCAAACAAAGCGGAACGTAGGAGGCAAGCACAGAGAGCCGCAACCCAACTATCAATCAAGACACAATTCGAAACCGATGCATATATAGCAATATCCGAGAATGTTTTTGCCAAATCCCTAAAGGTGTCCGACGTTGCACTGCGAGACTAATGCTGGAAACGCACAAATAGTTTAAAAGTGCCATAGGCTCGGAAAGCCAAAAAACTTATTCAAAAGTTTAATGTCCGAACTAGATTAAGTGTTCGGTGCCAAATCCAAAATTGGTCTCAGAAAAAAGGTGTTTCTGTCGTGCTTTAACATGACACACCCTATCTCGAGACTTCAAGCGGGTCAGCCTATGGCTTCAACCTCCTGTCCCGACGGCGAAGTACTTCTCGTTAGGCCAGTTTAGCAAACTTTAGTGGCTTTGAGAGAGAAATTAGGCTCCCCGGCTATTGACCGCACACTCACGTCGAAAAAAGGAGTGATAGAAAAAAGACTTTGCAACGACTAAGAAGAAGAACACTTATTATAAAACAGCTCACATAAATTTAAGAGCCCCCGAGTGACTTGGGTAAAATAATAATTGTATGTACCGAAGTACTTATATCATATCTATGTTCACACGAACTTTAAACGCATCTTAACCGACAGTCGGCTTCTCCCTCTTGATAAGGACCGAAAAAGTGTTATGTACTCCAATTGCCGAGAATATCGACGGTGTTTAGATAACTGTGCAATTAGGTCATAAGGTCAGAATGGCATAAAGCGCACTTTCGGGGAACTTATGCTATATATGCGATAAAGTGTAAGAAGCATCTTCAAAGAAAATAGTACCCCCACCGATACCTTTCTTCGGTGCTCATTGTTAATATGAGACTTGTGCAATAGATTTTTTGTACTCATGAGTTCCATTGTGTGCCGACTATAATTGAAAACAGTAAGAGCGCTAGCTTTTGGCTTCATCCAGTCTGAGGTCCGGCTCGGGTGACCCGATCGTGACAATCGCAGAGATGCTCCCTTTACTCCCTAGCCGAACAATCGGGAACGTAGGGGTAAACACAGGAGCAAGGCAACCCAGCTTGCAAATCACTTAGGTCAATATGGTGCATATTGTGGCGTAATACACGAACAAGGAACGAAGTCATACAAGTATAATCATATGCAAGAGGAAAAGCTCCAGCAAGGGAGCCCCCAAGTAAACGGGGTATTTGAATTTGTGCGTCACAAACAAAGTTTGGACAAGGAAATTTTTTTACAAGCTACTTTTTTCCAAAAGAAAGTATAATGCTTGGTCGAACCGAACATAAATTAAAAATTTAGAACTTTGAGCATGAAGGCAACTTAGCTGCTTAATGTGTTTGGTATTGATGACGCGGTCCGAGCTTGATGCGGGACAAGGTTCCATCCCCCAAGCCGGTCCCGAGGTGGCGGAGCAAAGAGCTCGGCACTCCGAAGTGGTGACATAGCACGGTCAATGCAGCCGGGCAGAGTGATGTTTGAAGTCCCCATCATGGGGTAATGAAGTGTCGACGAAGCCCTGGCCCGACCAAGGTGACGCCTAAAGGATATAGTCCGGTGGATCATTTTCCGTGCACAAAAAATAGTGCGTACCGGGGATAATAGTAATAAAAAATGTTGAATAATAAATAATTTATGCAAAGTGAGTAATAAAAGAAATATGGCTGGCGCCAAGTCAATGTCGATGCGAGGCGTCGGTGATGCGGTAAAGGCATAAAAAGCTCGAATTCACAAGTCGGTCCGAGTTAGGATCGGCGTTCACGGACTATGTACGGAAACTGGCCGAACCACCATACGACTATCGTTAATGCGGCCACCATTTGTAGACCTGTGTACAGATGATGGGAAAACCAGAGTAATAATTCCTTGGAAAAAATGAACCCAAACAAGCAAAAAAAATACTAGGATTAATAGCACCTGGTTTATTTGTTGTAGCAATCCGAAGGAAGGTGATTCCCAAAATTGGGACTCGATCCGCACACCCATTGCCTGACGGGTGATAAAGCGACAAAGATGGCAATCTTGGCAAAGGTTGGCTCGCCAAGGCAAAGCCCTCGGTCCGCCTAACGTGATGGAGCCGGTCGGCTAGTGACGCCAAGTCTGCGGAGTAGGTTGATGAAGAGATGGCGAAGCCCCGGCCCAAACGAGATGTCGAAGCCTCGATGTCACCGATGAGTCGAAGTAGGTCGGCGTGATGGACACCGGCTTGAAGAAGCAACAGTCTGACCTGCCGATGCGTGTCGTGGACGTGGTCAATGCCGCTTGATGAAGTGACCGTCTTGGCGATGCGGTGTGCTGCCCGTGTAATCCATGGGGGCGACGATGTTGGTGATGATTTATCCTTCGATGCCGAACTCTTGTTCGGCTTGCCGAGATGATGATCCAAAGAAGTTGAGCTCGGCTCAACAAAGTGACGACGTGTTTAAGCGCATTTCGGTAGTGCCGTGGAGCAATATTGCCGGACTGGTTTGACACCAGCATGATGTTGAAGATCATGTTCAAAAGATTTTAAAGTTAATGGATGTGTTCGGGAACAAAACACAATACCCCATACAAAATTTCCTTCAAAAAGGATGTCCGAAATCCCGTTCATAAAAAAGACGAACTTGGGTCGGATTCGCTGCTGCCAGTAAAACAGATCCAAAAAGTGATGCACTAATCGGAAGGTTCCGGAGTTTGGGCCGGTCGGATCGAGCTGAAATTTTTAGGGTGGTAGATATAGGAATTCCACACCGATCAACGGTTGGATCTTCCAAAGGACGTCCGAAAGCAAGCTGGACACCACGCCCTAAACTCATCCAAATTCTCGTCCAGATTTAACAGGGCTCCGGTATATCCCGGATTGCCAGAGATTCCTCCATCGGAACTCGACGAAATTTTCCAGGGTTGTTGTAGACTCAATTCCGCATAATTCCACCGAAGCAATCGTTAAAAGGACACTTGAGGAGGCGGTGGCGGCGGACACAAGTTCGCTGTCTAGAAAAAGACGATCTACCGAGGGCAATGTTGACGTTGAGCCCGGGCTCCTGGATGATTCCTCCATGATCTTGATAGAGATCGGAGTTGATGTTGATGAATGCCCTCATCCGAACATGACGATCGGAGGTAGGGTGCGATCCTTGGTCGAACCAAGGTGACCGGTCGGTAGTGGTGACGAAGATGCCGAAGTCGCAGTTGATCTGCAGGCGAGCCATCGACCTTTTGCTGAACACACAATGGAACTCTCAATGAAAGCACCAATGTCGGTGTCAAAACCGGCGGATCTCGGGTAGGGGGTCCCGATTTGTGCGCCTAGGCTGATGGTAACAGGAAGCAAGGGACACAGATGTTTACCCAGGTTCGGGCCCTCTCGATGGAGGTAAAATCCTACTTTCTGCTTGATTAATATTGAAGATATGGGTAGTACAAGAGTAGATCTACCACAAGATCGTAGAGGCTAAACCCTAGGAGCTAGCCTATGATGGTATGATTGTAATTGTTGTATATATCTATCGACTAGCCTGGCCTCGGTTTATATAATGCACCAGAGGCCTAGGATAACAAGAGTCCTAGCCGAATACGCCGGTGAGGGAGGAGTCCTTGTCTTGATCACCAAGTCTTGTGGAATCTTCCTTGTATGCGGCAGCTGTCTGAACTGGCCCGTGAGTATACGGCCATGGGGGTCCTTGGCCCAATATAATAGATCGGGAGATGACGTGGTGAGTACCCCTTAGTCCAGGACACCGTCAACGGTCCCCTGCGAGGAAAGAGATGCGGTGTGCTCTCTCGAGCGCGCCTTCCAAGCAGCGTTAATCGAAGACCCCGACAATAGTGCAGCTCGGTACCCTCCTAAAGCCATCCCCAAGAAGAAGAAGCAATTACTCCGTGTCGAACCTTAAGAGAGCGGCGCCGCAAGTGGTACCTCGTCAGGATCAGCGCCCGCGCCTAGGGCGCCTCCCTCCCTCGCATAGGAAGGCGCGCCCGATGCCCTCCTCGGGAAGGGCTCGGGGGCTCTCTTTTGGAGGGCCTCAGACCTTGCCAACGTCATGAGGGAGGCGCTCGGGCACCACATGGAGGCGTGCTTTGCAGCACATTTCCCTCAGGAGGACACGTACGAGGCGCTGGCGCTGAATCTACCCAGACCACTTCACTCGAGAACTGCGGCAGGATGCAAGGGCCATGTGGTGCGCCGCTCACCGGCACGGCCCCCATCCAGGCGAGGATGCCAGTCAGCGTCACGCCAGCGCCCTGTGGCTCAACAAGGCGGCTCAGAGCCCTTTGCCGGCTTTCAAGGCGTGCCTCACAGCTACGCGCATGCCCTTTGGCTGCCCGGCGTGGCGTTCGCCTTCCAGGCGACCTATGGAGCATCTTGGCGGCTCGAGGCGAGCACCACGCTTGATCTTGGCGAGAGATGGAGACAGTCCTCAAGGAACCACCTGGACCCCCAGGGCCTCCTAAGGCTCAGGACCCCGGTGGCTCATGAGGAGCAACCCCTGGACCACGCATCTTCAGCTGCCTCAACACCCCTTCCACGATGGAACCAGGTGACATCTTTCAAGTTCTTTGGTGGAGGCGCCCTGGGCTGCATCATTCCTGTGTAGCGTGGGTCCGTCCCTGTGGCATGTATCCCTTTACATCTTTAGCTTACCTTGCTGGGGGCGCCCCACGGAGTGCACCATCCCCAAGCCGCTCGGGTCTGACCCAGTGGCATGTATCTCCCCTACATTTATCTAAGCCAGTTTGCTTCCATGCTTAATCTATCTATGACTATCACCTCCTTGATTGTCACCTACCAAGGGAGCCGCTACTTCGCAAACCACGGCAGCTTGTGCATGGGTCCGTCTCAAGAACGCGTCGACAAATCTGAAAGTCGGCTCTAGCCGCCATGACACACCCATGCGACACCTCACCAGGCCCTCAGTACCTCCACTCTCTTGCGGAGCGACCAGTGGCCGGCCGGCAATTATAATGGCAATCTGTGCCCCTCCTCGCATTGACTTGCAGGAACCTCCCGAGGATAACAGCTGGCGGTAGCGCGGGCTCCCTCTCCTCCCATGCGATTCGCTTGCTCGTTAAAAAGGGGGCTCCTGAGCATCGCAATTCAGGAGCTCTTACTGGCTCTCCAGCCCTCACCCCCTGGCCTTGACCACGGCATCGATCACGACTGGCATACCGGTAGTGAGCTCGCTTGAGGCGGGGACACGAGGACGTGAAAGCACGAAGGAGAGCATGGGGAAGAGGAGGAGACTCACACAGGCCTAACCTGGCTATGCTATGACCGCCTATGCACGAGTCTGGCGCCTCGCGAAGGACCGACCCTGGATTGCGAAGATAAGTTTCACGCTCGGGTCAACCAATCACTACGGCATAGATTTCTCATTGGTGTTGCCCCGCTACGGCAACTTAATCTCCCTTTCCTACCTCTTGGCGGTCGCTTGCGCGCTAAAGGGGACCTCCTGAGCATCGCGGCTCAGGGGCTCTTACTGGACCTTGGGCCGCTCACCTCCTGGCCTTGACCACGGCATCGTGACACAGCATACCGACGGTACCGCGGCCTACACAGGGGCCGGGACTTGTCAGCATGGAGCACCAAGCCGTTGCGAGGTTGGAAAGGGAAACCGAGCCACGGCGGGACACGCACATGCACAATTTTGTAATAAGGGTAATATCAACAAAGGACATTGCGGACCCTTTACACGCCCCCGCAGGGTATTTCTCGATTCCTCACAGGGAACAAAAGGAAAGAACTTCTAGAAGCCCTATCTATGCGTGCCCCAGTGGCCGACGCCATCATCAACTATGGGCCATGGGAGGCTGCCACCAACCTCATCCATATCAGCGGCGGCGGCCAGACGAGCCTGACCTTCGGTAGCGGCGAGAGCTTGGGGGCCGCGTGGTAGCCGTCGCTCATCTCCGAGTCTCGTAGAGCTCGGGAGAATCATTGAACTCCGTCATTCTTTGCTCTGAGAGGCCCGTGGGCGGCAGACGGCGAGCCCTGCCTTTGGCAAATCTGGCGGCCCCTTTGGAAGCGGCGCTCAGCGACGGCCTTCCGCGTCGAAGACTTTGAAGGACAGCATGGAGGCGCCGTCATACTCGAAGTGGATTGCGAGGGCGCCTTCCGCATGGCACACTCGAGCGACCTCACCCCAGCCTCGGGTCATGAAGATCTTGCCCGTGGAGATGGCTTCAACTTTCGCTCTAGTCGCCCGGTGTGTGCAGTCGGCGTGCTAGAGCCAAAGCTCGAGGGGGCCCCTCGGCGGCATCTCGGCAGAGAAGAAGGAAGGGAAGCGGATCCAAGTGCGCAGAGACATCACCGCCCACAGCACAAGTTCGCGCGAGAAATACGCGGCGTGGACTCGAGGGCGGCAATGACTGCCATCATGCGCGGCAAGACCATGGTGGCAGGGCGCCCGCCGCCTCTTCCTCCTGAGCCCTCAGCTTGGGCGTACAGGGGCAACGGATACCCAGGAGGAGGTTGCTCGTACCAAGGCCTTGTCACCTCCTGCATCACCACCATGTCACGGTGGTGGGCCGGCCTCTTCTTGAGCAGAAGCGGCCCTGGCTCATCACGGGGAGTCTTTCCTTTCTCCACAATGGAAAACCTTCGGATGGGCGCCATTGGTGTCACTACTGGCAATGGAGCGAAGGGGGAGAAGCGAGCGGAATGGGAAGAGATGGGCGACGGGGGCTCTGCCCCCCCTCCCCATTTATAGCAGGAAAGGCCAACCATCGCCCCCACGATCAGAGGTAATGATGGTTTTTCCTTGCATATAGCCGGGAGTTGTCAAGTCGGGCAGTTGCCGAGGCGGCGTGGGGAAGCGGAGACGCCCACGTCCAATCAACCGCCACACGTCGACCAAGGCCGCAGGCTATTGGGGCCATGGCGCGCACTTGCCCTTTGGCCGCCTCGAAGCCAAGTCCGGCGTGCCTTGGGCCGGGGCTCTTGTCGGTGTTCTAAGCAGGGTCCCAGACTTGCACACTGCGGCCCACGGCATGGCTCCTCAAGCGGGCAGATACGGCCCATCTTCACCAGCAAGCACTCAAGACCCTCGCGAGGCGGACGACACAAGACCTCCTCGGGAGCGGCCGCACCAGGCTTTCTCGCGAGGGGCGGAGAGATCATGGCAAGGCAAACCTCGCGAGGTTCTCATGATGTGAGCCATGACAATCAAGGTCAGGCGGGCGCCAACGCGCATAGTGTCCTTGCTTCCTCTTTGGTGCTAAGGGGGTAAGCATAGGCGAGGAGTACTGAGGCGTCAAGCAAAGGTTTCCATATCGGTGCAACAAGACCAAGACCAGCAAGACGGCAAGACGGAGGTCATCGTGGAGCCCAAGACGGCGTCACCACCAGAGCCTTTGGCAGGCAAAGACTACTTTTATCAGGATAGCTTGTACTAGTTGTCCCCTTTCAAATTGTCCGTTGTGACAGGGACTAAATCCATCGAGCTTGTTTATCCCCTTTTCCTCCTCGGTTCCTCAGTTGGGCAAGATAAGCATTCCCAGAGAGGCGTACTCAACTGGTGAAACTTCTCCTTTCCTTCGATTTCGGATTTCTCTGCATGCATGGATTTAGTTCTTATTTATCCGGATCTTGCATTTCTCCTCTTTATGTGGCAATTTTTACTTTTCTCGTATCATTTTTAGGCATCGTAGATCATGTGTTGTAATTCTCTCCTAAAACATTTATGGATGTATACGTATGCAAATAAATCCTTGTACTTATTTCTGTTGCGCCAAATGACGCAAAGAACCATTGAATTCATGTTCACATTGGAAAGAAAAAACCTTACTTTAGTTATTTTAGTTGTGGACAAGCACATACAGTAACAAATTTAACCCTTATTTTTGCGAATAAAAGCAATCCTCTTTAATAAAGAAATAATGAAGGTTTGTTGTATACAATGAGATGTACCTATAGATTTTAATTTGGTAGTATAGAATCTCATTGAAGATCATGCTATGTTGAACATATGTGTATTTTTGAGTAATCTCCAATTGCGCAAAATGACAGAGACCCACTAAACACCATTTGTGCTCTGAGATAAAAATCCATTTATCAGTAGCGCTATTTGTCTACTACATGCTTCATAAAAGTGTTCTAAAATGTATATGATTGCAGTCCTTTGATAACCTGATACAACATGTAAGTACCATCGACCACTGACATGAAAAGGAAAGTAAAATACTTACGTTACTTTGGAAATGACCTCAGGCTGAACCCACACATGTCATTAGTTGAGCTCATTGAGACTAAATTTCCTGACTGACCAATTACATTATCTCCACACTTCTGCTTCTATTCTTTCAACATGGACTGTTTACATGTGGCACACACTGTTGGCGCTTTTCAAATAAACTAGCAATAGACCGCCTTTTCCTCATGGACCCGTTGCGCCAAATGGCAGAGACCCGCTGAATCCATGTTCATATTGAAAAGAGAATCATGGTTTAGTTGGTTTGTTGTTGGCAAACATATAAGGTAACAAATTTAATGCCCTTTAATAATTAAAAAAACATGGCTTGTTGTCTACAAAGAGATGTACACATCGTGTATGTTCAAAAACATGGCTCTTTGAACATATTACATGACTCGACATCTTCTTGTAGGAAAGAAAAAAAGCAAAGAGAGAAGCATCGAGGAATCAGTATAACAATTTTGAAATACAATAATTTTGAAATCTTGCAAAATCATAACAAAAATTTTAGGAGATATGAACAATTAGAAATACATTATCTTTGAAGGTTGAGTAAAATATGTCTTTTGGATTGAGCAAATATATAGCTGCAGAAATTTTGCAAATTAACACATAACAAGAATCTAAGGCTCTCTAGACTCCTTTTCCTTGCTAAATATGCACGCTTTCCATGGAAATTTTTCAATATATTTGTTATATAAACAAATGCTTGCTTTCTTTCCTTTTTTTGAAGCAGGTCGCATGCCATCAACAGCCCAACACCGAACAACCAGAGCCCAGTCACAACAATCATGCACGAGCAGCAAGCCAGCAAAGAAACACAACAGGTGCCCAGACACATACACATAACTAAGCCAGTTGTAACCAAACACACAACAAGAACTTGTAGCTAGCAAGCTTAGCGCCACGACCAAGTATGTATGATGCTACCACCAAGCCAGCCACAACAATCATGCACGCAACGGCAAGCCAGTAAAAAAATACAATGGGTGCCCGGACACACACAACACTAAGTCAGCAAGCACACACACAACAAGAACCTGTAGCAATCGAGCACGGAGGATAGGAGGACAGTTGGGACCGGAACAAAATTACCTTGCAGCATGATCATGGCCAGCACTAATTAGCATGGCCCTATGGGCCACAGTTGCAAAATCTAAGAATGATCCATGAGAAGGTGCACGCAAATTTAACTACTTGGCATAAAATAGCATAAGTTCATCATCTAACAACAGTAGACTAAAGAGGTAAACTATCATAGAAGAGATTATGTGTGCAGATATGATGATATATGAGACCATTCGATTATTCCATTTGATGTGATGATATGAAGCGAACATCGAACCGACTCTTTCTTTTCTCAAAGCAATAACACCAGAATCATCTTCAGTATGAAGGGCACACAGCAATCATGCCTCAGAATAAAAAAAACTCAACTCAAAGAGCATTGTATTGGGTTCTTTTACCTGCCCCCCAAAACCTAAACTATAATTCTTAGAGAGATGGGTTGAAAAACAGAAAAAGGCAAGTGACCATAATTGCTAGTGAGGCCCGAGGGTGATATATTGCTAGTCAGGATTCAATAGCAACAAATGTGAAAAGCTCTTTTTTCTATCTCCAAGTTTAACGATCAACATTTTCTACCCCAAGATGCCAAAAACCCTACTACTCTTTTGCACATATAAAATCATTTGCTGGGCCAGAACATTGTGCAAATTATATTTCTAGGCCAATGGGTGCTCCTCTTCTACGTGCGCGCACAAGGAGGCGACCTCATGGTCCTCGTAGCAATAGGGGTATGTGAACTCGGGTCTGGCCACCTTCTCGCCATCCATGTCCAGCTCCTCCCTTTCTAACCTTCTAGCAAGAACTTTAAGGCATGTCAAACATATACGAACAAAGTGCCAAATTTATAGATTGGTAATATTCAGGCATACTAATTGAAGGAGCTCCTTAAAGAAAATGGAAAGAACAACTTGAAAACTGAGTGTCATTTGTGCGGAAGTTCACAGAATAAATAGGAGATGATAATTTCCAACAGTAGAAATAGGATAGCCTAAAGGAGGATAGGTTGATAGTACTTTCGGCCCCAAAATAAGTGAGACACTTATTTTGGGACGGAGGGAGAATACTATAATTTAGTTACCCAGTCGATTTATTTCTGGCCTTAACCAGCCTCTTAATCATCCTGACATTATGTGCATGCCATCATATTTCTACCTTCCGCAGCATATTAGCATCAGTTATATCTAGCATTATCCGACTCTTACCTTCAGCAGCATTTTCTAAAGAAGTACAGAAGGCAAAAATTAGCAGCAGCTATACACTAACTGCATATGAAGAACGCCGAAACATCAAAATATATACACCTTATCTAAAGGAAAAGAGTACAATTATAATACCATACGCAGGGTATTTATGGAACACACTATGCTGTAGAAGCGATGGCAAATTGTTACCTCGGAAATTTAATGGAATGCCAAGAAATATTTTCCAAGATATAGCTCCGAACACCATCTTTTCCATGACTATAGCCAGAGGGCCTGAAATGAGAAGGTGGTAAGCAGCACAAGCAACAATCTTATTTTGGAGAATAGCTTGTTTATCAGCCATTACATGCAGTTGAGGTAATGTCATGGAGTAATTATCTTGCTGTCAAGTGCTTGTGAGATAGCCCTTTATAAACCCGATGTATCAAGAAATTTTGAAGGATTAACTGAACGCACACACATAATACAAAACTGGTGCTTTCTGAATATATTCCATGGTCCTCTGGATAAAAAACTTATTCACAAACCTTCTGAATCAATTTGTGCAAAGTCTTATATATAGAAAAATGATCTGAATGTTGAAGAGTAACAAACACGTAAATTACAGGCCTAAATCTGCAAAGAAAATTTTATTTTTTTGAATTTTGCGAGGAGTATTTCCAAACCTTCTATTCCAAAATCAACTAAAAATTGCAATAGGAAAAAAAATGCATGGATAAAATTCTTGCCTCAGACATCTCATACTCTCTCTGAAGACCTAAATCTGAAATACATACCGTCGGGGTTCTGGTCCAAGCCAGAGAAGAGCAACCGCCGTTTGAGGCGCCCGCGTCTGCCCCTATTGCTCCTTGCGCCCCAGGCGGGCTGAGCGTCTCCTCATGCCTCGTTTCCTGAGAAGAAGAAAGGGAGGAGGTCACATTTAAACGCCGTCGGTTGATGCTCAGCTGGCCAAGGCAACGACATGGTGAGGAGGACGAGGCGTCGTCGAGTTGGGAAGGCCTCCGGACTCTCATGCCCCTTCATCCCAGCTTGAAGACCTGCCGCTGTGGCGCTGTCCCAGCTTCCCCGGCACGACGACCTGCGCGCCCGATCCATAGCCATAGTGCGCGGCGGCGCCGGATCAGAAACATGGGCAAGGAGAATTGATGGGGAGGGAATGGAGTGGCATCTGACAAGCGAGGGTGCATTAGCTTGGGCCTGGGTACATGTGATAAACAAGAGAAGTAGAATGATAAGAGAGCTAGATACCTCATGGACGATCCACCGAGGCTAGAGTTCAAGATCGGCAAGCAAACGCGTGCTGGGCGGCGGCCGCAAGCACCTGGAAGTGATGTTGGATCTGTCCCTCTCGTAGGGAAGGGAGCGATGGTGATGGATGAGGGCGACAGAGATGCCTCCTGTCAATGAAGATGATGAGATGGCGCCGGCAGAGCATGGGGCGGCCGCACCTCGGCCACCATGCGGCACGGCGAGGCATGCCGTCTGGCGCGGATGCTGTGCCCCTCCTCCCGTCAACGAAGACCATGCGATCCCCGGAATCTAAGCACCAGCGGCGTGGTGATTTTCGTCGGAGCGGCAACATCAGAAACCGAGAGGAGACGGCGGCAGCGGCGGTAGTAGGTAAGGGAGATTGGAGATAAGGAAAGGAAAACTGGAGGCTCCCATGGCTCGCGAGATATTTTGCCAGTCCAAAAAAACCGGGAGGTGAGGCACCCACGACGCCCGCACGATGCATCGGTCAGCCAGGGCCCCACGTGCACATGCATCGAGCGGTCGAGCCCAGCCTCTCTCTCTCTCCAAATGCAGATGAGACGCAAAACCACACACATCAAAAAAACAAGCCCATCCACCGATCTGTGGGACCAGCAGCCAACGCGACCCACCTGTCACAGTACGCGAGGTGAATGTGTATGCGTTGTGCGGGTATATACGGTCGATCCATCTGTCTTTCCCACTCGTACTCGCATATCAAATCGCAGAGAGTTGTTGACTCCCCGCAACCCACGACCGCATGCAAACCGCCCACCCATCTCGTGAGGCGCACATCCAACACAGCCGACGAGTGGGACCGACAACAGCATCGGCCCACCTGTCATCAGGACGAGGGCGCATGCGCCAGCCAACTCCTTTGCACCCCCACGACGCACGCCACGGTCAGTGCGCGACGAGCCACGCGAAGCGCCAGGAGTGGCCTCACCCGAGAAAATCGAACCCGGCCAATGGAAGATCTCGTCGAGCCCACCAGTCATCGGTAGCCACGAATCAACTCTGTGTCAAAACATACTGTAAAAATCAAACGGTCAGTGCAGCCGTGTTGACCCGACCAAGGCCAATCGAACGGCAAAAACGCAGCAAAATCGAGGGAGCTTCGGGAGGGCGGGTTGTCCTGGCTTCTTGTATGTTAAATTATTATTTTGAGAGTCTTAAATAGCATGGTAATTTGCTTAAATAATCCTAATATGCTAAACATACAAGATTTGTAAGAATTCTTATGAGTGTGTTGAATACTAAGAGAAGTTTGATGCTTGATGATTGTTTTGAGACATGAAGATGGTGATATTAGAATAATGCTAGTTGAGTAGTTGTGAATTTGAGAGATACTTGTGTTTAAGTTAGCAAGTCCCGTAGCATGCACGTATGGTTAAAGTTGTGTAACAAATTTGAAACATGAAGTGTACCTGGCTTGTGCATCCTTATGAGTGGCGATCGGGGACGAGCGATGGTCTTTTCCTACCAATCTATCCCCCTAGGAGCATGCGCATAGTACTTGATTTTTGATGACTTCTATTTTTTTGCAATAAGTATATGAGTTCTTTTGACTAATGTAGAGTCCATGGATTATACGCACATTTACCTTTCCGCCTTTGCTAGCCTCTTGATCTGCCGTGCATTGCCCTTTCTCACCTTGAGAGTTGGTGTAAACTTCGCCGGTGCATCCAAACCCCGTGATACGATACGCTCTATCACACATAAACCTCCCTATATCTTTCTCAAAACAGCCACCATATCTACCTATTATGGCATTTTCATATCCATTCCGAGATATATTGCCATGCAACTTTCCACCGTTCCGCTCATCATCATGATATACTTTACTTTTGTCATATTGCCATTGCATGATCATGTAGTTGACGTCGTATTTGTGGCAAAGCCACCATGCACTATTTTTCATACATGTCACTCTTGATTCATTGCACCATCCCAGACACACGGAGGCATTCATATAGAGTCATATCTTGTTCTAGTTTCGAGTTGTAATCCTTATGTTGTAATCAATATATGTGTGATGATCATCATTATTAGAGCATTTCCCAATCAAAAAAAAGGAGAAAGGCCAAAAAAAAGGGGCCCAAAAAAAAGAAAATAAATAAAAAGGGCAATGCTACTATCTCTTTTTCCACACTTGTGCTTCAAAGTAGCACCTTGTCCTTCATGTAGTGAGTCTCATATATTGTGCTTCAAAGTAGCACCATGTTTTTCATATAGTGAGTCTCATAAGTTGTCTTTTTATACTAGTGGGAATTTTTCATTATAGAACTTGGCTTGTATATTCCTACGATGGGCTTCCTCAAATGCTCTAGGTCTTCATGAGCAAGAAAGTTGGATGCACACCCACTAGTTTTATTTTGTTGAGCATTCATAGCTCTAGTGCATCCGTTGCATGGCAAACCCTACTCCTCATGTTGACATCAATTGATGGGCATCCCCATACCCCGTTGATTATCCTCGTCAATGTGAGACTTTCTCCTTTTTTGTCTTCTCCACACAATCCCCTTCATCATATTCTATTCCACCTATAGTGTTATATCCATGGCTCACGCTCATGTATTGCATGAAGGTTGAAAAAGTTTGAGATTATTTAAGTATGAAACAATTGCTTGGCTTGTCATCGGGGGTATAGAAGTTGGGAACATCTTTGTGTGAAGAAAATGAAGCATAGCCTAACTATATGATTTTGTAGGGATGAACTTTCTTTTGCCATGTTATTTTGAGAAGACATAATTGCTTAGTTAGTATGCTTGAAGTATTATTATTTTTATGTCAATATGAACTTTTGTCTTGAATCTTTCGGATCTGAATATCCATATCACAAGTAAGAATAATTACAATGAAATTATGCCAACTAGCATTCCACATCAAAAATTATCTTTTTTATCATTTACCTACTCGAGGACGAGCAGGAATTAAGCTTGGGGATGCTTGATACGTCTCCAACGTATCCATAATTTTTGATTGCTCCATGCTATATTATCTACTGTTTTGGGCAATATTGGGCTTTATTTTCCACTTTCATATTATTTTTGGGACTAACCTATTAACCAGAGGCACAACCCAGATTTGTTGTTTTATGCCTATTTCAATGTTTCAAGGAAAAGGAATATCAGACGGAGTCAAAACGGAACGAAATCAACTGGAGAAGTTATTTTTGGAAGGAAAGCTACCCGATGGACTTGGAGTGCACGTCAGAAAAAGAAGGGAGGTGCTCACGAGGGTGGGGGGGGGGTGCCCCCTGCCTCGTGGCCCCCCTTCGGTCCACCGACATACCCCTTGCACCCATATATACCTACGTATCGTAAAACTTCCAGAACAGAGATTAGTTCGGGAGTTTCGCCGCCGCAAACCTCCAGAGCCACGAAAAACCAATCGGGACCCTGTTCCGGCACCCTGCCGGAGGGGGGAACCCTCACCGGTGGCCATCTTCATCATCCCGGCGCTCTCCATGACGAGGAGGGAGTAGTTCACCCTCGGGTGAGGGTATGTACCCGTAGCTATGTGTTTGATCTCTCTCTCTCTCTCTCTCTCTCTCTCTCTCTCTCTCTCGTGTTCTTGATTTGGCACGATCTTGATGTATCGCGAGCTTTGCTATTATAGTTGGATCTTATGTTTCTTCTCCCCGTCTACTCTCTTGTAATGGATTGAGTTTTCCCTTTGAAGTTATCTTATCGGATTGAGTCTTTAAAGATTTGAGAACACTTGATGTATGTTTTGCCGTGCATATCTGTGGTGACAATGGGATATCACGTGATTCACTTGATGTATGTTTTGGTGATTAACTTGCGGGTTCCGCCATGAACCTATGCATAGGGGTTGGCACGTTTTCGTCGTGATTCTCCGGTAGAAACTTTGGGCACTCTTTGAGGTTCTATGTGTTGGTTTGAGTAGATGAATTGAGATTGTGTGATGCATATCATATAATCATACCCACGGATACTTGAGGTGACATTGGATTATCTAGGTGACATTAGGGTTTTGGTTGATTTGTATCTTAAGGTGTTATTCTAGTATGAACTCTAGGGCTGTTTGTGACACTTATAGGAATAGCCCAACGGATTGATTGGAAAGAATAACTTTGAGGTGGTTTTGTACCCTACCATAATCTCTTCGTTTGTTCTCCACTATTAGTGACTTTGGAGTGACTCTTTGTTGCATGTTGAGGGATAGTTATGTGATCCAATTATGTTATTATTGTTGAGAGAACTTGCACTAGTGAAAGTATGAACCCTAGGCCTTGTTTCCTAGCATTGCAATACCGCTTATGCTCACTTTTATCATTAGTTACCTTGCTGTTTTTATATTTTCAGATTACAAAAACCTATATCTACCATCCCTATTGCACTTGTATCACCATCTCTTCGCCGAACTAGTGCACCTATGCAATTTACCATTGTATTGGGTGTGTTGGGGACACAAGAGACTCTTTGTTATTTGGTTGCAGGGTTGCTTGAGAGAGACCATCTTCATCCTATGCCTCCCACGGATTGATAAACCTTAGGTCATCCACTTGAGGGAAATTTTCTACTGTCCTACAAACCTGTGCACTTGCAGGCCCAACAACATCTACAAGAAGAAGGTTGCATAGTAGACATCACAGTGTTTCGAGACCATGTCTGTACATGTTAGGCTCGTCATGTTTAGCCCAAGTTTTTTGCATGCGTAAACTATCTTTCACCCATTGTATGTGAACGTATAGTCTATCACACCTGATCATCACCTGGTGTCTCAAAACGACGAGCTGTAGCAACGGTGCATACTTAGCGAGAACACTTATATCTTGAAATTAAGTGAAGGGATCATCTTATAATGCTACCGCCGTGCTAAGCAAAATAAGATGCATAAAGGATAAACATCACATGCAATCAAAATATGTGACATGATATGGCCATCATCATCTTGTGCTTTTGATCTCCATCTCCAAAGCATCGTCACGATATCCATCGTCACGGGCTTGACACCTTGATCTCCATCGTAGCGTCGGGGTTGTCTCGCGAACTATTGCTTCTACAACTATTGCTAATGCATAGCGATAAAGTAAAGCAATTACATGGCGCTTGCATTTCATACAATAAAGAGACAACCCTAAGGCTCCTGCCGGTTGTTAATATTAAAAAATATGATCATCTCATACATCAACATATATCACATCATATCTTGACAATATCACATCAGAACAGGCCCTGCAAAAACAAGTTAGACGTCCTCTACTTTGTTGTTGCAAGTTTTACGTGGCTGCTACGGTCTTCTAGCAAGAACCGTTCTTAACTACACAAAAACCACAATGGTGTTGCATCAAGTTTGCTGTTTTAACCTTCTTCAAGGACTGGCCGTAGTCAAATTCGATTCAAGTAAAGTAGGAGAAACTGACACCCGCCAGCCACCTTTAGGCAAAACTAGTTGCATGTCCGTCAGTGCAAACCGGTCTCATGTGCATGGACATGTAAGGTTTGTCTGGGCTGCTTCATCCCACAATACTGCCGAATCAAAATAATACGTTGGTGGTAAGCAGTATGACTATCACCACCCACAACTCTTTGTGTTATACTCGTGCATATCATCTATGCATAGACCTGGCTCGGATGTCAATGTTGGGAATCGTTGCATGGAAAACAAAAAAAATTCTACGCACACGCAATGATCTATCCATGGAGATGCATAGCAACGAGAGGGAGAGTGTGTCTACGTACCCTTGTAGACTGTAAGCTGAAGCGTTTCAGAACACGGTTGATGTAGTCTAACTTATTCGCGCTTCAACCGATCAAGTACCGAACGGACGGCACCTCCGCGTTCTGCACACGTTCAGCTGAGTGACGTCCCTCACCTTCTTGATCTAGCAAGACGTCAAGGTAGTAGATTAGTTCCATCAGCACGGCGGCTTGATGACGGTGATGGTGAAGTGATCTCCGCAGGGCTTCGCCTAAGAACTATGAAAATATGATCGGGGGTGTAAACGGAGGAGGGGGCGCCGCATACGGGTAGGCAATTGTCTGTTGTTGTGCTAGGCGCCCCCCTCCCACATATATATAGGTCGGAGGGAGGGAGGAACAGCCAAAGGAGGTGCCCAAGTAGGAGGAATCCTACTTGGGGTCCCTCCCAAGCCGCGTCCCCCTCTTTCCTTATCTGGAGTGCGGGGAAAGGCAGGGGAGGGTGGCGCCCCCCTTTTCCTTTCTCCCATGAGAGGGAAAGGCATGAGGGGCTAGCCCTCCCCCTTTTCCTTCCCTGGGGCTGGCCAAACAAGGGAGGGAGCGCACCAGCCCCTGTGGGTTGGTTTGTCCCCTCCTTTGGCAAATAAGGCCCATAACTTGCCGGGGGTGCCCGGAACCCCTTCCGGTGACTCGATTCCTTCCTTGTATGTCCTGAAACACTTCCGGTGTCCAAATACCATCGTCCTATATATCAATCTTTACCTCTCGACCATTTTAAGACTCCTTGTCAAATCTGTGATCTCATCCGGGACTCCGAACAACATTCGGTCACGAAAAACATGTAACTCATATAACACTATATTGTCAACGAACGTTAAGCGTGCGGACCCTATGGGTTCGAGAACTATGTAGACATGACCGAGACACCTTTCCGATCATAACCAATAGTGGAACCTGTATGCCCGTATTGGCTCCTACACATTCTACGAAGATCTCTATCGGTTGAACTATTATGACAACATACGTAATTCCCTTTGTCCATTGGTATGTTACTTGCCCGAGATTCGGTCGTCGGTATATTCATACCTAGTTCAATATCGTTACCGAGAAGTGTCTTTACTTGTTTTGTAATACATCACCTCATGACTAACTCCTTGGTCATTTTCTTGCAAGCTTATGATGTGTATTACTGAGAGGAACCAGAGATACCTCTTCGATACTCGGAGTGACAAATCCTAATCTTGATCTATGCCAACTCAACAAACACCTTCGTAGATACCTGTAGAGCATCTTTGGGATCACCCAGTTATGTTGTGACGTTTGATAGCACACAAGGTATTCCTCCGGTATCCGGGGGTTGCATAATCTCACAGTTGAAGGAATATGTATTTGACATGAAGAAAGCGATAGCAATAAACTGAACGATCATTATGCTAAGCTAACGGATGAGTCTTTTCCATCACATCATTCTCCTAATGATGTGATCCCGTTATCAAATGACAGCACATGTCTATGGTTAGGAAACCTTAACCATCTTTGATCAACGAGCTAGTCTAGTAAAGGCTTACTAGGGACACATTATTTGTTTATGTATTCACACATGTATTTAAGTTTCCGATCAATACAATTCTAGCCTGGATAATAAACCTTTATAATGAATAAGGAAATATAATATAAAATAACAACTTTATTATTGCCTCTAGGGATTATTTCCATCAAATTTTTATTTCCCATGCAACGTTGCCCAACACATGGAGTCGTCATGATGAGCAGAAACTGATTTGTGACCGGACAGTCCATCATCTGAGATTCTTGTCGCTGTATTGAGTGAAATTCGCAATTGAGAGGGAGGAGATTCTTCAATAGGTGGCTCTGAGATTGAATCAGGCACTGGAGTTTGTTGAGGTTGTTAATCGGGAGTCGGCTGTTGAGCAGAGGGAGGAACCAAAACATTTGGTTCCTCACGTGCAGGAGAAGCTTGAGGTTTAGACTGAAGAATTTCACCTTTTTCTGGTACATGTGACTGAGCGGGAATTTCCTCATGAACAGGGGAGGCCACACGCACTGGTCCAGTTGGCCTTGTCGATGGAGGAGCATCTGAGACTTGATCATTTGTTAGCGAAGGAATTATGGCTCAAGTAATTTTTCTTTCCTAGGAGGAGGAGCATCCTTTTTTGCAATTTTCTTTCACTTCTTCTGTTTCTGCTGAGCAGATTGATCAACATGCCATTTGACAAGATCATGATAGCCAATGCCTTGTTCTTGATGATCAAGGCAGATCTTTCGAACAATATTATCCAGATCTGAAAGAAATCCCAATCTTCTGTCTCGAAGGATAGTCAAAGCTCGATTCACATCCATGTATGATTCTTGAAGTTGCTTGATGACAAACTTGGAAGTTGTAGCTTTGATTCGGTTGTCAAGATCATTAAGTCGAGCAGTCCGGGAATTGATCTCAACAGAATCTTCTCTCATATCTTGAACAAGATCAGAACCTTGAGTAAGGACTTCAGGAGGGATCGACAAAGATGCTACTTCACCATCGAATAAGTTTTCCACAAATTGGTCAAGCTTCATGATGAACACGTGATTGAAATAATGAGGAGCATCGGTTTGGACATCGGTCTGTGCAACAGGAGCAGTTTGCACTGGATTTTGCTTGGTTGGAGGCATAGGCACCAATGGTTGTTTCAAACTGGGAACAAATTGAGCAACCTTTTCTTTCAGAACATCAGCTCGTGGAGCACTTTGCTAGGTAGAAGGAGTTGTGATTTTCTTTACCTTTGGCTTTGGAATTTGCTCGCCTAGCTTAACTGTGCTTACTGGCATCAACATGTTGGGTTCTATGGTAGGGTGGTCGACTGCAAATTAAAATTTCCTACGCGCAGAAGAACAAAGAACATGCTACGGGAGATGGATCCCAGATCGTTACCACTAGACGCGCAGTGCCGTGCAGCGGAAGAAGAGTTTGGGCAGCGCGTCCGCGTGGATTGTCTCCTCCTCGTTTGATCTCCCTCGAACAGCCGGTCGTCGGATCTCGCGTACAGGTTCACCAGAGCGACGCAAGTGCACCGCCACTAATGGTATCCGCGTGTGGAGGAGGAACACCGTGTGGCGGACTGCTAGGTCCGATCACATCGTCAGGGACGAGTGGAGGTGGCTATTTGCAACACATGCAAACCCTAGTGACAGCACCGATGCGATCAACCAAATGAGTGTGCCGCACCTCCACTTTATATAGGCGTCTGCCGTGGGCTCAATACTTGGGCCTCGCACGAAACCTAAAGCCCAAAATCTGTTCGACCGGGATCCGAGTTCAAGTAGGATCACATCTGACTCGTGGAGTCCGATCCGGCCTCACAGGTTCCTTCCCTTAAGCGCGTGACTCCTTAGGTTCAAGTCGGCTTGGTCGCAGGTCAGATCACCTCCGTCCTGCTCGGCTAGTAGCGGCCTCTAGCAAGGCGTGCCGACCACCAATGAGACAATGAAGCCGGTTGGCAAACCTGTACATCACACTTCCATTCCTTTTGCCACACGATACATGTTGTCGGGCTCAAGGCGAGTCTGTCATCCTTGTGATAGCCCGACCTCTTTCTTGTTCCAGTGATGCCGACAACAAACCAGATTATCTCATAATCCTTGTCGCATGGCCATGCTTATCCTGGTCGGATCACACGAGGGGCCCAGAGTATATCTCTCGTGATCGGAGGGGCAAATTCCATCTTGCTCGACCATGTCTTGTAGCATGGGTCCAGACAAGCCTGACACCTACCTTTGTAACTACCCAGTCCCGGAGTAGCGTTTGGTTGGCCCAAAGCAGGTATCACCATCCCGAGTACATGAGCTCAGGTCTTAGGAGATAGAACATATGTTGTACTAGAGACTCACATATGATATATCACTGCGTCTCATAGTTGGGTCTGTCCGACTCGGACCTTATCTCAACTCGGATCCAACTATGTCGAATCCAACCAGATCCTTCCAAGTCCATATTATCCGGTTAGCATCCAATGCTCCATGGCTAGTGAGACCAAGCCATCAACCGTGTCATATGCTAGTCTAGTCGACTGCGCGTCCATGCAACCCTTACGACTAGGGACCTTTTAGGGCAATAATCATACAATGCATAGTCCCACAAACAAGTCACGTACTTGCTGATATACGTCATTGATAATGTCCAATGACTATTTTTATTCTTAAACACATAGGAAATATCATCATACATGATTTCCTCTAGGGCATATCTCCAACAGTCTCCCACTTGCACTAGAGTCAATCAAATAGACATCGGATGCCCATAGCTCTAACGTGCCCCTCATGATTGGGTTGTGGAAGCGGCTTAGTCAACATATCTGCAACATTTGTATCCGTGTGAATTTTGCATAATTATACATCACCATTCTTTACGATCTTTCGAATCAGGTGATATTTCTGATCTATGTGTCTGACCTTGTGGTGATTCCTCGGCTCCTTGGCTTGTGCGATGGCACCAGAATTATCACAATAAAGGTCCAACGATTTTACCGAGGCTGGGAAAATACCAAGATCATCCAGAAAGTTCCGGATCCAAGCACCTTCCTTTGCAGCTTCACAAGCCGCAATGTATTTGGCTTCTGTGGTAGAATCGTCCACTGTATCTTGCTTGGAAATCATCCAGCTCACTACTCCTCCGTTCATGACGTACACGAATCCGGACAGTGATCGACAGTCATCTCTGTCAGTTTGGAAATTAGCATCGGCGTAACCCCTTACGACGAGCTCTTCCTCACCTCCGTAAACTAGGAACATCTCTTTAGTCCTTTTCAGGTACTTCAATATAGTCTTTACTACTGCCCAGTGACTCTCACCTGGGTTGGCCTGGTAACTAGTTGTTAGGCTTATTGCAAAAGCAACATCAGGTTGTGTACATATCATGGCATACATGATGGATCCAATTGCCGAGGCATACGGAATCCGACTCATCCTGCTTCGCTCATCATATGTGGAAGGACTCTGAGTCTTGCTTAGCCTTATACCATGTGAGATAGGCAAGAACCCTTTCTTGGCCTCACTCATGTTGAACCACTTCAACACTTTATCTATGTACATGCTCTGGCTCAAGCCGAGCAGCCTCCTCGATCTATCTCTATAGATCTTGATGCCCAAAATGTAAACTGACTCACCAAGGTCCTTCATTGAAAACTTGCCATTCAATGATTCATTACCGAGTTCAGCATCGAAACATCATTTCCAATCAGTAGTATGTCATCCACATACAAGATCAAAAACACTATCGAGCTCCCACTTAACTTCTTGTATAAACAAGCGTCCTCTTCGCTTTCGATGAAATCGAGACCACTGACGACCTCCTCAAAACGAATTTTCCAACTCTGAGATGCTTGCCTCAACCCATAAATGGATCTGTTGAGCTTGCATACCTAACTAGCACTAGTCGGATCAACAAAATCCTCAGGCTATATCATATACACATCCTCGGTTAAATTTCCGTGAAGGAAAGCCGTCTTGACATCCATCTGCCTTATCTCGTAATCGAAATATGCAGCTATAGCTAGTACGATCCTCACCGACTTCAGCATCGCTACCGGCGAGTAAGTCTCGTCATAGTCAATTCCTTGAACTTGTCCATAACCCTTAGCGACAAGCCGAGCTTTGTGGATATGAACATTTCCATCCACATCGTTTTTTTTCTTAAAGACCCATTTGCAACCAATGGCCGTTACACTAGGCGGCGGATCAACCAAGTCTGAGACTTGATTCTCATCCATGGACTTTAACTCGGATCTTATGGCCTCCAGCCATGCCTTGGAATCTGGGCTCACCATTGCTTCCGCATATGTGGCCGACTCATTGCTTTCTAGCAACAATACATCACGCACCCTACGCAATCTTTCCGACCTTCGTGGTTCCGGTGCCGCTTCCACTACAGGTTCCCTAACTGACTTCGGTATGATATCATCACCAGCCGAGCCGTCCCCGAGTGGTCCTTGAATTTGCTCGACTCAGACCGTCCTCCCACTGGCCTCCCGACTGAGAAAAACTTTCTCAAGGAAAACCCTGTTCCGAGCAACAAACACTTTGTTCTCCTCCCGGTTGTAGAAGCTATATCCCAAAGTTTTTGTCGGATATCCCATGAATATGCATTTATCCAACTTGGGTGTAAGCTCGTCTGACATAAGTCGCTTGAAAATTGCTTCACAACCCCAAATCTTTAGAAAAGACAAACTGGGACTCTTCCCGATCCACATCTCATGTGGTGTCTTGTCTACGGATTTTGATGGTACCCTGTTAAGTGTGAAAGTTGTAGTTTCTAGAGCGTATCCCCAAAATGACAAGGGTAAATATGATTTGCTCATTATAGACCAGACCATGTCCAACAAGGTCCTATTTCTCTTTTCTGACACGCCGTTTCTCTGTGGCGTACCCGGAGGTGTGAGCTGAGGTACTATACCTTGGCTTTTCAGATGATCATCAAACACTTGGCTCATGTACTCACCTCCACGATCAGATCGTAGAAGCTTTATAGTCTTGCGAGCTGATTCTCAAACTCGTTCTGAAACTCTTTGAACTTTTCAAAAGTTTCTGACTTGTGCCTCATCAAATAGATATACCCATATCTACTCAAGTCATTTGTAAAAGTCACGAAGTACTGATAGCCACCTCTGGCGGTTGTGCTCGTTGGACCACACACGTCATTGTGTATAAGATCCAACAGCTCGGACGCCCTCTCGCAACTCTTTGCAAAAGGAGACTTAGTCATCTTGCCAAGCAAGCATGACTCACATGTCCTGAACGACCCGAAGTCGGACGAAGTTAGGAGCCCATCATCATGGAGCTTCTGCATGCATTTCAAACTAATGTGTCCAAGCTGGCAATGCCAGAAGTATGTCAGATTTATCTCATTAGGCTTATGCCTCTTCACATTAACGTTATAGACTGGTTCTTGTTCCAGATTCAATATAAATAGCCCATCAACAATGGGTGCATAGCCATGGAACATACCATTCAAATAAAACGAACAACCATTGTCCTTTAAATTGAATTCATAACCCTCACTCATCAAACATGAGGCAGAAATAATGTTCCCGACTAAGTGCAGGAATGTAATAACAATTATTCAATTCCAAAATAAATCCAAAAGGAAGCTGGAGCTACATCGTGCCGACCTCCAACGCAGCAACTCTTGCTTTATTGTTGACCCTGATGTCAATCTCCCCTTGTGCCACACGCCCAGCTCTTACCAGCCCCCTGCATCGGGTTGCAAGTATGAACAACCGATTCGGTATCAAATACCCAAGAGCGACTAGGTATGTCAGCAAGGTAAATGTCTATAACATATGCAAAAAGTGTACCTTTGCCTGAAGAAGCATTTCCAGCCTTCTTGCCATGCTCTAAAAGACACTTGCTATAGTTCCTCTTCCAGTGACCGGTCTCCTTGCGATGATAGCAAATGGTCTTCAAATCCCGTCCAGACTTCGGTACAGCGGCGGAGGTTACTGCCTCCATGCCCTTTGCCTTAGCCTTTTTCTTGGACCAACTCCGTCGGCGTCCTAGGACCGGGGGTGCCCAGACTTGCCTCCCTGCGGCCCATGACATGGCTCCATCGGCGGCATGGTAGGGCCCAGCTTCAGGATCAACAACGCAAGACCCTCGCGAGGGGCCAAGCCTCGCGAGGCGGACGACACCAAGACCTCCTCGAGGGACGACCTCCTCAGGTTGGCTCCCGACGAGGGGAGATTTTTATGCAAGGATCACCTCGCGAGGTTCAAGTGACGTGAGCTATGACGATCAAGGCCAGGCGGGCGCCAATGGGCGCAGTGTACCAGTTTCCTCTTTTGCACTAAGGAGACAAGCTCAGGCGCGGAGTCCCGAGGAATCAGCCAAATGTTTCCATTTCGGTGCAACAAGACCAAGACCCCCAGGACGGCAGGATGGAGGTCATCACCAAGCCCACCACGGCGTCACGACCAGAGGCTTTTGCTGGCAAAGACTAGTTTTGTCAGGTAGCATGTACTAGCTGTCCCCCTTCAAATTTGGACATTGTGGGATCCCTTCCCGCCTTACATTTTGGAAGAGGACCAAGGCCACTATAAATAGTACTTAGCCACCACCATAGAGAGGGACAGATCATTCAGATTATCCTCACACCCACCAGCTCATCAAGCACAAGAACACCTCACCTCCTGAGGCTGTTCTATCACTGTACTAGTTCATCCTCAGCCCCTCGAGGCAATCCACCAAAAAGTTGGAGTAGGGTATTACACCGCAAGGTGGCTCGAACCAGGATAAACTACTGTGTCCCATCTACATCCAGTTCGTCGAGCTAGGCATTGAGATTAGCGAGTAGGTAGACCGGGGAGGACGAGTTCTTCGCACGCACCCTGGAGTTCAAACCTCTCAAGGGTCCGCGGAACCCAGAATCCGACATTTGGGCGCTAGGTAGGGGTGCGTTGAAGCCTTGCCTCTCCGCCCGCTCCGCCTCTCCGTCCGCTGGTCCCTCCGTTCGGCTCTAATGGTAGGTGCCGCCGCTTCGGCTGGATCGACGGGTGTGCACGGAGGCGCCGTGGGCCTCCGGGCCTTCACACCCGCCTTACGACAAGTGCAGTGGCCGCCCAAGTTCAGGCCAGAGATGCCGCCCCGCTACGACGGTGCGGCGAACCCACCACCCTTTCCTCAGGCGTACGAGGAGGCCATTTGGGTGGCCGGTGGCAACAACAAGGTCATGGCCAATTGGTTTCCCATGGACCTCGCTGGCGTATTGCACGCCTGGCTGCTCAGCCTACCGGGATCTTCCGTGGCCTCCTGGGAGGAGCTGCGCGGCCTCTTCGCGGCACCCGCGCCCCATGCCATCGCAGCCCTCCTCGGCGGCTCACAGGCACCGGCCTCGGACCGCCACATCAAGCAGTTCTTCAGCCAAATGGGGGCCGCCCGCATGCAGCAGGGAGCCGCTTTGGGGTGGGCGGCGCCAAAGGCCGATCTCATGTTTGACTCAAGGGACCACCCAACGACCACCGCGAGTGCATGCGCACTCCCGATGCTCTGCACCCCCACAATCTGCAACATGGCGGTTACCAAGACCCTCATTGACGGTGGAGCCGGCCTTAGTCTACTCTCCGTGGAGGCTTTCGGCCTGCTTCACATACTGCATGGCCAGCTCCACCCCACCAAGCCTTTCTCCTGGGTTGTCGATGGCTCCACCAGCCCCCTGGGGTAGATCCGCCTCCCCGTCACCTTCTGCACCCGCGACAACTACCGCACTGAGCTCATCGACTTTGACATCGCCCGCATCAGCCTCCCGTACAACGCCATCCTTGGGTACCCAGCCCTGGCCAAATTCATGGTGGCAACTCACCCTGCCTACAACCTCATGAAGATGCCGGGGAGCGGCGGCATCCTCACCGTGGCCGGAGACACCAAGGAAGCCCTGGCAGCCCTCAAGCTCGCCTTCAGGGCCGCGGCAGCGGTGCGCCCGGCTGAAGAAGGGGCCCCAGTGGTCCCAGGAGCTGCGCCAGCAAAGAAGAAGCAGCTGTTCTCTCAAGATCAGGATGAAACGAAGCAGGTGCCGGTCGATGAAGATGGAACATCGGGTGCCCCCTTGACCATAGGCGCCAACCTTCCTCTAGATCAGGGAAAGGTGTTGGTCGACTTCTTGCGCGCGAACAAAGGGGTGTTCGCGTGGGAGCCCAAGGACCTAGTTGGGATCCCGAGGGGAATAATCGAGCATCACCTGAGGGTGTGCCCTAACGCGCGACCAGTGAAGCAGAAGGCGCGATGGCAGTCCACAGAGAAGCAGTCGTTCATTGTCCAAGAAATCCGCAAGCTGCATGACACTGGTGTCATTCAGGAGGTGCGGTACTCGGAATGGTTGGTGAACCCGGTCATCATCCCCAAGAAAGGCGGGAAGGAGCGCATGTGCGTCGACTTCACCAACCTAAATAAGGCCTGCCCTCAAGACCCCTTTCTGCTCCCGCACATTGATCAGATCGTCGACTCCACCACCGAGTGTGACTTGTTGTGCTTCCTGGATGCCTTCTCGGGTTATCATCAAATCAAGATCGCGGTACAAGATGTTGAGAAGACGACCTTCCTGACCCCCTGTGGGGTGTACTACTACACCTGCATGCCATTCGGACTGCGCAACACCAGGGCAACCTTTCAGCGACTGATGCACTTCGCCCTGGGCCAGCAACTCGGGAGGAATGTCGTGGCATATGTCGACGACATAGTAGTGAAGTCTCGGGAGGCAACGACCCTTATCGAGGACCCAGAGGAAACATTTGCCAATCTGCGCGCGGTGGATCTGCAGCTCAACCCAGAGAAATGCATGTTTGGCGTTCCCTCAGGGTAGCTACTTGGTTTTCTGGTGTCACACTTGGGAATTGAGGAAAACCCAGAGAAGGTCAAGGCCATAGAAAGGATGAGCCCGCCATAGACTCTCAAGGAAATGCAGAAGCTGGCAGGTTGCGTGACCTCATTGGGGTGCTTCATCTCCAAGTTGGGAGAACGCGCCCTCCCGTTCTTCAAGCTGATGAAAAAGAAGGGGCAATTCAAGTGGACTCTGGAGGCTGACGCAGCATTTCAAGACCTCAAGAGGTACCTCACCAGCCCGCGGTGGCGCCGCACCATCTTGAGCCCCTACGGCTTTACCTGGCCTCCACACCACACTCCGCCAGTGCAGTGCTGGTGGCGGTCCGGGAGGAGCACCAGGCCAAGGGCCCGCCGAGCAACGCCCCGTTACAGGACAAGACAACGCAACTTCAGGACGGTGCTCCTGAGGCCTCGGCGGCACCAGCAGATGACCAGGCCCCACGGCATGGTGCTCCTGAGGCCCTGGCTACCCCCGCAAGCGGCCAAGCTCTTCAGGTCCCCAAACTCAGGAGGTACAAGACCCCATCAACGCTCCTGCACCCGGTGTACTTCGTGAGCACGGTATTGCGTGACGCACGGGCACGCTACCTGCTACCTCTTGAGCATGCGTTAGTTTTCCCTTGAAGAGGAAAGGGTGATGCAGCAAAGTAGCGTAAGTATTTCCCTCAGTTTTTGAGTACCAAGGTATCAATCCAGTAGGAGGCCACACGCAAGTCCCTCGTACCTACACAAACAAATAAGAACCTTGCAACCAACGCGATAAAGGGATCGTCAATCCCTTCACAGCCACTTGCAAAAGTGAGATCTGATAGAGATGATAAGATAATATTTTTGGTATTTTTATGATAAAGATTAAAAGTAAAGATTGCAAAATAAACGGTGCCAGAAATAGCTAGTTGTCGGGAGATTAATATGATGGAGAATGGACCCGGGGGCGATAGGTTTCACTAGTGGCTTCTCTCAAGATAGCATAAGTATTACGATGGGTGAACAAATTACTGTCGAGCCATTGATAGAATAGTGCATAATTATGAGAATATCTAGGCATGATCATGTATATAGGCATCACGTCCGCGACAAGTAGACCGACTCCTGCCAGCATCTACTACTATTACTCCACACATCGACCGCTCTCCAGCATGCATCTAGAGTATTAAGTTCATAAGAACAGAGTAACGCATTAGGCAAGATGACATGATGTAGAGGGATAAACTCAAACAATATGATATAAACCCCATCTTTTTATCCTCGATGGCAACAATACAATACGTGTCGTTTCCCCTACTATCACTAGGATCGAGCACCGCATGATTGAACCCAAAGCTAAGCACTTCTCCGATTGCAAGAAAGATCAATCTAGTAGGCCAAACCAAACTGATAATTCGAAGAGACTTGCAAAGATAACCAATCATATATAAAAGAATTCAGAGAAGATTCAAATATTGTTCATAGATAATCTTGATCATAAACCCACAATTCATCAGATCTCGACAAACACACCGAAAAAAGAGTTACATCGAATAGATAACCAAGAAGATCGAGGAGAACTTTGTATTGAGATCCAAAGAGAGAGAAGAAGCCATCTAGCTAATAACTATGGACCCGAAGGTCTGTGGTAAACTACTCACACATCATCAGAGAGGCTATGGTGTTGATGTAGAAACCCTCCGTGATCGATGCCCCCTCCGGCGGAGCGCCGGAAAAGGCCCCAAGATGGGATATCACGGGTACAGAAGGTTGCGGCGGTGGAATTAGGTTTTGGTGGTTCTCCTTGATGGTTTCGGGGTACGTAGGTATATATAGGAGGAAGAATTAGGTCGGTGGAGCCTCGAGGGGCCCACGAGGGTGGAGGGCGCCCAGGGGTTAGGCGCGCCCCCTGCCTCGTGGCCTCCTCGGTGATTTCTTGATGTCCACTCCAAGTCCTCTGGATCACGTTTGTTCCAAAAAATAACTCTCCCGAAGGTTTCATTCTGTTTGGACTCCGTTTGATATTCCTTTTCTGCGAAACACTGAAATAGGCAAAAAACAGCAATTTGCACTGGGCCTCGGGTTAATAGGTTAGTCCCAAAATAATATAGAAGTGTATAATAAAGCTCATTAAACATCCAAAACAGAATATATAGTAGCATGGAGCAATCAAAAGTTATAGATACGTTGGAGACGTATCAAGCATCCCAAAGCTTAATTCCTGCTCGTCCTCAAGTTGGTAAATGATAAAAACAGAATTTTTGATGTGGAATGCTACTTAGCATATTCTTCAATGTAATTTCTCTTTATTGAGGCATGAATGTTCAGATCCAAAAGATTCAAAATAAAAGTTTAATATTGACATGAAAATAATAATACTTCAAGCATACTAACAAAGCAATCATGTCTTCTCAAAATAACATGGCCAAAGAAAGTTATCCCTACAAAATCATATAGTCTGGCTATGCTCTATCTTCACCACACAAAGTATTTAAATCATGCACAACCCCGATGACAAGCCAAGCAATTGTTCCATACTTTTGATGTTCTCAAACTTTTTCTACTTTCACGCAATACATGAGCGTGGGCCATGGACATGACACTATACGTGGAATAGAATGGTGGTTGTGGAGAAGACAAAAAGGAGAAGATAGTCTCACATCAACTAGGCGTATCAATGGGCTATGGAGATGCCCATCAATAGATATCAATGTGAGTGAGTAGGGATCGCCATGCAACAGATGCACTAGAGCTATAAGTGTATGAAAGCTCAACAAAATAAACTAAGTGGGTGTGCATCCAACTCGCTTGCTCACGAAGACCTAGGGCATTTTGAGGAAGCCCATCATTGGAATATACAAACCAAGTTCTATAATGTAAAATTCCCACTAGTATATGAAAGTGACAACATAGGAGACTCTCCATCATGAAGATCATGGTGCTACTTTGAAGCACAAGTGTGGAAAAGGATAGTAACATTGTCCCTTCTCTCTTTTTCTCTCATTCATTTTTTTGGGCCTTCTCTTTTTTTGGCCTCTTTTTTTCTTTTCTTTTCTTTTTCTTTCGTCCGGAGTCTCATCCCGACTTATGGAGGAATCATAGTCTCCATCATCCTTTCCTCACATGGGACAATGCTCTAATAATGATGATCATCACACTTTTATTTACTTACAACTCAAGAATTACAACTCGATGCTTAGAACAAAATATGACTCTATGTGAATGCCTCCGGCGGTGTACCGGGATATGCAATGAATAAAGAGTGACATGTATGAAAGAATAATAAAGGTGGCTTTGCCACAAATACAATGTCAACTACATGATCATGCAAAGCAATATGACAATGATGAAGCGTGTCATAATATACGGAACGGTGGTAAGTTGCATGGCAATATATCTCGGAATGGCTATGGAACTGCCATAATAGGTAGGTATGGTGGCTGTTTTGAGGAAGATATATGGTGGGTATATGATACCAGCGAAAGGTGCGCAGTATTAGAGAGGCTAGCAATGGTGGAAGGTTGAAAGTGCGTATAATCCATGGACTCAACATTAGTCATAAAGAACTCACATACTTATTGCAAAAATCTTTTAGTTAAAAGTACTACGCGCATGCTCCTAGGGGGATAGATTGGTAGGAAAAGACCATCGCTCGTCCCTGACCGCCACTCATAAGGAAGACAATCAATAAATAAATCATGCTCCGACTTCATCACATAATGGTTCACCATAACGACATGTTATGAGAATCACAAACTTTTTAACAAGTATTTCTCAAATTCACAACTACTCAACTAGCATGACTCTAATATCACCATCTTCATATCTCAAAACAATTATCAAGTATCAAACTTCTCTTAGTATTCAATGCACTTTATAGTTTTTATCTTGTATGCCTATCATATTAGGACTAATTTTATAACCAAAGCAAATTACCATGCTGTTATAAAGGACTCTCAAAATAATATAAGTGAAGCACTAGAGCCAAATTGTTTAGCATAAAAGATATAAGTGAAGCACATAGAGTATTCTAATAAATTCCGAATAATGTGCGTCTCTCTCAAAAGGTGCGTATAGCAAGGATGATTGTGGTGAACTAAAAAGCAAAGACTCAAATCATACAAGACGCTCCAAGCAAAACACATATCATGTGGTGAATAAAAATATAGCTCCAAGTAAAGTTACCGATGGATGAAGACAAAAGAGGGGATGCCTTCTAGGGCATCCCCAAGCTTAGACATTTTAGTGTCCTTGGATTTTACCTTGGGGTGCCTTGGGCATCCCCAAGCTGAGTCTCTTGCCACTCCTTGTTCCATAATCCATCAAATCTTTACCAAAAACTTGAAAACTTCACAGCACAAAACTTAACAGAAAATCTCGTGAGCTCCGTTAGCGAAACAAAACAAAATAACACTTCAAGGTACTGTAATGAACTCATTATTTATTTATATTGCTGTTAAACCTACTGTATTACAACTTCTCTATGGTTCATAAACTCCATTACTAGCCATAGATTCATCAAAATAAGCAAACAACACACGAAAAACAGAATTTGTCAAAAACAGAACAGTCTGTAGTAATCTGTATCAAACGCAAACTTCTGGAACTCAGAAAAATCTACCAAAATAGGATGACCTGGATAATTTGTTTATTGATCTAATGCAATTGAAATCAGTATTTTATCACGTTCTAGTGATTTTTAACAATTGGTTTCATGAACAGAAAGTTTCTGGAATTTTCAGCAAGATCAAATAACTATCATCCAAGAAGATCCTATAGGTTTATCTTGGCACAAACACTAATTAAAAAACAAAAACACATCTAACCAGAGGCTAGATCAAATATTTATTCCTAAACAGAACCAAATATCAAGAAATTAAAATAAAATTGGGTTGCCTCGCAACAAGCGCTATTGTTTAACGCCCCTAGCTAGGCAATGATAATTTTAATGATGCTCACACGAAAGACAAGAATTGAAGCGCAAAGAGAGAATCATATAGCATATGAAAAACACATCTAAGTCTAACGTACTTCCTATGCATAGGCATCTTATAGGAAAATAAATTATCAAGACAAGCAAAAACTAGCATATGCAAGAAAGAAGTGAGAAACAATAACAATCTCAACATAACAAGAGGTAATTTAGTAACATGAAAATTTCTACAACCATATTTTCCTCTCTCATAATAATTACATGTGGGATCATATTCAAATTCAACAATATAGCTCTCACATAAAATTTTCTCTACATGATCCACATGCATGCAAAGTTGAGACTCTTCCAAAATAGTGGGAATATCATTAACTAAAGTCATGACCTCTCCAAACCCACTTTTATCAAAAACTTCATAAGATTGAACATTATCTAAATATGTGGGATCTAAAGTTGACACTCTTCCAAACCCACTCTCAATATTATTGCAAACACTATTATCAATCTCATATTCATTATGGGGCTTAAATAAATTTTCAAGATCATAAGAAGAATCACCCCAATCATGATCATTGCAACAAGTAGTAGACATAGCAAAACTAGCATCCTCAAGCTTAGGGTACAATACAGTAAGATGCAAGAATATAGTACTTTAAAATAGTAAATGAGCTCATAGACCTTACCACATTCTTGGTCCGGAACCAGTACAGAACAAGGCGTCCCAGTCATCGTCCAGTAAATGTGTCTTAGGAGAACGTAAGGGAATTTGATGAGTTTCTTTGCCAGTGAAGTATGTTTTCTTCAGGTAATTCCGATACTGCCACCAAGCATTCTTTTAGATAGCAAAGATATTAGCACAGGTTACCTCATCCTGAGTTTCCAAATCGGTCCTTCACTATAGAGAAAAATGGGAAAATTTGCTGTATTATAACCATCATGGAGGTAGAATGTATGGGACAAAGCAAAGTAATTGCCATGAATAACATTACTTACACATAAATCCTGGACAAACACACCTGAATCGGCATTTTCCTTCATCTTCGATATAATATTTCCAAGATGGGAAGATACGCACATAGGATTTAACAACATCAAATGCGATAGATGCTAAACTATGATTGGCTGGTTGTGCTTCCTCCACAGGAATAGGCGTACTAACTGGTGGAGTTGGGGTTCACCATGGTAGTACTGGCCCTTTGGGCACTGGAGCTGCCTTACTAACTGCTCTTGTTTGGGAGCTCTGTGGAGGAGATGGTGCTGTGTCAACATGAACTGGGTTACTATCTGCTGGGTTTGGGGTTAGATTGGGTGAAGCTGGTTCTCTGTCCATTGCAGTAGGGGTACAATCTGAGAGAGTCTAGGTTATGTCTGGTAGGGTTGGTTCTTGTGCATTTACAACCGGGGTGCTATCTCCACCAAGAGGTAGCATTGTTTTATTTGAAGATTGTGTTTTTACTCCGCTAGATACTAGCATCACCCGCTGCAATTCAAATGGCTGATAAACAGGAAACATAGTTGAATGTACAGACAATGTATGAGAGACAGATGCAATAGATAGTTTGGAAAAAAGAGGGCATGAAATAGTTGAAATGTATATTTTTTAACTAAAAGGATAGCATAACATAATTTCACATCTATGATGTCTATCTAAACTGGATAGCATAGGATAACATAATTCAAAGATATGATGAATAACCAAACAGGTTCGCATGACATAATTCACATACATGTTATCTAAGTAACCAGGATCGCATGTTTTAATTCACATATGTGATTTACTAGCAAGATGCCCATGTGTTGCACATAACATCAAAGATGCATTTATATGAGTAGTTTATCTTGAGAGAAAAGGATGAACGAGGGAAGGCCTTATTTGCAAATGTGGAGAGGGGTGTGCATATCTTTTTGCAAAATTGCCATAATTTCCTTCCTATCCATCAGATATAAATCGGACGGCCTATATGGCAAGATGGCAGGCACACCATCAACACCAACTCTGTTTTTTATAAGAGTAGATATATGCTAAACAGAGGGCAGTCGGTATGATGTCTGAGCTAAGAACATGGTGTTGAATATTGTGTATATGATGTCTAAAGTATGCAATGCAAGACACCATATGCATGATATGAGTAGTATAACCGTGCCAAGTTAGAGCATACACCTCGGTGAGGGAATAGGACTGGTCATCTATCTCTGAATCCATCTCTGAGGAGCTATCGGGACCCAACAAGAGATCTGCTTCGACAGGTAGCATTGTCTGCTCTGAAGGTCTTTTTTTCACTCCAAATTTTTCCATCTCCCACCCAAATGGCCGATTCACAAGAAGAGTAGTTTAATGTACAAACATTGTCGACAAATGGAAATGTAATGAAGAAAAGGATGGGCAAGATATCATTCAAATATATGATGCTTGGTTAAACAGGATGGCATTGCACATTTCACATATAATATGGCTGGCTAAAAGACATGAGACTGCATAATTCTCATATATGATATAGAAACTAAACAGGTGCCATTACAGAACATGTCTAAACTAAGAAGATGACATATATGATGTCAAAAGTAGGCACTGCAAGGCAACACATCCATGATATGACTAACATCATCATGCCAAGGTAGAGCAAACACCTTGGGGGTACATAGGAGTGGTCAGATGCGTCTGAATCTGCCTCAAAACAGATATCTTCCTCTGGATTACAATCTGGAGAGGGGGAGGGTTTGCCATTGAACCCACCATGGAGCGATGTCTACGTGACATTGTATTGCCGTGCAAAACTCTTCTCTTTTTCTCTACATGTTCAGCATGATTGTGTACAATATTTTACATGCATATGAAAAAAATATGGTGAGATTATTTAAGGAGAGCATGCGGAAATCTAGAGTGATGGTAACAACCAGTGGATGGATCCAAAAATAATGATAGCAGACTGATGATTGCTTTAATTTAATAAAAAGTCAGATGATGATTGCTTTACTATTTTTCCCACCCAAGATGAATAACGTAGGCATACCCTAGGTGAACCAGATATTAGACAGAGATACTATTCATTGCTACCTTGATATGTGCCCGACAACTAATTTAGAACTCAAGTTTGAACATTAATTTGGACCTGACATGGAGTCTAAGAGGTGCACAGGATGATAAAGTAGCAGGTAATTTTAAGCAATGCATGACATAAGCAGAAACAAAAGAGTGCGGCCTCTCTTGTGGACCCGTGTACCCCTCAGGTTCATCTGCTAAGTTGATGATGGTGATGCCATTGCGGTGGGTGCCGGCGGCAGGGAAGGAGGTTTGAGGCGGCGAAAGATGGTCAGGAGTCGTGATGTCTGGTTTGGTGGATGCTTCTATCGATGGAGCAGCTCAGGTGAGCTGGACGAAGTCACGGCAGGAGCAGGACAAACCACACAAAGTTTCCTTCAGCACCTACCTGTAACTGAAGTAATTCTGTAAGAGCTCATTTGACTTGCATGATTCTAAAAATGCAGGGATAGGAAAAACACCAGAAAAGATAGGAATGCACATGGTAAATAGGGCATTTTTAAACACAGGATTTCTGTCAACTTGGGTGTTTGGTTCACATGAATTGGAAGAGCAGAGGAATTCAAAGAAACATGGCCAAAATAAAGTGAAACCATATGAAAGCGTGTACATTTAGAATGTTATTCAGCCACTAATGCACTTGGTCTTGTTTTCATGCATAGGATTTTGAAAAGTAGGTCCAGGTGGATGTTTTGCTCCATTCCTTTCAACAAAATGCATGAATAATTGAATAGTAGAGTGCCATAGGAAATTTCCTATTGTTATGTTTTTCCGTTGAACCAAAATAGCCCTAATGGATCGACATGAATGTAGAGTAATAAGTGATGCAACAAGTGTAGAACCTCTTTGCCGTAGTCGTGTCAACCTCAGCATCATTGGGTTGATCACTGAAGAAGTTGAGGCAGAGGTGGCTGTCGTAGGTGAGGAGGAAGATCTGAGGAATATGTAGACGGTGTCCAGGGCACTACTCTGTTGTGATGGATCGTTCCGTCGTTGGAGTAGCTCCGGTGAGCCGTAAGACGTCAAGGCTGAAGCAGCACAAGAGAGACATTGTTAATCTCAAGTGGGATTGTAATATCATCTCCAATAGATGATGTAAAATACATTACCAAAAAGTGATAGATGTAAAATTTACATCACCAAAAACCACGTGACTACAACAAATGAGGTAAAAACTATTGACTCTGAACTTAACTGTCGAAACTGAAATTTACTATGGAATCTGAATGTTACTCTCAAAACTGAACGCAATGGTAGCAGAGAGGCACTTCACATGGGATAGTTTAGGGAGGCCTGCGGTTCATCTTCAACCTGCATCCCCCTGAGCAGCCAGCCACCACCGGCCGAGCCCCGCGCCGCCTCGCCACGTTGAAACAACTCCCCATCGCCGGTCCGCCGCCGCCCCGAAACAACTCCCCATCGCCGGTCCACCGCCGCCCCGAAACAACTCCCCATCGCCGGTCCACCGCTGCCCCGGCCAGCCTTCTAGCCCCCCTCCCGCGCGCCAAGATTTTTCTCCGGCGATCCCCACACCACCGCCCCACCATTGCGCCCCCACCGCCGGCGAGCAGCACCCCACCCAGAACCCTAAGATAGATAGTGGGGTACCTCTCTAGCGAGCCCCCTCCCCGCTGTGGGTGGTTCTTCCTTAACTCCGGCGAGACCTCCCACCCCCTGAAAACCGACTGACACAAAAGTCGATTCAGTCGACTAAAGTGTAGCTAAATCAGAGTAGAGCAGCAGGAAGAGCGAGGGGGAGAGCAGCACCAGCGCGAGCGAGCGAGCGAGTAAGAGGCGGAGCAGCAGCAGCAGCGCGAGCGAGTGAGTGAGAGCTAGAGCAACAGCAGCAGCGCGAGCGAGCGATCGAGAGCCAGAGCAACGACAGTTGGGCCAGCAAGCAAGAGCCGGAGCAGCAGCAGCAGCAGCAACAGCGCGAGCGAAGGCCAGAGCAGCAGCAGCAGATCCGGCTGGTATGGATGCCGCCGCCGAAGGGGCCTCACACTGGGGGAGAGCTGCCATGGAGATGTCGCCCGCGGCGCCGACTTCGAGTTAGTCGCTCCATGGGGGTGCGGGATGGAGCACCGTCGGCGCCGGGAGGTCGAGTTAAGGAGAAGGTGCGATGTGATGAGTGTACAACCTCTTTGGTTGCGCCGAGTAGGCCTCGGCTTCATCCGAGGAGTCGGTGAGGATGCTGCGGTTCCGGTGGAGCATGTTAAGGCGGCGCTATGGGGATGGCGCTGCCGCGATAGACGAGGCGATTGTCGGAGCAGCTCCTTGGAGGTGGAGGTCGGGGCGGCTGAACCGGCGGGACGACGGGATGGACGAGGATCCTCATCCGGGGAGGTGGATGAGGGATGTCGAGCTGTTGCGGTGGACGACATCGTCGGGGAAGAGGCTCCGGCTAGGCAGCGGTGAGGTGGCGAACGGAGGAGGGTGGGGTTTCGCGGCTGGAGCGGAGAGGTTATGCAACCAGAATTCGAATGGCGAAAAGGAGGCGATGGGAGGAGGGGAACCATGACTTAGGGACGCGCTTGTCCAAAATGTAGGGTGTGTTACAAAAGTACCCCCACTGATTTGAACTAGCGGCCCTTTCGGCTCAGGGTTAGAAGGGGATTTTGTGTGTCGGGATTTGGCAGCTGGAGGGAGTTTTCACGCACATTGTAATTTCGGTATAGCAAGGCACGGGTTGTGAAGGCGCCAATTTTGGGAGCACGATATCTGAATTTTCGGGATATAACAAGGCGTGGGTTGAATTTTAGGGACAAGCCTAACGTGTAATATTGTACTTGTAGTACATACCAAATCAATTCGCACTTCCCTCAACAAAAAAAAACGAAAAAATAAAACTATTCACACCACACAAAGAGAGAGTCTGGTCCCGTTTTACTATACAAATGCTATTAAATCTACTCCTTCCTTCCATCTATATAGGGCCTAATGCGTTTTCCGAGGCTAAATTTGACCAACCAAATATTAGAGCAATAATATATGACATGCAACTTACACAAAGAAAACCGTTAAATTCATGTGTGAAAGGAGCTTTCAATGATATAATTTCCACATTATGGATGTCATGTTCTATTAATCTTGTCAATAGTCAAAGGCGGTCTTAAAAACGCATTAGGCCCTATATAGATTGAACGAGGGAGTATGGATCCATGTTATGTCCAATTAAATTTTTTCGCTGGCTGTATAATGCATGTAACCTACACATGCAAACATTTTAGTGCATTCCAAATGTCTATACTATCGCTGCAATTCGAACTGAATTTGAATTCGTTTCTCTATGTTAATAAGAATCTACAATCATGATTGTGGCCAACTTCAACCATCATTCGTGTATTACCTTAACAACACACCACATGATTACTATAGAGATAGATATGAACTATGTGTACTATATGAACTCGAATTCAATTTTTTGAATACAGTTGATGTTGATTCCAAATAATAGTATATTTGATGTACTAACTAGATATTCATAATATAAACCATGTTCCATACGTACACCGTGTTTATCACACAAAGTATAGTGACCCGCCCCCTACATCATGACAAGTATTTAGCCCTGAGCTACAAAAGCCACACATTACCCCAAATTATAATCAATGTCCTACATTATGATATCTTCTTCAAGTATCCGTATCCACTTTTTTATAATGAATTATGATCTATGTTCATCTTTAACACCTTCACAATCCTCTTCTCGTTGTAGCTAGCTAGCGCTAATTCTCTATTGTGCATGCACACGCCCGCCCCCTCTCACCCTCCCTCAGCGTCCCCTCCATCGTGCCCGTTCGTTCTCTTTAGGCCGTTCACCCGCGATGTGTGTAGGCCCCCGACTCCTTCTTTCTGGCACACACCGGTTGATATACCTCTCTAGCCAAGTGTGCCTACCACAAACATATACTTCCCCTCTTCTCCTCTCACCGTCCATTCCCCCTATGTCCAATACGATTCCATGCAGGTGCACACTCCTGCCCCTCTTTTCATTGATCTCATACTCGCACACTCCTCCCCCCTCGACATAGTAGGCCTCTCATACCACCTCCTAGCTGCACCCCTCTCCCCGTGTCTGTCTCTCCGGACCTTATTTGCTTCTAACACATGCTGATCTCCCAACATATAGCTAGGTCGACTATAATTATTTTTCCCCACACACCAATAGACTTACCTCACTAGTTATGTCTCTCCCTTTCTCGGACACATGACGGTTGATCTTCCTATGTAGTTACGTATGCTTACCACAACCATATCGTCTCCCCTCATAATCCTTGCATACCTCCCGACCCGTCTCTCACTCGCACGTGCATAGACAGACAGACATCCCCACCCTCTCTTATTGATATTGCACTTGTAACCTCCGTTTGTCTAGCAGGTCTCTCCCACCATTTGTGAGACGCCACTCCACCACCAACCCTCTGACACTCTACCTTTGTCTTTCTCCCAACCTTATTCCTGATCGATCTCCCTCTCTACATAGCTAGGTCTCTCTCCTTCTCCACACATATACTAGTCGATCTACCTCTCTATAGTTAGGTCTCTGCCCCTCCCCCCCCACTGATAGTCGAACGTTGTAGGTAGGTATCCATGCCACAGAGAAAAAATGCACCTCTGCCCTCTCAAATTCCAGTAGGCCAGCCGCCCTATATCTTTGACGTGGGCAAACACAAATTCGATGGCACTCTTTATCGATCGCGCAACCACACACTTCATCCCTGGTTTCAATTCTATCGATATCTCACGCCGATGATCCCTCCACTCTCTTCTCGTGGATCGCTCCCTCTATATATGATATATCCATGACTCTGATTCACACACATTGCATATGTTACGTTTTTTTTGTTTGAGATATCATCGACACATTGCCTCGGTTTCGCACAAACCATCTCTCTCACACCCACCCACGTACGTACCTGCACCTAAAGAATAGGTGCACACAGGACACACGCACTCACGTCTCGTTCCCGTCCACACTCGCACGGGTACACGGTGGAGTTCGTTTCTGTACGAAAAGGCAGCCCACGTGATAATTTGACGCGTGTACCGGTTGTTTACTCGAAGGAGGGTCGGGTACCACGCCTAGATGGAACAAGTTCAACTTGACGCGTTAGTCTTAAATAAAGTTATATATTCCTCCTCAATGGCGCGTAGTACAGAATATAAAACAATTGCCGTGGGGAAAATGGACAAATCCACTCCACTATATACAACGGAGCCTGCCTACCGGGGTTTCTCTCTCGTCACACCATCTCACACAAGGCGGCGGTGCCCTCTCTCTCTCACTGTTGGTCAGTGATCCGGCCGCATCCCGTCCGCCGGCGGAAAGGGAGGATGTGCATCGTTTCTCCATTCGACAGCGTTGAGGTAGCACGTCCCAATCTGCGGTACCCGCCGTTCTCTCTGACCAAGCTCTGGCGCGGTAGGGCCTTTGCCACTTGCTCGCTGCCGCAGTATTGGCAGATCCCGGCCGCTGGCGCCCTCCTAGTAACATAACGACGACCCTCAGGTACAACTTCCTCCGGCCTTGCTCCACTGCCCATCTTCGCATGTTGCTCCATGTGCATGTTCTTTAGTTGTTTGCTTAAAATGTATCTCGGCCGACGTACTTTCCATCTTGCAATCTCGTCCTCAAACCATTTTGATAAACCACCATGCTGCTATTTTCCCTTATTACATGGAATATGCTTCTTTTTTGTCGGCATATGTGTCTTCAACTCGTGTTATTCAGCAGTAATTGTTTCCTTTCTACCTATTTTTTGCAAACAGGGCTATCCATTTCACCTCTTTGCTATTGCGACCTTTTGGTGAACTGCACAAATCACTTTTTTTTCTTAAGAGTGTTTTGTGCAGTTCCACCAAAATGTCACACGGGCAACGTTTTTACATTTCTGTGGGACTGCAGAAAGGGAGATTGGTTTTGCTATCCTCCTCATCCAACTCTGTGCCTAATCTTCTCCAACAAGTAGTTAGTCCTAAAGAGAGATCGCAGAGGTGATCGGCTTTTATTTGTGTGTGTTATGTTTCATCATCTAGTTCCACTATTGTTGTAATCACACTAACTAGATATCTTTGCAAACAGGGATGGTCAGCTTGATTTTAGTGGAGCTGCACAAAATGATCGGATTGTGGTGTCCTCCGTACAGCCCCTTTTGGCTACATCACTGGGTGAAACTAGTTGCCAAGCAATGAACACTGTGCCCAGGAAATGGACCCATGCCTACGAACAACATCGATCAATTATATATTTTTCTTTATTTGTACACCTTCTCACAACTTTGTCTTCAGTTGTGATGTGAATATTGGCGCTGATCTGCAAACCATTGAGATGCATTAGCAGCCATGGTAGTTTCATTTGTATTTGATGGAATGTTGTAACGAGATAATCTCGGGGCAAGAGGACACATGAATCCTAAGTTGAAACCTTTTTTTCTTGCGGGAACCAAAGTTGAAACCTTCATATCATCACAATACAATTTCATTAAAATTATGCGTACATATAAACAAATCCTGAAGGATTGATAGCAACGCCAGAAACAATTCAACTTTGTTTTGCCGACATGTGGGTCATCCTTCATCCGGCTCCACCTACTGTGCAGCAATATTGAGTGCACAACTGCAGGGAAAGATTCACCCTGGTCGTTGCGCCGCATTAGTAATGACTAGTGAGCAGTCAAATCACAGAGCCCCACCTTCGCCACAGTAAGTTGCTCAGACGAAGCAACCATCATTTCTCTGTTTGTTGAATCCGATGATACTCCCATATTCCCAGAGTAATAAGTTGCTCGGGTGAAGCAACCATCACTTTACCTTTCCCACAGTAAGTACCTCCTTGGGCCCATTGAAAAATCAGTTTTCTCTCTCCATCAAGTGCATTTATTGTCAATCTAACCCTGTCACCGGAACACCTCTTTGGCTACAGTTAGTTCAGGGTTAGATATGAGTTAGTCTAACCTCTAGCTAAGTTAGAGTATCCAAACAGGAGCAGTATAGGACATGCAAGTTGCTCAAAGCATACAGTCAAATTCGTACGTGAAAGGATCTTTTTTCTTTCTGAAAATGGAACGTGAAAGTATCTTTGAATGATATAATTTTCAAATTATATAAAATTTTATCAATAGTCAAAGGCATCCTCGAAGAATACATTAGGCCCTACTCCCTCCGTCTAGGTGTATAAGTCACCTTATGAAAACCAAATAATCCCAAAATACTTGGCGTGGTGCATTAACTCCCACCTCGTTTCTTGTTTCTTGACATATCCACCGATAACAGATGTGGGGCGTGCATGTTTTCAATGACTTAGACTACCAAACACGACATGCAATGGTTAGTTCATTGCATCAAATGCTATTAATTAGCAAATAAATATTAATTTCTCTCGTTTTCCCCTCTTCCTTGGTCACGATGCACAATCTAAGTTGACTTATTCACTAGACGGAGGGAGTATATAAAGTCTTACCAATAGTCAAAACCAAGTGTTACTACTAAACCAAACAAGTTCAAACGAGAAACTGGACCCACTCACGGCACGACACGCCTGTCTCGTTTGGTCTGTCGGTCAAAGCGCTTCCTCTTCTTGGCATAACAATAGAGTACATTATTTTTTTAGAATGCCCTTGGCATGTCGCTAACATGTGATGAGTTAACCGACCCCAATAGACGGCAAAAACGCCACCCCGCCGCACTTTGAGAGAGACGAGGGGCGAGAAGCGATACGAGCTGGTGGATTATTAGAGCTAGGTGTGCCACGGAGGCCAAGAAATATGGTGATAGCGTGGGTTGGCCACGTACAGTATGATGTAACTACACTGGGCTGCCGTGTTTCATACTCTTCCAGTCTACTGTGGAGATGATTCGTAGATTTTATATCGCTAACTAATATAAAATATTATGAGCGCAGACGCTCCACATGAGGTTCCTTGCTCCTTCTCGGTCGTCGGGAATCTATGTCCTTCCACTTTATTTTTTTGACATGTTCTTTGTTCATCCTTTTGCCAACACACGGGACATCTAGCATCAAGGTGCACGTGTCATGCAACAAAATGGAGATAAGCAGTGCGTAAGTGAGTCATGCACTACGATGGCACCTAGTACTACGTAATATTTTTCCTCCTCGATGGCACGTGAATAGTGCACGTACTCAATGATGGAGCACGGGATGGTAGCCATGGACATGGTCGGCCCTTTTTGGAGAGATTACTAAATATGTATTAAATTTGATGTGTCCCGTCAACTCGCAGAACGACAAGAAGCACACACTAAATACGGGGCACGGGATGGTATCCATGGACATGGTCAACCCTTTTTGGAGACTAATGCACTACTTTTGATGTGTCCGGTCTACTCGCAAACGAGGGGAAGCTTTTCTTACTAATAGTACACTATCGACTATATGACCATCATCATTGTTCAACTTTCGGAAGACGCGAAGAGCCAAGCGCACTGTCACCTACTCACAGTAAAACCGGTCGTGTTTGCACTAATTTTTTAACATAGTACCTGAGTGTATTGCTCCAGTGGTCATCACAAGTGATCCAATCGATTCGCGCCCTTCATGCTCCATTTTGTCTTGCGTACCTTCCTTCATCCAGCACGCTGACAAGTGGGCCCAATGCTCATGTATGCCAACGTGGTAGTTAATTATTTTGCAAGAGTCAGCTATCACAACCTTTCGATGCCACGTCAATGTACCCACTAGAAACAAGTTATACTTGTTCAGTTCAACCACCTCCCTAGGTGTTTGGAGAGGAATTGGCCTACGCTGCCTGCCCACCTATAGAACCGCCTCACACTTAATGTTTATTTGCTAATTAATAGTATTGCATGCAATGAACTAACCACTGCATGTCATGTTTGCTAGTCTCAAGTCATTAAAAGCATGCACACCCACATCTCTTATTGGTTGATATGTCAAGAAACAATAAACGAGGTAGAAGTTAATGCACCGCGCCTAAGTATTTTGGGATTATTTGGTTTTCGTAAGAGGAGACCTAGACGGAGGGAGTATTATACTTGAAGGCTACAAGGTTGGCTATAGATGACGTGGCAGTGTCATGTAGCCATCAGCTAGTTATACTATTAACCATGCTCTTATAATCTCCTATATTTAGGAATGGAGGGAGTAGTTGGCATGCATGATACTTCCTATAATACTCCAATTACAACTAGCCTGGTAGAATTAAAATACCTCATCTAAATGGTCGCCGCCCGATCTCTTTGTCCACCTCCAGCATCCGGCAGAAGAAGAATCGAGCAAGACACTGGCTGTATTCGCCGGCGTCGCCTCGGCGGTGGCCTTCATGTGATACAATCAGCAGCGGCCTCCCGTATTCTACATTTCCTATATGATGGCGGCGGGCGGGGACGTGCTGCCCATCATCTCGTCCACATCCGCGTAGCCGCATCACCTCGTCGACATCCGCAGCGGCTTCTTTCTCTGCCTGCATGCCGCGGTTACGTGCGCGTCGGTGGCGGATGGCGCAGTGGGAGACACTGGAGGTGTTGTACAACGCGGCGGCGCCGAGGGCAATGACGATGACCGTGCCACCGTGCTCCCTGACAAGCCGGCGTGGAGCAAGTCGACACTCTTCCTTGAGCTGTATTGGATAGGCCAGCTGCGGAACCACACGCTGTCTTAGTGCGGCAACTGCCTCCGACGGGCTAGGCGAGGTACGTGGAGAAGCGAGCTGCCAAGCTCGGCGGGCTACCCAGACGACTTTTATGCCGGAGAACTGCTCTTTCTGCTCGCCGGGTGCCGCCGAAAGAGTGGACAAAATGGTGGAAGGAGGAGTTTGGCCGGCGTCCTACTCCTGAATGGACGTGTGTGGCCGGAGTTGGTTTCTCGCATTCCATGCGGGTTTCTATATCTATACTATCTTCTTCTTCTTCTATTCTTCTATTCTATATATATAGTGTACCAATTTTAAGTAGGATTAAGAACATCAATCATAACCGTTGATCTTCTAGATCCAACAACCAATATCAGTAGGATTTGCATGAACAGTACACTGCTGCTACCTCACCTGTGTTCTAGAACAACATGTACCCTTTCAATAAAAAAGAAACCCGTAACTAGCTCCAATGGGCTGTGTTGCCACATGACCACCAGATGGTTTGATTGAGCCCAGTCGAGATGGTTTAGTAGGATAATGTGGATATTTCTAAAAAAAAAGAACACGTGGAAAAGTGAAGCAACATGCAGACTTGTTAAATGAACATACATATGGCATGAATACTACTTCCTCTTTTACAATATTGAACTAATATCAGCATTTATACATCACTATAATTTCTTTTTCTTTGAATCTATTAGCACATATATTACTTCTTTTCCTTTTACCAAAATCACTCTGTTATATTAAGACGCGCCTTGCACATGTATACATACTAGTAAATGCAGGTTTTTTAATGCGGCGAGGAGGCGGGTATAGCTGGGAGTGCAGCGGGCGGCACCCTGGGTCGGCGCGCCGCTTCAAATGGCGGATGCAGTGAGAGGTCGTGTCCGCGCTGACCCCCTTGACCGTGGACATTGACGGTGTACGTCACCTTGTCTCCAGATCTGAGATGCCACGTGTACTAGATGAATGACTCCAAGCTCGACCACCGTGATGCAAGAGGTGCAAGCCGAGGAACACTATTGGAGACACCCCCCATAATTTTCCTCGTCATCATCTGAGTCCTAGAAGATCTCACCCACATCATCATTAGGCATGCAGCCGCCTTCATAGACAACGTGTGCAGAAGGAGTAGAGGCGACTGGGGACGCACTACGTCGTGGACACTCCGTACATGCTCGTGTGCGTGCAACGAGTGTGCTTTTACATCGGTGCTAGCTCTAAGGCCGAGGCTGCGGTCTCTCTGGCTAGTCGTTGAGCAACGACGGCAAAGAGGTGTTGCAAGAGATGCGTTGGCGCCGCTGTGTGTGAGCTTCGCCGTGGCACGATGCACCGGACGTCGCCGCAGATGGCGCAGGCCTCCATGCAGGTGCGTGTGTGCGCATGCATGTGTTATTCATGTGCATTCTGCGGCCGAGTGTGTGTGCATGCATGTGTTGTGTACGTGCGTTGTGTGCTCCATGCTGTGCGCGTTTGTGCATGAGTTGGATCAGCATGAGTTAGTGCATCGGCGTGTGTACATGCATGGCTGCATGCGTCCTGCACATGTGTGGCTTCTTGCATGGTTATCAAATACTTCCTCTGTCTTGGTTTATAAGACATGCGCGTCGTTCTAGGTTAACAATTTAACTAGCTAAATATGTATCATATTGGATGAAAAATATATTTTAGAAACTACATCCACTTAAGAATCTAATGATATACTTTTGGTGACATATAACTCATATTTAGTTAGTCAAACTGATGACCTAGAACTACTCGCACGCCCTATAAATCGAGACAGAGGGAGTATAAACTAATAAAATATCTTCAACTTAGCTTTCTGATGTATCCCCTCTTATGGTTAGCGAAGAGTTCATGTTCTTTTATTTGTTTGTAGGTGGGTAGGCGGCAAAAAACAGGGGGAAACGTGCAAGGTTCCTTGCAGACGCTCCACCGCGAGGTTCCTTGCTCCTTCTCGGTCGTCGGGAATCTATGTTCTTCCACTCTTTTTTTTACGTGAGCTTTGTTCATCCTTTTGCCAACATGCGAGACATCTAGCATCAAGGTGCACGTGTCATGCAAGAAATGGAGGTAATCAGATAAGTAGTGCGTAAGTGAGTCGTGCACTTCGATGGCACCTACTCCTATTACGCAATATTTTTTCTCCTCGATGGCACGTGAATAGTGCACGTACTCAACAACGGAGCACAATATTGTAGCCATGACATGGTCAACCCTTTTTTGGAGAGAGTACGTACTAAATAACTTTGATGTGTCCCGTCAACTAGCAGAATGAGGAGAAGCTTGCTTACTACGCCTTCTCCCTCGCCAACGCGTGCACGGTGGCTCGCAGCACAAGGTTAAACTTTTGCTTACAAGCAGTGGACGTGCAACAGTTCATTTGCTGTCAGATTGTCAGAAGTACTACTGTAGTACCACCATTATTGTTTGACTTCCGGAAGAGGCGAAGAGCCAAGCGCAAGGCTAGCCATAGTGGGAGTAACATAAGTAGGAGTACCTCCTTTTTTATTCTAGAAACAACCACACGCGAATATTGGACGGTAGCAGCACATCAACTGAATCAAAAATCGAAACCTTCCCGCCCGGCACCAGCTGAGCCTGCCGCTCCACATTGATGGCAAGTCAGGGCAACGCGACCTCTTACTGCTTCCGCCGTTAAAGTGGCGCGCCGACCTAGGGCACCGCCCGCTGCACGCCCGACATTTCAGACTACACATACTTTGTGAGACAAAAGGTGGGGCTATTATTAATGATATAGTATTATACTAAAGGGACTAACTATTGTAAGTAGGCTACGTATTAGGTTGGTTGTAGATGATGTGTCAACTTCATATAGCCGGATGTTGGCTATACTATTAACCATGCTCTAAGTGTGGCGTGAGTCGGAAAATTTATTAAGTAATTAATTAATATTTAACGGACGCCTTAATTACTCAGCCGTTTCTTATTCTTTTGGATAGTGGGGCTATTATTGACTTGGACATGGGGTTTGGGCCAAAGGCCTACTATTATGTACTTGGTCTTACTCGCATGACCAACCTGACAGGCTCTACCCTAGCCGCCGCTGTATCATATGGTTTCGCACCATTCCAGATCTTAGCGCCGCCACACAATTCTTCTCCATCCCTCCTTCCAGCGTGCACCGCGAGAAGGGATAGTAGTCCTACAAACCCTGCCTTTCATGATCCTGTACGGGAGAGGGGCGATCAGGTTTTTGGGGAGCACACTCCTGTGAATGCTACCAGCGATGACTTCCTCAACGACAGCCTTCTTCCCTGACCTCGGTAACCTCTTCGTCAACGACATGAGTGACAACATCAACCACAGCGGTTATGCTCCGCATCATTACTTTGATCTTTGCAATTGTCGTCATGATCTATTTACTATTGATTCGGATTAAATCTCATAGTAAATTGCTCATATATTCAACAATCCAATCCAAAAACCTGATTATAGGCAATTTACTCCGAGTGATTTTGCTGTGCTTTTGAAGCCGCCTACTTTTAAGGGGGTGCAATATAGTGGCGCACAAGAGCATTATATTGGTTTCAGATCATGTACTGCTATGACACCACTAAGGGTAAGCCTGAGGGCGATCTTAATCCTACCCAGCAGGAAGCTTTTGAGAACATGGATACCCTCTTGACGATTCCATTGTGGATTCATATATGTCGTTTGATAGCGGCAAAGACATGTGGGCTGAGCTCGAGGCCACGTTTGGGGCCTCGGGCGCTGGCAACGAGTTGTACGTCATGGAGCAATTATGTGACTACAAGAGGACTAATGAGCGCTCTGTTGTTCAGCAGACTCATGAGATACCGTCACTCGCTAAGGAACTTGAGTACTTTGAGTGTGTGTTGCCGGACAAATTTATTGATGGGACCATCATTGCCAAGCTTCCACCTTTGTGGAACGATTTTGCTACTTCTCTGAAAAACAAGAGACAAGAGTTTTCCATTTCGGATCTCATTAGCACTCTTCATTTTGAAGAGAAGGCGAGTGCAAAAGACACACGTGCTTGGGTCGCTGAGGGAGCTTCTAGTGCCCACATGGTACACGAGAAGAACTTCCAGCCCAACCAGCCCCAAAACAACAAGAACAAATCTCAGGGGAAAGGCAAGTTTGATGCAAAGAACAAGTCGTCACATTCTAGCAACATCAAGGAGAATTCTCATAACGGGAAGGGATACAAACCTCAATTTTGGTAGCACCGCACAAAACTTATATGGCTGCATCTACCTGCTGTCAGCTAACCTCATGGTGCTCCAGGTATTCCTACATTCGTAACTAGGTACAATCACCACCGCAAGATGAAATAAGCTTATTCGTACGTTGACTTGCTGATTGCAGTGCGGAACGATCCTGTCATGTGTGGAGTAGCAAACAAGCAGTGCAGCCGAAGGTGGAAATCAACCAAGGACTTATGAAATTATATATAATCTTCCTCAGGCAGGTCAGTATCCCCTTCGTCCAGATGATCATGTTTTGTCATGCCGGGCTATTGATATTTTCTACTGTTTGCAACACTGTTTAAGTATAGCTATTGTTTTCCTATCTTTTCAGATTCAGGACAATGAAGATGATTTCAGGGGAACTGCACAATATGGACTCATGTTGAGTCATCTCTATTGCCTCATATGTTTGCTGCAAATGTGTCAGCATTAATTGCAAGATGAGGCAGCTAGCTAGCTGTGGAGTTGCCAACATGCTCAAAGTGCTCGCAACATTGAGAAGAAACAAGCATGCCCAGGGAATTAATGCGTGCACAGGGAGGCCCTTTGCTCAGAGAAGCATCGACCGATTTTCTTTATTTCCGCACCTTCTCACAGCTTTGTATTTGTTATAGTATGGTGAATCATTGAGATGCATAAACATGTTGAACTTTTGTTTTTCTGAATGTTAGTATGCATACCGTATCTTCTGAAGCTTAGTTTAATGTAAATGTTGACTAGCATGTGAAGCTTCACAATCTAGTAAGTATATTGTAGGCCTGTTATTTGACACCTCACTTTGCTGCGCTACGCGACCAGTGTGAGTGTCTGCATCCAGTACCACATCCTCTAATTTGGTGGATGCCAAGTTGAAAAAGGTTACCGATGAGTATCCATAAGATGGAGGCGTCTCTTTTTTTCTTTCGAGTGGGCAATAAGTTGGAGAGTGTCTCGGGCAGCCTCTAGCACAAGGCCCTCTAGTACGAAACACGGGCAGCCGACTGGGCCGATACAAAAGCCTATCTATCTTAAAGCCCATTTGTTTTTTTGCGAGGAGAAGCCCGTATTTCTTGAAGAGGGGGCGATCCCAGGAAAACCCGCCTTCCTCGTCGCTTCCACTTACGCTTCCGTCTCGCCCCAATTCCCCCCGCTCTCCATCTTCCTCACTCTTCCAAAAAAACCCGCTCACCTTCTTCCTTACTTGTATAGAAAATGCCGCCTCCTCTTCTTCCACTCCTACAGAAAACCCCAGCCCTCCTTCTTCCCCACTCGCACTACCACTAGGCTCGTCTCTGGCTAATCTGCTCAAACCCATGAGCTCGGCGCGATGCCCACAAGGAAAATGGAGTTGTCTGGCCCCAGCGCCAAGAAGATGAGGCTCCCGCCAGCGGCGATGCCGGTTGTAGATCTCGCACTCGGCATCGTGGGGAGAAGCGGCGAGCCCCCCCACCCGGATCTGAGGAACCGGTAGAATCTCCGGTGGACCGCATCAGCAATCTCCCAAATGTCATCCTTGAGGAGATCATCTCGCTTCCCCCACCAAGGATTGCTGCCGCACACAAGTCCTCTCAACTCGGTGGCGCCCTCTATGGCGCACCGCGCCCCTCAATCTCGATTGTCGTCAGATATCTGTCCTTCCTAAATTTGATCTCATCAGAGCCATCGTCTCCTCTCACCAGCAGGGCCCCGTTCAACGCCACTACATCCTGACACGCTACCTGCTGTCCATACCCGCCATGGTGAACGCTTGGCTGACATCCCCTAAATTCGGAAAACTCCAGCAGTTTGAGTCCTACCATTACCACGAAAGTTTCATACCACAAACATACCAAGAATTTGTGCCCACACCACCATTGTCCATCCCGTGGTTTTCCTCCTCTCTGCACACCGCCACCTTCGCCCGGTGCCACCTTCTAGACGATCTGGTACAAATGCTTTGACTCCAACTGCTAAAAAAACTTTCGCTGGTGGTGGTTTATCTGTCGGAGGTCTTCATCAAGACAACATCATCCACTCCAGTTGCCCTGCCCTGGAGCGCTTGCTGATTGTTTTGGGAATATAAATCCCTATCAGTTGTCTCCAAATAAAGTCAACTCACCTTAAAAGCATTGGAATTTGTTTTGAAGGACAGTAGCTCATCATCGAAGATGCCCCTTCACTTGAAAGGTTGCTCCTTGATAATTGTTATAAACCTTCAAAAATAATTGTCGTCTTTGCACCCAAACTGGAGACCTTGGGTGTAATTCGTGATCCGTTTAATGATCACAAGAAGTTGGTGTTTGGCTCCTCACTTTTTCAGGTACCGTACATTATCATCTACACATTTGTAATCATAAGCTGCATTTTTCATTTGTGCGCATAAGTTTTATATCATCTTGGAGTACACTTTGGGTACTAATATTATGTTATATATATCCTCAATGAAAATTTCGTCCATGGATAGCCTATCAATGTTGTTGGATTCTGTCAAGATATTATATATCGGAATGTATAGTTATGATCTGAACATAATTATTGGCTTGCTGCGATGCTTTCGGTCTCTGGAGAATTTATATATGGAGGTGATGATTTCATGCACATTGAAAGACTGTGTATATTGTACTAGAATTAACCGTTCAGTTGTTGCTCTTCCGACATACTCTTTCTTCAGACCTTAGCTATTTTCAAATCTTCATGTCTACTTAGGTACTGCAAGCACATGGACAAAAAAGTATAACTAATCGGTGGCGTAATAAGCACCAGGATTTTCTCAGTTCTCATGACATTCGTTTGAGGACAATAACGATGGAAGGATATGCATCCAACCAGGCAAACAAAAGCTTTGTCACATTCTTCCGGTTGAATGCGAGGTTACTATTGTCCCCAAGGCTTAAGTTTTACCGCAAGAGATTTCTCACGGACGGACACGTTGAAGAGCAAAAAAAGAAGTTTCAGGTGGACAAATGGGCTTCTAAACGTGCTCGGCTTCTATTTACAACAAGTTGTAGTCATCGTGCAATAGATTTTTATGCACATGATGTTGATTTTATGGATCAGATCGATCCATTTGTTTGTGACTGCAAAAAAGAATGGTTGGGCTTTTGTCTAAGAATTTGATGAACAATTAATCCTTGGGCTTTTTGTACCGTTTGTAAGCTTGAGTTGCATGTTGTTGCCCTCATACTCCCCTCCACCTGCCACTACACTGCCGCATATTCCACGACTGTTGTATCTTCCTGTCCGAGGCCTCGCCATCGTTCTCCGCCTAGGTTCACTCGCTGTGCCCGCCTCCGTCTGGCATTGTCAACATGGTCAACTACCAAGAGGAATTAGGAGATGATTGTACGTGGAGAGTAGGGACCCACCAGGGTCATTGCATTACGCAAGCAGGTGCCTCGTTATTACAAACCAAAAAAATACTTCCTCCTAATTCCTCACTACTAGAAAATCACTTAAATGTCTTAAAAGGTCAAATGACCCCTGAAATTTTCCAAAATTTGACATGACAGTTGTATTAGTACTACAAAATTTCACGTTCATTTAAAACACCATCCATTGCCACTTTACTCCAAATTCGTCTTTCACAGCTAATAAAAAAATATGTACAACATCACACACAGTTGTTTTCTAGGAACTATTTGCGATGAAAATATCTGGGTCTATTTAAGTCTCCCTCCTTAAGCTTCACCGGCTCGTCTGCTCCAGTGCCGGCAACCCCCTTCTTGCAAAGATGACGCCATGGAAATGCTTCGTGAAGGCCCGTACGATGGCCGCGTCCCCCCGAGCCCCGCCGCCTGCGCCGAGAGCGCGGCCACCTACATCGAGAGTGCCACCACATCTGCATTGAGCGCGGCCACTTCTGCCGAGAGGGCGTCTGCGGCAGCCGACAGGGCAGCCACGGCAGACGAGACAACTGTAGCTGCTGCTGCGACGGCGGAAGGAAACACCGAGAGCGCTCGAGCTGTCGTCCCTGTCGTTGATGTCGCCCTGGCAAGGGTCCAGGCCATCCACACCAAGATCAAGGATGCACACGCCAAGATATTCCAGGCCACCTGGACTCCAGCATGTAACCCACGTCTGAAAAGGTGGCGATGGGCATGGAGCACCTGCTTCCTCATGAGGTCGCCGAGCGGGAGCTGGAGATGCAAGAGGCGGCGGAGATCGAGGAGTGCAGGAGGAGGAGTTGCGCGTGGCCGAGGTCGAGGTAGAGAAGAGTCTGTCCGTCAAGGAATCGGCGGTGGAGTACCAACACGAGCTCTAGCGCAACCACTACTACGAGTACTACAACCTTGAGGGCGGCGCCGAGGACGAGGACAAGGACGCGGTCGACTTCAGCAAGGGGGGATGCGGAGTCCACCAACGGCGGCATGTCGCTAGGACAAGTCATCGACGTCTCATCTCACATCGGCGATGCATAGGCCGGCGCGGCGGCAGATTTGTTAAAATTACACAATGAGCGGAAAACACCAGGGACCCAGCAACTCGCCCAGTTGTTTTTTTAGTTTCAAAGACGGAGCTCAACTGCGCGCTGTGCGGGGGCTGTGGACCGTCTATCCCACGCTTACACTTTTATTTAAGCACATGACGAGCCCAGTTGATATCTTTTTCCTTTCCGTAAATGGCTAGCCCAGTTCTATTTTTTTGGAGAACACCAAAAACGAGGCCTACTTGCTTTTCTCAGCCCCGCTGGGCAGCAAATCTTTCAAGACGAGGAGGGAGGGATGTAAAGTAGTAAGAAATGGGCTTACCCAGAAAATAGGCTATAAGTTGTAAGAAATGGGCTGTAAATTTTTAAACCAAAGCCAACCGGCAATTATATTAAAATATCATTTTTTCTGGATTTCTCTACTCTCTACTCTTATAAAAACCAAAGCCAACTGGCAATTACATTAAAAGACCGTCTTTTCTCCCACAAGATAAACTACTCATACAGATGCATCTTCATGTTCCGTGCAACGCACGAGCATCTTGCTAGTTAAGATTTTAAATTTCATTCATTTTTTTTGCGGCGAATTGTTTTTAGAATTTTATTTTGATATAATTATTTTAAAATTATTTTTAACGCGACTCGAAATTTCTTGATTAAAAGAGTTCGGACCCCACCGAAATATGAAAATTTCGTTGAATTTTTTAGCAGTGCCTAGAATATATGGTCTGTAATGCTAATAAAAAGAATATGGGCCTCAAATATCCTTACGAATTAGCAAATGGATTGTAAATCATTGAAAATAATGGCTAATGGGTTGTATGTTGTTTTCCACAGATTTGGAGGCTTACTTCTGGGCCTACTAGGTTGACGATGACGCTGTCCTAAATTTTTTTTGACGCGTACGCAAGGCTTTGTCAACTTAGTCAACACAGAGCAGTGAGTGTTGGATGTCCATCCAACGGACGCCGTGCTTCTTCAGTCTTTGATCTTCCTGCTCCTGCCGCCCAAACCAGCGCCGGCGGGACTGCCTGCTCCCTCCTCCGGTGGCTGGCTGTGGTGCCACCAGGCCACCTTCTACCCACCCACACATCCTGTTATTTTCCAGCGACGTCAGCCTCACCCCGCAGCCGACCAGTCAGCGCTCGTACACCCCTCAGTGTGGGCATCCGCTGCGGTGGCTTCGTCGGCTCCAGGTCATTCCCTTCCTGGGCCTCGCCCTCGTCCACTGTGTTTGTGCACTCGGCGTGGCAAGGTCAACATGATCAACAAACAACAGCCATTGAAATGCCTCTTTATTACGCGCAAAATAATGATTCCTCCACCTGACAGCTAGGACCTGATGTCTACTACACAACCTTCTTCTTGTAGACATTGTTGGGCCTCCAAATGCAGAGGTTTGTAGGATGATGTAAATTTCCTCAAGTGGATGACCTAAGGTTTATCAATCCGTAGGAGGCGAGGGATGAAGATGGTCTCGCTCAAACAACCCTACAACCAAATAACAAAGAGTCTCTTGTGTCCCCAACACACCCAATACAATGGTAAATTGTATAGATGCACTAGTTCATGAAGAGATGGTGATACAAGTGCAATATGGATGGTAGATATAGGTTTTTGTAATCTGAAAATATAAAAACAGCAAGGTAACTAATGATAAAAGTGAGCACAAACGGTATTACAATGCTAGGAAACAAGGCCTAGGGTTCATACTTTCACTAGTCCAAGTTCTCTCAACAATAATAACATAATTGGATCATATAACTATCCCTCAATATGCAACAAAGAGTCACTCCAAAGTCACTAATAGCAGAGAACAAACGAAGAGATTATTGTAGGGTATGCGACCACCTCAAAGTTATTCTTTCGGATCGATCTATTCAAGAGTTTGTACTAGAATAATACCTTAAGACGCAAATCAACCAAATCCCTAATGTCACCTAGATACTCCAATGTCACCTCAAGTATCCGTGGGTATGATTATACGATATGCATCAAACAATCTCTGATTCATCTATTCAACCAACACATAGAAGTTCAAAGAGTGCCCCAAATTTTCTACCAGAGAGTCAAGACGAAAACGCGTGCTAACTCTATGCATAAGTTCACGAGCGGAACCCGCAAGTTGTTCACCAAAACATACATCAAGTGGATCACGTGAATATCCCGATTTCACCATAGATAAGCACATGCAAAACATACATCAAGTGTTCTCAAATCCTTAAAGACTCAATCCGATAAGATAACTTCAAAGGGAAAACTCAATCCATTACAAGAGAGTAGAGGGGGAGAAATATCATAAGATCCAACTATAATAGCAAAGCTCGCGATACATCAAGATCATACCACCGAAAGAACACGAGAGAGAGAGAGAGAGAGAGAGAGATCAAACACATAGCTACTGGTACATACCCTCAGCCTCGAGGGTGAACTACTCCCTCCTCGTCATGGAGAGCGCCGGGATGATGAAGATGGCCACCGGTGAAGGATCCCCCCTCCGGCAGGGTGCCGAAATAGGCTCCCGTTTGGTTTTTGGTGGCTACAGAGGCTTGCGGTGGCGGAACTCCTGATCTGTTGTATTCCCCGATGTTTTTAGGGCATATGGATATATATAGGCAAAAGAAGTCGGTCTGGGGAGCCACGAGGGGCCCACGAGGGTGGGGGGCGCGCCTGCCCCCCTGGGCGCCTCCCTCGCTTGTGGCCACCTCGAAGCTTCCCTGACGTCTACTCCAAGTCTCCTGGATTGCTTCCGTTCCAAAAATAACTCTCCCGAAGGTTTCATTTCATTTGGACTCCGTTTGATATTCCTTTTCTTCGAAACACTAAAATAGGAAAGAAAACAACAATTTGGGATGGGCCTCCGGTTAATAGGTTAGTCCCAAAAATAATATAAAAGTGTATAATAAAGCCCATAAACATCCAAAACAGATAATATAATAGAATGGAACAATAAAAAATTATAGATACGTTGGAAACGTATCAGCATCCCCAAGCTTAATTCCTGCTCGTCCTCGAGTAGGTAAATGATAAAAACATGATTTTTGATGTGGAATGCTACCTAACATATTTATCCATGTAATTCTATTTATTGTGGCAAGAATATTAAGATCCATAAGATTCAAGACAAAATTTTAATATTGACATAAAAATAATAATACTTCAAGCATACTAACAAAGTAATCATGTCTTCTCAAAATAACATGGCCAAAGAAAGCTATCCCTAAAAAATCATATAGTCTGGCTATGCTCTATCTTCATCACACAAAATATTTAAATCATGCACAACCCCGTTGACAAACCAAGCAATTGTTTCATACTTTTGATGTTCTCAAACTTTTTCAATCTTCACGCAATACATGAGCGTGAGCCATGGACATAGCACTATAGGTGGAATAGAATGGTGGTTGTGGAGAAGACAAAAAGGAGAAGATAGTCTCACATCAACTAGGCATATCAACGGGCTATGGAGATGCCTATCAATAGATATCAATGTGAGTGAGTAGGCATTTCCATGCAACGGATGCACTAGAGCTATAAGTGTATGAAAGCTCAGAAAGAAACTAAGTGGGTGTGCATCCAACTTGCTTGCTCACGAAGACCTAGGGCAATTTGAGGAAGACCATCATTGGAATATACAAGCCAAGTTCTATAATGTAAAATTCCCACTAGTATATGAAAGTGACAACATAGGAGACTCTCTATCATGAAGATCATGGTGCTACTTTGAAGCACAAGTGTGGTAAAAGGATAGTAGCATTATCCCTTCTCTCTTTTTCTCTCATTTTTTATTTTTTTATTTGGGCCTTTTCTCTTTTTATGGCCTTGTTTTAGTCCGGAGTCTCATCCGACTTGTGGGGGAATCATAGTCTCCATCATCCTTACCTCACTGGGACAATACTCTAATAATGATGATCATCACACTTTTATTTACTTACAACTCGATACTTAGAACAAAATATGACTCTATATGAATGCCTCTCGCGGTGTACCGGAATGTGCAATGACTCATGAGTGACATGTATGAAAGAATTATGAACTGTGGCTTTGCCACAAATACAATGTCAACTACATGATCATGCAAAGCAATATGACAATGACGGAGCATCTCATAATAAGCGGAACGGTGGAAAGTTGCATGGCAATATATCTCGAAATGGCTATGGAAATGCCATGATAGGTAGGTATGGTGGGTGTATGATACCGAGAAAGGTGCGCGGTATTAAAGAGGCTAGCAATGGTGGAAGGGTGAGAGTGCGTATAATCCATGGACTCAACCTTAGTCATAAAGAACTCACATACTTATTGCAAAAATCTATTAGTTACCCAAACGAAGTACTAAGCGCATGCTCCTAGGGGGATAGATTGGTAGGAAAATACCATCGCTCGTCCCTGACCGCCACTCATAAGGAAGACAATCAATAAATAAATCATGCTCCGACTTCATCACATAACGGTTCACCATACGTGCATGCTACGGGAATCACAAACTTTAGAACAAGTATTTATCGAATTCACAACTACTCAACTAGCATGACTCTAATATCACCATCTTCATATCTCAATACAATTATCAAGTATCAAACTTCTCTTAGTATTCAATGCACTTTATATGAAAGTTTTTATTATACCTATCTTGGATGCTCATCACATTAGGACTAATTTTATAGCCAAAGCAAATTACCGTGCTGTTTAGGACTCTCAAAATAATATAAGTGAAGTATGAGAGTTCATCTATTTATTCAAAAAAAAAACCTCCGTCGTGCTCTAAAAGATATAAGTGAAGCACTAGAGCAACCAACAAACTACTCCGAAAGATATAAGTGAAGATCAATGAGTAGCCGAATAATTATGCAACTATCTGAAGACTCTCTAACATTTAATAATTTCAGATCTTGGTATATTATTCAAACAGCAAGCAAAACAAAAGAAAATAAAATAACGCTCCAAGCAAAACACATATCATGTGGTGAATAAAAATATAGCTCCAACTAAAGTTACCGATGAACGAAGGCGAAAAGAGGGATGCCATCCGGGCATCCCCAAGCTTAGGCTCTTGGTTATCCTTGAATATTACCTTGGGGTGCCTTGGGCATCCCCAAGCTTAGGTTCTTGCCACTCCTTATTCCATAGTCCATCGAATCTTTACCCAAAACTTGAAAACTTCACAACACAAAACTCAACGGAAAACTCGTAAGATCCGTTAGTATAAGAAAATAAATCACCACTTAGGTACTGTTGTGAACTCATTCTAAATTCATATTGGTGTAATATCTACTGTATTCCAACTTATCTATGGTTCATACCCTCCAATACTACTCATAGATTCATCAAAATAAGCAAACAACACATAGAAAACAGAATCTGTCAAAAACAGAACTGTCTATAGTAATTTGTATCAAACGTATACTTCTGGAACTCCAACAATTCTACCAAATTAGTAAGTCCTAAGAAATTTGTTTCTTAATCTTATGCAAAAAGAATCAACTGAAAATCACGTTCCTTTGATTTATGAAAACTAATCTCATGCGCGCAAAAGTTTCTGTTTTTCAGCAAGATCAAATTAACTATCACCGTAGGTTATCCTAAGGGTCTTACTTGGCATTGTATTGAAACAAAAGCTATAAAACATGATTACTACAATAGCTTAATCATGTGGACACACAAATACAGTAGGGGTAAATATTGGGTTGTCTCCCAACAAGCACTTCTCTTTAATGACTTTCTAGCTAGGCATGATGATTTCAATGATGCTCGTATAAAGATAAGAATTGAAACATAAAGAGAGCATCACGAAACACATGGCAAGCACATTTAAGTCTATCGCACTTCCTATGCATAGGGATTTTGTGAGCAAACAACTTATGGGAATAATAATCAACTAGCATCGGAAGGCAAAACAAGCATAACTTCAAAACTTGAAGAACATAGAGAGGGAACTTGATATTATTGCAATTCCTACAAGCATATATTCCTCGCTCATAATAATTTTCAGTAGCATCATGAATGAATTCAACCATATAACCAGCACATAAAGCATTCTTTTCATGATCTACTTGCATAGAAATTTTATTACTCTCCACATAAGCAAATTTATTCTCATGAGGAGTAGTGGGAGCAAACTCAACAAAATAACTATCATGTGATTGAAAATTAAGATCAAGATGACAAGTTTCATGGTTATAATTATTCTTTATAGCATATGTGTCATCACAATAATCATCATAGATAAGATGCATGCTTTCACAACAATAAATTTGCTCATCAAAACTTAGGGGACAAAAAATATCATCTTCATCAAACATAGCATCCCCAAGCTTGTGGCTTTGCACATTATTACGATCATGGGTATTCAAAGAATTCATACTAACAACATTGCAATCATGCTCATCATTCACATATTTTATGCCAAGCATTCTATGTAATTCTTCTTCTAGTACTTGAGCACAATTTTCCTTCCCATCATTTTCACGAAAGACATTAAAAAGATGAAGCATATGAGGCACCCTTAATTCCATTTTTTGTAGTTTTATTTTATAGACTAAACTAGTGATAAAACAAGAAACAAAAAGATTCGATTGCAAGATCTAAAGATATACCTTCAAGCACTCATCTCCCCGGCAACTGTGCCAGAAAAGAGCTTGATGTCTACTACACAACCTTCTTATTGTAGACGTTGTTGGGCCTCCAAGTGCAGAGGTTTGTAGGACAGTAGCAAATTTCCCTCAAGTGGATGACCTAAGGTTTATCAATCTGTAGGAGGCGTAGGATGAAGATGGTCTCTCTCAAACAACCTTGCAACCAAATACCAAAGAGTCTCTTATGTCCCCAACACACCCAATACAATGGTAAATTTTATAGGTGCACTAGTTTGGCGAAGAGACGGTGATACAAGTGCAATATGGATGGTAGATATAGGTTTTTGTAATCTGAAAATATAAAAACAGCAAGGGAACTAATGATAAAGTGAGCACAAATGATATTGCAATGCTAGGAAACAAGGCCCAGGGTTCATACTTTCACTAGTGCAAGTTCTCCCAACAATAATAACATAATTGGATCATATAACTATCCCCAACATGCAACAAAGAGTCACTCCAAAGTCACTAATAGCGGAGAACAAACGAAGAGGTTATTGTTGGGTACGAAACCACCTCAAAGTTATTCTTTCGAATTGATCTATTCAAGAGTTCGTACTAGAATAACACCTTAAGACGCAAATCAACCAAAACCCTAATGTCACCTAGATACTCCAATGTCACCTCAAGTATCCGTGTGTATGATTATACGATATGCATCAAACAATCTCATATTCATCTATTCAACCAACACATAGAACTTCAAAGGGTGCCCCGAAGTTTCTACCGGAGAGTCAAGACAAAAACGCGTGCCAATCCCTATGCATAAGTTCACGAGCGGAACCCGCAAGTTGATCACCAAAACATACATCAAGTGGATCACGTGAATATCCCAATGTCACCATAGATAAGCACATGCAAGACATACATCAAGTGTTCTCAAATCCTTAAAGACTCAATCCGATAAGATAACTTCAAAGGGAAAACTCAATCCATTACAAGAGAGTAGAGGGGGAGAAACATCATAAGCTCGCGATACATCAAGATCGTACCACCTCAAGAACACGAGAGAGAGAGAGAGAGAGAGATCAAACACATAGCTACTAGTACATACCCTCAGCCCCGAGGGTGAACTACTCCCTCCTCGTCATGGAGAGCGCCGGGATGATGAAGATGGTCGCGGTGAGGGATCCCCTCCAAAGACGTCTTGGGAATAGGGCCCCGATTGGTTTTTGGTGGCTACAGAGGCTTGCAGCGGCGGAACTCCCGATCTATTGTGTCCCCCGATGTTTTTAGGGTATATGGATATATATAGGTGAAAGAAGTTGGTCAGGGCAGCCACGAGGGGCCCACGAGGGTGGGGGCGCACCCAGGGGGCCAGGCGCGCCTCCCTGCCTCGTGGCCACCTCGAAGCTTCCCTGACATCTACTCCAAGTCTCCTGGATTGCTTCCGTTCCAAAAATAACTCTCTCAAAGGTTTCATTCTGTTTGTACTCCATTTGATATTCCTTTTATTCGAAATACTGAAATAGGCAAGAAAACAACAATTTGTGCTGGGCCTCCGGTTAATAGGTTAGTCCCAAAAATAATATAAAAGTATATAATAAAGCCCATAAACATCCAAAACAGATAATATAATAGCATGGAACAATAAAAAATTATAGACACGTTGGAGACGTATCAGAACCCACCGGAAGGGCCTCTGTATTTCTTAAAAAAACATTCCTCCCGCTGTCAGCTCGGACCCACCAGCTATATCTTCACACACAAGGAAGTGCCTTCTTATTACGCACAAAAAAATGAATACTCCCCCTGATAACTAGGACCCACCATTGTGGGAGGCTGACTTGTGAGCCTACTAAGATGACGGGGACGGAGGGCTTTGTCAACTTAGTCAATATGAACGAATCTAGCTCCAGTGATCGTACGATGTCCATCCAACGGTCGTAGTGCTTCTTCAATCTCTGGTCTTCTTGCTCCAGCCGCCCAAACAAGTGTCGCCCATGCCGCCGGCTCCTGCCTCCCGTGTCCGGCTATGCTGTCACCGCTGGCCATGCCATCCCTCTGTACTCACCCACACCTCCTGTTATTCTCCGGTGATGGCAACCTCACACCGCAGCCGAAGCAGTCAAAACACGTACTCCCCTCCGTGTGGGCATCCACTGCCGCATCTTCCCCGGCTCCGCGTCGTCCCCTTCCTAGGCCTCGTAGTCATCCACCACCGTATTGCTCTCTGCACGACATGGTCAACGTGGTCAATGAACGACTTCGATCGGAAGAGTACTGTACGTGGAGAGGCTGACAGCTGGGTCCATGGCCGCAGCAAGGAAATGCCTCCTTATTACGGGGAAAATAATGATTCCTCCACCTAACAACAGGGATCCACCGGACGGGCCACCGTATGTCACAAAAAAAAGGTTTCCCCCTGACTACTGGGACCCACCAGGTACATCTTCGCACGCAAGGAAATGCCTGACAGTCAGGACCCACCCAGTCGAAGTGTACGTAGGGTTGTAATTCTGGTCGCGAACGTGTATGTACATACGATCGATCTGTCTGTAGGCTGCAGGGATGAACCGTGGCCGTGTAAGGAAGGGCACATGTCGTAGTAGAGGTGCACACATGTCATAGTAGAGGCGCGCACGTAGCATGTACATGTACGTACAGCGGCCAAGGTGCAAGAAAGAAAATACGGCCACATATGTACATACGGGCGTGGTCTCGAACACCTACTCGCGCATACGTACTGCCAGGGCTCGTGTACATGGCTGGGTCGGAACGGAGAAACTGCGTCATCCTCGTGTTCATGGGGAGGGAACGGAATGCGTTGTGTTCATCAGGAGGCAACGGAATGTGTGCTGTTCATTGGGAGCCAACCGGCTTGGACGGAACAGCCGATGGAAATGATGCCTGGCATACCGCAGAACGGAGGAAACGACCTTGTGTTTGACCGGCCACGGTCGAAATGGGATCCTGTTCATCGGGAGGGGTCTGGTGTATCACAAAACGGAGGAAACGGACTTCCTACGGTTGAACGTGGTCCTGTTGATCGGGAGGGGTGTGGTGTACCGCAAAACGGAGGAAACGGACTTGTGTTGGAGCGCTACGGTCGAAATGGGAGTCTTGTTCATCGGAGGGGTGTGGCGTACCGCAAAACAGGACTCTACGGGATACTATTCATCTCCACCATCGACCTCCTCCAGCCACCACAGGCTACTGTTCATCCACCGTCAACCTCCTCCAGCCTCCACGTGCGACTGTTCATCCACGGGATCCTGTTCATCCAGCCTCCACCGCACGCTCCTCCACCCGCTAATTTTCAACGAGCCCTCTCCACGGGGTCCTGTTCAACCACCCCTCCACGGGCTACTGTTCATCCAGCCCTCCACCGGCTACTATTCAACCAGCCCTCCACTGGCTACTGTTCATCCAGCCCTCCACGGGGTCCTGTTCATCCAGCCCTCACGGGGTCCTGTTCATCCACCGACTCGATTGATCGGGGTACTGTTCATCGAGCGGCAACGGCCTCTACTACCATGGGGTCCTGTTCATCTAACCCCCCACAGGGAATTGTTCATCCAAAACCCCCAACAACACTCACTATTCATCCAGAGGAAGCATCAATCGGCTTCAGTTAGCAGCAGTAGTGAAGGAATCACACTCGGGTTCAGTTAACAGCAAGGGATCGATCAGGGTTCAGTAATGTAGTTAGTGCAATCGCTCGGGTTCAGTTAGAGCCTGCAGTGCAATCGCTCGGGTTCAGTTAGATCGCAACGCCTCGCACACACGTGCCTACGTACGAGAGAAACATGCATCGCTCGGCCCCCGACCACCCACCGTAACCGGGAACTCCCGCGATATTTTCCTCGCCCTCGCTTCTACCACGGTTTTCTCCATCATCGAGGGCCTAAAGAATGTCATGCAGCTGCATCTCCGGCCCGCCCAGGACGAAAGGCCCATTTTCTGTCTTGATTTTTTGTCATAGAAGTAGGAGCCCACCACATCTATGATGATACCGGGTTTGTCACAATTATCGTCATAGAAGTGTCATAAGCATGACAGGAAAAAAAATCGTTCGGCCCAAAATGTCACGGATGTGTCCTTTTTTTGTAGTGTATTTAGCTCACACTGTAACGAACATAATCTTTTTCTCATCGAGAGGCTTGGTGAATATGTCGACGAGATTGTCTTCGGTCTTGACATGATTGATGACAATATCCTCTCGAGCAACATGATTGCGAATGAAATGATGTCTGGTGGCAATATGCTTCATGCGAGAATGCTGCACATGATTATGTGCAATTTTGATGGAACTCTCATTGTCACAATATAGAGGTATATTCTTGACCTTGATGCCATAATCCTTCAGAGTCTACTTCATCCATAATAACTGAGTGCAACAAGCGCCAGCAGCTATATATCTGACCTCAGTCGTAGAAAGAGATACACAATTCTGCTTCCTTGATGACCAACATACCAATGACCTACCAAGGAAATGGCATTTCCTCAAAGTAGATTTCCTGTCAACCAAGTCACCACCCCAATCTGATTTTGAAAATCTGACGAGATCGAACGGTGCTCCATTAGGATACCATAAACCTAAGGTGGTGGTGTGAGCCAAATAACTCATAATGCACTTGACTACTTGGTGATGTGATTCTTTCTGTGCAGCTTGATAGCGGGCAGACATGCAAACACTCAACATAATGTCAGGTCTAGATGGACATAGGTAAGGAAGATAACCAATCATCAAACAATAAGCTTTCTGATCATAATCCTTACCATACACATCTACATCCAGCTTACCATTCGTGGGCATGGGAGTTTTATAGCCCTTCATTTTGGAATCTTGCATTTTGAACTTCTTCAGGCATTCTTTCAGATATTTCTCTTGAGATATCAAAATTCCATTTGCCGGTTGTCGGTGCAACAAACCCTAGGTCTGTTGCCTAGACTGTGCACAGGCACGAGAACAAGATTACGGCACAGAACCAAGTCAGAGCACAAGAGATCAAGATTTCCAAGGAATCAACATGCAGATCAAGAGGACCAAGATGCCACCAGGCGAAAAGCCTCCCTTGCAGGGCAGGTGAGCCTGTTAAGGACGGGGGATCCCCCAACAGAAACCTTTAAGCCTCCCCGGCAGGGCCTGCCGGAACTCACGGAGGCAGAGCCACCTCACCAAGCCGTTTCACCACGAACCACGTCGTTGATCAATGCGGTGTCAAGCCGCAAAGTGACTGAGTGGCAGCCATTCGCCACATGGCAGCCTCTTTCTACAGGAAACACCTACAGGCGACACCCGTCCCGCGACTTGTCAGACAAGCAGGCGTGGAGCTGACAAAACTGCCCGGCAAGGCTTGTCGGGCAAGCGTCGATGTGACATTGAGTGGTGCATTTAATGCGCATTATCAGCCTGCAGAGTTAGGTATGATAGCACTGTTTGCTATCTTATCAGTGCATAATGACTATTTTGACATTGTGGTGACCCCTTAATCTATAAAAGGAGGCCCATGGGACCATAGAAAGGGTTATAAGGTTGGACACCCACACACTCATACGCGCGTCGCCACTGCCTCCCCCAAGGCGACCCTGCCGGGCAAGTGTAGTACGCTCCACCACCATTCTTCCACCATCAATCCACCAAAGTAGGGGTAGGGTTTTACGCCTAGTGGCGGCCCGAACCTGGGTAAAACCGCCCATGTGATTTCTGTCGTGATGTCCCATGTTCTTCTGCTCTTTGCGCAATGTGACATCCCCCCTGCCGAACCAGCAAGGGGCCTTTGGACCCATAGGTGGCCGTGGTTTCCCACGACATCTTTGGCGCCAGGTAGTGGGATAACTTGCACGAACCTGAAAGCATGTGCAGCGTGTCATCTTCATCGCTATCTTTGTATTCGACGGTGCCATCAGCCATGGTGCCCAAGAAGAAATCTGGTGCTTCGGCTCACCCGTCCACCTCGAAGGCTCCGCCGCCCGCGTCCACCAATTCTACGGGAGATGCAGATGCGTGTGAGGATGTGGACACTCCAGGGGATGTGGTCGGATCATGCGGCAACATCACCACTTCCCAAGTGGCCGAATCAGGAGCGGGAGACACCGGAGGAGCGCGACATCAGCAACATCCCAATGGCCACGCTCCACGAGGTACGGGTGAAGGGGTTACTCCATCCACGCTCCTTCCTCTCGCCGATGAGCACAACCATAGTTGTGGCGCTCGGTCTGGGGTGAATCGCCGCCCTCTGCCGCCCCCACCACGGGAGCGACCGCAGCGTATGCACTTCCCCCCGGGGCAAGTCGACAAAGCCGCTGAGCCCGACGGAGCCGCTGGCTCACAAGTGCCTTCTCCACGTCACCATGCCATCCAGATGGCCGCCTCGCAGCAGCGGGGGCGTGGTACTGTCCCTGCTCGCACCGTCAGGAGGCGAGCGACGGTACGATCTACGTCATCATCACCAATGCCAAGTACTGCTACGGAAGCCATGGTGTGGGCTCAGCTGCTGCTAAGGTTTCCGCCGGCGGCCGAGCAGATGGACGAGTGGCGCACCACTATCCAAAGTCTGCTCGCGTTTGCCGAGGCTCGGGGCTCATAACGAGCTAGCCCGCCACGGCCTCCCCAACAACAACAATGGCTCGCGTTGCTGGTCGTACCGAAGGGGCCACCCCCTCCACGGCAACCAGCGCGAGTGCGACAGAATCAAGAACCTTATGACGTCTCGATGGCCACTTCTGACCCTCGAGCACGTCCAGGCCAATGGCGAGCCCAGGAGGACAGGCGGAGGGGAGACGCACGCATCATTGTTGGACGACGCCGGGACGACCACCATCGGGCTGATGGGGGCAACGATCCCAATGTTGACGAGCCTGCGCTCGGGGTTGGTGGGTGGCTGCCTTTCAAGGTCGGGTGCCCTGCCTTCACTCTTGAGCTACGACATGTCCATTGGTCGTCCATCCGCACGTTCAAGCAATAGATACCCGAGAAGTATGATGAAGGTTGAACCCGGCACAGTTTCTGAGCATGTACACCATCGCTGTTCAGGCTGCCGGGGGAAGAGATGAGAAGGTGTTTGCCAACTACTTCCCTTTCGCTCTCAAATCCAATGTGAGGTCCTGGCTGATGCACCTGCCAGAGAACTCCATTTCGTCATGGGCTGACCTGTGCCATGAGCTCATTGACGCCTTCACTGGCGGCCATCAAGAACCAGGTCGTCCCAGCGACTTGCAGCTTCTCCAACAGAAAGAAGGAGAGACTCTCCGAAAGTATTTACAGACTTTCAGCAGAGTCCACAAGAACATTCTGAACATCTATCTAGCAGCTGTGATAGCCGCCTTCCAGTGCAATGTGCACAACTGAAGGATTCGTTCCAAGATGAATGTGCGGTTGCCCCAGACTGCGATAGAGCTCTACACCTTGGTGGACAAGTGTGCTCGTATGGAGTAAGGAAGGAAACTCCCAGGAAAAGAGGATTGTGTCAACATCGACTCGGAGGACGACGAAGAATCCACCAGTTAGAAGAAGAGCAAGAAGCGCAACAAGAGGCGCAAGGATAAGGCTGTAATGACTGTTGAAGGATCGAGTACACCTAGTATGGGCAAGAAGGCTAAAGCCGAAGCCCCCGGCAAGGAAGTTGCCGCGTGCGCTGGCTGCCGGGAGGCTGCAGCTACTGAGAAGGCCGGGAAGGGTGATGGGCCGTACTGCAAGATTCATCGGACAAAGGGCCACGGCCTTCAAGAGTGTTATCAAGTTGAGCAGCTCGTTAAGAGGTACAGAGCAGAATATGAGAAGCGTGATAAGGAAAAGGGTCAGAATGCGCTAACGGAAAGGGCTGAGGTAGTGAAGTAAATTGCCCCGGCAAACCCTTCCGGAACCAAGGAAAGCCCGCCAGGGGTCGAGAGAAGGATCCTTGCAATGATGAGAGTGATGGAGGAGGTGAAGAGGAAACCAATGAGCAGGAGTTCCAGAAGGCCACTGACGCCCTGTGCATTCACGGGGGTGCATCCCGGCACTCCTCTCACCGCCAATTCAAACGGTGGGCACGTGAGGTCAATGTCGTAGAATGAGCGCCAGAGGCCCATAAGCCACTCAAATGGTCATGCACACCCCTCATCTTTGACGAAGAGGACCATCCTAATCCTGACCGTACCATCGCGGTAGGATGTTTGCCATTGTTGGTCTCCCCAACAATTCACAGCCTCAAGGTCACAAAGATGTTGGTTGATGGCGGGAGAGGGTTAAATCTGATTTCCCCAAAGGTCTTCCACAAACTCTAGATAGCAGAGGATGAATTGAAGGTCACCGACACGTTTGAAGGAGTTAATCCCGGCATGATTCATACTAAGGGAATGATCATGTTGCATGTGACATTTGGAGGGGAGTTGGACTATCGGACTGAGAAGATTGTGTTTGATGTGGTTGACCTCCCCCTACCGTACAATGGGATCCTTGGAAGCCCAGCTCTGGCCAAATTCATGGCGGCATCCCACTATTCCTACAACACGCTGAAGATGCCTGGGCCAGTTGGAGTCATTTCCATCTGATCAGATGAGAAGGACACAATTTTTTGCATGGACAAGATGTACCGGGATGCAGTCGCGATAGCGGCAGCAGCAGTTTCAGCCAAGGAGGACAGATGAAAGAAGAAGGATAGCAGGGACACTGGCAAGGAATCCGGAAGTGTACCTCTCCGGAGACTGTTGCGCATGTTGATGACTTGCCGGAAAGTTCCAATAGCAAGAGATCCTAGGTTGATGCACCACAAGTGAAGGTCCAGACAGGGCTGGCTGGCGTTGATGGTACCTTCACTATCAGCGCTACCTCAATGGCAAATAGGAAAGCGCGATCATTGCCTTCCTGTGGGTGAATATCGATGTGTTTGCCTGGCAACCATCTGATATCCCCGGTGTTCCCAGGGAGGTAATTCGAGCACCACCTAGCTATCTGCCCACACGCCCGACCTGTCGAGCAGAAAGTTCGGAAGCAAGCATTGGAAATGCAGCAATTCATTATAGATGAGATCAAGAAGCTTGAGGCAGCTGGTTTGGTCAGAGGAGTGCTACATCCAACATGGTTAGCAAATCCAGTGGTTGTTCGGAAGGCCAATGGGAAATGGTGGCATTGCATAGATTTCTCAGATCTCAACAAGGCTTGCCCGAAGGGCCCATTTCCCTTGCCGCGCATCAACCAGATTGTGAATTCCACTTCAGGCTGCGATTTGCTCTCCTTTTTTGGATGCATATTCTGGGTATCATCAAATCTTCATGTCCAAGGAAGACGAAGAGAAGACCTCGTTCATCACCCCATGTGGTATGTACTGTTTTATCCGCATGCCTTTCGGTTAAAGAGTGTCGGGGCTACTTTTGCAAGGGCAGTCCAGATTAGTTTTGAGCTAGAGCTACACGGAAACATTCAGGCTTATATGTATGATATGTGGTCGATACCAAGGACATAGCAACCCTCATCCAGGACTTGGAGGAGATATTTGCTAATCTGCGCAAGATCAATTTGAAGCTCAACCCATAGAAGTGTGTGTTTGGCGTTCCCTCCGGCAAGCTACTTGGGTACTTTGTATCCCATCGGGGGATCCATGCCAACCCCGACAAGATCAAGGCTATCGAATAGATCCAGGCACCAATGACTGTCAAGGATGCGAGGCATCTTACAGGGTGCATTGCCGTGCTAAGCACATTCTTTTCTAAGTCTGCAGAGCGCGCCCTGCCGTTCTTCAAAATCTTGAAGAAGACAAGACCCATGAAGTGGACCCCAGAAGCAAATGTGCCTTTGCTAGAGTTGAAGGCCTACTTGTCCTCTGTGCCCACCTTGATTGCCCCCAGACCACAAGAACCATTGCTACTATACTGGGCAGCAACCAATCAAGTTGTCAGTGCAGTCTTGGTGGCGCAATGAGAAGTGGAGGAAGCCGAAAGTGAGCAAGGCCCGGCAGACCCAGACAAAGATCATAGCGGGAATGTGCACGACATCGAGGGCAACCCCAAGGACACGGCAAGGAAGAAGGTGGTCCAGTGCCCAGTGTACTTCATCAGTTCCCTACTATTGGGGGCTAGATCAAGGTACTCTAGCGTGCAAAAGTTAATCTTTGGTCTCATCATGGCCTCAAGGAAACTGCACCACTACTTCCAAGACCATGAGATCACGGTTGTCACTCGCTTCCCGTTGCAAAGGATACTCCGAAACCCTGAGGCTACCAGTAGAGTAAGTTGTGTGGGCTTTGGAGTTATCTAGTTTTGGTTTGAAATTTGAGAGCACATCAACAATCCAGAGCAGGGCGTTGGCAGAGTTTATTGTGGAATGGACGCCAACCCCCTGATGAGGAAGTGCTGGAAATAGTCATCCCCGGCAAGGAGGCGCCCCAAGAATGTATAATGTATTTCGATGGTGCCTTTTCCCTACATGGTGCAGGGGCTGGCATGCTTCTCGTAGCACCCTCTGGGGAGCACCTGAAGTACGTCGTCTAGATGCATTTTGCCCGGGAAGAGGCAACCAAGAATACAACATAGTATGAAGGGCTCCTCACCGGGATCAGGATTGCCGCAGAGTTGGGAATCAAGAAGCTGATCATTCGAGGAGACGCACAGCCTATAGTGAGACAAGTTAACAAGGATTACCAAAGTCCATTGATGGAGGCGTACGTTGAGGAAGTGAGGAGATTGGAGGAGCGCTTTGACGGATTGCGAACAGAGCACGTACCTCGTGCGGAGAACTTCCTGATGACCAAGATGAAGGTGAAAGAGTAGCCCAAAGAGCCAGTATGTATCAGTTTGTCTATGGCACTCTATACAGAAGGAGGCACAACAGTGTGAAATTGATGTGCATGTGCCGGGAAGAAGGAAAGGAACTGCTGGCTGAGATACACAAAGGCATGTGCGGCTCCCACATTGGATCAAGGGAATTGGTTGGAATAGCATTCTGGCAAGGATTCTATTGTCCCACAACCCTTTAAGATACGATTGAGCTAGTCACCAAATGTGAAGCCTGCCAGTTCAATTCCAAGAAAATCCACCTGTCTGCCCTGGCTCTTCAGACAATCCCTTTATCATGGCCATTTTAGGTCTGGGGGCTCGATATCCTCGACCCTTTCCCCCGAGAAGTCAGGGGCTTTGAATTCTTGTTCATTGCTATCGACAAGTTTACAAAGTGGCCAGAAGTTGCTGCCGTGAGAAAGGTGACTGCTCAATCAGCTATCAAGTTCTTGAAAGAGTTGGTGTGTCATTTTGGAGTCCCAGCAAGGATCATTACCGACAATGGCACCCAATTCATGAGCCGCGCCTTCATGCAATATGTTCATGCCCTCGGAAGCAAGATCTCATTTGGCTCTGTCGGACATCCCAGAAGCAACGGGCAAGCTGAGAGGGCGAACGCTGAAGTGCCGCGAGGACTCAAGACAAGAACCTTTGATATGCTGCATAAGCATGGCAGGCGGTGGATCGATGAGTTGTCGGTAGTTCTCTGGTCCCTCAGAACGACACCAAATCAAGCTACCGGGCAGACTCCCATCTCCCTAGTCTATGGGGCAGAAGTAGTTATCCCCACGGAACTCATTTACGGGTCGCCTTGAGTGTTTGCCTACGATGAAGTAGTGCAAGATCAACACTGACGTGACGATGTTGTGCTACTTGAGGAGAACCGTGCTATGCATGTTGCACACTATCAGCAAGCCCTGCATCACTATCACAGCCGCAGGGTTCATACCAGGTGTTTTGAGGAAGGCGACCTTGTCCTTAGTCGCGTTCAGTCCACCAAGGGTACCAACAAGTTTACGCCGAAGTGGGAAGGCCCTTACTTGGTAGTTCGAGTCACCAGACCTGGCATAGTCCATCTAGAGACTGGAGATGGCAATCAATTGCAATACTCATGGAATATTGAGCATCTCGACAAGTTCTACCCGTAAGGTGCGGCTGTCGGGCCCTGCCCGGCAGCCACCCTTTTTTACAGGCCTTGCCTCAGCTGCATGTAACCCCTTGTACAAAGCAAGGCGATGACCCTGAGCAACAGAAATAAACGAAGCACTGGGGGCCCCGGCCAAGTTGCATGCATGCAGGAGCATTTCAAGATCATTGCATAAGCATTTCATGATCATTTGTATGTGGATATAGATAGGATCGCATTCTGCATCATTCTGATGTGCATGAAGCTACAGGTTACTGTCGTGAACTTTGCTTCTGCAAGAACATGGGGAGATGGACCGGTGCTGCGATCCCCGACAAGACAAATAGATAAGTTCTACCTCTTGTCCATAAGTGTTCTGTAAGCTAAAACTTGTGCATGAGAAAACCTCGCCGCTCTTTGAAACTTACGTGCTCCCACCCTTGGCTCGAACGTTGCTTCAGCCAGGAAGGTCGCAGTGGGCCTTTGATGAAAAAGGGTTGGCGAGGGGCTGGTCCCTTTATTTTTTGCCCGGTAGGCTTAGTTCTCCGGCAACAAAATAAAAAGGGTACCGTCAGGATAGCCTGCCGGGGAAAACTCGTTTATTTAAAATAAAGATGCATCTTCACCTCTGCATGGACATATACATGCACGAGTTCCCATCAAGGTTCATATTTTTGTTAATATGCTAATCTTACAAGTACAAGCCTTACAGAACACAGAAATGGACTCAAGAGAGATTACATTATATGAACTAAAATTTGGCGAGAGACGACAAGTTTAAGATTGAAAAAGGATAAGTGCCCGTGATACCTTTGCCCTTGTCCATCTCCTTCGGGAAGAGGTCGAGGAGGCCGGTTGCAAACCCAAATGGGGTTCGGCGCCTCCCTAGGATCAGGATAGCACCACTCCTCAGCAAGGAGGAAGAAATCAGAGGTCAGGCGCAGATGGTGACACTTCCGGAGGACCAGATGGGGGACACCGAGTGATTGGAAAACACAACTTATTGGAACGGTCGTCCCCGTTCCTAGCGCGTCATGGGTTGCCGCCGCCATCCGCATCAATGCCACCCGAAAACCTCAGCGCGACAGCCGCGCCGGACACCAGGCTCTCTGGTTTATCCCAAAGAGAACATGGTCATCCCCAACGGCCCTGATGTCAGAAACCACTGCATGCTCCGAAGACGTGTATGGGAGCAAGAAGCCCTCCTACATGACAATAGGATGATGCCCAGGAGGATTCAGGTTCGCCTTTGTCAACGGCGAACCCTTCCTGTGACCCCTCCTCAGCATCGCGAGGGAGTGAAGAATGGAGGACGACCGACTACCATGCCCCGTGCCCACTGCAGGCATCGGCATGGTGTCGTTCACGTCCCCTCCCACTAGAATCAAGGCTACAGGCTACCCGGCGACAAGGACACCGGAGTCACCACCTCCGGCGTTGTCACTGCACCGCCCGAGTACCCCCCTTGGATCCGTAAGAAGCTCTAAACTAAAGCCAGGGGCTTGGCCCCAGGCTCACTTCTTCAACATGACCAGCAAGAGGTAGAAGGCAGGGAAGAATGGTGCAGAGATGGATGGCTCAGCTCTCCCTTCACCCCTCCTGTTATAGGCGTGCCGAGGAGGGGAGCTGCTCCCTCAACGAGCGACCACCGTCCTCCTCCGGCAACTCAAGAAGATCGGCCCTCGCCTTGAAGCTCTCCCACGCCACGCGCCTCCGTTACCTACCCCGCGCGATGCCATCATACATGTCTAAGGATAAGCGCGTGGCGGGAAGAGTGAATTGGCAGTTTCTACCCCGTGTGTTAAAGTCATTCACGGGCCATTACAAGAGTGGCCCCACCACTATTGGCTTTACACAACGCGTGGGGAAAACTGGAAACTGGTCCGAGCTCAAGATTAATGAAGAAGCAAAGAAGACTCCAAGGGACTAGCCTCTTCAGCGCCCCTTCCTGTGCACTTATTAGGGCCTACCCCAATGATGCTCGGCAACGTGATCAGGGCAGGTCCAGGGGCTTCAGTGAGTGCAACAAACCCTGGGTCTGTTGCCCAGACTGTGCATAGGCACGAGAACAAGATTCCGGCACCGAACCAAGTCAGAGCACAAGAGATAAAGATCTTCAAGGAATCAACATGCAAATCAAGAGGACCAAGACCAAGCTAAAGAAGCAAGATGCCACCAGGCGAAAAGCCTCCCTTGCCGGGCAGGCCAGCCTGGCAAGGACGGGGGTTCCCTCAGAAGAAACCCTCCAAGTCTCCTCGTTAGGGCCTGGCGGGACTCGCAGAGGCAGATCCACCTCACCAAGCCGTTTCACCACGACCCACGTTGTTGATTAATGCGGTATCAAGCCGCAAAGTGACTGAGTGGCAGCCATTCGCCACATGGTGGCCTCTTTCTATAGGAAAGACCTACAGGTGACACTCGTCCTGTGACGTGTTAGACGAGCAGGCGTGGAGCTGGAAAAACTGCTCGGCAAGGCTTGCCGCGCAAGCGATAATGTGACGTTGAGTGGTGCATTTAATGCACCTTGTCAGCTTGCAGAGTTAGGTATGATAGCACTGTTTGCTATCTTATCAGTGCATAATGACTATTTTGCCATTATGGTGACCCCTTAATTTATAAAAGGAGGCCCATGGCAACCATAAAAGGGTTAGAAGGTTGGACACCCACACACTCATACGTGCGTAGCCACTGCCTCCCCCAAGGCGACCCTGCCAGGCAAGTGTACTATGCTCCACCACCATTCTTCCACCATGAATCCACCAAAGCAAGAGTAGGGTTTTACAGCTCGCGGCAGCCCGAACCTGGGTAAAATCGCCCATGTGATTTCTGCCGTGCTGTCCCACGTTCTTCTGCTCTTTGTGCAACGTGACATCCCCCCTGCCGAACCAGCAAGGGGCCCTTGGTCCCATAGGTGGCCATGGTTTCCCACGACACCTGTTGACAAATTTGCAGTCTAAGAGAGAACATGAGTTCACCCATCATAGACATTTGATATTTATCAAACATTATTTCCCCGAACTCTAAGCTGCAAGCATTGTTAGTACAGCCGGAGATAATATCATCCACATAGATTTGATGTACAAATAGATCATTGGCAACAACACGTGTGAGAAGTGTGGGTTCAGTGGATACTGGCTCGAACCCTTTGTTAAGCAACAACTTCTTCAAATTGTCATACCAAGCTCGAACGGCTTGCTTCAGCCCATATAACGCTTTCTTCAACCGAAAAACTTTGTTAGGAAACTCAGGGTGTTCAAAGCCATGTGGCTGGCTAACATAAACTTCCTCATCAATTTCACCATTGAGGAAAGCACTTTTCACATCCATTTGATAAAGCAAGATATCATTGTAATTTGCATAAGCGAGAAGAATGCGAATTGCTTCAAGGCGTTCAACAGGAGCATATGTTTCACCGAAATCAATACCTTCTACCTGTGTGTGCCCTTGAGCAACAAGGCATGCTTGGTTTCTCACCACAATGCCATTTTCATCTTGCTTATTGCGGAAAATCCATTTTTTGCCGATGATATTGTGCTTCTTAGGATTCAGTTTGTCAACCAATTCCCATGCATTATTTTGTTCAAATTGCACCAACTCCTCTTGCATGGCATTCATCCAATCTGGATCATTCATGGATTCTTCATACTTGTAGGTTCTGCCAATCAAACAAAGGAGAAGCTGCCACAATAGTTAGCCAAACGAGTGCGTGAACAAGTTGTGGGTCCATAACCTGGATTCTCAAGTTCATCTTGAATTAATGAAGGATCAGCTCGATTAGCCACTCAAGGATGAGCATTTTCTTTGTGATGATCATTATCATTTTCATCAACATCAAAATTTGTATCAGCATACCCTTCGGGATTGCCATTTTGATTGGCATTTGGAATTTGATTGCCATTTGCATTCGAAGTGGTATTTGCTTTGGCAGTGGCTTGACGAGTTCTGCTTCGAGTCAAGGGGGCATCATCATTAGAGGATTCAGGTGCATTTCCTTCAACAGGCTTGACGCTCCCAATAGCCTTTTGCCGAATAGCATCAGAAATCGGTGGTTCATCTATCACATTTAGCAGGTACTCCTTTTAGGTGCCGTTAGATTCAGCAAACCGCACATTTACCCATTCCATTACTTTCCTGTGGTGAGAGTTATAGATGCGATAGGTATGCGAGGTTGAGCTATAACCAAGAAGAACACCTTCATGTGCCTTAGGTGCAAACTTGGAAGAATGATTCATATCATGAATGTAGCAAGGTGCACCTAAACACGTAAATAGGAAACATTCGGTTTCTTGCCAGTGATAAGCTCATATGAAGTTTTCTTAAGGAACTTGTGAAGATAAACACGATTGATAACATGAAAAGCAATGTTAATGGCACCAGCCCAGAAGCAAATAGGAGTTTTATACTCACTAAGCATTGTTCTCGCCATTTCGATGAGAGTTCCATTCTATCATTCAATAACTCCATTTTGTTGGGGAGTGTATGCAGTAGAGAACTCGAAGTAATACCCACTACTGCATACTGCTGCTAACGCGACACTATGATCAGAGACCCTTCGACGAAACTGTGTGTGATGCAATAATCGCAAACGGCGATGTAAAAAACCATCAGAAAATGTGCAAAACATTTGTGATGACGGATGCATCAAACAGGGTTCAGATTTTAGTTGGAGTGCGATGAAGGGCATACGATTAAGTTCAATGAATTGTTTGCGATTAGGAAGAAGAACACAAACGGGCAGCCAGATGAAGGTTTATGTGATATACAACATGCGGTTCACTTGGATGAACTGTTTGTGATTAGGCAACACAAAAGAAATGGTCAGCCAGATCAAGGTGTGTGCGATATATGGCATACGGTTCACTTGGATGAATTTTTTGCTTTGAGCCAAGAGAACAGAAACAGTTCAATTTAACAGGATGTGTGCGATACGCGACAAACAGGTTTGTAAACAGAAATGTGTGCAAAGAACGATAATAACACAGACGATTGCTTCTAATAAGACAACGTGATATGCTCTGTCTATAGAACATCAATTAGCCATTGCGCGACCGATGGTCATCCGGGTAAAGAGGCATCCTATATCAGCAAGGACTAGCTGTTCCACCAATAGCTCATCTAAGAGAACTCTGAAGTTAACTATGCTCAGTCTGGAGCAGCCATGAGATGGGTGACCGGATGGGAAGTTGTCAAAATTTCAAAACCCACTGATGGGATGGATCATAAAGTTCCGTAATGGACCTTTAAGATAAATCACATCAGTGGGTTTTGAAATTTTTACAACTTCCCGTCCAGTCACCCATCTCTTAACACATGTTAAAGAAGGTCTTCCGCATTACTTTTTGACAATCTGTGATACGTGGCATACAGTTGATCCATCCGACCTATTTGTGATGGAATAAGCCGTGTGTGTTGTGGGGTGGAATTAACCTCAAGGTCCTTGTTTTGAATTTTTTTGTTTTTCTTAAGACATGTTAAAGAAGGTCTACTGCATTACTTTTTGACTATGTGCGATACGTGGCATACAGTTGATCCACCCGGCCTGTTTGTGATGGAATAAGACGTGTGTGTTGTGGGCAAACGCTTGCTAGTATACAACTGTTTGTGATTGATGAATTCATCACGGATGGGTTCCGTAGTGTGGTTCGTGTTCATCTGATCATCATCTACTTCTTGTGCTAGCTCGATGTTCCTTATATGCTAAGTTCCCATTAATTGATGCCATTTTATGAACACACCACCATTTCTCGCCATTTCCTCACATGTTTCCCGCCACCCAGTGATATTGCGCATAAACCTAGGCTACACGTGACGCACGGAGGCAACAAGCGCACCCTGTAGCACATCCACCTTTCCCCAAGCATGCCAACCCACCAAAGCGCCGCCTCTGCCATCAACCTTGTCGACGAGGAAAACGAGAAGGCGCCACGGCCCGTCGAGGCCGAGGCGCTCGCCGGCAACGCGATGGACGACGCCATGATGCACGTCATCGCCAGGGTTGAGCAGACCCTTGGCGCATGCCGCTTGAGTGCCGCGGATCAAGATAGGCATGTCAGCGGAGAGAGGCGGCAGCTCGCCACATAATATGATCGATGGCGAGCTGCAGAGCATGCTAGGCATGTCCACACCGATAGGGTGTGGCTCGCCGCACGGCGAGACCGTTGGAGCACTGCAGAGCGAGAGGATCGGTGTGGCGCACAACAAGAGTGGATCCATCGGCACTTGCCTATTGTTGACACGGCGTCGCAGCTGGGTAAACGTCCCGTCAGTACCCCCATTCCTCGCTGAGAGTGGGAAGAGGCCCTCTGCACCATACTTTGTCGCGGGATACCCGCGGCCACCTATGGGACCGGGTGGCCCCTTGCTGGTTCCGCGGGGGGACGTCGTGTTGCACAAAGAGCAGATCAGTGCACGACAGCAAGGCAGAGAGCACACAAGCTATTTACCCAGGTTTGAGCCGCCGCGAGGCGTAAGACCCTACTCCTGCTTTGGTAGATTGATGGGGGAATGACTGTGGTGATGCGTAGTACACTTTCCCGGCAAGGTTTGCCTCGGGACCGCAGCGACTACGCGCATATGGTGGCTTGGGTTTGTCAACTTTCCAACCCCTAACCCTTCCTACGAGTGCCATGGGCCTCCTTTTATAGATTAAGGGGTCACCACAGTGGCAAACTGGTCATTATCCACTGATATGATAGCAAACAGTGCTATCATACCTAACTCTCCAGGCTGACAGGGTGCATTAAATGTGCCGCTTAGTGTCACATCACTGGTTGCCCGGCAAGGCCTTTCGGGCTATCTTGCCAACTCCGCACCTGTTCTCTTGACACGTCGCAGTACGGATGTCATCTGTGGGTTTCTTCTGTGGGAAATGGCTGCCATGTGGCGAATGGCTACCACTTAGTCATCTTACGGCTTGACACTGCACTGATTGAAGACGTGAGTCATTGTTGAGTGGTTGGTGCGGTGGATCTACCCCCGCAAGCCCCGGCAGGCTCTGCCGAGGAGTCTTGGTTGCTTGCTTATGATGGTGGCCTCGCCCCTTGCTGGGCTCACCTGCCCGGCAAGGGAGACCCTTCTTTTGCCGATGCCTTGCTTCTCTGGCTCAGTCTTGGTCTCTCTGAGCTGCATGTTGGTTCTTCAAATCTCTTGGTTCATCAATCTCTGACCTAAGCTAATGCTTCAATCTTTGTCTTGTGCGTGTGCATAGTTGGGCAACAGACCCAGGGTTTGTTGCACCGACAGAAGCCCCCGGGCCTGCCCCAAACGCGCTGCTGAGCGTCGTCGGGGTAGGGCCTAATAAGTGCACAGGTGGAATCGCTGAAGGGGTTTGCCCTTTGAGGTTCACATTGCTGCTTCATCAGTCTTGATTTCGGGCCGGTTTCTGAGTTCCCCGTGCGTGGTGTAAAGACAATAGTGGTGGGGCCGCGGCAGTGATGGCCCGTGAATGACTTTAACGCATGGGGTAGAAACCGCCAAATTACTCTTACCACGGCGCGCCATTATCCCTAGCCACGTATGCTGCATGCATCACGCAGGGTAGGTAACGGAGGCGCGTGGCATGGGAGAGCATCCTGAGGTGGGTCCGCCTGCCTTGAATTGGTGGAGGAGGGCGGTGGTCACTCGTTGATGGAGCAGCTACCCTTCCCCGCCCGGCCTATAGAAAGAGGGGCAGAGGAGGGCGAAGTCATTTGTCCTTGTATTCCTCCTCCTCTTCTCTTGTTCTCTGCTTCCGCTGGTGATGTTGAAGAGGAGAGCCTGGGGCCAGCCCCTGGGCTACTGGTTATAGTCTCCCATGGATCTGAGAGGAAGGTTCGGGCGGCGTGATGCTGACGTCGGGAGTGGCAACCCCGGCGTGTTCACTGCCGCGTCGCCCGTAGCCTCGACCTTAGTGGGAGGGGACGTGGTCGACATCATGTCATGGCTCAAAGAGGGCATGGCGCGTGGTAGCCGACCGCTCCTAATTCTTCTTCTTCTAGCGGTATCGGGGAGGAGCCGTAGGAAGGATCCACCCTTAACGGGGGCAAATCTGGCTCCTCCGGGGTGCGGTCGTCTCGTCAATCAGGGAGGCTCTTTGCTTTCTCACGCGTCTTCTAGACACGCGGTATATTCCAACGCCAGGGCTCCTAGGGACAACCATGCTCTCTACAGAAGGGCTTAGAGAGCATGGTGTTTGGCGTGGGGGTCGCGCCGAGTTCTTCGGGTGTAAGTGATGCAGACGGTAGTGGTAACCCACGACGCTCCAAGAACGGGGACAACCATTCCAACGAGTCGTGTTTGCCGGTGACTCCGTGCCTCCCATCTGGTCCTCCGGCAGCGTCACCATCCACGCCTGCCCTCCAGTTTCTTCCTCCTTGCTGGGGAGCGGCACCGTCCTGGTCCTCGGGAGGCTCCGAATCCCAGCTGTGCCCGCCTCTGGCTCTCTTGACCTCTTCCTGCAGGGGATGGACAGGGGCAAAGGCGTAACGGGGCACTTATTTTTTTTTCAATCTTAAATCTGTAGGCAATTGCCAAATTTTAATTCAAATAATGTAATCTCTCGAGTCCATCTTTGTGTTCCGTAATGCTTGTACTTGTATTAGCAATTGAATGAAAAAGATGAACCTTGCCGGGAACCCGTGCATGTATAGGTCCATGCAGAGGTGGAGTGCCTCTTTACTGTAAATAAACGAGTTTTCCCGGTAGGATATTCTGCCGGCACCCTCTTTTGTCTGCCGGAGAGCTCCGTCTGCCGAGGAACAGACAGATGGGCCAGCCGCCCGCCAACTCCTTTTTACCAAAGGATACTGTGAACATCCTGACTGAAGCAATGTTCATATCATGGATGGGAGCACCTAAGTTTCAAAAAGAGAGGCGTGGTTTCCTCATGCAAAGTCATAGCTTTACAGAACACTAATGGATATGAGGTAAACTTATCTGTTTGGCTCTGCCGGGGATCACGGTGCCGTGCAATCTTCTCGTCCTTCATTGGAGTCAAGTTCACGACAGTAACCTGCAACTCCATGTAGATGAGAATGAATGCAGGATGCAATCCTATCTATATGCATATGCAAATGCTCATGAAATGCTTATGTAGTGATCTGGTTGTGCTGGTGCTTGCATGCATGCAATCTTAGTTGGGGCCCCCCTACAGCGCTTGTTTATTTTCTCTTGCACGGTGTCATCGCCCCAGCTTTGTTCAAGGGGTTACATGCAGCTGAGGCAAGGCCTGTACAAAAGGGCGTCTGCCGGGCAGTGCCCGGTAGCCTCGTGCCTTACGGGTAATACTTACGGAGATGCTCAATATTCCATGAGTTTTGCAACTGAGTGCCACCCCCGGTCTCCAGACGGACTACGCCAAGTCTAGTGAATCGTACCACCCGGTAAGGGCCTTCCCACTTTGGTGATAGCTTGTTTGTACCCTTGGCAGACTGAACGCGCCTAAGGACAAGGTCACCTTCCTCAAAACACCGGGCATGAACCTTGCGGCTGTGATAGCGACGCAGGGCTTGTTGGTAGCGTGCATCACGTGTAGCAGCCCAGAGACGGTTCTCCTCAAGTAGCAAAGCGTAGTCATGCCGGTACTGATCTTGCGCTACTTCATCATAGGCAAGCACTCGAGGAGACCCGTAAATGAGTTCCAAGGGGATAACCGCTTCTGCCCCGTAGACCAGGGAGAGTGGAGTCTGCCCAGTAGCTCGGTTAGGTTTCGTTCTGAGGGACCAGAGAACTACCGGCAGCTCCTCGATCCACCGCCTGCCGTGCTTCTGCCACGTATCAAAACTCCTTGTCTTGAGTCCACGAAGCACTTCAGCGTTCGCCTTCTCAGCTTGTCCATTGCTCCGGGGGTGTGCCACAGAAGCGAATGAGATCTTGCATCCGAGGGCATGAACATATTGCATGAAGGCGTGGCTCGTGAACTGGGTGCCGTTGTCAGTGATGATCCTTGCCGGAACTCTAAAATGACACACCAATTCTTTCAAGAACTTGATAGCTGACTAAGCAGTCACCTTTCTCACGGCAGTCACTTCCGGCCACTTTGTAAAATTGTTGATGGCAACAAACAAGAATTAAAAGCCGTCGATTGCTCAGGGGAAGGGGCCGAGGATATCGAGCCCCCAGACCGAAAATGGCCATGATAGAGGGATTGTGTGAAGGGCTTGGGCAGGCAAGTGTGTTCTCTTGGAATGGAACTAGCAGGCTTCACATGTCGTGATGAGCTCAACTGCATCTTGGATGGCTGTGGGCCAATAGAATCCTTGCCGGAATGCTTTCCCAACTAATGCCCTTGATCAAATGTGTGAGCCGCACATTCCTCTGTGAATCTCAGCCAACAGTTCCTTTCCATCCTCCCGGCAGACAAACTTCAATTTCACACCGTTGGGCCTCCTTCTGTATAGAGTGTCATCGACAAACTGATACATACTGGCCCTCCGGGCTACTTTATCAGCTTCATCTTGGTCGCCGGGAAGTTCTCCGGTTTGAAGGAAGTGGACGATGTGCCTTGCCCAAGTTGGAGCCTGGGCTTGGCAACAAGGACTAGCGGTCACCTCCTTGGCTGCGGGAGCACCAGCCTTGTTCGCGGGGTCCATAGGCCCAGCTGGAGGGGGTGGTCCGGGAGGCTGTGAGGTTTTGTTTCCGGCAACGTCTCAGCCGGGAGAGGATGGCTCTGCCGGGAGAGGCTTACCATAGTCCAACATTCTCCTTTTCCGAGCCATTGTCACTGGTGATACGGAGGGTTGAGAGAGATGGAGAACAAAAGTTCCTGGTTCCAGAGGAAGCTTCTGCGCAGCACACTTCGATAGGTGATCAGCTATGCTGTTTTCTTCATGGGGTACGTGCTCTGTTTGCAAACCATAAAATTGCTTGTCCAATCTCCTCACTTCCTCGACGTATGATTCCATCAATGGACTTTGATAATCCTTGTTGACTTGTCTCACCACGAGCCATGAATCTCCTCGAATGATCAGCTTCTTAATTCCCAATTCTGCTACAATCTTGAGCCCGGCAAGGAGCCCTTCATACTCAGCTGCATTGTTGGTGGCTTCTTCCCGGGCAAAGTGCATTTGAACAACGTACTTTAAGTGCTCCCCAGAGGGAGCAACAAGAAGCACGCCAGCCCCTGCACCTTGTAGGGAAAAAGCACCAGCAAAATACAGGATCCATTGTTGGGGTGATTCCTTGCCGGGGAGAGCTGTTTCTGTTACTTCCTCATCAGGGGTTGGCGTCCGTTCCGCAATAAACTCTGCCAGTGCCCTGCTCTCAATAGTTGATGTGCTCTCAAACTGCAAACCAAAGCTGGATAGTGATACGTCTCCAATGTATCTATAATTTTTGATTGTTCCATGCTATTATACTATCTGTTTTGGATGTTCAATGGGCTTTATTATACACTTTTATATTATTTTTGGGACTAACCTATTAACCGGAGGCCCAACCCAAATTGCTGCTTTTTTGCCTATTTCAGTGTTTCAAAGGAAAGGAATATCAAACGGAGTCCAAACGGAATGAAACCTTCGGGAACGTGATTTTCTGAACAAATGTGATCCAGGGGACTTGGAGTGCACGACAAGCAATCAACGAGGAGGCCACGAGGCAGGGGCGCGCGCCTACATCCCCTAGGCGCGCCCTCCACCCTCGTGGGCCCCTCGTGGCTCCACCAACCTACTTCTTCCTCCTATATACACCTATGTACCCCGAAAACATCAGAGGAGGAGCAAAACCCCTATTTCCACTGCCGCAACCTTCTGTACCCGTGAGATCCATCTTGGGGCCTTTTCCGGCGCTCCACCGGAGGGGGCATTGATCACGAAGGGCTTCTACATCAACACCATAGCCTCTCCGATGATGTGTGAGTAGTTTACCTCAGACCTTCAGGTCCATGGTTATCAGCTAGATGGCTTCTTCTCTCTCTTTGGATCTCAATACAAAGTTCTCCTTGATTCTCTTGGAGATCTATTCGATGTAATCTTATTTTGCGGTGTGTTTGTCGAGATGTAGAGGGATAAATTCATGTCATATGATAAAAACCCCATCTTGTTATCCTCGATGGCAACAATACAATACGTGCCTTGCTGCCCCTACTGTCACTGGGAAAGGACACCGCAAGATTGAACCCAATGCTAAGCACTTCTCCGATTGCAAGAAAGATCAATCTAGTAGGCCAAACCAAACTGATAATTCGAAGAGACTTGCAAAGATAACCAATCATACATAAAAGAATTCAGAGAAGATTCAAATATTGTTCATAGATAATCTTGATCATAAACCCACAATTCATCGATCTCAACAAACACACCGCAAAAAAAGAAGATTACATCGAATAGATCTCCACGAGAGAGGGGAGAACATTGTATTGAGATCCAAAAAGAGAGAAGAAGCCATCTAGCTACTAACTATGGACCCGAAGGTCTCGAGGTAAACTACTCACACTTCATCGGAGAGGCTATGGTGTTGATGTAGAAGCCCTCCGTGATGGATGCCTCCCATGGAGCTCAAACAGCCCCAAGATGGGATCTCGTGGGTACAGAAGGTTGCGGCGGTGGAATTAGGTTTTTGGCTCCGTATCTGATCGTTTGGGGGTACGTAGGTATATATAGGAGGAAGAAGTATGTCGGTGGAGCAACATGGGGCCCATGAGGGTGGAGGGCGCCTGGGGGTGGGCGCGCCCCCTACCTCGTGGCCTCCTGGAAGCTTCTCTTACGTAGGGTCCAAGTCTCCTGCATCATGTTCGTTCCAAAAATCACTCTCCCGAAGGTTTCATTCCGTTTGGACTCCATTTGATATTCTTTTTCTGCGAAACTCTGAAATAGGCAAAAAACAACAATTCTGGGCTGGGCCTCCGGTTAATAGGTTAGTCCCAAAAATAATATAGAAGTGGATAATAAAGCCCAGTATTGTCCAAAACAGTAGATAATATAGCATGGAGCAATAAAAAATTATAGATACGTTGGAGTTTCCTCTTCAAGGGAAAACCAACGCAGTGCTCAAGAGGTAGCAAGAAGGATTTCTGGCGCCGTTGCCGAGGAGTCTACGCACAAGTCAAGATGTACCGAGTACCCATCACAAACTCTTATCCCTCGCATTACATTATTTGCCATTAGCCTCTCGTTTTCCACTCCCCCACTTCACCCTTGCTGCTTTATTGGCCCTCCTTCCATTCGATCTTGTGTTACCATGTGCCTTCTCTTTGCTTGCATCTTCGCTTGCTAAAAGCTTATGGATCCTCATCTCCTTGCTAATCTCTTTAAGAGACCCAATTATGTTGAACCTATTGCTAGTGAGTTGAGTGCACTAGATTATCTTTATGAGGTTTTGCTCAAAATTCGTGAATCTGAAAATTGTGATGAAGTACTTTATGAAGCGATTCACGATAGATCTTTGAATAAAAAGCATGATTGCAATGATTTTACTATAAATTCTCTTTATCTCAATTTTGCTAATAATATGCAAAACCCTAAGCTTGGGGATGCTAGTTTTGCTATGTCTACTACTTGTTGCAATGATCATGATTGGGGTGATTCTTCTTATGATCTTCAAAATTTATTTAAGCCCCATGATGAATATGAGATTGATAATAGTGTTTGCCATAATATTGATAGTGGGTTTGGAATAGTGTCAACTTTAGATCCCACATATTTGGAGAATATTCAATCTTATGGATTTTTGATAAAAGTGGGTTTGGAGAGGTCATGACTTTTGTTAATGATATTCCCACTATTTTGGAAGAGTGTCAACTTTGCATGCATGTGGATCATGTAGAGAAAATTTTGTGTGATAGCTATATAGTTTAATTTGAATATTATCCCACATGTAATTATTATGAGAGAGGAAAATATGTTTGGAGAAATTTTCATGTTACTAAATTACCTCTCGTTATGTTGAGATTGCTATTGTTTCTCACTTCTTCCTTGCATATGCTAGTATTTGCTTGTCTTGATAATTTGTTTGCCTATAAGATTCCTATGCATAGGAAGTATGTTAGACTTAGATGTGTTTTTTATATGCTGTATGATGCTCTCTTTGTGCTTCAATTCTTGTCTTTCATGTGAGCATCATCGAAATTATCAATGCCTAGCTAGGGGCGTTAAACGATAGCGCTTGTTGGGAGGCAACCCAATTTTATTTTTGTTTTTTGCTTTTTGGTTATTTTTAGGAATAAATAATCCATCTAGATTATGTTTAGATGTGGTGTTGTGTTTTAATTAGTGTTTGTGCCAAGTAGAACCTTTGGGAAGACTTGGGGAAAGTCTTTGCGATCTTGCTGTAAAAAACAGAAACTTTAGCGCTCACGAGATTAGCTTCAACTTTTTACTGGAGAGTGCTATTTAGTTGATTATTTTTGAAGTGATTGATAGATAAATTCCTCACGTCGAGAAATTTATTTTAGAATTTTTGGAGTTCCAGAAGTTTGCGTTAGTTACTTATTATTACAGACTGTTCTGTTTTTGACACATTCTATTTTTTGTGTGTTGTTTGCTTATTTTGATGAATCTATGGCTAGTAAAAGAGCTTATAAACCATAGAGAAGTTGGAATACATTAGTTTTAACACCAATATGAATAAAGAATGAGTTAATTATAGTACCTTGAAGTGGTGTTTTGTTTTCTTTCGCTAATGGAGCTCACGAGATTGTCTGTTAAGTTTTGTGTTGTGAAGTTTTCAAGTTTTGGGTAAAGATTTGATGGATTATGGAACAAGGATTGGCAAGAGCCTAAGCTTGGGGATGCCCAAGGCACCCCAAGGTAAAATTCAAGGACAACCAAAAGCCTAAGCTTGGGGATGCCCTGAAGGCATCCCCTCTTCGCCTTCGCTTCATCGGTAACTTTACTTGGGGCTATATTTTTATTCACCACATGATATGTGTTTTGCTTGGAGCGTTTTGTATGATTTGAGTCTTTTCTTTTTAGTTTACCACAATCATCCTTTCTGTACACACCTTTTGAGAGAGACACACATGATTCGGAATTTGGTAGAATACTCTATGTGCTTCACTTATATCTTTTGAGCTATATAGTTTTTTGCTCTAGTGCTTCACTTATATCTTTTAGAGCACGGTGGTGGTTTTATTTTATAGAATTAAGTGATCTCTCATGCTTCACTAATATTATTTTGAGAGTCTTAAACAGCATGGTAATTTGCTTTAATTGTGAAATTAATTCGAATGTGATAGGCATCCAAGATGAGCATAATAAAAACTTCCATATTGAGTTCATTGAATATCATGAGAAGTTTGATACTTGATAAATGTTTTGAGATATAAAGGTGGTAATATTAGAGTGTGCTAGTTGAGTAATTGTGAAATAATTGTGTTAAGGTTGGCAAGTCCCATAGCATGCACGTATGGTAAAATTTGTGTGACAATTTTGACACATAAGGTGTTCTTTTATTGCTTTCCTTATGAGTGGCGGTCGGGGATGAGCGATGGTCTTTTCCTACCAATCTATCCCTCTAGGGGCATGCGCAGTAGTACTTTGCTTCGAGGGCTAATAAATTTTGCAATAAGTATATGAGTTCTTTATGACTAATGTTGAGTCCATGTATTATACGCACTCTCAACCTTCCACAATTTTCTAGCCTCTGCGGTACTGTGCATTGCCCTTTCTCGCCTTGAGAGTTGGCGAAAACTTCGCCGGTGCATCCAAACCCCGTGATATGATACGCTCTATCACACATAAACATCCTTATATCTTCCTCAAAACAGCCACCATACCTACCTATCATGGCATTTCCACAGCCATTCCGAGATATATTGCCATGCAACTTACCACCGTTCCGTTTATTATGACACGCTCCATCATTGTCATATTGCTTTGCATGATCATGTAGTTGACATCATATTTGTTGCAAAGCCACCTTTCATAATTTTTTATACATGTCACTCGTGATTCACTGCATATCCCGGTACACCGCCGGAGGCATTCACATAGATTCATATTTTGTTCTAAGTATTGAGTTGTAATTCTTGAGTTGTAAGTAATAAAAGTGTGATGATCATCATTATTAGAGCATTGTCCCATGTGAGGAAATGATGATGGAGACTATGATTCCCCCACAAGTCGGGATGAGATTCCGGACTAAGAAAAGAGGCCAAAGAAGAAGAGAAGGCCCAACAAAAAAAGAAAAAAAAGAGAAAAAAATGAGAGAAAAAGAGAGAAGGGACAATGTTACTATCCTTTTTCCACACTTTTGCTTCAAAGTAGCACTGTGATCTTCATGATAGAGAGTCTCCTATGTTGTCACTTCCATATACTAGTGGGAATTGTTCATTATAGAACTTGGCTTGTATATTCCAATGATGGGCTTCCTCAAAATGCCCTAGGTCTTCTTGAGCAAGCAAGTTGGATGCACACCCACTTAGATTCGTTTGTTGAGCTTTCATATATTTATAGCTCTAGTGCATCCATTGCATGGCAATCCCTACTCCTCTCATTGACATCAATTGGTGGGCATCTCCATAGCCTATTGATTAGCTGCGTCATTGTGAGACTTTCTACCTTTTTGTCTTCTCACATAACTCCCGTCATTATACTTTAATCCACCCATAGTGCTATATCATGGCTTGCACTCATGTATTGCCTAAGGGTTCAAAAGGCTGAAGCGCGTTAAAAGTATGAACCAATTGCTCGGCTTGTCATCGGGGTTATGCATGATGAGAACTTTTTTTGTGACGAAATTGAAGCATGGCCTAACTATATGACTTTGTAGGGATGAGCTTTCTTTGGCTATGTTATTTTGATAAGACATAATTGCTTGGTTAGCATGTTTGAAGTATTGTTGTTTTTATGTCAACATTAAACTTCTATCTTGAATCTTTCGGATCTAAATATTCATGCCACAATAAAAAGAATTACATTGAAAATTATGCTAAGAAGCATTCCACATGAAAAATTCTGTTTTTATCATTTACCTACTCGAGGACGAGAAGGAATTAAGCTTAGATGCTTGATACGTCTCCAACGTATCTACAATTTTTTATTGTTCCATGCTGTTATATTATCTGCTTTGGATGTTCAATGGGCTTTATTATACACTTTTATATTATTTTTGGGACTAACCTATTAACCGGAGGCCCAGCCCAAATTGCTGTTTATTTTAGTGTTTCGAAGGAAAGGAATATCAAACGGAGTCCAAACGGAATGAATCCTTCGGGAACGTGATTTTCTAAACAAGACCCAGAGGACTTGGAGTGGACGTCAAGCAATGAATGAGGAGGCCATGAGGCAGGGGGCGCGCCTACCCCCCTAGGCGCGCCTCCACCCTCATGGGCCCCTCGTGGCTCCACCGACCTACTTCTTCCTCCTATATATACCTATGTACCCCGAAAACATCAGAGGAGGAAGAAAAACCCTATTTCCACCACTGCAACCTTCTGTACCCGTGAGATCCCATCTTGGGGCCTTTTCCGGCACTCCGCCGGAGGCGGCATTGATCACGGAGGGCTTATACATCAACACCATAGCCTCTCCGATGATGTGTGAGTAGTTTACCTCAGACCTTCGGGTCCATAGTTATTTGCTAGATGGTTTCTTCTCTCTCTTTGGATCTTAATACAAAGTTCTACTCGATTCTCTTGGAGATCTATTCGATGTAATCTTCTTTTGCGGTGTGTTTGTCGAGATCCGATGAATTGTGGGTTTATGATCAAGATTATCTATGAACAATATTTGAATCTCATCTGAATTCTTTTATGTATGATTGGTTATCTTTGCAAGTCTCTTCGAATTATCAGTTTTGTTTCGCCTACTAGATTGATCTTTCTTGCAATAGGAGAAGTGCTTAGCTTTGGGTTCAATCTTGCGGTGCTTGATCCCAGTGACAGTAGGGGAGATGACACATATTGTATTGTTGCCATTGAGGATAAAAAGATGGGGTTTATATCATATTGCATGAGTTTATCCCTCTACATCATGTCATCTTGCTTAAAGCGTTATCTGCTCTTATCAACTTAATACTCTAGATGCATGCTTTGGATAGCGGTCGATGTGTGGAGTAATAGTAGTAGATGCAGGCAGGAGTCGGTCTACTTGTCACGGACGTGATGCCTATATACATGATCATACCTAGATATTCTCATAACTATGCTCAATTCTATCAATTGCTCGACAGTAATGTGTTTACCCACCATAATACTTATGCCCTTGAGAGAAGCCACTAGTGAAACCTATGGCCCCCGGGTCTATTCTCTATCATATTAATCTACCGTTATTTCTATTACCGTTTATTTTGCTTTCTTTACTTTTAGTCTTTATCATAAAAATACCAAAAATATTATCTTATCATCTCTATCGATCTCACTTTTGCAAGTGGCCGTGAAGGGATTGACAACCCCTTTATCGCGTTGGTTGCAAGGTTCTTATTTGTTTGTGTAGGTGCGTGGGACTTGAGCGTGGTCTCCTACTGGATTGATATCTTGGTTCTCAAAAAATGAGGGAAATACTTACGCTACTTTACTGCATCACCCTTTCCTCTTCAAGGGAAAACCAACGCAGTGCTCAAGAGGTACCAGATAGTTCCAAAACCCACTCCACTATTCTGCCAGTAGCATCAAGATTTTGGAGTATCCATTGCAACAGAAAACGAGTGACAACTGTAATCTCATGGGCTTGGAAGTAGTGGTGCAGTTTTCTTGAGGCCATGATGAGGCCAAAGATCAACTTTTGCATGCCAAAATACCTTGATCTAGGCCCTTGTAACAAGGAGCTGAAGAAGTATACTGGGCGCTGTACCACTTTCTTCCTTGCCGCGTCCTTGGGGTTGCTCTCGTTGCCATGCTCACTGCTGTTCTGATCATTTTCTGACTCTGTCGTGACTTGGCCACTTTCTGCCTCATCCACCTCGCACTGTGCTACCAAGGCCACACTGACCACTTGGTTGGCTGCCGCCGTGTAAAGAAATAATGGTTCTTGGGATTTGGGTGCAACCAAGGTAGGCACAGACGACATGTAGGCCTTCAATTATTGTAGAGCTACCACAGGTGCGTGTTGGTGCTAAGCAAATGGTTTTTAACCCCTTTCCGCGACAGCATTTGGAACCGTTGCCAAGTGAGTGTAGGCGATAGGGGGGTCCTTCCCACATGACCCAGAAACCGTCGGGGATAGGGATCCTTGATGCATACAGTTGTCCCTGTATAACCGTTTCCGATATCTTGAATATCCGAAAAACGCTTCATCCTTGCTACTCGTTTGTGCTCGCATTGCCATCGCAGCCGGAGTTTTGTGGTTCTGCCTAAAACCAGGCAAATTCTAGGCACGGGAGCTTTCCGGGCAGATTCCAAGCACGGGAGATTTACGATGCCTGGCGCATCACAAACAGTTCATGATTATAAACCATGTATGATAGGTAGACAATCACACACTTTTAGTTTTCCCGCACCGTATGTGATAGTGTCTGACATCACACACGCTTTGTGAACAGCAACTGTGCGCATGCTTGCACACGTTTCCTCTCTGTGAAGCGTCTCAGATTATGGTGTATATCGCAAACGTTTTTGTTTTACCAACCGCGTGTGCCGTAATGACCTGCACAACGTAATTTCGCCCTAATTTAATTGCTACTATTTAAAATTGTACATAATTTAAACTTGAAAGTAGGCTATAGCTTTATTCATATCCATCAGGTTCAAACAACCAATGCATTTGTCGGTGTACTAGAGCAGGGGTACCCTAGTATCCCGTGACTGCACGCGGACGATAAAGCACCTCGCTGCAAGGTTTGCCTCGTCACCGCTTAAGATCCTCCGTGGCTCCTTTGGAGCCATTCAAGAACAAAGTATTTGATTAAGAAGACAAGGCCCCGGCAAGAGGAGCTTGTCGGGAAGGCCACCTGTGCACGCAGAAGACAAGGCCTCGGCAAGAGGAGCTTGCCGGAAGGCTCGGAGAGCGACAAGCCTCCGGACGCGACAAGGATTCGCCAAGGCAAGGCGCTTGCCGCGCAAGCAACCTCTCTCCATCTCCACTCCAGCTCATCCAAATGACGTGTCGCCATGGGACCGCTCCATGCGCTGCGTGTCGAGCGGGGTGCAGCCAGCGGAGAGCAGCGATAAGCGGCGCCGACAAGCTTGCCATCGTGGCGAGCGGAGGCGCACCTGCGGTCTCTGTTAATTTGTTTGGGCGACAATCGACGGGCATTTATTTCTTTTGTCCCTTGCCGTCAGAGTTAGGTATTTTGCACTGTACGCTGTTCGAGTAGGTGTACCAACTCCTGTTTTTACATTTGTACCCCCGCCTATGTTGCCACCTGTCGGGGACCCTTGAGCATATAAAAGGAGGCCCATGCGCAACGTAGAAAGGGGTTCGGCTAGTTCGGTTCGGTTAGTTCGGTTCATTCGACTCACTCGAGACCAGATACACCCACGCTAGGTTTTGTAGCTTGCATTGCTCCCTAGCAAGAACACAATATATCAAGCAAGCAGCAGTAGGAGTTTTATCTCTCCGGAGAGCTCCGAAGCTGGGTAACCGCCAGGTGCCTCGCCTCGACCGCTCTTCGCGGCGATCTCCGCCCTCCGAACCATAAGGGCCTGCTCCGCCGCCCCATAGGTGTCTGTGGGTATGATCAGCCTCCCGACATCTTTGGCGCCATGAGGTAGGGGCGCCGAGGCCGTGTGAATCTGATCCGGCGTTCACACGAGCAGCGCTATCAACATCTTCCTCAACATGCCACCGAAGAAGAAGGCTTCGCGGCAGCAGAGCCGTTCGTGTCGTACTCCACCCTCACCGCAGCAAACGGGTGGTGGGGGCAGACGCTGGCGGAGGAACGGGCGCCGACGAAGGTGTTCGCGACGTTGCCAAGTCCAAGGACAAGGCACCGCAAACCTCGGCGTCCGTGCATCCCTCGCGCCCATCTCAGGAGACGCGGGACCAACAACGTCATGGCGTTCACAACGCCATACGTTCGTTGGATCGAGACCCTCAAGACCAGCATGCGCGCCAACATGCTGGCACGAGTGAGATACGGTCGCCGACGGGTGCTGCTCCTTCTAACGTAGTTAGAAGTCCAAGCGTATCCCGCCTCGCACCGTTCTCCAATGCCACCCACTACTCCAGCAGAAGCTCTGGCGAGAGCTCAGCTGCTCCTCGACTACCCTCCAACGGCCGACAAGGTCGACGAGTGGAGGGCCACTATCCAGAGCCTCATCGGCTTTTCCAACGGCGACGCTCCGCGGCAACCAACGCCATCATTGCCGCGGCGAGATGACAAGGCATGGGCCGGTGGCGACGAGACTGTCGGAGGTGCAGCCACCGTGCACTCTCCGCCAAGAAGGCCAAGATCGCCGACTCACCGGATCCACCTCGACAGCGACTCCACCGCGTCGTCGGATCCGCGAGCTCGCCGCGATCAGCGCCAAGTTCTTCATGAGCGACAACAAGAGGACGCCGAACTCGCATCGAGCGCCAAGAGAAGAGCGACGCCGATCCGGCTGCCGCTGGGCCTTCTGTTGACATTCGCGCCGGAGGAGCCAGCGACTTGTCAGACGCTGTAGGTTGCCCGCTGCTCACTCGTGAGCTGCGACAAGTCCGTGGCCCAGCCGTAAAAACTTCAAACCAGACGTGCCGGAGAAGTATGATGGCAGGACGATCCGTCGGAGTTCCTCAAAGCATCTACACCATCGCGGTGCAGGCTGCGGGGACGAGACGACAAGATCCTCGCCAACTACTTCCCGCCGTGCTCAAGCCCAACGCCAGATCTTGGCTCATGCACTTGCCGGACAGCTCCATATCCTCTTGGGCAGATCTGCCATCGCTTTGTTGGCGCCTTCACTGTGTGGCCACAAGTCTCATGGCCAAGAGAGTGACCTTCATCCGCTTTCGCCCGGAAGGAAGGAGAGTCCTGCGCAAGTTCATTCAGAGATTCAGCCGTGTGCACTACAACATCCTGCACGTCCACCCTGCCGTGGTGATCAGCGCATTTCATCAGAATGTGCGGAACCGCAGGATGAGGGAGGAGATGGCGATGTGCAAAGTCAAGGACGTCAGTGAGCTGTACGCCTTGGCCGACAAGTGTGCACGCGCTGAGGAAGGGAGGAGACTCCCAGGAGAGAATGCGGAAGCAGGATCTGACAATGAGGACACCGCCCCGGCAAAGAAGGGCCGGCGGCGAGGTAACAGGAAGAAGAAAGGTAGAGAAGTGCTAGCTGTTGAGCAGTCCGCAACGGAGGTGGCGACAAGAACGCCAAGGCTGGTGGCTCCGGCAAGGAGGTTGCCATCGACGCCAACCACCGGCCGGTGGCGGTCACGACAAGGTGACAGCTCCGCAAGCGATCTGCAAGATCCACCGCACCAAGGGCCACGACCTCCAGAGCTGCAAGAAGGTCGAGCAGCTTTTGTCGTAATGCCAGAGAGCCGAGTACGAGCGGCGCGACAAGGAGAAGGCCCAGAAGGTGCCGGGGAGCAAGCAAGAAACGCCCCGGCCGGGAGGACGCCATGCAAGTCCAAGCAGCGGCAAGGAGATCGACCTCCGCCGCCGCGACAAAGATGAAGATGATGACGACGACGAAGATATGGAAGACGATGACACCGGCGAGCAGGAGTTTCGTAAAGCCACAGAGGTCCTTCTGTGTTGACGGAGGTGCTTCCTCGCATACCTCCCACCGCCAACTCAAGCAATGGATGCGGGAGGTCAATGCAGCGGAACCATCCGTGGAGTCACGCAGCCTCAAGTGGTTCAAGACGCCTATCATTTTTGATATTGAGGACCACCACGATCGCATAATCTGCGGTCGGGTGCTTGCCGATGTTGGTCTCACCAACCATCCGCAACCTCAAGGTCACAAAATGCTAGTTGACGGCGGGCCGGCTTGAATCTGATCTCCTCCGGTGCTACTGAAGCTTCAAATCCTCGACAATGAAGCTCGAAGAGACCGGCACCTTCCAAGGAATCAATCCGGAAGGAGCAAGCCAAGGGGAAGATTACATTGCCAAGAATATTTGGCAGCGAGCTGAACTTTAGGACCGAGAGGGTCACATTCGACGCTGCCGATTTCCGTTGCCTTACAATGGGATACTTGGCCGCCCAAAGACTCGCCAAGTTCATGGCAGCCTCACTACGCCTACAACTTACTCAAGATGCCAGCCCGATAAGCGTCATCTCTGTCCCATGGCGACAAGAAGGATGCCCTTATCTGCCGACAAGATCTACCGGATGCAGCAGCCGCGACAGATTGCCAAGCACTTGCCACCGAAGCTCCGGGGAAGAAGACCAAGTCCAAGTCCGGCAAGGGCTCGATGCTTACTCCGCAAGCGCACCTCTTCGAGTGCTGCGCTACCGCCGAGGACGCACCATCGAGCTCCACCGGCAAGTGCAAGAAGATGGTGGCTCCGCCAAAGACCAAGAAGGTGCCCGCCAAGGAGGACGGCACCGGTGGTACCTTCACCATCAGTGCCTCTCTCGACCCTAAATAGGAAGGCGCGCTCGTTGCTTTCCTGCAGGCGAATGTCGACGTGTTTGCATGGCAACCGTCGACATCCCGGTGTTCCTGTGGAAGTGATTGAGCACCGCCGCCGCTTGTCCTCATGCGCGCGCCCACAAGCAAAAAAGTCGTGAAGCAAGCAAAGGAGCGCCAAGAATTCATAGTCAAGAGATCAAGAACCGGAAGCAGCAGCCTTGTCGAGGAGTGCTCCATCCAACGTGGTTGGCCAATCTCGTAGTCGTGCGCCAAAGCAAACGGAAAATGGAGACTTTGTATTGACTTCACAGATGTTAATAAAGCTTGTCCCAAAGATCCATTTCCCTTGCCGCGCATTGACCAGATTGTTGACTCCACGGCTGGATGTGATTTGCTTTCGTTTCTTGATGCATACTCAGGATATCATCAGATCTTCATGGCTGAAGAAGATGAAGAGAAGACCGCATTCATTACACCAGGTGGCACATACAGTTACATACGGATGCCTTTCGGTTTGAAGAATGCTGGTTCAACGTTTGCAAGGGTAGTCCATGACGCTTTTGAGCCGCAAATGCACGTAAATGTAGAAGCCTACATGGATGACATAGTGGTCAAAAGCAAGGACAAAGCAACTCTGGTTCAAGATTTGGACGAGACCTTCGCAAATCTGGCGCAAGATCAACCTTAAGCTCAACCCCGAGAAGTGCGTGTTTGGAGTCCCTTCCGCAAGCTTCTCGGTTCTTCGTGGTCTCAACGAGGGATTGAAGCTAATCCCGACAAGTTCAAGGCCATTGAGCAGATTGAAGCACCAAAGCGCGTCAAGGATGTACGAAGACTTGCCGGTTGCGTGGCTGCTCTCAAAGAAGTTTATTTCTAGGTTCTGCTGAGCGCATACCGCCATTTTTCAAAATCTTGAAAAGGCAGGTCCAATGAAATGGACTCGAAGCGGAGGCTGCGCTGCAGACTTGAAGAGATACTCGTCCTCCACTCCAACACTTGTCGCACCTAAGCCACAAGAGAAGTTGTCGCTATATATAGCGGCAACCAATCAAGTGGTTAGTGCTGCGTTAGTAGCGGAGAGGGAGGCGGATGACGAGCCAAAGAACCACGGCAAGCACATCCAGCGACAAGGTGGGGGCTTCGCCGACAAGCTCGTCCCGATAAGGATTAATCCGCTACAGACGCAAGAACAGATGCGTAAAAGGATGGTGCAGCGCCCAGTCTACTTTGTCGGGCCCTCCCGCAGGGGGCTAGGTCAAGGTATTCGTGTGCGTAAATTGCTTTTCGCCTCCTCATGGCCTCGAGAAAGCTGCGCCATTACTTCCAAGCACATGAGATCACGGTCACCGCTTCCGCTCAAGAGGATACCGCAGAATCCGAAGCGACGGGAAGGATTGTCGAGTGGGCGTTGAGCTGTCAAGCTTTGGCCTCAAGTTTGAAAGCACATCAACTATCCAAAGCAGAGCATTGGCGAATTCATAGCGTAATGGACGCCAACACCGGATGAAGAGATTCCGAGACGAGCATTCCGGCCAAAGAAGCAAGCAAAGTGTGGCTGATGTACTTTGATGGTGCCTTCTCGCTGCAAAGGCGCCGGTGCTTGGCGTGCTTCTTATCGCACTCCACCGGAGAGCACCTCAAGCACGTAGTCGGATGCACTTTCCCAAGGAGAAAGCGACAAAAAATACTGCAGAGTATGAAGGTTTGCTTGCCGGTCTCAGGATCGCAGTGGACCTTGGGATCAAAAAGCTTATCGTCAGGGGTGACTCGTAGCTTGTCGTCCGCCAAGTGAACAAAGATTACCAAAGTCCGTTGATGGAAGCCTACGTTGATGAAGTGAGGAAGCTGGAAGAGCACTTTGACGGCCTGCAAATGGAACATGTTCCAAGAGCTCAGAATGATATTGCTGACGGCCTGTCAAAGTGTGCCGCACTTAAGTTGCCTGTGGAACCAGGGATTTTCGTGCTCAAGCTGACTCAGCCAACCGTAACACCATCAACTGGACAAAGCAAGAAGAGGAAGTTGACCTCTGGTGACTACTTTCCGACAGAGCTTCCCGAAGCCGTCGTTGCAAAAGGTCCCCAAGATCAACACCAACAAAGGCCGAGGAGCAGTCTGCTCGACAGCCCTGTGGTTTGTTCGTTGAAGCAGACGCCCCGACAAGTCTTGCTCCGGCAAGCTTGTCGGGAGCATCAAGCTCGGCAGGACCTCGTGTCCTTGCCGTGGAAGCCGATGTTCGCAGCAGCACAGATGTGCCTTTAGTCCTTATTGTCGAGCCGCAAGCTCCAAAGATGGGCGCAGCAGATTGTCCATTTCCTTGACAGGAGAACTTCCCAAGAGCAAGAAGAAGCGGAAAGAGTAGCCCGGCAGTCAAGTATGTACCAGTTTGTCGACGGCATACCGCATGTAAGAAGACTCAACGGTGTGAAATTGAAGTGTATTCCTGTGGAAGATGGATGTAAGCTGTTGGCAGAGATACATGGAGGCATATGTGGTCACCACATTGGCAAGAAGAGCACTTGCCGCAAGCAAAGCTTTCCGGCAAGGTTTCTTCCGCCGACGACCCTCCAGATGCAACCGCACAAGTAACCAAGTGTGAAGCGTGCTGGCCCATTCCAAACAGATACACCAGCCAGCTCAAGCTCTCCAGACGATCCCTTTATCCTGGCCATTTTCAGTCTGGGGGCTCGACATCCTCGGCCCCTTCCCCCGAGCTGTCGGGGGCTTTGAGTACTTGTACGTCGCCATCGACAAGTTCACAAAGTGGCCGGAAGTGGAAGCAGTGAGGAAGGTGACGGCACAATCAGCAGTCAAGTTCTTCAGGTCGATTGTTTGCCGTTTCGGAATCCCTAACAGGATCATCACCGACAACGGCACACGATTCACGAGTCGCACCTTCATGCAGTACGTCCAAGACCTTGGCGCCAAGGTCCGCTTTTGCTTCGTTGCTCACCCGAGAAGCAACGGTCAAGCGAGAGGGCAATGCCGGGCGCTGCGCGGCTCAAGACCGTAACTTTCGGCTGCTGCACAAGTGCGGAAGAAATCGGATCGAGGAGCTGCCGGTGGTTCTTTGGTCGATCAGACGACGCCAAATCGAGCCACCGCCGGACACCCTTTGCTCTAGTCTATGGAGCAGAGGTAGTTCTCCCCACGGAACTCAGATACGGATCGCCTCGAGTGCTCGCCACGATGAGCTTGAGCAAGAGCAGTTGCGACAAGATGACGCTGCTCCTTGAGGAGGATCGCCTTCAGGTCACAGGCGAGCTGCTCGCTACCAACAAGCTTTGCGCCGCTACCATAGCCGCAGAAAGTTAGTGCCGAAGTCTCGAGGAAGGCGACCTTGTTCTTCGCTGCTCAGTCCGCCAAGAATTCAAACAAGTTGACGCCGAGGTGGGAAGGCCCTTATCGGGTGAAACGAGTCACTAGGCTCGGCGGCCGTCCGCTTTGAGACCGAAGATGGCATTCGGTGAGCAACTCCTGAACATTGAGCATCTTCGTAAGTTTTACCCATAGGGCGCGGTTGTCGGGACCTGTTCCGGTAACCACCTTTTGTACAAGTCTTGCCGCAGCTTGCATGTAATCCTTTGTACAAAGCGAGGCGTAGACCCGTGCATCGATAAAAAGCTCATGTGTTGCGCACAACTTGTCAAATTCATGCTTTCATCATTTTATTGCATGTTTTGGCTAACACTTTGTGCAAAGAACCACACCCGGTAAGCAGAATCGAGCCGCTGGGTTCCATAACGTTATTTCCTCTTCTTTCTCTTTTCTCAAAGAAAGGAAGGCTCCCTCGCGCACAAGTTAACCAGGGGGGGAGGAGGAGATAATCTATACACCAGGCACCGCTCGAGGAAGTTTCGCCTCATCGGGAAGCAAGAGACAGAAAAGCTAAGTTGCCAAAGTTTGAGCAATCAATTTCTAAATTTTTAAGTTATCTTCCTCGAACGATAGTACTTTGTATGGAAAACCTGTACAGAGGAACCAACTCGCCGGCTAGTCGCGCCCTTACTTTGTTTCGAGTCCGCTCAACAACTTAAGTGAGCTGCGGTTAGTCGCGACAAGGTTGTTTGTCGAGGCGGCATCGCCAAAGAGGCCGACGTTCAAGCACTCGGCCTTCATGCAAAAAGTGCCCGCGCCAACAAGTCCCCCAAATGTGTAAGGCAGAAACATGCAAAGGAAGGAATCAAGTAGAGTAAATAACGTTGCATTGATCGCCTAAGATAGAGTATATTACAAAATAACTTGTCGCTGATCTAACAAAGTGTTCTAAAACATGATCAACAGCGACAAGGGAAAGATAAAGTTGGCGGCCTAGTCTACGCGGTCGCCCTCAATCCGCTTGATCTTGTTCACCTTGTCCACAATGGGTGCGACAAGGGCTTTGAGCTCCTCCACGTTGGCATCGGGCGGCAGGGATCTCGAGGCCGCCCGTTAAGGTTGAGGCCCGGATTGCGGAAGGCCACCTTGATCAACACCTTCTCGAGGGCTCCTGCACAGACTGGCGTGATTCCTCGGCCACCGCTTCGGGACCTCTTCTCGGAGTCGCTGGAGACCCGTCACCACGCCTTTGAAGAATAAGCTGAGCTTGGTGCTGGGTTGGAGATGCTCATCGGAGGAGTATGCAAGGTCCGCCATCCCCAGCTCCATCACTGCTAGGATGTCGTGGCGGTGTCCACAAGACCCTCACCCAGTGCTCCACGCCTCTCCCTCAAGGTGCTCTGGATGGAGGCAGCATTCGCCAGCCAGCTCCTCCTTGGCCTTGATCGCCTCCAACAAGCCCACCTCCCGCTCTCTGGCGCCGGCCCAACGTCAAGGCTGTGGTGGTCAGCTTCAGCTCAAGATCCGCCTTGGAATCCTTGGCGGCGTCGAGCTCCTTGCCTCTATCAGCGAGACGACTCTGCAGCTCGCCAAGGGTGTAAGTGTCCTTCTCGCGCTCACGCTTGAGCACGGCAAGCTCTTTGCCGCTCTTCTTGAGGGTGGCCTCCAGCTGTGCCACCTTCGCCTTCAGCTCTTCCTTGGCGGCCTCGGCGGCTGCGGCAGCATCCTTCGCTTCCTTGAGCGCCCTGCCAAGTGACTCCTCGCGCGCGGCAAGGTCTTCTTCGTGGCTGTCCAGATTGACCTTCCGCTGCGCCAACTCGCTTTCTGCGGGCGAAGCTTCTCAGCCCACCGCTGCTCCTCCTCACCGCGGCCTTCTCAAGGATGAAGGCCGTGCGCTTCCTGCAAAGTTTGGCGCTTCCGCCCACGTCGCGGAGGGCTTCTTTGTTGGCGCCCGGAGCTCCTCGGCGCTTCTCCATGTCCGCCCCGCCCTCGCGACAAGGGCTTCCCGGGTCTCTAACTTGGCTCACGGTGCGGTAGAGCGACAACAGCTTCTTCAAGCTGCTCCTCCTCGAACTTCGCCGCTGCTGCTGCTTGGCGCATCCACCAGCGTCGGCCAGCGGAGGCGAGTAGCTCTCCGTCGAAGGTCTCTCCTCGACCGCGCCTGGAGCTTCGGTTCCTGGGAGCTTGATGAAGACGCCGCCACCTTCGTGTAGGCGCGGGCTGGGGCTCGAGTCTGACGCAGCAGCAGCGGGCGGGGAGTCGGCTGTCGGTGTAGCGCTTGCCGCCTCGCGGCCTCAGGGTCACAAGACGATCGCCCGACCCCTCGCCCGGCCTCTGCGTCGGCAGCCTCGGTGGCCTCCTCGCCAACAGTGCTCGCCGGGCGACGGCCTCTTCTTCCACGACAACAACCTCTTCTTCCTCGATGGCGGCCTCGTCGGTGTTGCAGGCTTCCTCCTCGCCGGCGGCCTCGACCTCCATCGGCTCTGCGTCAGACGAAGAAAGAGCAGTCAAGCAAATGTTCAAAAAGAGAAACAAAATAAAGCAAGCCCAAGGGAGATTTTCGCGTAAGGGAATTACCTGCAACGGGATCCGCAGCCATGGCCTCAACCACTGGAGGGTCACTGGCGCTGTCCCTTGCCGGGGTAGCCTCCCTTGCCGGAGTAGCTTCCCTTGCCGGAGTGGCCTCCCTTGTCGGAGGGCGCCCTTGCCGAGAGATTCCTCCATTGGCGGCGAGTGGCGTAAGACAGGATCTCGGGCGGCTTCCAAGCCCTCCCGATGAAGCTGCCTGCTCCTACACAAGCACATAGTCAGATATCAACGAAGAAAGGGCACCCCTGCACACCTAATAGTAAGGAGAAAACTGCACACTTACTCTGGGGGCTGTGCTGGGGGCTGCTCAGAGGAAGGGTTGCCGGGTCCGGCAAGGGAGTCTCGGACGCGTCCCCCGTCGCCACGGGAGAATCGTCCTCAACGACGACCGTCGGGATCTTGGCCCTCTTCGACGCTCTGGGCCAGCGTCCTGAAAAGGAAAGAGTCCAGAACAAAGCAAATCAGATTCAAGATGAAGCAATAAAATTGAAGAAATACAAGCACAATCTCGAGAAGCTTACTCTTCGCCTTCCTCCTCGGAGCTGAGCGCGGAGAAGTCAAACTCCGGCTCGCCTCCGGTGCGACGAGGCGGAGGCGTGGGCTCTCTTGGCCGCTTGGCGGAGGCGTCGGCGGTGGCCTGAGAAGATCCCGCCCGCTTGTCGCGGGCAGCAGGGCGCTCCCTGCAACCTCGCTTGCCGCGGTGGAGCGCGTCGCCGATCTTCTTGTGGGCGGTCTGTCGCCCGGCTCGTCTCGGCCTTTGCGGAGACGCCTCTTGGCGGAGCCGGGGCTCCGCTGGCGGCAAGTCGCTTGGCGGTGGGGAAGAGCGCCCTCGGCGGGTCCGCTCGACCGCCCTCGGGCTCGACAAGCTCGCCCTCGCCGGCGACCTCCTCGCTCGGCAAGGCTTGCCGCCTTTCGCCGCGTCCGCCTCCTCCACGGTGAACCCGAAGGCTCCAGCGGCGGCAGCTGTCGCCGCCTCCTCCACCTGGTGGCAATCCGCGCCATCTCACGGTCGGTGGTGTCGCTGGTGAGCCTTTTTCGCTTTCGTCGGAGCGGATCGGCACTTCTTGCAAATCGTCGAAGAATTGCTGCACGCACTGGCCGGGGCTCTCGCCAAAGTTGGGACGATCCCATGGAGTCGCACAGCGCATCATGGCGCGGATGCGGTCGAGCGCCGAAGTTGTTGCACAAAGGGACGACTTCGCTGCAACCTAAACCACTCAGGATGGTCGGGTCGTTCTTGAACAGCTCGAGCAGCATTGCGCCCAGCTCCAAGACGGTGAAGTTCCAGCCAGGCCCGGGCGCAGCCTCATTATGTCTGCCGCATTTTGGAACACCTGTGCAGGCCTCCTCCTTTCTCGAAGGGAGCGGCGCGCGGCGAAGGAAGTTCGCGCCAACCGCGCTTTACAAATAACCCGCAAGCCCGAGGCGCAAAATTCGGGTCACAGCTATCTTCAGCCGCATCCTCGGCGCCAAATTACTCCAATCTGCCGCCAAGACTATTGGGTTTTGGCGACTGGCGATGAAGGGCTGCGGGTTCTCCTCACGACCCAACACCAGTTGGCTCTCCACTCCTCCCACTTGTTGCGGAACTCTCCTCTAGGTAGGCCTCTTTCTTGCCGATCCTAGAGACCCGTGCTATCCCTCCGCAAGTGGCTCTCCTCTCGACGCTGGGAACAAAGAAATGGCGGAAGAGTGCCACGCTCGGTGGACTCGACAAAGTTTTCGCACAAATGCGCCGAAACCGCCATGGTCAAGACGGCGTTGGGGGTGAAATCAAGGAGGCGGAGGCTAAAGGTGTTCATGATGTCGCAAAAGAACTGAAAAGGCGGGCAAAGCCCGCAATAGAAGAAAAGGGCGAAAGGGTACCTGTCGGGGCCAAATCAGCGGCGAGGCGGGGAGTACCCTCGTCTTGGCGGATGCGCCTGGCGTCTCCATCGACGAAGAGGTAGAAAGGCGTCCCGCAGCTCCCTTGCGCCGAGCTGCGGGGAAGATGGCCCGCTCCTTGCATAGCGCCATGAGCCGCCAAGCGCCGGCCGACTTGACGCCCTTCTCCTTGTCGGCTGGAGCCATGGCGAGGGGGCGGAGGAGGCCGACGGCGGTGAGCGTGCTTGTGGCGAAAGGGGCGGGCGCCGCTCTTCGCAGACCGGAGAAGAAGAGGGAGCGGCGGTGGTTTTCTTGACAAGACAGCAATGGCGGAGGGCGGCCTGCCTTTGTTTCCTCCGCTTATAAAGAGGGGAGGGGAGGACGCCCGCTTATACTAATAAAGAACCCCCACGACCGCGCCCACGGTCTTCGTGACGACGCCACGTCCGGTGCGTGCCGTTAGTGGGGATCGTGGTGGGTCCGGACGAAGGCGACGCGTGGTCGAGGCGGCGTGTGTCCGTGCACAGTTTTGGGCCTGGCCCGACAAGCGCTTCGGCACTGTAACGGCCCAGCCGGGGCTCTGCCGGTGTACTAGAGTAGGGGTACCCTAGTATCCCGTACTGCGTGCACGGACAGCAAAGACCTCGCTGCAAGGTTTGCCTCGTCACCACCAAGATCCTCCGTGGCTCCTTTGGAGCCATTCAAGAACAAAGTATTTGATTAAGAAGACAAGGCCCCGCAAGAGGAGCTTGTCGGAAGGCCACCTGTGCACGCAGAAGACAAGGCCCCGCAAGAGGAGCTTGCGGGAAGGCTCGAGCGCGACAAGCCTCCGGACGCGACAAGGATTCGGCGCGGCAAGGCGCTTGCCGCTGCAAGCAACCTCTCTCCATCTCCGCTCCAGCTCATCCAGCGACGTGGTCGCCATGTGACCGCTCCATGCGCTGCAGGTCGAGCGGCCAGGCAGCCAGCGGAGAGCAGCGATAAGCGGCGCCGACAAGCTTGCCATCGTGGCGGCGGAGGCGCACTGACGGTCTGTTGCCTTTGTTTGGCGACACCGACGGGCATTTATTGCTTTTGTCCCTTGCCGCCGAAAGTTAGGTATTTTGCATCAGACATCGCTCGAGTAGGTGTACCAACTCCTGTTTTACATTTGTACCCCGCCTATGTTGCCACCGCCGGGGACCCCTTGAGCATATAAAAGGAGGCCCATGCGCAACGTAGAAAGGGGTTCGCTAGTTCGGTTCGGGTTAGTTCGGTTCATTCGACTCACTCGAGACCAGATACACCCACGCTTAGGTTTTGTAGCTTGCATTGCTCCCTAGCAAGAACACAATATATCAAGCAAGCAGCGAGGAGTTTTATCTCTCGGAGAGCTCCGGCTGGGTAACCGCCGTGTGCCTCGCCTCGATCCGCTCTTCAGGCGATCTCCGCCCTCCGAACCACAAAGGCTCGCTCACCGGCCCCATAGGTGTCCGTGGGTACGATCAGCCTCCCCGACAGCATTATTTGATACACAGGTACATATGTTTAAGAATTACAGAAGCACCAAATAAAGAATGATGTACCAGGGTTCTATACTTGTACTATTACAGATGGTAAAGAAAGAGGCGACAGACATTCCAGTTGCTGAACAAGGTGAAGCGGAATGGCCCTATTGTGCTCTCTTGGATGCAGAAGGCATGCAAGACTCTAGTCCAACCCCTTGTGATGGTCGGCTGCCAATCATGTAGTTTGAGAGGTAATCTTGAGTAAACTGCTTCAGGATCCACTTCAAAAGAAAAAACATTCAGATATTGTCATCTAACACAACTCATTACAGGCAGTAAAAAGAAGGCTACAGGGTTCTTACTTCCCATCCTGCAGTTCATTGTTGTCTTGCATAAAGTGTAAACAAATAGTTCGATTGACATCTTTTGACCCATTTTAGTAACAATCTTTATCAGTTTCCTCACTTGATGCTGGTTCATGAATATCTCATTGCCCCATGCGCAGAAAGGGTCAAAGTGTGGATCTTTGGCAATGATATATGTACCTAAAAGCACCAAGTTAATATTAGAAGCTAAACAACAATTGAAAAATGATGTAGTACAACACTCCATCCATCCCATTATATAAGATTTTATTACATGTATATCTAGACATCATCAGAACATTAAGGTAACACTCTTCCTTGTTGCTATGTAGCCTGGAATTGCATATTTAGTCTAGACATCATCAGAACATTAAGGTAACACTCTTCCTTGTTGCTATGTAGCCTGGGATTTCATATTTAGTCATTCAGTACAATGCATGTTGCTAAACAACAATCAAAAAACAAAAAGACATGTTAACTGCAATATCCTAAACAGCAACCAAATATCGTAATTCATAGTGGTATTGTTGAAACTGCTATTGATGAAATTGAACTGCACAGCAAATAGTTGCACATATAGAGCATCACATTGTGCGTAATCAAATAAACAAGTCATAAGGACATCTCTAGGCGATCCTTAAAAAGTTAAAGGAATAAAACCCTTAGTGGATATATATATATATATATATATATATATATATATATATATATATATATATATATATATATCTATAATACTCCAGCAATTTTTGGCATTTTCTAGTCGATCCCCTAAACTTAAGGTTGTAAACTTCAATTTGATCAAGTTCAAAGCAGGTTAAACCGAAAGTAGCATGCATGCAAACATAAACATAGATAGTTTTGCATAACCGAACATAAAACATAAATTTAAACTAAGCTAAACTACTTTCGGTCGAAGTAGAGATCGACCCAATCCTTCCTCGTCATGTACGGTGTGCAACGAGCCGGGTCTGGGCCAGTACCATCGTCGGGTTCGTTGGGGAAGGCACTCCTCCACTTGTCGACGTCGATCACCTCGTCCTCGTGGCCCACCTTGACACCCTCCGCGCCGCCGTCGCCGCCGCCTTCGACCTCGTCATCAGAGGAGCGCGCGATAACCTCGCTGCCATCCGCATCACCGTCCTCGCCGCCTTCGACCTCGTCATCGGAGGATAGCGTGATAACCTCGCCGCCCTCCACACCGGCAAAGATCGCCTGCTCCACCTCCACGAGCTCCGGGTGCTGCCGACGGAGCTCTTGCATGTAGGCCTCGTCGGCGGTGTCGGCTCGAGACGCTCCCACGCCTCGTGGTCCTCCCGCGCCATAGCTGAGCTCACCACCCCTGGCTCCCGCGGAACGAGGTGGACTGGACGTGTGCCGAAGGGGAAATTGAGCCTAGCCGCCGCGCTGCGGTAGTGGACCTGCCGGTGTCGTACTCCATGGCCGCGAGCTCGGCCGTGTGGAAGCTACCAAGCCACCGGCGGGTGTGGGTCTCTCGATCTTGGCGACGCACGTCCCCCACCGCCGCTGCCGGACCCCGAGGTAGGTCTTCGTCGGCTGCCGGGTCCAGGGGAGGACGGGGAAGTCCTCGAACTGGCGTAGGGGCGCGGCAGTCGGCGGATCGGTGGACCGGCGACGGTGGATCGGGCCCACGGAGGACGAAGGGGACACCTCGGCGGCCATCTCGCCGGTGTTGGGCGAAAAGGCCGCGATAGACCTCTTTTTGGCCATTGGCTACTCGAGCTCCCCGGCACACAGGCACAGGTCGAGGATGGATGCGCCGGCAATGGCGGCGACCTACAAATGGTTTCGAGGGTTGTGTGTGTCTGTGTGAGCGGAGGTTGTGTTTGAGGAAATACTGCGGCAACTGAAAATTTTACTAGGCGGGAGTAACAAGCTACTGATAATTTGGATCAAGGGCGAGCAGATATTTTTAAGATTACAAGGGATGCAGAGGCGGGAGTAAAATGCCGGGGCTACTGAAAATTTGAATCAAGGGACTGAAGCAGAGCGGGAATAACAGACATGACACACGGTCCGCACTTACTAATCGTGTGCTATCAAACATTAGAACCTTCCAGGCAGTAAATATTGTCGAGATTCGAGGGATGTAGATGCGGGAGTTTTGGGGGAGCGAGCTAGTGTGCTTGACACGCCGGCTCCGGACTATAGCCGACGCACCTTCTCCCGTAAGCCATAGGCGTACTATACACCGACGGTGCTCCAAGATATTTTGTATTGCATCTCACACGGTTGGTGAGAATAAACTGTGTGGGATCTACTTGATTTGAATTACAAAATGGGGTCACAGCGACAATGGATGGTGTTTGAATTGCTAGACCTTTTTATCTGCAGAGAACATGCAACTATATGTGTGTCATAAAAGAATTGGAACTATTCAGGGTTTGTTTGGAGATTTCATAGATTAAACTGGTTTGCTAGCCATTTCAGGTGCACAATTCAAAATTAAACTACATGCACATGCTCCGGTGCATACAAATTGGTTGAAAAATCAAATCCGTGTCCTTCAGTTCATGCTTAGGTCCCATGGAATAAATGGGAACGAATTTTTCGGGGTTCGTTTGGCCGCTTTTATACATTAACTGGGTTTTCTAGGCATTTTATGTGCATAATTCAAATTTGAACTACAAGCACATACTCCAGTGTACTAAGGTTGGTTGGAAAATCTAATATGTGTCCTTGGGTGAATTTCTAGGTCCCATGCAAAAGATGGGAATGAAATTCAAACACCAGGGCACTGTTGATTGTCGGTAAAATGTTGAGATGCCTGGTTTTTAAATTCTAGTAAATCCAAAACTCGTCTGAAATTCATGAAACTCGGCATGCTATCATGGAGCAGCATCAACATGTTGTGGTGAAAATTTTGTCCCATTTGGGGCAGGTTCGGGTATAAGCTTCTCACAAACAAGAGCTTCTCACAACAAGCATGATGGTTTCGATAGGGAACGTACCACCTTTGGTGACGGGACGATATTCGTTGCCTTCTTTTTCTTTCAAAAAATTTCTGGTGTCAACATAGAACAATAGGAGTGTTGTGTTCAATCTTGGAATTTTTCAGGGTTGGCCTTTTTTATACATTAACTGGGGTTTCAAGGCATTTTATGTGCATAATTAAAATTTGAACTACAAGCACATGCTCCAATGCACTAAAGTTGGTTGAAGAATCCCATGTGTGTCATTGGGTGAATTTGTAGGTCCCATGCAAGAGATGGGAATGAAATTTAAACACCTGGGCCCTGTTGATTGCCGGCAAAATGTTGATATGCCTGGTTTTTAAATTCTAATAAATCCAAAACTCAAATGAAATTCATGAAACTTGGCATGGTATGATGGAGCGGCATCAACATGCCATGGTAAAAAAATTGTCCCATTTGGGGCAGGTTCGGTATAAGCTTCTCACAAACAAGAGCTTCTCATAACAAGCATGATGGTTTCAATAGGGAACGTACCAACTTTGGTGATGGGACGATATCCGTTGCCTCTTATGGCTTTCAAAAAATTTCTAGTGTCAACATAGAACAAAAGGAGTGTTGTGTTCAATCTTGGAATTTTTCGGGGTTGGCCTTTTTTACACATTAATTGTGTTTTCTAGGCATTTTATGTGCATAATTCAAATTTGAACCACAAGCACATGCTCCAATGCCCTAAAATTGGTTGAAAAATCCCATGTGTGTCCTTGGGTGAATTTGTAGGTCCCATGAAAGAGATGGGAATGAAATTCAAACACCAGGGCCCTGTTGATTGCCAGCAAAATGTTGAGATGCCTGTTTTTTCAATTCTAGTAAATCCAAAACTCGTATGAAATTCATGAAACTTGGCATGCTATCATGGAGCGGCATCAACATGCCATGGTAAAAAAATTGTCCCATTTGGGGCAGGTTCGGGTATAAGCTTCTCACAAACCAGAGAGTCTCACAACAAGCATTATGGTTTCGATAGGCAACGTCCCACTTTTGGGGACGAAATGATATCCATTGCCTCTTATTGCTTTCAAAAACTTTCTAGTGTCAACATAGAACAACAGGTGTGTTGTGTCAATTTTTTGATTTTTCGGGGTTCATTTGGACATTTTTATGCATTAACTAGGTTTTCTAGGCATTTTATGTGCATAATTCAAATTTGAACTACAAGGACATGCTCTAATGCACTAAGGTTGGTTGAAAAATCTAATATGTGTCCTTGGGTGAATTTCTAGGTCCCATGCAAGAGATGGGAATGAAATTCAAACATCAGGGCACTATTGATTGCCGGCAAAAGTTGAGATGCCTGGTTTTAAATTCTAGTAAATCCTAAACTCGTCAAAATTCATGAAACTCGGCATGCTATCATGGAGTGGCATCAACATGCCGTGGTGAAAATTTTGTCCCATTTGGGGCAGGTTTGGGTATAAGCTTCTCACAAACCAGAGCTTCTCACAACAAGCATGATGGGTTCGATAGGGAACGTACCACCTTTGGTGACGGGACGATATCGGTTGCCTCTTATTGCTTTCAAAAAATTTCTAGTGTCAACATAGAACAATGGGAGTGTTGTGTTCAATATTGGAATTTTTCGGGGTTGGCCTTTTTTATACATTAACTGGGTTTTCTAGGCATTTTATGTGCATAATTCAAATTTGAACTACAAGCACATGCTCCAATGCACTAAAGTTGGTTAAAAAATCCCATGTGTGTCCTTAGGTGAATTTGTAGGTCCCATGCAAGAGATGGGAATGAAATTCAAACGCCAGGGCCCTGTTGATTGCCGGCAAAACGTTGAGATGCCTGGTTTTAAATTCTAGTAAATCCAAAACTCATATGAAATTCACGAAAATTGGCATGCTATCATGGAGCGGAATCAACATGCCATGGTAAAAAAAATGTCCCATTTGGGGCAGGTTCGGGTGTAAGCTTCTTACAAACTAGAGCTACTCCCAACAAGCATGATGGTTTCGATAGGGAACGTCCCACTTTTGGGGATGAAACGATATCCATTGCTTCTTATTGCTTTAAATTTTTTTCTAGTGTCAACATAGAACAACAGGAGTGTTGTGTCAATTTTTGTGATTTTTCGGGGTTCGTTTGGACATTTTTATGCATTAACTAGGTTTTCTAGGCATTTTATGTGCATAATTCAAATTTGATCTACAAGCACATCCTCCAATGTACTAAAGTTGGTTGAAAAATCTAATATGTGTCCTTGGGTGAATTTCTTGGTCCCATGCAAGAGATGCGAATGAAATGCAAACACTGTGGCAATCGTTGATCGCTCAAGAAAATGTTGAGATGCCTGGTTTTTAAATTCTAGTAAATCTAAAACTCGTCTGAAATTCATGAAACTCGGCATGCTATCATGGAGCAGCATCAACATGTCGTGCTAAATTTTTTGTCCAATTTGGGGCAGGTTCGGGTATAAGCTTCTCACAAACCAGTGCTTCTCACAAACCAAAGCTTCTCATAACAAGCATGATGGTTCGATAGGGAACGTACCACCTTTGGTGATGGGACATTATTCCTTGCCTCTTATGGCTTTCAAAAAATTTCTAGTGTCAACATAGAAGAACAGGAGTGTTGTGTTCAATCTTGGAATTTTTCGGGGTTGGCCTTTTTTATACATTAACTGGGTTTGCTAGGCATTTTATGTGCATAATTCAAATTTGAACTACAAGCACATGCTTCAATGCACTAAAGTTGGTTGAAAAATCCCATGTGTGTCCTTTGGTGAATTTGTAGGTCCCATGCAAGAGATGGGAATGAAATTCAAGCACCAGTGGCCCGATTGATTGCCTGCAGAACGTTGAGATGCCCGGTTTTTAAATTTTAGTAAATCCAAAACACGTATGAAATTCATGAAACTTGGCATGCTATCTTGGAGTGGCATCAACATGCCATGGTAAAAAAATTGTCCCATTTGGGACAGGTTCGGGTATAAGCTTCTTACAAACCAGAGCTTCTCACAACAAGGATGATGGTTTCGATAGGGAACGTCCCACTTTTGGGGACGAAATGATATCCATTGCCTCTTATTGCTTTCAAAAATTTTCTAGTGTCAACATAGAACAACAGGAGTTTTGTGTCAATTTTTGTGATTTTTGGGGGTTCGTTTGGACATTTTTATGCATTAACTAGGTTTTCTAGGCATTTTATGTGCATAATTCAAATTTGAACTACAAGCACATGCTCCAAAGGCACTAAGGTTGGTTGAAAAATCTAATATGTGTCCTTGGGTGAATTTCTAGGTCCCATGCAAAAGATGGGAATGAAATTCAAACACTGTGGCCCTGTTGATTGCCGCAAAACGTTGAGATGCCTGGTTTTAAATTCTAGTAAATCCAAAACTCGTATGAAATTCATGAAACTTGGCATGCTATCATGGAGCGGCATCAACATGCCATGGTAAAAAAATTATCCCATTTGGGGCAGGTTCGGGTATAAGCTTCTCACAAACCAGAGATTCTCACAACAAGCATGATGGTTTCGATAGGGAACGTCCCACTTTTGGGAACGAAATGATATCCATTGCCTCTTATTGCTTTCAAAAATTTTCTTGTGTCAACATAGAACAACAGGAGTGTTGTGTAAATTTTTGTAATTTTTCCGGGTTTGTTTGGACATTTTTATGCATTAACTAGGTTTTCTAGGTATTTTATGTGCATAATTAAATTTGAACTACAAGCACATGCTCCAATGCACTAAGGTTGCTTGAAAAATCTAATATGTGTCCTTGGGTGAATTTCTAGGTCCCATGCAAGAGACGGGAATGAAATTCAAACACCAGGGCACTGTTGATTGCCAGCAAAACATTGAGATGCCTGGTTTTTAAATTCTAGTAAATCCAAAACTCGTCTGAAATTTATGAAACTCGGCATGCTACAATGGAGTGGCATTAACATGCTGTGGTGAAAATTTTGTCCCATTTGGGGCAGGTTCGGGTATAAGCTTCTCACAAACCAGAGCTTCTCACAACAAGCATGATGGTTTCGATAGGGAACGTACCACCTTTTGTGATGGGATGATATCGGTTGCCTCTTATTGCTTTCAAAAAATATATAGTGTCAACATAGAACAAAGGAGTGTTGTGTTCAATCTTGGAATTTTTCAGGGTTGGCCTTTTTTATACATTAACTGTGTTTTCTAGGCATTTTATGTGCATAATTCAAAATTGAACTACAAGCACATGCTCCAATGCACTAAAGTTGGTTGAAAAATCCCATGTGTGTCCTTGGGTGAATTTGTAGGTCCCATGCAAGAGATGGGAATGAAATTCAAAAACCAGGGCCCTGTTGACTGCCGACAAAATGTTGAGATGCCTGGTTTTAAATTCCAGTAAATCCAAAACTCACATGAAATACATAAAACTTGGAACACTATCATGGAGCGGCATCAGCATGCCATGGTAAAAAATTACCCCATTTGGGGCAGGTTCGGGGTATAAGCTTCTCACAAACTAGAGGTACTCACAACAAGCATGATGGTTTCGATAGGTTACGTCCCACTTTAGGGAATGAAACGATATCCATTGCCTCTTATTGCTTTCAACAATTTTCTAGTGTCAACATAGAACAACAGGAGTGTTGTGTCAATTTTTGTGATTTTTCGGGGTTCGTTTGGACATTTTTATGCATTAACTAGGCTTTCTAGGCATTTTATGTGCATAATTCAAATTTGAACTACAAGCACATGCTCCAATGTACTAAGGTTGGTTGAAAAATCTAATATGTGTCCTTGGTGAAATTCTAGGTCCCATGCAAGAGATGGGAATGAAATTTAAACACAAGGGCACTGTTGATTGCTGGCAAAACATTGAGATGCCTTTTTTTAAAATTCTAGTAAATCCAAAACTCGTCTAAAATTCATGAAACTCGGCATGCTATCATGGAGCAGAATCAACATGTCGTGGTGAAAATTTTGTCCCATTTGGGGCAGGTTCGGGTATAAGCTTCTCACAAACCAGAGCTTCTCACAAACCAGAGCTTCTCATAACAAGCATGACAGTTTCGATAGGGAACATACCACCTTTGGTGATGGGACGATATCCCTTGCCTCTTATGGATTTCAAAAAATTTGTAGTGTCAACACAGAACAACAGGAGTGTTGTGTTCAATCGTGGAATTTTTCGGGGTTGGCCTTTTTTATACATTAACTGGGTTTTCTAGGCATTTTATGTGCATAATTCAAATTTGAACTACGAGCACATGCTTCAATGCACTAAGTTGTTTGAAAAATCCCATGTGTGTCCTTGGGTGAATTTGTAGGTCCCATGCAAGAGATGGGAATGAAATTCAAACACTGTGGCAATTGTTGATTGCCAAAGAAAACGTTAAGATGCCTCGTTTTTAAATTCTAGTAAATCCAAAACAAGTATGCAATTCATGAAACTTGGCATCCTATCATGGAGCGGCATCAACATGCCATGGTAAAAAAATCGTCCCATTTGGGGCAGGTCCAGGTATAAGCTTCTCACAAACCAGAGCTTCTCACAACAAGCATGATGGTTTCGATAGGGAACGTCCCACTTTTGGGGACCTAAACGATATCCATTGCCTCTTATTGCTTTGAAAATTTTTCTAGTGTCAACATAGAACAACAGGATTGTTGTGTCAATTTTTTTGATTTTCCGGGGTTCGTTTGGACATTTTTATGCATTAACTAGGTTTTCTAGGCATTTTATGTGCATAATTCAAATTTGAACTACAAGCACATGCTTCAGTGCACTAAGGTTGGTTGAAAAATCTAATATGTATCCTTGGGTGAATTTGTAGGTCCCATGCAAGAGATGGGAATGAAATTTAAACACCAGAGCCCTGTTGATTTGCCGGCAAAATGTTGAGATGCCTGGTTTTTAAATTGTAGTAAATCCAAAACTCGTATGAAATTCATGAAACTTGGCATGCTATCATGGAGCAGCATCAAAATGCCATGGTAAAACAATTGTCCCATTTGGGGCAGGTTCGGGTATAAGCTTCTCACAAACCAGAGCTTCTCACAACAAGCATGATGGTTTCGTTAGGGAACGTCCCACTTTTGGGGCCGAAATGATATCCATTGCCTCTTATTGCTTAATTTTTTTTCTAGTGTCAACATAGAACAACATGAGTGTTGTGTCAATTTTTGTGATTTTTCGGGGTTCGTTTGGACATTTTTATGCATTAACTAGGTTTTCTAGGCATTTTATGTGCATAATTCAAATTTGAACTGCAAGCACATGCTCCAATGCACTAAGGTTGGTTGAAAAATATAATATGTGTCCTTGGGTGAATTTCTAGGTCCCATGCAAGAGATGGGAATGAAATTCAAACACCAGGGTACTGTTGATTGTTGGCAAAACATTGAGATGCCTGGTTTTTAAATTCTAGTAAATCCAAAACTCGTATGAAATTCATGGAACTCGACATGCTACCATGCAGCAGCATTAACATGTCGAGAAAATTTTGTCCCATTTGGGGCAGGTTTGGGTATAAGCTTCTCACAAACTAGAGCTTCTCACAACAAGCATGATGGTTTCGATAGGGAACGTACCACCTTTGGTGATGGGACGATATCGGTTGCCTCTTATTGCTTTCAAAAAATTTCTACTGTCAACATAGAACAACTGGAGTGTTGTGTTCAATCTTGGAATTTTTCGGGGTTCGCCTTTTATATATATTAACTGGGTTTTCTAGGCATTTTATGTGCATAATTCAAATTTGAACTACAAGCACATGCTCCAAAGGTACTAAGGTTGGTTGGAAAATCTAATATGTGTCCTTGGGTGAATTTCTAGGTCCCATGCAAAAGATGGGAACGAAATTCAAACACTGTGGCAATCGTTGATTGTCGTTAAAATGTTGAGATGCCCGGTTTTTAAATTCTAGTAAATCCAAAACTCGTCTGAAATTCATGAAACTCGGCATGCTATCATGGAGCGGCATCAACATGCTGTGGTGAAAATTTTGTCCCATTTGGGGCAGGTTCGGGTATAAGCTTCTCACAAACAAGAGCTTCTCACAACAAGCATGATGGTTTCGATAGGAACGTACCACCTTTGGTGATGGGACGATATTCGTTGTCTTCTTTTCTTTCAAAAATTTATAGTGTCAACATAGAACAATAGGAGTGTTGTGTTCAATCTTGGAATTTTTCAGGGTTGGCCTTTTTTATACATTAACTGGGTTTTCAAGGCATTTTATATGCATAATTAAAATTTGAACTACAAGCACATGCTCCAATGCACTAAAGTTGGTTGAAAAATCCCATGTGTGTCCTTGGGTGAATTTGTAGGTCCCATGCAAGAGATGGGAATGAAATTTAAACACCTGGGCCCTGTTGATTGCCGGCAAAATGTTGATATGCCTGGTTTTTAAATTCTAGTAAATACAAAACTCAAATGAAATTCATGAAACTTGGCATGGTATGATGGAGCGGCATCAACATGCCATGGTAAAAAAATTGTCCCATTTGGGGCACGCTCGGTATAAGCTTCTCACGAACCAGAGCTTCTCGCAACAAGCATGATGGTTTCAATAGGGAACGTACCAACTTTGGTGATGGGACGATATCCATTGCTTCTTATGGCTTTCAAAAAAATTCTAGTGTCAACATAGAACAAAAGGAGTGTTGTGTTCAATCTTTGAATTTTTCGGGGTTGGCCTTTTTTATACATTAATTGTGTTTTCTAGGCATTTTATGTGCATAATTCAAATTTGAACCACAAGCACATGCTCCAATGCGCTAAAATTGGTTGAAAAATCCCATGTGTGTCCTTGGGTGAATTTGTAGGTCCCATGAAAGAGATGGGAATGAAATTCAAACACCAGGGCCCTGTTGATTGCCAGCAAAATGTTGAGATGCCTGTTTTTTCAATTCTAGTAAATCCAAAACTCGTATGAAATTCATGAAACTTGGCATGCTATCATGGAGCGGCATCAACATGCCATGGTAAAAAAATTGTCCCATTTGGGGCAGGTTCGGGTATAAGCTTCTCACAAACCAGAGCTTCTCACAACAAGCATTATGGTTTCGATAGGCAACGTCCCACTTTTGGGGACGAAATGATATCCATTGCCTCTTATTGCTTTCAAAAATTTTCTAGTGTCAACATAGAACAACAGGTGTGTTGTGTCAATTTTTTGATTTTTCGGGGTTCGTTTGGACATTTTTATGCATTAACTAGGTTTTCTAGGCATTTTATGTGCATAATTCAAATTTGAACTACAAGCACATGCTCCAATGCACTAAGGTTGGTTGAAAAATCTAATGTGTCCTTGTGTGAATTTCTAGGTCCCATGCAAGAGATGGGAATGAAATTCAAACACCGTGACACCGGCCGATTGCCAAGAAAACGTTGAGATGCCTGGTTTTTAAATTCTAGTAAATCCAAAACTCGTCTGAAATTCATGAAACTCGGCATGCTATCATGGAGTGGCATCAACATTCCGTGGTGAAAATTTTGTCCCATTTGGGGCAGGTTTGGGTATAAGCTTCTCACAAACCAGAGCTTCTCACAACAAGCATGATGGGTTCGATAGGGAACGTACCACCTTTGGTGATGGGACGATATCGGTTGCCTCTTATTGCTTTCAAAAAATTTGTAGTGTCAACATAGAACAACGGGAGTGTTGTGTTCAATATTGGAATTTTTCGGGGTTGGCCTTTTTTATACATTAACTCGGTTTTCTAGGCATTTTATGTGCATAATTCAAATTTGAACTACAAGCACATGCTCCAATGCACTAAAGTTGGTTAAAAAATCCCATGTGTGTCCTTGGGTGAATTTGTAGGTCCCATGCAAGAGATGGGAATGAAATTCAAACGCCAGGGCCCTGTTGATTGCCGGCAAAACGTTGAGATGCCTGGTTTTAAATTCTAGTAAATCCAAAACTCATATGAAATTCATGAAAATTGGCATGCTATCATGGAGCGACATCAACATGCCATGGTAAAAAAAATGTCCCATTTGGGGCAGGTTCGGTATAAGCTTCTTACAAACTAGAGCTACTCCCAACAAGCATGATGGTTTCGATAGGGAACGTCCCACTTTTGGGGACGAAATGATATCCATTGCCTCTTATTGCTTTTAAAAAATTTCTAGTGTCAACATAGAACAACAGGAGTGTTGTGTCAATTTTTGTGATTTTTCGGGGTTCGTTTGGACATTTTTATGCATTAACTAGGTTTTCTAGGCATTTTATGTGCATAATTCAAATTTGATCTACAAGAACATCCTCCAATGTACTAAGGTTGGTTGATAAATCTAATATGTGTCCTTGGGTGAATTTCTTGGTCCCATGCAAGAGATGCGAATGAAATGCAAACACCAGGGCACTGTTGATTGCCCGCAAAATGTTGAGATGCCTGGTTTTTAAATTCTAGTAAATCCAAAACTCGTCTGAAATTCATGAAACTCGGCATGCTATCATGGAGCAGCATCAACATGTCGTGATGAAATTTTTGTCCAATTTGGGGCAGGTTCGGGTATAAGCTTCTCACAAACCAGAGCTTCTCACAACAAGCATTATGGTTTCGATAGGCAACGTCCCACTTTTGGGGACCTAAATGATATCCATTGCCTCTTATTGCTTTCAAAAATTTTCTAGTGTCAACATAGAACAACAGGTATGTTGTGTCAATTTTTTGATTTTTCGGGTTCGTTTGGACATTTTTATGCATTAACTAGGTTTTCTAGGCATTTTATGTGCATAATTCAAATTTGAACTACAAGCACATGCTCCAATGCAAAGAAGGTTGGTTGAAAAATCTAATGTGTCCTTGAGTGAATTTCTAGGTCCCATGCAAGAGATGGGAATGAAATTCAAACACCGTGACACCGCCGATTGCTTAAGAAAATGTTGAGATGCCTGGTTTTTAAATTCTAGTAAATCCAAAACTCGTCTGAAATTCATGAAACTCGGCATGTTATCATGGAGCAGCATCAACATGTCGTGCTGAAAATTTTGTCCAATTTGGGGCAGGTTCGGGTATAAGCTTCTTACAAACCAGAGCTTCTCACAAACCAGAGCTTCTCATAACAAGCATGATGGTTCGATAGGGAACGTACCACCTTTGGTGATGGGACATTATCCCTTGCCTCTTATGGCTTTCAAAAAATTTCTAGTGTCAACATAGAACAACAGGAGTGTTGTGTTCAATCTTGGAATTTTTCGGGGTTGGCCTTTTTTATACATTAACTGGGTTTTCTAGGCATTTTATGTGCATAATTCAAATTTGAACTACAAGCACATGCTTCAATGCACTAAAGTTGGTTGAAAAATCCCATGTGTGTCCTTTGGTGAATTTGTAGGTCCCATGCAAGAGATGGGAATGAAATTCAAGCACCAGTGGCCCAGCTTGATTGCCTGCAGAACGTTGAGATGCCTGGTTTTTAAATTTTAGTAAATCCAAAACACGTATGAAATTCATGAAACTTGGCATGCTATCTTGGAGCGGCATCAACATGCCATGGTAAAAAATTGTCCCATTTGGGACAGGTTCGGTATAAGCTTCTTACAAACCGTAGCTTCTCACAACAAGGATGATGGTTTCGATAGGGAACGCCCCACTTTTGGGGACCTAAATGATATCCATTGCCTCTTATTGCTTTCAAAAATTTCTAGTGTCAACATAGAACAACAGGAGTGTTGTGTCAATTTTTGTGATTTTTCGGGGTTTGTTTGGACATTTTTATGCATTAACTAGGTTTTCTAGGCATTTTATGTGCATAATTCAAATTTGAACTACAAGCACATGCTCCAGTGCACTAAGGTTGGTTGAAAAATCTAGTATGTGTCATTGGGTGAATTTCTATGTACCATGATAGTGATGGGAATTAAATTCAAACACCAGTGGCCTGTTGATTGCCAAGAAAACGCTCAGATGCCCGGGTTTTTAAATTCTAGTAAATCCAAAACTCGTATGAAACTTGGCATGCTATCATGGAGCGACATCAACATGCCATGGTAAAAAAATTGTCCCATTTGGGGCAGGTTCGGGTATAAGCTTCTCACAAACCAGAGATTCTCACAACAAGCATCATGGTTTCGATAGGGAACGTCCCACTTTTGGGGACGAAATGATATCCATTGCCGCTTATTGCTTTCAAAAATTTTCTTGTGTCAACATAGAACAACAGGAGTGTTGTGTCAATTTTTGTGATTTTCGTGGTCTGCTTGGACATTTTTATGCATTAACTAGGTTTTCTAGGCATTTTATGTGCATAATTCAAATTTGATCTACAAGCACATCCTCCAATGTACTAAGGTTGGTTGAAAAATCTAATATGTGTCCTTGGGTGAATTTCTTGGTCCCATGCAAGAGATGCGAATGAAATGCAAACACCAGGGTACTGTTGATTGCCCGCAAAATGTTGAGATGCCTGGTTTTTAAATTCCAGTAAATCCAAAACTCACATGAAATACATAAAACTTGGAACACTATCATGGAGCGGCATCAGCATGCCATGGTAAAAAATTACCCCATTTGGGGCAGGTTCGGGGTATAAGCTTCTCACAAACTAGAGGTACTCACAACAAGCATGATGGTTTCGATAGGTTACGTCCCACTTTAGGGAATGAAACGATATCCATTGCCTCTTATTGCTTTCAACAATTTTCTAGTGTCAACATAGAACAACAGGAGTGTTGTGTCAATTTTTGTGATTTTTCGGGGTTCGTTTGGACATTTTTATGCATTAACTAGGCTTTCTAGGCATTTTATGTGCATAATTCAAATTTGAACTACAAGCACATGCTCCAATCTACTAAGGTTGGTTGAAAAATCTAATATGTGTCCTTGGTGAAATTCTAGGTCCCATGCAAGAGATGGGAATGAAATTTAAACACAAGGGCACTGTTGATTGCTGGCAAAACATTGAGATGCCTTTTTTTAAAATTCTAGTAAATCCAAAACTCGTCTAAAATTCATGAAACTCGGCATGCTATCATGCAGCAGAATCAACATGTCGTGGTGAAAATTTTGTCCCATTTGGGGCAGGTTCGGGTATAAGCTTCTCACAAACCAGAGCTTCTCACAAACCAGAGCTTCTCATAACAAGCATGACGGTTTCGATAGGGAACATACCACCTTTGGTGATGGGACGATATCCCTTGCCTCTTATGGATTTCAAAAAATTTGTAGTGTCAACACAGAACAACAGGAGTGTTGTGTTCAATCGTGGAATTTTTCGGGGTTGGCCTTTTTTATACATTAACTGGGTTTTCTAGGCATTTTATGTGCATAATTCAAATTTGAACTACGAGCACATGCTTCAATGCACTAAGTTGTTTGAAAAATCCCATGTGTGTCCTTGGGTGAATTTGTAGGTCCCATGCAAGAGATGGGAATGAAATTCAAACACCAGGGCACTGTTGATTGCCAGCAAAACGTTAAGATGCCTCGTTTTTAAATTCTAGTAAATCCAAAACAAGTATGCAATTCATGAAACTTGGCATCCTATCATGGAGCGGCATCAACATGCCATGGTAAAAAAATCGTCCCATTTGGGGCAGGTCCAGGTATAAGCTTCTCACAAACCAGAGCTTCTCACAACAAGCATGATGGTTTCGATAGGGAACGTCCCACTTTTGGGGACGAAACGATATCCATTGCCTCTTATTGCTTTGAAAATTTTTCTAGTGTCAACATAGAACAACAGGATTGTTGTGTCAATTTTTTTGATTTTCCGGGGTTCGTTTGGACATTTTTATGCATTAACTAGGTTTTCTAGGCATTTTATGTGCATAATTCAAATTTGAACTACAAGCACATGCTTCAGTGCACTAAGGTTGGTTGAAAAATCTAATATGTATCCTTGGGTGAATTTGTAGGTCCCATGCAAGAGATGGGAATGAAATTTAAACACCAGAGCCTGTTGATTTGCCGGCAAAATGTTGAGATGCCTGGTTTTTAAATTGTAGTAAATCCAAAACTCGTATGAAATTCATGAAACTTGGCATGCTATCATGGAGCAGCATCAAAATGCCATGGTAAAACAATTGTCCCATTTGGGGCAGGTTCGGGTATAAGCTTCTCACAAACCGTAGCTTCTCACAACAAGCATGATGGTTTCATAGGGAACGTCCCCACTTTTGGGGCGAAATGATATCCATTGCCTCTTATTGCTTAATTTTTTTTCTAGTGTCAACATAGAACAACATGAGTGTTGTGTCAATTTTTGTGATTTTTCGGGGTTCGTTTGGACATTTTTATGCATTAACTAGGTTTTCTAGGCATTTTATGTGCATAATTCAAATTTGAACTGCAAGCACATGCTCCAATGCACTAAGGTTGGTTGAAAAATATAATATGTGTCCTTGGGTGAATTTCTAGGTCCCATGCAAGAGATGGGAATGAAATTCAAACACCAGGGTACTGTTGATTGTTGGCAAAACATTGAGATGCCCGGTTTTTAAATTCTAGTAAATCCAAAACTCGTATGAAATTATGGAACTCGACATGCTACCATGCGGCAGCATTAACATGTCGAGAAAATTTTGTCCCATTTGGGGCAGGTTTGGGTATAAGCTTCTCACAAACTAGAGCTTCTCACAACAAGCATGATGGTTTCGATGAGGAACGTACCACCTTTGGTGATGGGACGATATCGGTTGCCTCTTATTGCTTTCAAAAAATTTCTACTGTCAACATAGAACAACTGGAGTGTTGTGTTCAATCTTGGAATTTTTCGGGGTTCGCCTTTTATATATATTAACTGGGTTTTCTAGGCATTTTATGTGCATAATTCAAATTTGAACTACAAGCACATGCTCCAGTGTACTAAGGTTGGTTGGAAAATCTAATATGTGTCCTTGGGTGAATTTCTAGGTCCCATGCAAAAGATGGGAACGAAATTCAAACACCAGGGCACTGTTGATTGTCGTTAAAATGTTGAGATGCCTGGTTTTTAAATTCTAGTAAATCCAAAACTCGTCTGAAATTCATGAAACTCGGCATGCTATCATGGAGCGGCATCAACATGCTGTGGTGAAAATTTTGTCCCATTTGGGGCAGGTTCGGGTATAAGCTTCTCACAAACAAGAGCTTCTCACAACAAGCATGATGGTTTCGATAGGGAACGTACCACCTTTGGTGATGGGACGATATTCGTTGTCTTCTTTTTCTTTCAAAAAATTTATAGTGTCAACATAGAACAATAGGAGTGTTGTGTTCAATCTTGGAATTTTTCAGGGTTGGCCTTTTTTATACATTAACTGGGTTTTCAAGGCATTTTATATGCATAATTAAAATTTGAACTACAAGCACATGCTCCAATGCACTAAAGTTGGTTGAAAAATCCCATGTGTGTCCTTGGGTGAATTTGTAGGTCCCATGCAAGAGATGGGAATGAAATTTAAACACACAGGCCCTGTTGATGATTGCCGGCAAAATGTTGATATGCCTGGTTTTTAAATTCTAGTAAATACAAAACTCAAATGAAATTCATGAAACTTGGCATGGTATGATGGAGCGGCATCAACATGCCATGGTAAAAAAATTGTCCCATTTGGGGCACGTTCGGGTATAAGCTTCTCACGAACCAGAGCTTCTCGCAACAAGCATGATGGTTTCAATAGGGAACGTACCAACTTTGGTGATGGGACGATATCCATTGCTTCTTATGGCTTTCAAAAAAATTCTAGTGTCAACATAGAACAAAAGGAGTGTTGTGTTCAATCTTTGAATTTTTCGGGGTTGGCCTTTTTATACATTAATTGTGTTTTCTAGGCATTTTATGTGCATAATTCAAATTTGAACCACAAGCACATGCTCCAATGCGCTAAAATTGGTTGAAAAATCCCATGTGTGTCCTTGGGTGAATTTGTAGGTCCCATGAAAGAGATGGGAATGAAATTCAAACACTGTGGCCTCGTTGATTGCCAAAGAAATGTTGAGATGCCTGTTTTTCAATTCTAGTAAATCCAAAACTTCGTATGAAATTCATGAAACTTGGCATGCTATCATGGAGCGGCATCAACATGCCATGGTAAAAAATTGTCCCATTTGGGGCAGGTTCGGGTATAAGCTTCTCACAAACCAGAGCTTCTCACAACAAGCATTATGGTTTCGATAGGCAACGTCCCACTTTTGGGGACGAAATGATATCCATTGCCTCTTATTGCTTTCAAAAATTTTCTAGTGTCAACATAGAACAACAGGTGTGTTGTGTCAATTTTTATATTTTTCTGGTTTAGTTTGGACATTTTTATGCATTAACTAGGTTTTCTAGGCATTTTATGTGCATAATTCAAATTTGAACTACAAGCACATGCTCCAATGCACTAAGGTTGGTTGAAAAATCTAATGTGTCCTTGTGTGAATTTCTAGGTCCCATGCAAGAGATGGGAATGAAATTCAAACACCAGGACACTGCTGATTGCCGGCAAAACGTTGAGATGCCTGGTTTTTAAATTCTAGTAAATCCAAAACTCGTCTGAAATTCATGAAACTCGGCATGCTATCATGGAGTGGCATCAACATGCCGTGGTGAAAATTTTGTCCCATTTGGGGCAGGTTTGGGTATAAGCTTCTCACAAACCAGAGCTTCTCACAACAAGCATGATGGGTTCGATAGGGAACGTACCACCTTTGGTGATGGGACGATATCGGTTGCCTCTTATTGCTTTCAAAAAATTTCTAGTGTCAACATAGAACAACGGGAGTGTTGTGTTCAATATTGGAATTTTTCGGGGTTGGCCTTTTTTATACATTAACTCGGTTTTCTAGGCATTTTATGTGCATAATTCAAATTTGAACTACAAGCACATGCTCCAATGCACTAAAGTTGGTTAAAAATCCCATGTGTGTCCTTGGGTGAATTTGTAGGTCCCATGCAAGAGATGGGAATGAAATTCAAACGCCAGGCCCTCGTTGATTGCTTAAGCAAACGTTGAGATGCCTGGTTTTAAATTCTAGTAAATCCAAAACTCATATGAAATTCATGAAAATTGGCATGCTATCATGGAGCGACATCAACATGCCATGGTAAAAAAAAAGTCCCATTTGGGGCAGGTTCGGGTATAAGCTTCTTACAAACTAGAGCTACTCCCAACAAGCATGATGGTTTCGATAGGGAACGTCCCACTTTTGGGGACGAAATGATATCCATTGCCTCTTATTGCTTTTAAAAAATTTCTAGTGTCAACATAGAACAACAGGAGTGTTGTGTCAATTTTTGTGATTTTCAGGGTTCGTTTGGACATTTTTATGCATTAACTAGGTTTTCTAGGCATTTTATGTGCATAATTCAAATTTGATCTACAAGAACATCCTCCAATGTACTAAGGTTGGTTGATAAATCTAATATGTGTCCTTGGGTGAATTTCTTGGTCCCATGCAAGAGATGCGAATGAAATGCAAACACCAGGGCACTGTTGATTGCCCGCAAAACGTTGAGATGCCTGGTTTTAAATTCTAGTAAATCCAAAACTCATATGAAATTCATGAAACTCGGCATGCTATCATGGAGCAGCATCAACATGTCGTGATGAAATTTTTGTCCAATTTGGGGCAGGTTCGGGTATAAGCTTCTCACAAACCAGAGCTTCTCACAACAAGCATTATGGTTTCGATAGGCAACGTCCCACTTTTGGGGACGAAATGATATCCATTGCCTCTTATTGCTTTCAAAAATTTTCTAGTGTCAACATAGAACAACAGGTATGTTGTGTCAATTTTTTGATTTTTCGGGGTTCGTTTGGACATTTTTATGCATTAACTAGGTTTTCTAGGCATTTTATGTGCATAATTCAAATTTGAACTACAAGCACATGCTCCAATGCAGTAAGGTTGGTTGAAAAATCTAATGTGTCCTTGAGTGAATTTCTAGGTCCCATGCAAGAGATGGGAATGAAATTCAAACACCAGGACACTGCTGATTGCCGGCAAAATGTTGAGATGCCTGGTTTTTAAATTCTAGTAAATCCAAAACTCGTCTGAAATTCATGAAACTCGGCATGCTATCATGGAGCAGCATCAACATGTCGTGCTGAAAATTTTGTCCAATTTGGGGCAGGTTCGGGTATAAGCTTCTTACAAACCAGAGCTTCTCACAAACCAGAGCTTCTCATAACAAGCATGATGGTTCGATAGGGAACGTACCACCTTTGGTGATGGGACATTATCCCTTGCCTCTTATGGCTTTCAAAAAATTTCTAGTGTCAACATAGAACAACAGGAGTGTTGTGTTCAATCTTGGAATTTTTCGGGGTTGGCCTTTTTTATACATTAACTTGGGTTTTCTAGGCATTTTATGTGCATAATTCAAATTTGAACTACAAGCACATGCTTCAATGCACTAAAGTTGGTTGAAAAATCCCATGTGTGTCCTTTGGTGAATTTGTAGGTCCCATGCAAGAGATGGGAATGAAATTCAAGCACCAGGGCCCAGTTGATTGCCCGCAGAACGTTGAGATGCCTGGTTTTTAAATTTTAGTAAATCCAAAACACGTATGAAATTCATGAAACTTGGCATGCTATCTTGGAGTGGCATCAACATGCCATGGTAAAAAAATTGTCCCATTTGGGACAGGTTCGGGTATAAGCTTCTTACAAACCGTAGCTTCTCACAACAAGGATGATGGTTTCGATAGGGAACGTCCCACTTTTGGGGACGAAATGATATCCATTGCCTCTTATTGCTTTCAAAAATTTCTAGTGTCAACATAGAACAACAGGAGTGTTGTGTCAATTTTTGTGATTTTTCGGGGTTTGTTTGGACATTTTTATGCATTAACTAGGTTTTCTAGGCATTTTATGTGCATAATTCAAATTTGAACTACAAGCACATGCTCCAAAGGCACTAAGGTTGGTTGAAAAATCTAGTATGTGTCATTGGGTGAATTTCTAGGTCCCATGCAAGAGATGGGAATTAAATTCAAACACCAGGGCCCTGTTGATTGCCGGCAAAACGTTCAGATGCCTGGTTTTTAAATTCTAGTAAATCCAAAACTCGTATGAAACTTGGCATGCTATCATGGAGCGACATCAACATGCCATGGTAAAAAAATTGTCCCATTTGGGGCAGGTTCGTATAAGCTTCTCACAAACCGTAGATTCTCACAACAAGCATCATGGTTTCGATAGGGAACGTCCCACTTTTGGGGACGAAATGATATCCATTGCCGCTTATTGCTTTCAAAAATTTTCTTGTGTCAACATAGAACAACAGGAGTGTTGTGTCAATTTTTGTGATTTTCAGGGTTCGTTTGGACATTTTTATGCATTAACTAGGTTTTCTAGGCATTTTATGTGCATAATTCAAATTTGATCTACAAGCACATCCTCCAATGTACTAAGGTTGGTTGAAAAATCTAATATGTGTCCTTGGGTGAATTTCTTGGTCCCATGCAAGAGATGCGAATGAAATGCAAACACCAGGGTACTGTTGATTGCCCGCAAAATGTTGAGATGCCTGGTTTTTAAATTCTAGTAAATCCAAAACTCGTCTGAAATTCATGAAACTCGGCATGCTATCATGGAGCAGCATCAACATGTCATGCTGAAAATTTTTAAAACCGTTCTGTGGGGTGGGGCCCCCATGTCATAGTCAGAGGGGAGGGGTGGACCGGTCAGCTCTGCTGACCGAGTCAACAGAGCGAGGGGGAGCCCCTGGGCCCATCATGGCCAAAGGGGCCCTGTGGCCACGTCGGCAGGGGGGCCGGAGTTGGCCCGGTGGCTACCGCGGCGGAGGGGGCGCCGGAGCCCGCCGGACTTCGTGCTCCGGTGGCCCAACGGGGCGCGGCTCGGCGCATCGGAGCGTGCGGAGGACGGCGGTTACGATGGGGGCAAGGAGGTCGGCCGGGCTCGGCCGGAACGGCGCCGGCGAGCGGCGGAGGCGGCGAGGAGGTTCGGCCTCCGTTCGGGGGAGCGCGCTACCGGGGTCTGGGAGGGGGCTGCGCGCGCCGAGCCACACGGGCTCGGCCCCGTGACCGTTTGGTCACCGGGGGGGCGCCGGCGACGGGATCCACGGCGGGAGGGGCATTCGGGTGCGGCGGAGGGGGAAAGGCGCCGCTCGGGCGAGGAGGAGGGAGAGGGAGGCGGGGGACGGCGTGGCTGGGCGGGCGTGGCTGCGTGACGGCGAGGAGGGGCGGCCGAGCCGGCGACGGGAGGTCCGGGCGACGGCTGCTCGGGAGGGGAGAGAGGAGCGAGGGGTGAGGGCGAAGCTCACAGGGGGAATCGTGGGGTCTAAGTCGAAGGCCGGGGCGGTCGTGGTCGCCCGTGAGGAGGAGGGCGGGAGGCGGCCGACCGCGTCGAGGGAGCTCGGTGAGGCGGCGTGGGGTCGGGACGACCTCAGCGGGCGGGTGGCCTCGCTGGGGGGCGACGGTGGGGCTGGGGGTCCGGCGGCGGCGAGGGGCGCAGGAGGAGAGGTGGCGACGCGATCGGGCGGGGTCGCCGGGCGATGAGGTGGGGCGAGTGGCTCGGCCCGATCTCGGATCGGGCGGGAGAGAGAAAGGGATCGGGAGGGGGGGGCGAGTGAGGGCTGGGGCGGCTTAGGGTTAGCCGACTGGGATAAGGTGGCCCGGGCCGGGCCAGGAGGGGCTGGGCCAGGTGGGGGGGTCGGGGAGCTGGCTGGGCCAGGTGGGGAGGGGCTGGCCCAATTTGGCCAATGGGGTTTCCTCCCCCCACTCTTTTTGTTTTATCTTTTTCTTTTTCTTATTTTCTTCTTTCCTGTTTTAGTTTATTTAAATTACCAAAACACTTTACAAAATTTTGTGCACCCCACCATAATTGGGTTTGTTATTTTTGACAACCCCCGAACATTTTAGTTTTAGTTTTTGACAACTTTTATCGTTTGCTTTTGATTTGGGTTTGTTTTAGACCGGGTTCGAATCAACGTGAGTTTAGTCACAGTAACCGAGGTGATTACTGTTGCTTAATCATCCGGGCGTTACAAATCTCCTCCACTACAAGAAATCTCGTCCCGAGATTTAAGAGGGGGACTAGGGGGAAAGGTCTGGTTACGAAATCCTAACGAATCTTCTCGTCTTTGGTTGCTCTTCTCGAAGAGGTCGATCCATTACATTGATGTCTTCGCCTTCGCTTGGTCATCATGATGAAGTTGTCGCCCTTACCGGGATCTTCATCGCATTTTACGAATAGGTAACAGGCAGATCGGCAACGAATAATGCTATAAGGGTAATAACCTGGGATTAACCCATGAATGAGTATAAGAGTACCTCTCGAGTTGAACAAATAAAACACATCGAGAGTGAGGTTCGAAGGTACAATAAGAGGTTCCAAGCAGATAGATAGTGGCTCGAAGTCTGAACCAGAGTGAGAAAGGGGTTCAAAGTAGCGAGAGTAAGTATAGCGTCTGATACCAGAATAGAGCACTCGGAAGGTGGCCCGTGAATTAAATACAAAGCCAAGCATGGGGAATAACCATTAGAAACAGGGTTGTACAGGTGAGTCAGGTTTCGATCCTGTGGAGCTGTGGGTTATGGGCCCACCATGTGGGTTAAAAGCAGGATGGCGCTAACATTTGCATGGTCAAGATAGCAAGGTATGTCATAGGATAGCCTGCCGCTTTGTTGGCAACAATGTTGGTACCAAGGGCGAGGGTCGAAGAGAACCATTTTCATGCTCGTCGAATGAGGCGGACCATTAGGCAAAGTTCTTGTCCATCGGTGGCTACCGAAATGTCATCAACAATAGCAATAGGGTCTTGCTGACAGAATTGTACACCGAGGTCTTTACATAAGCAGTGAATTATTACTGCTTAGATTATATAGATCACAAGAAAGGTCAAACAGAACAATGGAAAGGAAAATGTGATCATTAGGTTAAACAGAACAATGGAAAGGAAAAATGTGTTTAAACACATATTTCAGGGGTATATCCTTCCCAAGGACAATCAGAGCATGATATCAACGATAGTATATAACGTAGAAAATCCTCTAGGTGAGGGGAGAGAATTTCATGACGTTACCCATACAACGGTGTTTGGATAATTGAGCAAGAAACATTTAGCATTGGGCTTCTGATGTTCTTGTTGAAAATCAGTAGTACCACAGACATGCTTCGAGATAGCATTGACATGGTCTTCGTGTGAAGATCAGACTTTGAATCACGAAGGATCCATCAGAATAACTTGTAGACCCAGTACTACAAGTCCCTCCCGGATGAATGGACAACCCCGCTGAAAAGGAACCTATTACGATAGGTCCACCAGCCGGGGGGGGGGGTGCTAGGCAGGACATCATGCTACCGGGTCATCAAAGGATCAACATCATAACTCTTGGAAAGTTGTCCCAACCATCATATCTCGACCGAGATTCAGATCTGATTGGTGTCGGATACCTCGGACTTAGGATACCGAGAAGAAAAGGTGCAACACAAATTGACGAGATGACATTGTAAGATTCTCGGGAAATGGACTATGAAGTGATTTCCGCTAACAAGAGTCCATCATTAACCCAAGGAGAGGACAAGGAGGTGTCCGGTGAACTCAACGTCAATTCACCGAGATTCCCAAAAGATGGATTTCCACAATTAAGTGAACAAGGAGATAACATTTGTCATATCAAATGATATAAGGAAGTATGCTCGAGGAAACATACACAATTAAACAATGGTCGAAAGGTGCGCCCAAATATGGGTTGGGTTGCTGACCAATGTCGTAATGGTGATTCAATAATCAATAGCCTAAGAATGAACTTTCGACCATTAACTTCAAAGAATAGGGTTGCTAGAAGGAAAGAATCCAAACAGCACCGCTCACGTGTTGGAATTAACACGGGACCAAGAAAGAATGGTGATGGTGAGACGTATATATATGTCAAGAATTCTCAAGAGGTGTAACAAATCTCATAACATTCTTGACATAAAGGATGGTAATACTCCAAGGTAAAGAAGAACAATTGCTGGGTAGCAAGGAACTCAAGGTATAACACCAAACATGAACAAGCTTGTGTTGGTGGGAAGGCAATAAAGTGGTCGGTGATAATACAATTCATCGAGGGCAAGGATGGTTTTTCTCATCATGAATTCAATTGATATCCTGGATGAGCTCAGAATGTTGGTATCACGACACCTTTGTCGCGAGAGTTCATGAAGATGTAATCGATCGGCGACGACATCAAGTCAAAGTAATGATGAAGTGAAAGGTTATTGGAACCAAGGGTACGTCACAAACTCGAAACCAAGCTTGTTGTTCAAGGCGAAATGATATGACGATGAGGATCGACGTAAGGTTAGTTCATCGTCGAAAATTGTGCTCGAGAAGAAGGACCGGGTAGCACAGTTAAAATCATCACCACAATGATATAGCCAACAGGCTAGGAATGGCGTGGTCGGGTACAAACTCATACTTATAGAAGCTTACTGAAGAGTTGTTGAACCGTAGTGCGGGCTCGGTTCAGTTATCGGTGTCTTTGAGTGTTTAATAACTCAGAGCCCGTGAAGAATTGGAATCAGTGGGAAGGTAGCACTTGATGAAGAACTCATAAGAAGTTATGCTGTTCCATGATAATCTCGAGATACCAGGGGTAATACTCGACACAAGATCAAAGTAAAGGTTGGACCGTGTATTGATCCATAGGAGACAATTGATTTAACTTGCACAGGACATGATATTTAAAAGAGAACATGGTCGGAACCACGATTGCAAAAAGGCGGATCTCAGATATAAGATGAGCTTATACCAAAGGAAAAATTAATTTAAGAGAAGCTTTAATGATAAGATCTACATCGTGTCCATGGGCATGAACACAAAGTTCAAGGTCGCCTCCCACTTCTCCAATGCACAACCTTTCATTCACTTCTCACGCTCAATGAAGTTGCAGTGTTGAAAATTTTATCCGGCGAAGCACCTAAGAGTATGATTCGTGAAAACTTTCGGGTTCACACGGTTTAGTGAAGGCATATGTCCTACCCATAGGGGCTTCTTGGAATCATATACCGAATCGTTAGAAATAATTAACTCAAGCTCAAGGCGAGCATGGTTGAGAAAGTAGAGGATACAATTTATCAAAGGCATTATGTATGAGAGGAAAGGCTCACAAGGTTATTGAATATGAAGGGCGTTGTCGGATAAAATCCAACAAAGGATCCGGTGGTCCACAAGGGATCCGACGTGAGCATCAAGACTCAACTAGAGGAAGAAGAATGCAAGGAGGTCAAACTATAGAAACAACTCGACTAACTCAATTGTCAAATGCAAAAGAATTATGATTCCCAATCAAGGGGTCAGAAGCAATGCTCTGATTAGGGATGGATAAGTTGAATAGCCTTAGGGTACAATCAACAACACTTGGACTGGTCGAGAACCAATTCCAGTTAAAAGAATGGCAGCTCAACCAGAAAGGTAATTTATAAGGATCAATGATGATTGCGGGTGTTCGCAAACATATTGAATTAACAGACTCAAAATGATAATGACAAGGAATGTCAATATGACTACGAGACTTATGGGATTAACCATAATGCAAGCAAGCAAGAATTTCAAGAGCCAAAGGCTCCAGAGGGTTTTCGAAGATCGAATAATATTTTGAAGACTTTGTGAAACACATGAACAAGCTGGGTTGAGCGGATACCGACAAGTGCGAGGGTTTATTTGAAGGGGTATTCATGTAGCAAAGAACTGCTAGGGCAGTAGGCACAAAGTATTCTCGGAACAATAGAGAAAACTTTGGGGTATCTTGTAATAACAAGATCAATGGGGGATGATCGTATGAATGGCAAGTGTAAGTAGTTATCCATACGGATTTATCGGTGGTCAGGAATAGCAAAAGTGATGAGCACAAAGTCTCGGGAGAACATCGAGAGTATCTTGGAATCTTCCGATTAGCGTACGATCATCTGAAGTGAGGGGCTCTCCGGAGAAAGTACTTGCGAGAACCTAAAGTTAGTTTGTTTTTTAGCAAATTCATTTAACCCGAATAGAAGAGAGTTCAGTAGTCCCAGAGTAAAGGTCGAGGAGTAAAAGATCCTAATACCACCCAATGGCGACGTGGGCCCGTAAGGCACACAGCCAAGTTAGTAAAAGTTCTTGCAATGTCTAGACTCGACTTCGGCCAAGGAGTTGGAAGGGGGATTCCTACAGCAATCGGCTCGATACCAACTTTTGACGCACTCGATTCAATCGTACACTAATCATACACGCAAATGTGTACGATCAAGATCAAGGACTCATGGGAAGATATCACAACACAACTCTAGACACAAATTAAAATAATACAAGCTTTATATTACAAGCCAGGGGCCTCGAGGGCTCGAATACATAAGCTCGAAAACACAAGAGTCAGCGGAAGCAACAATATCTGAGTACAGACATGAGTTAGACAAGTTTGCCTTAAGAAGGCTAGCACAAAAGCAACTACGATCGAAAAGGCCAGGGGCCTCGAGGGCTCGAATACATAAGCTCGAAAACACAAGAGTCAGCGGAAGCAACAATATCTGAGTACAGACATGAGTTAGACAAGTTTGCCTTAAGAAGGCTAGCACAAAAGCAACTACGATCGAAAAGGCAAGGCCTCCTCGCTTAGGAGCCTCCTAACTACTCCTCGGTCGTCGACGGTCTCCACGTAGTAGTAAGCATCGGCGGTGGCATCTGACTGGCTCCAACATCTGGTTGCATCAACCGGAAGAAAGAAGAAAGGGGGAAAAGGAGGAGCAAAGCAACCGTGAGTACTCATCTAAAGTACTGCAAGCAAGGATCTACACTACATATGCAACATTATCAAAGGAAGGTCAGTATATGTGGACTGGGCTGCAGTATGCCGTAATAGAGAGAAGGTTTAGTCCTATCGAAGACTAGCATCTTCTCGAAACCACCATCTTGGCAGCAAACAAGAGGGAGTAGAGTAGTAAAACTTAAAGTAGCAGAAGTGTTATCAACCTCGCCGAGAGATCCTTTCTCGACTTCCTGTGAGAAAGAAATCCCAGAGCCATACTATCCAGTTATCATCACAATACATTTCTCATCGCCATCCAGTTCTCATCACAAGTATCCAGTTCTAGTTGTATCGATCCGGATACAACTCCAAGTGTCCGTTACCGTAGGACAGGCTATCGATAGATGTTTTCTTCCACCGCAGGTGCACCAACTTACCCACCACGCCGCTTAACTCCGCCGGACACACTTTCCGTGGTCATGCCCGGCCTCGGCCAAACAATACGCCGCAACCCTACCTAGGCTTAATAGAGAGGCCAGACGCCGGACTAAACCTATGCCCCTGTGGGTCATGGGCCATCTCCCCGAAACTCCTGCACGCTATGTGACGCTGCCGTGAGCGCACCTAGCTACCTTCCTAAAAAGGCAGGAGCTTACCGGTCCAACCAGTAGCGCGCCGCTTCGATGTTGACGTCTATTAAGCTTCGGCCGATGAATACGACGCAGTAACGCCCATACTATGCCCACGTGATGGTTAGTGCTATCGTGCCGAGGCCCTCGGATCAAATATCCAAATCGTAGTGGATTAGAAACGCCGGTAACAAGAAGAGACTCACGAAAGATGTGACCCCTGTCTCTGCCTCGAGGACTTGGCGGCAAGGGCTAGGAATGCCCGCCACGCCGTAATTATCTCGCGGGCACCTTCCGTGTCAACCCGTCTCCACATCACTCGCAATTACACGCTGGTACCCCTCGTGGTCGCACCCATCTTTCCAAGTAACAGTGGTAAAGTCCAAGTAACCGTGTGTCCAAACATCAAGGGGAAAAACCCGAGGAATCACCCCCGATGAATTCCACTAGATGTAATCATCAAGGTGAACGTAATAGGAATCACCCCCGAGGTTCACACTTGAGGGGTTGCGCGACAGAGTCGTATCGGAAATGGTTAAGGAGGAAATCACCCTCGATGACCACGACCGGATAGCTATACTACAGGGTTAATATCAGAAGTGTTGTAGAGGTTTCACCCCAGTACTCGATAGTAACCCAAAGAGTGTCGAGCAACTAAGGGGAAGTGATGTGCGGTGTCGGGGCCTGGTCTTCGATCCCGTTGATCGGGTCTTCAATGATGAAGCAGGGGCAACAAGGACAAGGTGAGGGGGGTCACTAATGGGTCTCTAACCAACCTATACTAAGAAGTTTAGGATAAGCAGGTAAGGTACAACAGCAGATACAAAAGCAGGCTATGCATCAGAATAGGTGCAAACAATAACAGTAGCAAAATCTAATGCAAGTATGAGAGAATGGAATGGGCGATATCGGGATGATCAAAGGGGGCGCTTGCCTGGTTGCTCTGGCAAGGAGGGGTCGTCGTCGACGTAGTCGATCACAGGGGCGGCATCGGTCTCGGGGTCTACCGAAGAGAAGAGGGGGAAGAAACAGTAAATATAAAGCAAACATAGCATAACAGGACAACATGCAGAGCTAGACGTGTTCTAACGCGGTGCTACACGATACCGACGAGGGAAGTCAACCGGAATGTTTTCCGGTTGCCAGGACCTCGTGTCGACAGTGATGACCGAGGGGGAATGTTCCATGTTCAGATAGTTACAGGCATCTAACAGGTAAACGGATCACGTATTCGGATTCGTTGGATTTTTCTGAGCAACTTTCATGTTGAAAATATTTTAATCCGAGTTACGGATTAAAAGATATGATTTTCTAAAGATTTTATTAATTTCTGGAATTTAATTAATTAATTAATTAATTCAAAATGTATTTATGACATCAAGATGACGTCATGCCGACGTCAAGATCAACAGGGTTGACCAAGTCAACCTCGACATGTGGGTCCTGCTCGTCATCCTCTGTTAACTAATTAACCTAATTAAGTTTAATTAACAGTAGTTAATTAGGTTAATTAGTCATTAGGTTAATTAATCAGGATTAATTAAATTAATTAATTAATTAATTAATTAATTAATTAATTAGTTTTATTCATTTTATTTATTTGTATTTAATTTTCATTTTCCTTTTTCCCTTTTATTTTTAAAACCGCTCAGGTGTGGGGCCCCATGTCATAGTCGAGGGGAGGGTGGATCGTCACCACGACCGAGTCAACAGAGCGAGGGGAGCCCCTGGCCCATCGATGGCCAAAGGGGCCCTGTGTGGCCATGTCGGGCAGGGGGCCGGAGTTGGCCAGTGGCTACCGCGGGCGGAGGGCGCCGAGTTCGCCGGACTGCTCGGTGGCTCAACGGGCGCGGCTCGGCGACGGAGCGCAAGCGGAGGACGGGCGTTATGATGGGGCAAGGAGGTCGGCCGGGCTCGGCCGGAACGGGCGCTGGCGAGCGGCGGAGGCGGCGAGGAGGTTCGGCCTGCTCGGGGGCGCCACGGGGTCGGGAGGGGTCAAGGGCGCGCCGAGCCACACGGAGCTCGGCCCTGCGGACCGCTTGGTCACTGGGGCGCCAGCGACGGATCCACGGCGGGAGGGGCATTCGGGTGCGGCGGAGGGGGAAAGGCGCCGCTCGGGTGAGGAGCAGGGAGAGGGAGGCGGGGGACGGCGTGGCCGCGGTGACCGCGAGGAGGGGGCAGCCGGAGCCGGCGACGGGGAGGTCCGAGGCGACGGCGCTGCTCGGGAGGGGAGAGAGAGGAGCGAGGGGTGAGGGCGAAGCTCATGTGGGGAACCGTGGGGTCTAAGTCGAGCGCCGGGGCGGCCGTGGTCGCCCGTGAGGAGGAGGGCGGGAGATGGCCGACCGGGCCGGGGAGCTCCGGTGAGGCGGCGTGGGGGGTCGGGACGACCTCGGGCGGCGGGTGGCCTCGCTGGGGCGACGGTGGGGAGGGGGTCCGGGCGGCCGCGAGGGGCAGGGGAGAGGTGGCGACGCTGTCGGGCGCGGGGTCGCCGTGGCGAGGCGGGCGAGAGGCTCGGCCCCGATCTGGATCGGGGCGGGGGGAGAGAGAAAGGGGATCGGGGGAGGGGGGGCGAGTGAGGCGTGGGGGCGGCGAGGGTTAGCCGACCCGGGGATAAGGTGGCTGGGCCGGGCTGGAGGGGCCGGGCCAGTGGGGTCGGGAGTCGGGCCGGGCCAAAGGGGAGGCTGGCCCAATTGGGCCAGTGGGGTTTCTTCCCCCCACTCATTTTGTTTTATCTTTTTCTTTTTCTTATTTTCTTCTTTCCTGTTTTAGTTTATTTAAATTACCAAAACACTTTACAAAATTTTGTGCACCCCACCATAATTGGGTTTGTTATTTTTGACAACCCCCGAACATTTTAGTTTTAGTTTTTGAAAACTTTTATCGTTTGCTTTTGATTTGGGTTTGTTTTAGACCGGTTCGAATCAACGTGAGTTTAGTCACAGAATCGAGGTGATTATCGTTGCTTAATCATCCGGCGTTACAAATCTCCTCCACTACAAGAAATCTCGTCCCGAGATTTAAGAGGGGGACTAGGGGAACGGTCTCGGTTACGAAATCCTAACGAATCTTCTCGCCTTTGGTTGCTCTTCTCAAGAGGTCGATCCATTACATTGATGTCTTCGCCTTCCGCTTCGGGTCATCATGATGAAGTTGTCGCCTTACTTGGGATCTTCATCGCATTTACGAATAGGTAACAGGCAGATCGGCAACGATGTAATGCTATAAGGGTAATAACTCGGGATTAACCCATGAATGAGTATAAGAGTACCTCTCGAGTTGAACAAATAAAACACATCGAGAGTGAGGTTCAAGGTACAATAAGAGGTTCCAAGCAGATAGATAGTGGCTCAAGTCTGAACCAGAGTGAGAAAGGGGTTCAAAGTAGCGAGAGTAAGTATAGCGCCCGATACCGTAATAGAGCACTCGGAAGGTGGCCCGTGAATTAAATACAAAGCCAAGCATGGGGAATAACCATTAGAAACAGGGTTGTACAGGTGAGTCAGGTTTCGATCCTGTGGAGCTGTGGGTTATGGGCCCACCATGTGGGTTAAAAGCAGGATGGCGCTAACATTTGCATGGTCAAGATAGCAAGGTATGTCATAGGATAGCCTGCCGCTTTTGTTGGCAACAATGTTGGTACCAAGGGCGAGGGTCAAGAGAACCATTTTCATGCTCGTCGAACGAGGCGGACCATTAGGCAAAGTTCTTGTCCATCGGTGGCTACCGAAATGTCATCAACAATAGCAATAGGGTCTTCTTGATGTAATTGTACACCGAGGTGTTTACATAAGCAAAGTGAATTATTACTGCTTAGATTATATAGATCACAAGAAAGGTCAAACAGAACAATGGAAAGGAAAATGTGATCATTAGGTTAAACAGAACAATGGAAAGGAAAAATGTGTTTAAACACATATTTCAGGGGTATATCCTTCCCAAGGACAAGCAGAGCATGATATCCACGATAGTATATAACGTAGAAAATCCTCTAGGTGAGGGGAGAGAATTTCATGACGTTACCCATACAACGGTGTTTGGATAATTGAGCAAGAAACATTTAGCATTGGGCTTCTGATGTTCTTGTTGAAAATCAGTACCACAGACATGCTTCGAGATAGCATTGACATGGTCTTCGTGTGAAGATCAGACTTTGGAATCACGAAGGATCCATCAGAATAACTTGTAGAACCAAGATTACAATTCCCTCATGGATGAATGGATAACCCTGCTGAAAAGGAATCTATTATGATAGGTCCTCCACCGGAAGTGCTAGGCATGACATCATGCTACCGGGTCATCAAAGGATCAACATCATAACTCTTGAAAGTTGTCCCAACCATCATATCTCGACCGAGATTCAGATCCGATTGGTGTCGTGGATACCTCGGACTTAGGATACCGAGAAGAAAAGGTGCAACGCAAATTGACGAGATGACATTGTAAGATTCTCGGGAAATGGACTATGAAGTGATTTCCGTTAACAAGAGTCCATCATTAACCCAAGGAGAGGACAAGGAGGTGTCCGGTGAACTCAACAAAGAATTCACCGAGATTCCCAAAAGATGGATTTCCACAATTAAGTGAACAAGGAGATAACATTTGTCATATCAAATGATATAAGGAAGTATGCTCGAGGAAACATACACAATTAAACATTGGTCGAAAGGTGCGCCAAATATGGGTTGGGTTGCGCCAATGTCGTAATGGTGATTCGGTAATCAATAGCCTAAGAATGAACTTTCGACCATTAACTTCAAAGAATAGGGTTGCTAGAAGGAAAGAATCCAAACAACACCGCTCACGTGTTGGAATTAACACGGGACCAAGAAAGAATGGTGATGGTGAGAAGTATATATATGTCAAGAATTCTCAAGAGGTGGAACAAATCTCGTAACATTCTTGACATAAAGGATGGTAATACTCCAAGGTAAAGAAGAACAATTGCTGGGTAGCAAGGAACTCAAGGTATAACACCAAACATGAACAAGCTTGTGTTGGTGGGAAGGCAATAAAGTGGACGGTGATAATACAATTCATCGAGGGCAAGGATGGTTTTTCTCATCATGAATTCAATTGATATCCTGGATGAGCTCAGAATGTTGGCGATCACGACACCTTTGTCGCGAGAGTTCATGAAGATGTAATCGATCGGCATTTACATCAAGTCAAAGTAATGATGAAGTGAAAGGTTATTGGAACCAAGGGTACGTCACAAACTCGAAACCAAGCTTGTTGTTCAAGGCAAAATGATATGACGATGAGGATCGACGTAAGGTTAGTTGAAAATTGTGCTCCGAGAAGAAGGACCGGGTAGCACAGTTAAAATCATCACCACAATGATATAGCCAACAGGCTAGGAATGGCGTGGTCGGGTACAAACTCGTACTTATAGAAGCCATCAAGAGTTGTTGAACCGTAGTGCGGGCTCGGTTAAGTTATAAGTGTCTATGAGTGTTTAATAACTCAGAGCCCGTGAAAAATTGGAATCAGTGGGAAGGTAGCACTTGATGAAGAACTCATAAGAAGTTATGCAGTTCCATGATAATCTCGAGATACCAGGGGGTAATACTCGACACAAGATCAAAGTAAAGGTTGGACTGGTGTATTGATCCGTAGGAGACAATTGATTTAACTTGCACAGGACATGATATTTAAAAGAGAACATGGTCGGAACCACGATTGCAAAAGGCCAGATCTCAGATATAAGATGAGCTTATACCAAAGGAAAAATTAATTTAAGAGAAGCTTTAATGATAAGATCTACATCGTGTCCATGGGCATGAACACAAAGTTCAAGGTCGCCTCCCACTTCTCCAATGCACAACCTTTCATTCACTTCTCACGCTCAATGAAGTTGCAGTGTTGAAAATTTTATCCGGCGAAGCACGGAAGAGTATGATTCGTGAAAACTTTCGGGTTCACACGGTTTAGTGAAGGCATATGTCCTACCCATAGGGGCTTCTTGGAATCATATACCGGAATCATTAGAAATAATTAACTCAAGCTCGAAGGCAGAGCATGGTTGAGAAAGCAGAGGATACAATTTATCAAAGGCATTATGTATGAGAGGAAAGGCTCACAAGGTTATTGAATATGAAGGGCGTTGTCAGATAAAATCCAACAAAGGATCTGGTGGTCCACAAGGGATCTGACGTGAGCATCAGTACTCAACTAGAGGAAGAAGAATGCAAGGAGGTCAAACTATAGAAACAACTGACTAACTCAATTGTCAAATGCAACAGAATTATGATTCCCAATCAAGGGGTCAGAAGCAATGCTCTGATTAGGGATGGATAAGTTGAATAGCCTTAGGGTACAATCAATCGACACTTGGACCGGTCGAGAACCAATTCCAGCTTAAAAGAATGGTAGCTCAGCCGTAAAGGTAATTTATAAGGATCAATGATGATTGCGGTGTTCGCAAACATATTGAATTAACAGACTCAAAATGATAATGACAAGGAATGTCAATATGACTACGAGACTTATGGGATTAACCATAATGCAAGCAAGCAAGAATTTCAAGAGCCAAAGGCTCCAGAGGGTTTTCGGAAGATCGAATAATATTTTGAAGACTTTTGTGAAACACATGAACAACTGGGTTGAGCGGATACCGACAAGTGCGAGGGTTTATTTGAAGGGGTATTCATGTAGCAAAGAACTGCTAGGCAGTAGGCACAAAGTATTCTCGGAACAATAGAGAAAACTTCGGGGTATATTGTAATAACAAGATCAATGGGGGATGATCGTATGAATGGCAAGTGTAAGTAGTTATCCATATGGATTTATCGGTGGTCAGGAATAGCAAAAGTGATGAGCACAAAGTCTCGAGAGAACATCAGAGAGTATCTTCGGAATCTTCTGATTAGCAGACGATCATCTGAAGTGAGGGGCTCTCCAGGAGAAAGTACTTGCGACAACCTAAAGTTAGTTTTGTTTTAGCAAATTCATTTAACCCGAATAGAAGAGAGTTCAGAGTCCCAGAGTAAAGGTCGAGGAGTAAAAGATCCTAATACCACCCAATGGCGACGTGGGCCCGTAAGGCACAGCCAAGTTAGTAAAAGTTTTTGCAATGTCTAGACTCGACTTCGGCCAAGGAGTTGGAAGGGGGATTCCTACAGGCAGTCGGCTCTGATACCAACTTGTGACGCCCTCGATTCAATCGTACACTAATCATACACGCAAATGTGTACGATCAAGATCAGGGACTCACGGGAAGATATCACAACACAACTCTAGACACAAATTAAAATAATACAAGCTTTATATTACAATCCAGGGCCTCGAGGGCTCGAATACATAAGCTCGAAAACACAAGAGTCGGGCTGAAGCAACAATATCTGAGTACATACATGAGTTAGACAAGTTTGCCTTAAGAAGGCTAGCACAAAAGCAACTACGATCGAAAAGGCAAGGCCTCCTGCCTGGGAGCCTCCTAACTACTCCTGGTCGTCGACGGTCTCCACGTAGTAGTAAGCATCGGCGGTGGCAGCTGACTGGCTCCAACATCTGGTTGCATCAACCGGAAAGAAGAAGAAAGGGGGAAAAGGAGGAGCAAAGCAACCGTGAGTACTCATCTAAAGTACTCGCAAGCAAGGATCTACACTACATATGCAACATTATCAAAGGAAGGCTGTATATGTGGACTGGGCTGCAGAAGTGCCAGAATAGAGAGAAGGCCTAGTCCTATCGAAGACTAGCATCTTCTGGAAACCACCATCTTGCAGCAAACAAGAGGGAGTAGAGTAGTAAAACTTAAAGTAGCAGAAGTGTTATCAACCTCGGCCAGAGATCCTTTCTCGACTTCCTGCGAGAAAGAAATCCCAGAGCCATACTATCCAGTTATCATCACAATACATTTCTCATCGCCATCCAGTTCTCATCACAAGTATCCAGTTCTAGTTGTATCGATCGATACAACTCCAAGTGTCCGCTATCAGAGGACAGGCTATCGATAGATGTTTTCTTCCCTGCAGGGTGCACCAACTTACCCACCACGCCGCTTAACTCCGGCCGGACACACTTTCTGTGGTCATGCCCGGCCTCGGCCAAACAATACGCCGCAACCCGACCTAGGCTTAATAGAGAGGCCAAAGACGCCGGACTAAACCTATGCCCCTGTGGGTCATGGGCCATCTCCCGGAAACTCCTGCACGCTATGCGACGCTGCCGGTGAGCAGACCTAGCTACCTTCCTAAAAAGGCGTGAGCTTACCGGTCCAACCCGGCGGCGCCGGGCCGACGCGTCTATTAAGCTTCGGCTGATGAATACGACGCAGAACGCCCATACTATGCCCACGTGATGGTTAGTGCTATCAGGCCAGAGGCCCCTCGGATCAAATATCCAAATCGTAGTGGATTAGAAACGCGCGGTAACAAGCAGAGACTCACGAAAGATGTGACCCCGTTGCCCCGTCTCGAGGACTTGCGGCAAGGGCTAGGAATGCCCGGCCACGCCTCGTAATTATCTCGCGGGCACCTTCCGTGTCAACCCGCTCCACATCACCGCAATTAAGCACGCCGCTGGTACCCCTCGTGGTCGCACCCATCTTTCCAAGTAACAGTGGTAAAGTCCAAGTAACCGTGTGTCCAAACATCAAGGGAAAAACCGAGGAATCACCCCGATGAATTCCACTAGATGTAATCATCAAGGTGAACGTAAGAGGAATCACCCCGAGGTTCACACTTGAGGGGTTGCGCGACAGTCGTATCGAAAATGGTTAAGGAGGAAATCACCCTCGATGACCACGACCGGATAGCTATACTGGTGGTTAATATCAAAGTGTTGTAGAGGTTTCATCCTCGGTACTCGATAGTAACCCAAAGAGTGTCGAGCAACTACGGGAAGTGATGTGCGTGTCGGGGCCTGGTCTTCGATCCCGTTGATCGGGTCTTCAATGATGAAGCAGGGCAACAACGACAAGGTGAGGGGGGTCACCGATGGGTCTCTAACCAACCTATACTAAGCGATTTAGGATAAGCGGGTAAGGTACAACAGCAGATACAAAGGTGCTATGCATCGTAATAGGTGCAAACAATAACAGTAGCAAAATCTAATGCAAGTATGAGAGAATGGAATGGGCGATATCGGGATGATCAAAGGGGGCTTGCCTGGTTGCTCGGGCAAGGAGGGGTCGCCGTCGTAGTCGATCACAGGGGCTGACATCGGTCTCGGGTCTACCAAGAGAAGAGGGGAAGAAACAGTAAATATAAAGCAAACATTACATAACAGGACAACATGCAGAGCTAGACGTGTTCTAACGCGGTGCTACACGATACCAGCGAGGGGGCAAGTCAACCAGGAATGTTTTCCTGCTCGACTCGCGTCGCATGTGATGACCGGAGGGTGAATGTTCCATGTTCAGATAGTTACAGGCATCTAACAGGTAAACGGATCGCGTATTCGGATTCGCTGGATTTTTCCGAGCAACTTTCATGTTGAAAATATTTTAATCCGAGTTACGGATTAAAAGATATGATTTTCTAAAGATTTTATTAATTTCGGAATTTAATTAATTAATTAATTAATTCAAAATGTATTTATGACGCCAGCATGACGTCAGTGATCAACAGGGTTGACCAAGTCAACCCTCGACATGTGGGTCCTGCTCGTCATCCTCTCGTTAACTAATAAACCTAATTAAGTTTAATTAATGTAGTTAATTAGGTTAATTAGTCATTAGGTTAATTAATCAGGATTAATTAAATTAATTAATTAATTAATTAATTAATTAAATTAATTAATTAATTAATTAGTTTTATTCATTTTATTTTTTTTATTTAATTTTCATTTTCCTTTTTCCCTTTTATTTTTAAAACCGCTCAGGTGGGGCCCCATGTCATAGTCGAGGGGAGGGTGGATTGTCACGGCCGACCGAGTCAACAGAGCGAGGGGAGCCCTGGGCCCATCGGGCCACCAAAGCGGGCCCTGTGGCCACGTCAGGGGGGCCGAGTTGGCCCGGCATGGCTACAGGGCGCGGAGCTCACGGATTGCGGTTCGGTGGCCCAACGGGCGTGGCTCGGCGACGGAGCGCAAGGCGGAGGACGGCGTTACGATGGGAGCAAGGAGGTCGGCCGGCTCGCCGAACGGCGCCGGGCGAGCGGCGGAGGCGGCGCGAGGAGGTTCGCCTTCGCTCGGGGGCGCGCACGGGGTCGGGAGGGGTTGCAAGGCCGAGCCACACGGCTCGCCCGTGACCGCTTGGTCATCGGGGGCGCCAGCGACGGATCCACGGCGGGAGGGGCATTCGGGGCGGAGGGGGAAAGGCGCCGCCGGGCGAGGAGGAGGGAGAGGGAGGCGGGACGTGGCTGGGCGGGCGGCTGGGCGGGCGGCGTGGCCGCTGTGACCGCTGATGAGGGGCGGCCGAGCCGGGCGACGGGAGGTCCGGGCGACGGCGCTGCTCGGGAGGGGAGAGAGGAGCGAGGGGTGAGGGCGAAGCTCACAGGGGGAACCGTGGGGTCTAAGTCGAAGGCTGGGGCGGTCGTGGTCGCCCGGTGAGGAGGAGGGCGGGAGGCGGCCGACCGGCCGGGGAGCTCCGGTGAGGCGGCGTGGGGTCGGGACGACCCCGCGGCGGCGGGTGGCCTCGCGCGTGGGGCGACGGTGGGGAGGGGGGGTCCGGGCGGCGGCGAGGGGCGCAGGGGGAGAGGTGGCGACGCGGTCGGGGCGGCGGGGTCGCCGGCGATGAGGTGGGGCGAGGGGTGGCTCGGCCCCGATCTGGATCGGGCGGGGAGAGAGAAAGGGATCGGGAGGGCGAGTGAGGCGCTGGGCGGCTAGGGTTAGCCGACCCGGGGGGGGATAAGGTGGCCGGCTGGGCCGGGCCAGGGGAGGGGGCTGGGCCAGGTGGGGGGGTCGGGGAGCTGGCTGGGCCAGGTGGGGAGGGGCTGGCCCAATTTGGCCAATGGGGTTTCCTCCCCCCACTCTTTTTGTTTTATCTTTTCTTTTTCTTATTTTCTTCTTTCCTGTTTTAGTTTATTTAAATTACCAAAACACTTTACAAAATTTTGTGCACCCCACCATAATTGGGTTTGTTATTTATGACAACCCCCGAACATTTTAGTTTTAGTTTTTGAAAACTTTTATCGTTTGCTTTTGATTTGGGTTTGTTTTAGACCGGGTTCGAATTACCGTGAGTTTAGTCACAGTAACCGAGGTGATTACTGTTGCTTAATCATCCGGGCGTTACAGTTTTCTAGGCATTTTATGTGCATAATTCAAATTTGAACTACAAACACATGCTTCAATGCACTAAAGTTGGTTGAAAAATCCCATGTGTGTCGTTTGGTGAATTTGTAGGTCCCATGCAAGAGATGAGAATGAAATTCAAGCACCAGGTCCCAGTTGATTGCCCGCAGAACGTTGAGATGCCTGGTTTTAAAATTTTAGTAAATCCAAAACACGTATGAAATTCATGAAACTTGGCATGCTATCTTGGAGCGGAATCAACATGCCATGGTAAAAAAATTGTCCCATTTGGGACAGGTTCGGGTATAAGCTTCTTACAAACCAGAGCTTCTCACAACAAGGATGATGGTTTCGATAGGGAACGTCCCACTTTTGGGGACGAAATGATATCCATTGCCTCTTATTGCTTTCAAAATTTTCTAGTGTCAACATAGAACAACAGGAGTGTTGTGTCAATTTTTGTGATTTTTTGGGGTTCGTTTGGACATTTTTATGCATTAACTAGGTTTTCTAGGCATTTTATGTGCATAATTCAAATTTGAACTACAAGCACATGCTCCAGTGCACTAAGGTTGGTTGAAAAATCTAATATGTGTCATTGGGTGAATTTCTAGGTCCCATGCAAGAGATGGGAATTAAATTCAAACACCAGGGCCCTGTTGATTGCCGGCAAAACGTTGAGATGCCTGGTTTTTAAATTCTAGTAAATCCAAAACTCGTATGAAATTCATGAAACTTGGCATGCTATCATGGAGTGGCATCAACATGCCATGGTAAAAAAATTGTCCCATTTGGGGCAGGTTCGGGTATAAGCTTCTCACAAACCAGAGATTCTCACAACAAGCATGATGGTTTCGATAGGGAACGTCCCACTTTTGGGGACAAAATGATATCCATTGCCGCTTATTGCTTTCAATTTTTTTTTTGTGTCAACATAGAACAAGAGGAGTGTTGTGTCAATTTTTGTGATTTTTCAGGGTTCGTTTGGACATTTTTATGCATTAACTAGGTTTTCTAGGCAATTTATGTGCATAATTCAAATTTGATCTACAAGCACATCCTACAATGTACTAAGGTTGGTTGAAAAATCTAATATGTGTCCTTGGGTGAATTTCTTGGTCCCATGCAAGAGATGCGAATGAAATGCAAACACCAGGGTACTGTTGATTGCCCGCAAAATGTTGAGATGCCTGGTTTTTAAATTCTAGTAAATCCAAAACTCATCTGAAATTCATGAAACTCGGCATGCTATCATGGAGCAGCATCAACATGTCGTGCTGAAAATTTTGTCCAATTTGGGGCAGGTTCGGGTATAAGCTTCTCACAAACCAGAGCTTCTCATAACAAGCATGATGGTTCGATAGGGAACGTACCACCTTTGGTGATGGGACATTATCCCTTGCCTCTTATGGCTTTCAAAAAATTTCTAGTGTCAACATAGAACAACAGGAGTGTTGTGTTCAATCTTGGAATTTTTCGGGGTTGGCCTTTTTTATACATTAACTGAGTTTTCTAGGCATTTTATGTGCATAATTCAAATTTGAACTACAAGCACATGCTTCAATGCACTAAAGTTGGTTGAAAAATCGCATGTGTGTCCTTTGTTGAATTTGTAGGTCCCATGCAAGAGATGGGAATGAAATTCAAGCACTAGGGCCCAGTTGATTGCCCGCAGAACATTGAGATGCCTGGTTTTTAAATTTTAGTAAATCCAAAACACGTATGAAATTCATGAAACTTGGCATGCTATCTTGGAGCGGCATCAACATGCCATGGTAAAAAAATTGTCCCATTTGGGACAGGTTCGGGTATAAGCTTCTTACAAACCAGAGCTTCTCACAACAAGGATGATGGTTTCGATAGGGAACGTCCCACTTTTGGGGACGAAATGATATCCATTGCCTCTTATTGCTTTCAAAAATTTTCTAGTGTCAACATAGAACAACAGGAGTGTTGTGTCAATTTTTGTGATTTTTCGGGGTTCATTTGGATATTTTTATGCATTAACTAGGTTTTCTAGGCATTTTATGTGCATAATTCAAATTTGAACTACAAGCACATGCTCCAATGCACTAAGGTTGGTTGAAAAATCTAATATGTGTCCTTGGGTGAATTTCTAGGTCCCATGCAAGAGATGGGAATGAAATTCAAACACCAGGGCACTGTTGATTGCCGGCAAAACGTTGAGATGCCTGGTTTTTAAATTCTAGTAAATCCAAAACTCGTCTGAAATTCATGAAACTTGGCATGCTATCATGGAGCGGCATCAACATGCCATGGTAAAAAAATTATCCCATTTGGGGCAGGTTCGGGTATAAGCTTCTCAGAAACCAGAGATTCTCACAACAAGCATGATGGTTTCGATAGGGAACGTCCCACTTTTGGGGACGAAATGATATCCATTGCCTCTTATTGCTTTCAAAAATTTTCTAGTGTCAACATAGAACAACAGGTGTGTTGTGTCAATTTTTGATTTTTCGGGTTCGCTTTGGACATTTTATGCATTAACTAGGTTTTCTAGGCATTTTATGTGCATAATTCAAATTTGAACTACAAGCACATGCTCCAATGCACTAAGGTTGGTTGAAAAATCTAATATGTGTCCTTGGGTGAATTTCTAGGTCCCATACAAGAGATGGGAATGAAATTCAAACACCAGGACACTGTTGATTGCCGGCAAAACGTTGAGATGCCTGGTTTTTAAATTCTAGTAAATCCAAAACTCATATGAAATTCATGAAACTTGGCATGCTATCATGGAGCGGCATCAACATGCCATGGTAAAACATTGAGATTCCTGGTTTTTAAATTCTAGTAAATCCAAAACTCGTCTGAAATTTATGAAACTCGGCATGCTACAATGGAGTGGCATTAACATGCCGTGGTGAAAATTTTGTCCCATTTGGGGCAGGTTCGGGTATAAGCTTCTCACAAACCAGAGCTTCTCACAACAAGCATGATGGTTTCGATAGGGAACGTACCACCTTTGGTGATGGGATGATATCGGTTGCCTCTTATTGCTTTCAAAAAATATATAGTGTCAACATAGAACAAAGGAGTGTTGTGTTCAATCTTGGAATTTTTCAGGGTTGGCCTTTTTTATACATTAACTGTGTTTCCAGGCATTTTATGTGCATAATTCAAAATTGAACTACAATCACATGCTCCAATGCACTAAAGTTGGTTGAAATATCCCATGTGTGTCCTTGGGTGAATTTGTAGGTCCCATGCAAGAGATGGGAATGAAATTCAAACACCAGGGCCCTGTTGACTGCCGGCAAAACGTTGAGATGCCTGGTTTTAAATTCCAATAAATCCAAAACTCATATGAAATACATAAAACTTGGAAAACTATCATGGAGCGGCATCAGCATGTCATGGTAAAAATTTACCCCATTTGGGGCAGGTTCGGGGTATAAGCTTCTCACAAACTAGAGGTACTCACAACAAGCATGATGGTTTCGATAGGTTACGTCCCACTTTAGGGGATGAAACGATATCCATTGCCTCTTATTGCTTTCAAAAATTTTCTAGTGTCAACATAGAACAACAGGAGTGTTGTGTCAATTTTTGTGATTTTTCGGGGTTCGTTTGGACATTTTTATGCATTAACTAGGTTTTCTAGGCATTTTATGTGCATAATTCAAATTTGAACTACAAGCACATGCTCCAATGTACTAAGGTTGGTTGAAAAATCTAATATGTGTCCGTGGTGAATTTCTAGGTCCCATGCAAGAGATGGGAATGAAATTCAAACACAAGGGCACTGTTGATTGCCGGCAAAACATTGAGATGCCTTGTTTTTAAATTCTAGTAAATCCAAAACTCGTCTAAAATTCATGAAACTCGGCATGCTATCATGGAGCAGAATCAACATGCCGTGGTGAAAAGTTTGTCCCATTTGGGGTAGGTTCGGGTATAAGCTTCTCACAAACCAGAGTTTCTCACAAACCAGAGCTTCTCATAACAAGCATGACGGTTTCGATAGGGAACATACCACCTTTGGTGATGGGACGATATCCCTTGCCTCTTATGGATTTCAAAAAATTTGTAGTGTCAACACAGAACAATAGGAGTGTTGTGTTCAATCATGGAATTTTTCGGGGTTGGCCTTTTTTATACATTAACTGGGTTTTCTAGGCATTTTATGTGCATAATTCAAATTTGAACTACAAGCACATGCTTCAATGCACTAAGTTGTTTGAAAAATCCCATGTGTGTCCTTGGGTTAATTTGTAGGTCCCATGCAAGAGATGGGAATGAAATTCAAACACCAGGGCACTGTTGATTGCCAGCAAAACGTTAAGATGCCTGGTTTTTAAATTCTAGTAAATCCAAAACAAGTATGCAATTCATGAAACTTGGCATGCTATCATGTAGCGGCATCAACATGCCATGGTAAAAAAATCGTCCCATTTGGGGCAGGTCCGGGTATAAGCTTCTCACAAACCAGAGCTTCTCACAACAAGCATGATGGTTTCGATAGGGAACGTCCCACTTTTGCGGAAGAAACGATATCCATTGCCTCTTATTGCTTTCAAAAATTTTCTAGTGCCAACATAGAACAACATGATTGTTGTGTCAATTTTTCTGATTTTCCGGGGTTCGTTTGGACATTTTTATGCATTAACTAGGTTTTCTAGGCATTTTATGTGCATAATTCAAATTTGAACTACAAGCACATGCTTCAGTGCAGTAAGGTTGGTTGAAAAATCTAATATTTATCCTTGGGTGAATTTGTAGGTCCCATGCAAGACATGGGAATGAAATTTAAACACCAGAACCCTGTTGATTGCCGGCAAAATGTTGAGATGCCTGGTTTTTAAATTCTAGTAAATCCAAAACTCGTATGAAATTCATGAAACTTGGCATGCTATCATGGAGCAGCATCAAAATGCCATGGTAAAACAATTGTCCCATTTGGGGCAGGTTCGGGTATAAGCTTCTCACAAACCAGAGCTTCTCACAACAAGCATGATGGTTTCGTTAGGGAACGTCCCACTTTTGGGGCCGAAATGATATCCATTGCCTCTTATTGCTTAATTTTTTTCTAATGTCAACATAGAACAACAGGAGTGTTGTGTCAATTTTTGTGATTTTTTGGGGTTCGTTTGGACATTTTTATGCATTAACTAGGTTTTCTAGGTATTTTATGTGCATAATTCAAATTTGAACTACAAGCACATGCTCCAATGCACTAAGGTTGGTTGAAAAATCTAATATGTTTCCTTTGGTGAATTTCTAGGTCTCATGCAAGAGATGGGAATGAAATTCAAACACGAGGGCACTGTTGATTGTCGGCAAAACATTGAGATGCCTGGTTTTTAAATTCTAGTAAATCCAAAACTTGTCTGAAATTCATGGAACTCGACATGCTATCATGCAGCAGCATCAACATGCCGAGCGAAAATTTTGTCCCATTTGGGGCAGGTTTGGGTATAAGCTTCTCACAAACTAGAGCTTTTCACAAAAAGCATGATGGTTTCGATAGGGAACGTACCACCTTTGGTGATGGGACGATATCGGTTGCCTCTTATTGCTTTCAAAAAAATTCTACTGTCAACATAGAACAACAGGAGTGTTGTGTTCAATCTTGGAATTTTTCGGGGTTGTCCTTTTTTATATATTAACTGGGTTTTCTAGGCATTTTATGTGCATAATTCAAATTTGAACTACAAGCACATGCTCCAATGCACTAAAGTTGGTTGAAAAATCCCATGTGCGTCCTTGGGTGAATTTGTATGTCCCATGCAAGAGATGGGAATGGAATTCAAACACCAGGGCCCTGTTGATTTCCGGCAAAACGTTGAGATGCCTGGTTTTTAAATTCTAGTAAATCCAAAACTCGTCTGAAATTCATGAAACTCGGCATGCTATCATGGAGCGGCATCAACATGCCGTGGTGAACATTTTGTCCCATTTGGGGCAGGTTCGGGTATCAGCTTCTCACAAACCAGAGCTTCTCACAACAAGCATGATGCTTTCGATAGGGAACGTACCACCTTTGGTGATGGGACAATATCCATTGCCTCTTATGGCTTTCAAAAAATTTCTAGTGTCAACATAGAACAAAAGGAGTGTTGTGTTCAATCTTGGAATTTTTCGGGGTTGGCCTTTTTTATACGTTAATTGGGTTTTCTAGGCATTTTATGTGCATAATTCAAATTTGAACTACAAGCACATGCTCCAATGTACTAAGGTTGGTTGAAAAATCTAATATGTGTCCTTGGGTGAATTTCCAGGTCCGATGCAAGAGATGGGAATGAAATTCAAACACCAGAACCTTTATTGATTCTTGCAAAACATTGAGATGCCTGGTTTTTAAATTCTAGTAAATCCTAAACTCGTCTGAAATTCATGAAACTTGGCATGCTATCATGGAGCGGCATCAACATGCCATGGTAAAAAAATTGTCCCATTTGGGGCAGGTTCGGGTATAAGCTTCTCACAAACCAGAGCTTCTCACAATAAGCATGATGGTTTCGATAGGGAACTTCCCACTTTTGGTGACGAAACGATATCCATTGCTCTTATTGCTTTCAAAAAATTTCTAGTGTCAACATAGAACAACAGGATTGTTGTGTCAAAATTTCTGATTTTTCGGGGTTCGTTTGGAAATTTTTATGCATTAACTAGGTTTTCTAGGCATTTTATGTGCATAATTCAAATTTGAACTACAAGCACATGCTTCAGTGCACTAAGGTTGGTTGAAAAATCTAATATGTGTCCTTGGGTGAATTTGTAGGTCCATGCAAGAGATGGGAATGAAATTCAAACACCAGAGCCTTGTTGATTGACGGCAAAACGTTGAGATGCCTGGTTTTTAAATTCTAGTAAATCCAAAACTCATATGAAATTACAGAAAGTTGGCATGCTATCATGGAGAGGCATCAATTTGCCATGGTAAAAAAGTTGTCCCATTTGAGGCATGTTCGGGTATAAGCTTCTCACAAACCAGAGCTTCTCACAACAAGCATGATGGTTCCGATAGGGAACGTCCCACCTTTAGTGTTAGGACGATATCCATTGCCTCCTATGGCTTTCAAAAAAATTCTAGTGTCAACATAGAACAACAGGAGTGTTGTGTTCAATCTTGGAATTTTTCGGGGTTGGCCTTTTTATACATTAACTGGGTTTTCTAGGCATTATATGTGCATAATTCAAATTTGAACTACAAGCACAGGCTCCAATGCACTAAAGTTGGTTGAAAAATCACGTGTGTGTCCTTGGGTGAATTTGTAGGTCCCATGCAAGAGATGGGAATGAAATTCAAACACCAGGGCCCTGTTGATTGCCAGCAAAACATTGAGATGCCTTGTTTTTCAATTCTAGTAAATCCAAAACTCGTCTGAAATTCATGAAACTCTGCATGCTATCATGGAACGGCATCAACATGCCGTGGTGAACATTTTGTCCCATTTGGATCAGGTTCGGGTATAAGCTTCTCACAAACTAGAGCTTCTCACAACAAGCATGATGGTTTCGATAGGGAACGTACCACCTTTGGTAATGGGACGATATCCATTGCCTCATATGGCTTTCAAAAAAATTCTAATGTCAACATAGAACTACAGCAGTGTTGTGTTCAATCTTGGAATTTTTTGGGGTTGGCCTTTTTTATACATTAATTGGGTTTTCTGTGTATTTTATGTGCATAATTCAAATTTGAACTACAAGCACAGGCTCCAATGCACTAAAGTTGGTTGAAAAATCCCATATGTGTCCTTGGGTGAATTTCTAGGTCCCATGCAAGAGATGGGAATGAAATTAAAACACCATGGCACTGTTGATTGCCGACAAAACATTGAGATGCCTGGTTTTCAAATTCTAGTAAATCCAAAACTCGTATGAAATTCAAGAAACTTGGCATGCTATCATGGAGCGGCATCAACATGCCGTGGTGAAATTTTTGTCACATTTGGGGCAGGTTCGTGTATAAGCTTCTCACAAAACAGAGCTTCTCACAACAAGCATGATGGTTTCGATAGGGAACGTAACACCTTTGGTGATGGGACGATATCCCTTGCCTCTTATGGCTTTCAAAAAAATTCTAGTTTCAACATAGAATAACAGGAGTGTTGTGTTCAATCTTGCAATTTTTCGGGGTTGGCCTTTTTTATATATTAACTGGGTTTTCTAGGCATTTTATGTGCATAATTCAAATTTGAACTCCAAGCACATGCTCCAATGCACTAAAGTTGGTTGAAAAATCCCATGTGTGTCCTTGGCTGAATTTGTAGGTCCCATGAAAGAGATGGGAATGAACTTCAAACACCAGGGCCCTATTGATTGACGGCAAAACATTGAGATGCCTGGTTTTTAAATTCTAGTAAATCCAAAACTCGTATGAAATTCATGAAACCTGGCATGCTATCATGGAGCGGCATCAACATGCCATGGTAAAAAAAATTCCCATTTGGGGCAGGTTTGGGTATAAGCTTCCAACAACAAGCATGATGGTTTTGATAGGGAACGTCCCACTTTTGGGGACAAAACGATATCCATTGCCTCTTATTGCTTTTAAACTTTTTCTAGTGTCAACATAGAACAACAGGAGTGTTGTGTCAATTTTTGTGATTTTTTGGGGTTCATTTCGACATTTTTATGCCTTAACTAGGTTTTCTAGGCATTTTATGTGCATAATTCAATTTTGAACTACAAGCACATGCTCCAGTGCACTAAGGTTGGTTGAAAAATCTAATATGTGTCCTTGGGTGAATTTCTAGGTCCCATGCAAGAGATGGGAATGTAATTGAAACACTAGGGCACTGTTGATTGTCGGCAAAACCTTTAGATGCCTTGTTTTTCAATTCTAGTAAATCCAAAACTCGTCTAAAATTCATGAAACTCGGCATGTTATCATGGAGCGGCATCAACATGTGGTGGTGAAAATTTTGTCCCATTTGGGGCAGGTTCGGGTATAAGCTTCTCACAAACCATAGCTTCTCACAACAAGCATGATGGTTTCGATAGGGCACGTACCACCTTCGGTGATGCGACGATATCCGTTGCCTCTTATTGCTTTAAAAAAATTTCTAGTGTCAACATAGAACAACATGAGTATTGTGTTCAATCTTGGAATTTTTCGGGGTTAGCCTTTTTTATACATTAACTGGGTTTTGTAGGCATTTTATGTGCATAATTCAAATTTGAACTACAAGCACATGCTAAATGGCACTAAAGTTGGTTAAAAAATCCCATCTGTGTCCTTGGGTGAATTTGTAGGTCCCATGCAAGAGATGGGAATGAAATTCAAACACCAGGTCCTTGTTGATTGCCGGCAAAACGTTGAGATGCCTGGTTTTTAAATTCTAGTAAATCCAAAACTCGTATGAAATTCAAGAAACTCGGCATGCTATCATGGAGCGGCATCGACATGTTGTGGTGAAATTTTGTCCCATTTGGGGCAGGTTCGGGTATAAGCTTGTCACAAACCAGAGCTTCTCACAACAAGCATGATGGTTTCGATAGGGAACGTACCACCTTTGGTGATGGGACAATATCCATTGCCTCTTATGGCTTTGAAAAAATTTCTAGTGTCAACATAGAACAACAGGAGTGTTGTGTTCAATCTTGGAAATTTTCGGGGTTGGCCTTTTTTATACATTAACTGGGTTTTCTAGGCTTTTATGTGTATAATTCAAATTTGAACTCGAGGCACATGCTCCAATGCACTAAAGTTGGTTGAAAAATCCCATGTGTGTCCTTGGGTGAATTTGTAGGCCCCACAGAAGAGATGGGAATGAAATTCAAACACTAGGGCCCTGTTGATTGCCGGCAAAATGTTGAGATGCCTGGTTTTTAAATTCTAGTAAATCCAAAACTCGTATGAAATTCATGAAACTTGGCATGCTATCATGGAGCGGCATCAACATGCCATGGTAAAAAAATTGTCCCATTTGGGGCAGGTTCGGGTACAAGCTTATCACAAACCAGAGCTTCTCACAACAAGCATGATGGTTTCGATAGGGAACGTCCCACTTTTGGGGAAGAAACAATATCCATTGCCTCCTATTGCTTTCAAAAAAATTCTAGTGTCAACAGGAGTGTTGTGTCAATTTTTGTGATTTTTCGGGGTTCGTTTGGATATTTTTATGCATTAACTAGGTTTTCTAGGCATTTTATGTGCATAATTTAAATTTGAACTACAAGCACATGCTCCAATGCACTTAGGTTGGTTGAAAAATCTAATATGTGTCCTTGGGAAAATTTCTTGGTCCCATGCAAGAGATGAGAATGAAATTCAAACACAAGGGCACTGTTGATTGCCGGCAAAACGTTGAGATGCCTGGTTTTTAAATTCTAGTAAATCCAAAACTCGTTTGAAACTTGGCATGCTATCATGGAGCGGCATCAACATGCCATGTTAAATTTTTGTCCCATTTGGGGCAGGTTCAGGTATATTTTTGGGGACGAAATAATATCCATTGCCTCTTATTGCTTGCAAAAAATTCATAGTGTCAACATAGAACAACAGGAGTGTTGTGTGAATTTTTGTTATTTTTTGGGGTTCGTTTGGAAATTTTTATGCATTAACTGAGTTTTCAATGCATTTATGTGCATAATTAAAATTTGATCTACATGCACATGCTCCAGTGCATATAAATTGGTTGAAAAATCGAATATGTGTCCTTGGGTGCATGCTTACGTCCCATGCAAGAAAAGGGATTGAATTTCAAACACCAGGGCCCCGTTGATTGCCGGCAAAACATTGAGATGCCTCGTTTTTTAATTCTAGTAAATCCGAAACTTGTCTGAAATTCATGAAACTTGGCATGCTTTCATGGAGCGGCATCAACATGCCACGGTAAATTTTTTGTCCCGTTTGGGGCAGGTTCGGGTATATGCTTCTCACAAACCAGAGCTTCTCACAACAAGCATCATGGTTTCGGTATGGAACATCCCACCTTTGGGGACGAAACGATATCCACTGCCTCTTATTGCTTCGAATTTTTTTCTCATGTCAACATAGAACAACAGGAGTGTTGTGTCAATTTTTGTGATTTTTCGGGGTTCTTTTGGACATTTTTATGCTTTAGCTGAGTTTTCAATGCATTTATGTGCATAATTCAAATTTGAACTAAATGCACATGCTCCAGTGCATATAAATTAGTCGAAAATTCAAATATGTGTCCTTGGGTGCATGCTTAGGTCCCATGCAAGAAATGGGAATGAATTTCAAACACCAGGGCACCGTTGATTGCCGACAAAACATTGATATGCCTGGTTTTTAAATTGTAGTAAATCCAAAACTCGTCTGAAACTCATGAAACTTGGCATGCTATCATGGAATGGCACCCGACATGATGTGGTATTTTTCGTGTCCATTTTGAGAGAAGGCACACTAGAATAACGACAGCCAACAAAGGCATTTTGATAAAAATAGCTGCCACTTTAGTATCGCAAACGTTCGTATAATTAAAAACATGTGCATTCTGTTAACCATTCATGTGACGCCACGTGTCTTTGTTTTAATGGCTGTAGGAGGTGTCGTGTAGACAGCTGCTTGACCTTGACTGAACGGGAGGTGTGCGAGCGTAGTCCGGTGCGTAGGCTGACCGAGAGGCGTGCAAGCTGTCCTCAAATGCGCAGGCTCACTGGGAAGCGTGCAAGCTGTACACTGCGCGGGCTCACTTGGAAGCGAGCCCTTTGACTTCCATGGCTTCCCGTCTTCCTCTCCGTTAATGGTGCCCGAGCCGCTGTTTAATATGGGCGGCCTTCCTGTTCGCCTCCAATCCCCCCCCCCCCCCGCAGACCTCCACCGCCATGGCGCAGAATGTCATCTGCAACTAGTCTTCAAGTTTGGGGAAGTCGACTCCGAGCCGGAGGAGATAGAAAATAAGGAGGAATGGGGCCTCATGGACATGGCCCAGAACGAGCTGGTCGCGACAGTTGCTGCCCCCGCTCCCGTCCCAGCTCCCATCCCCGCGCACACGCCAGCGACGATCCCCGTAGCATTGACGGGCTGGTCGCCGAGCACTATCACAGAGCTGGAAGCCGCGGGCGTCAGTGAGGTCTCTGTGGACCCGCGCGAGCTCGTGTACATGCCAGCGCCCGTGCCCGTGCACGCCCCTCTACCCACCGTGGCACCGGCCCCGTGCGTTTGGTTGCACCCGCCGCGCCCGTGCGCGCCCCTCCACCCACCGTGGCGCCGGTCCCCATGCGTTTGGCTGCACCCGCCGCGCCCGTGCCCGTGACCGTGCACCCCCCTCAGCGGCATGGGACGCTGCCGTCGACCGCTACCTCTCAGCAGTGCCAGTTGTCGTCCTCCGCGCCCCGCTCATCGATCGCGCGACGACATGATGTTTGATTTACAAGTGAAGAACGTTTTGTGCTGCCTTGAAGACTTCAACAACGGCGTCCCGGAGGACGACAACGACGGCGCGGCACGCCGCCTCTGCCGCCGCCAGAAATAACTTTTTTGGGGTTTAATACTGTATCTCGAATTCTCGATCATATGAATATAAATTCGCAGTGTGACTGAATGAAAGATATGGTTTGAACAAACTTGTATTTTTCTCTCTTATTGTACAGACTTATCAAACGATTTTCTTTTAAAAAACATCAATGGTTTTTAAACAGAAAACACTCATCGCAAACATTTTAGATAGAACAACCGTATGCAAACCGACAGCTTCCCCAGGAAGCCAAGGGAAAATGTGCCGAGCAGGATTTCTGCATCCCTTCAACGCAAACGGTTGTTTTGCATGACCCGTGTGCAACCACGTACAAACAATTGGGTAACATTTTCATATCTATCATTTTGGGTATCTTGCCATTTGTCAAACTGGAAAGATTGACATTTGTTTATCTAGTAACATTGCCATTTGTCAACCTTGTAACACTGCGATTTGTCAAAATATGCAGCTACAAATCACTAGTACTATCTAATTTTTGCAACTAAAATCACTAGCACTGTTCATATGGACACCACTAGCAGGCGTAAGTTCATGGATGCATACGCAAATGTACCATTGGTTACATACAACAACCCACAACGACAACGAGGACACACACACACACACACATGCAGACTAAGGCATAGCCTAGTGGTGGGAAGGGGCTGATGCCTTCCCACCCACCCAGGTTCAAGGCATGGTACTTGCAATTTGGGTTTGTTGCACCAATTATACTGTAGGGGGTTCCCTTACAGTCTTTCTATCAAAAAAAAACGAGGATACACATTGGATTATAGATCATTTCCAACAAAAAAATCTAGTAAAGTCTTTATCACACAACAAATAACAAAGCAATGAAATGAACTTCAGCTCAACCACTCGTCAGCGTTGGAAACACTTGCTTCGAACCAGAAGTGATTCTCTGGGAAGGGCCAACTACTGTCAATCTCGAGACCAACGCAGGACGGATTATCGAGGCTAAAGCGGCCTATGTCAGGACCCATATTGGGATGGTAGGGAAGCATAGTAATGTCCGAGGTATAGATACAGTTGCTTCTCATAAATGGTAGTAACATTGTGTCAACAGCAGCTGGATCGCCTTCCACCATCATTGGATAGTTTTGTCCAAGGAAGAGCGAGTTTCCTCCAAGACTTTCAATACTGAACCAGGGAGAAGGTGTTGGTGCTAGTACACTTGTATCCATCCCGAATACCCTGCAACGGATGTTGGAATAGATCCAGAGAGTGCGACCATACGAGACATCACCTGCTTCCTTAGTAACATCAGCAGTGCCCCGTATACAGACAAGAAGAAGTGATCCATTGGAATAAGTTGTCAGGCGCCACTGAGTATATCGGCCCTGATCGTCCTCATGCCCGTGAATAAAATTTTCAAGTATAGGCGGTGGAATGTTCGCAGGACCCTGGAAACACAAGAAGGTTAATTAGTAAAGGGAAACTAGCTAACCCGCATGCATGTGGATGAAACAATTATAATTACAGTGGAAGACAAACATACCGAAATCATAAGGATTCCATGCAAAAACAGTGCCACGAGTGGTGGAAGCAAACACAAGACCCTCGTATTGAATTGCATCACAGTACTCATCCGTGTATAGAAACTGATTTTTGAGCTATATCCATTGAGTCGAACCATGAAGGACGGCAACAAGCTTGTCGAAGATAGAGACAACATAAGCATTCCTATAACCCTAAGAGCGGTTGGGAACTTGACAAATTGCTATCTTTCGTAGATGACAGTCAGCATGATCGTATTTGAACTCACGTAGAATATCGGTGTACTCAACCTCTAGGCAGTCGTATGAGATTTTTCGAAGTGGAACCCGGTGACGAGTGTACACATTCACAAGTTCCCGCTCGCAGTTGTACCCAATATAAACAACCCAATATCCATTTGCGCCTGCCCAAGCCTTGCCCTCAAGCGATGGCATCGTAACATCATGCGTATCATTATCAAGCGGCATCAACTTACACAAGGCGAGGCTTCCCTCATCCCCGCGCTAGTCAGCAGGGTCACGGCATAGAAGATAGGGGAGATCAAATCGCTCCTGGACCCTTGGGTTCCTTGTAATGATGTTATTAGTTGAATCGAGAATGGTCTTGAACGAACCTGCCGTGCTAGCCGAGGTGATGATGTCGCACCGATCAATGAGTTCCTCCACCGCGTCATCATTCAGATTGGGGCAAGAATAATGGGGTCGTTTCCGGCTTGTTCCCTCCATGGAGAAGATGATCAAACAATGGCAGAAGTAAGGGTGAAGTCAAATGGAGGAGGGAGGAAGAGCTAGCGTGCGATAGCAGTTCAAAATCGAGAGCGAAAGGCGAAGAGTCGGTGGACGGTTGCCAAGGTACACGAAGAGGCGCCTGGGTAGCGAACGGTTGCCATAGAGGTCACACACTAACGACAAGGGCCGAGTGAACCGCATGCAATCCCATCGCACAACACACACGTCTTGTTAAGTTGAACCGTTTCTGTTCTCTTGTGTGAACGCAAACAGTTCATCCGAGTGAACCGCATGCCGTATATCACACACACCTTGATTTGGCTGACCATTTCTTTTGTGTTGCCTAATCACAAACAGTTCATCCAAGTGAACCGTATGCTGTATATCGCAGACACCTTCATCTGGCTGCCCGTTTCTTTTGTGTTGCTTAATCACAAACAGTTCATCCGAGTGAACCTTATGCTATGTATCGCACACGCCTTCATCTGGCTGCCCATTTCTTTTGTTCCTCCTCACCGCAAATAGTTAATTGAACTGAACTGTATTCCGTTCATCGCACACGCAACTAAAATCTGAACCGTGTTTGATGCATCCTCCATCGCAAACGTTTTCACCTTTTTTGACGGTTTTCATACACCACCGTTTGCCATTATTGCATCGCACATAGTTTCTCGATGGGTCTTTGATCATAGTGTCGCGTTTGCAGCATCCTGCAGTAGTGTATGTGTGCTTCCGGGGTCCAATTCATAGGCCCCGCTTTCTTGGAAATTTTGAAGAACGGCAGGTCACGCTCGGCAGACTTGGAAATGAATCTGCTTAGCGCGACAATGCATCCCGTCAAGCGCCTTACATCCTTAACTTTCCTTGGCTCTTGGATCTTCTCAATGGCTTTGATCTTGGCGGGATTGGCTTCGATCCCCCGGTGGGACACGAAGAATCCAAGTAGCTTGCCAGAGGGGACACCGAATACACACTTCTCTGGACTGAGCTTCAAGTTGATCTTGCACAGATTAGGAAATGTCTCTTCCAAATCCTAGATAAGGGTGGCCTTATCATAGGTCTTGACCACGATATCATCCATATAGGCTTCTATGTTCCTATGCTACTGTGTCTCAAAACCAATCTGGACTACTCTTGCAAAAGTGGACCCAGCACTCTTTAATCCGAAAGGCATGCGGACAAAGCAGTACTTACCACAGGGAGTGATGAATGATGTCTTCTCCTCATCTTCTTTGGACCTGAATATCTGGTGATATCCGGAGTATGCATCCAGAAAGGAGAGAAAATCTCAACCTGAAGTGGAATCCACGATCCGTCGATGCCGCAAGGGAATGGGTCCTTCGGGCAAGCCTTGTTGAGATCTGTGAAATCAATGCAGAGCCTCCATTTCCAATTCGCCTTTCGAACCACCACTGGTTTTGCCAACCACGTAGGGTGCAGTACTCCTTTGACCAAACCATCTGCCTCTAATTTCTTGATTTCTTCGGCAATGTACTGCTGCCGCTCCAAGGCCTGCTTCTGGACTTTCTGTTTGACGGGTCGGGCGTCCGGGCAGACAGCAAGGTGGTGCTCGATTACCTCCCTTGGAACACCGGGGATATCAGACGGTTGCTAGGCAAACACATCGATAATCGCTCGCAGGAAGGCAAAGAGCGCGCTTTCCTATTTGTCGTCAAGGGTGGCGCTGATAGTGAAAGTGCCATCAACGCCAGCCAGCCCTGCCGAGACCCTCTTAGCTTGGGGTGCAGCAACCTTGGATATCTTGTTGTTGGAACAATTCGGCACGTCATCAACGGGTGTCGTGCACTCGGAGGGGGCACGCTTCCTGGACTCCTTGCCGGAGGCCCTACAATCCCTCTTCTTTCCTTTGCTTTCCTTGGCGGGAGCTGATCCTGCCGCAACCTCTGCCGCGACTGCATGCCGGTACATCTTGTCTATGCAGATAATTGCATCCTTCTCATCTAATGGGACAGTGATGATTCCCAGTGGCCCAGGCATCTTCAAAGTGTTATAAGCATAGTGGGATGCTGCTATGAACTTAGCCAGGGCCGGGCATCCCAGAATCCCATTGTACGGTAGGGGGAGATCAACCAAATTAAACACAATCTTCTCAGTGATAGTTCAGTTCTCCCCCAAATGTCACTGGCAATGTAATCTTCCCCTTCGGATGGCTCCTGCCGGGGTTGACTCCTTTAAATGTGTCGGTAACCACTAGCTCTTCTTCTCCTATCTGAAGCTTGTTGATGAATACCGGGGAAATTAGATTCAACCTCGCCCCACCATCCACTAACATCTTTGTGACATTGAGGTTGCGAATTGTTGGGGAGACCAACAATGTCAAACACCCTACCGCTGTTGTCTGACCAGGGTGATCCTCTTCATCAAAGATGATGGACGTGCGGGAACACTTGAGCGGCTTCCGGGCCTCTGGCGCTGGTTCCACAACATTGACCTCTCATGCCCATCACTTGAGTTGGCGATGAGAGGTGTGCAAAGATGCACCTCCATCATGCATAGGGCATCAGTGGCCTTCTGAAATTCCTGCTCACTTGTTTCTTCTACATTCCCTTCATCATCAGAGATTTCCTTCTCTTGGCCCCTAGCGGGTTTTCCTTGGTTACGAAAGGGTTTGCGGGGGCGATTTGCTTCACCACCTCGGCCCTTATCGCCAGCAGCGTTCTGACCTCTCTCCTTATCACGCTTGTCATACTCTGCCCTATGTTCCTTGACGAGTTGCTCAACCTGATAACACTCCTGAAGGTCGTGGCCTCTGGTCTAGTGTCACATCCCTAGTTCTGGTATGCTCTGGGCTAGCTAGTCATATGTTGCATCATGTTTAAATTGCATTTAAACTTGAAATGGGGATTGATCCTAACCCTAGCACAAATGAATCCAACTAGGTTCAAATAAAAATCATTTTCAATGAACCCAAAATGCCTTTCGAAAAGTTCATCATTTTTGAATTGGTCTAGAACCTCTGCCAAAAATGGTGCACATTTTTCTAGGCCACTTTGGATTTTTGAATTAAACCATAGAGTATTTGAATTTGGGCATTTAACTGCTATAAATATTTAAATGCCCAATTAATCCTGAAAGAAGTTGAGGGCTGTTGAAAATATTCCAATATGTGCCCACAATTTATTCCAGGATTTATAAAAATGGTTTAGTACTTTTACTAAATGAAAACAGACAAAATAAAAAAGAAAACAGAAAAGAGAGAGAGAGAGAGACTCCTGTACCTGGCTTACCTGTCCAGCCGAGCTGACCCAGCATTGCGCTGGCCCAGCCCACCAGCCACAGCGCCTCCTCCTCCCACCTCCTGCCAGAAGGACGCGAGGCCGCGTGCCCGGAGCGTGCCGGCCACCTCCTCCCTCCCTGCCTGCCTGGCTCCTCCTCGACGCGCCTAGACGATGCCACAGAGACGCCCAAACCGCCCAGACTCACTCCCCCTGTCTCCCGTGTCTACCCCCTCCTCCTTCCCTCTCTGCCGAGCTCCACCGAGCGACCTTGTCGCCGCATTTCCTCGTAGCCGTAGCCAAAGCCACCCCCTCGACTCTCCGACGCGCCCCGAGACTCGCTGTGCCGCCCTCGTCTTCTCCGTCGGCTCACACGACCGGAAGAGCCCCGATGCGTCGTCCCCGACCCCTTCTTCCTCCTACAGCCGCGGAGATCCCCGGCGACCCCACGCCGTCCCCAGACCCTCCCCGAGCTCGCTGAGATCTTCACTGCAACCGCTGTTAGACCACGCCTTGACCCCCCCCCCCTCAATTTCCTCGTTTACACGCCGTAGCACCGCCCAGCGAGCACCCGAAGCAGTCGTCGGCCATTGCCGACGAGCTCGACGCTCTCGAGCTTCTCCACTCGAATGCGTTGCACCATCGTGCTCCTGGAGCACCGCAGTTGCTGCTCCGCTGCTCGTTTTGTTCACCCGCTTGCTCTAACCCCGCGCTCACCTCACCACCGCACTCCGGCCGCCGCCTCACTCGTCGCCGCCGCCGCTACGGACCACCCCGCGACCCGCTGCTGCCTCCACTGGATGCGCGGGATCATGGGCTCCCTCCTGGTGCCTCAGCGGACCCCAGCCGCTGCCCCTAGCGCCGCTCCAGTGAGGCACCGTCGCTCGGTTGGTCGTTGTCGGCTTAATTCCAGCGGGCTGACATGGCAGTTTAGCTTAAGTCTAATTACCCTGTCTAACTAAGTCCCAGACACTGACTGTGGGCCCTGGCCCTTCTAATTACTTTAGGTAGGATTTAACTAAACCCTGTTAGCCACTGTCTCATTGACATATGGGTCCCACCAGTCAGGTTTGACCTGGACCGGGTCAGTTGGCCTGCTGACGCAGTAAAGCTTTTCTGGCATTTTCAATAATCAGGAAATTCCAGAAAATGATGTAAACTTAGAAAAATCATAGAAAATAATCTATAACTCCAAATGAAATAATTTATATATGAAAAATGATCAGAAAAACCCAATCTATCCATATGTACCATTTTCATGCATGTTAGAACAACTTATTACTACTGTTTAGGGAAAATCAAATAAATGGCATATGAACATTAACATATGGAGTTGAATATGAACCTAGGGTTCAAAACCAACTTCATTTGAATCATTGTTAGCTGCATTAGCTCTAATCACAACATAATGCCATGCCACATTCATTCATCATATTGTTGCATTGCATTGATTGTGTTCTTTCTTGTTTGCCGGTGTTTGTCCCCTCTTAGTAGACGTGGTTCCGAAGATGAATTCGATGACACCGATGAAGAGATATACTATCTTCAAAAGTGTAGGTCAAGCAAAACACCCTTGTTCATTCTGATACAATCCGACTCTCTCGCTTCTGCTCTCTTTTACTGCATTAGGACAACAATGCTTCAACTGTTCCCTGCTGCGGTAGTTGAATCCCTTTCCTCTGCATGACCTGTCATTGCCAAAGTAAATAGATGAAACCCACTAGCATGAGTATGAGTTGTTTGAGCCCTGATGTGCATGCTCATTCATGCTTGTTGTCATGCCTGCCATTGCTTAGAGTTGAGTCAGGTCTGATTCATCGGGGATGAATTGGAATGTGGTGAACATGTCCTACTGTTGAGAGCTAAGTGTGTGAACACGATTTGGTAAAGGTAGTGGTGAGAGGCCATGTAGGAGTACATGGTAGGTTTTCTCATTGAAACCGTCCTCAGGAACTGAGTTATGTGCTTGTGATCCATGAACAACTACTACCACACATTGGAATGCTTAAGTGCCCCTCTCGACTTATTAATCGCCTTGATCTCTGTCCAGGAGTTGCAACTAGTTTCTGGTGTTTGTAGGATATGTGTTGGGGCCTGTGTATAGCGCTGACCCTAGGGGTGGGCTATGATGTGGTAGTGACACGAGGCACGGTGTACCAGGACGCCCGTTTGGTGCCTCGAGAACCTTGCTCTCATCGTTTGGGGCCGTGAGTGAAACCCCGGCCGGATCTCCTTGCGGATGGAACCCAAATAGGCGATAAACCTGGACTAGAGACTTGTGTGGTTAGTCAGGTCATGGCCGACACCCTCGCTGGGCTTCCGCTTGAAGGTTGCCATGTAAATGTCGTGTAAATGGCGATAAGTGGTGAGAGCATGTGTGAAGAAGTACACCCCTGCAGGGTTAACATCATCTATACGAATAGCCGCGTCCGCGGTAAAGGACTTCTGGGTTGCCTATACAGTTCATAGACAAGTGAAAGTGGATACTCTAAAATGCACAAGATAAGCGTGAGTGCTATGGATGGCGTTCTCGTAGGGAGATGGGAGCGGATCCATAGTGTTGTATTGATATGGTGAATATATGGACTCGTGTGCGCCACCTCAAAAGAGTTACTTGCAGTCATAGTTTAAGTATAGCCATCGAGTCAAAGATGGCTTGCTGTAGTTAAACTCCGCCACCCCTTTAGTTGATACCGATGCATATGTAGTTAGTTCCGATGTAAGTCTTGTTGGGTACATTTGTACTCACGTTTGCTTAATTTATGTTTTTGCAGAGAGATTTCAGTCTTGCTAATAGTTCCGCGTGGACTTCGACATTTAGCTTGTTACCTCAGCTACGATCTTGTTCCCTCTGCAGGGTATTATAGATAGTCAGGCTTCTCAGCCTTTTCATTTGTAGTTGTCTGTACTCAGACAAGTTAAGCTTCCGCTTGTGCTTGTTGCTTGTAAGACTTGAATGCTGGGTCATCAGACCCATGTTTGTAATATGTGGCTCTTCGGAGCATAATGAATAAATACTTTGAGTTGTAGAGTTTTGTTGTGATGCCATGTTCTATTTGCACATATCGAGCATATTTTGTGTATGATTTGAAATGCTTGGTATGCGTGGGATCCGACAACCTAGTTGTTTATCCTTGGTAGCCTCTCTTACAGGGAAATGTCTCCTAGTGCTTCCACTGAGCCATGGTAGCTTTCTACTGCTACGGAACACTTAGGCTGGCCGGCATATGTCCTTCTTCATTCTTGTGTCTGTTCCATCGGGGAAATGTCATGTGGTTCTACCGGAGTCCTGTTAGCCTGCTACTGCCCGAATTCTCCAGAGTCCTGTTAGCCCAGCTGCTACAGCCCGGATTCACTCGCTCATGACTGTCACGTTCGTTGCTGGGCCATGTATGCCTGTCCCTGTAAGTTAGTGCCACTTTGGGTTTATGACTAGTCAGTAGGCCCAGGTTCTCTGTCATATGGATGCTAGCGACACTATCATATGTGTGAGCCAAAAGGCGCAAACAATCCCTGGCCAGGTAAGGTGGCACCCATGGGAATATCGTGGGTGAGGCCACAAAGTGATATGATGTGTTACATGCTAGATACGTGTGACTTAGGATCGGGGTCCTGACAGCTTTGATATCAGAGCCTGACTGTATGTAGGATTACCAAGCCAAACTGGTTGAACTTGAGTCTAGAAATGCTTTAGTTATATAAGGGAATTGATTGTGGAAGGGAACGTAAGGCTCTTTTTACTCCTAAACCTTATGTCCTTATGATCTGAGTCACCCTCTTCTTTTCTACGGGGATTAAGAATTAGGCTTCTCGTCTTTCTATCAGGATCACATGTTACTAATCTGTAGACCTATAGTATTGATGGTTTCATGCCTCGGTTCAGTTCCTACTACTTCCGTGTGTTGACAGTTGATCTCGGAACCTTGATATTGTGATGATAAGTGGTTATGACAACATTTTTGTAGGATGTCTCAAATCTTTTTGAGCATTTACAGCTGTTATGTTGTCCGAGTCATCCCAGGTTTCTAAATAGTCTGATGCATATGCAAATCCCTTCTTTCCATTCTCAATGTTCCTTTGGGCCAGATTAACCACACTAATAGCCGAGTTGAGGTACTCCGTTGCCTCGGCATATATGTTGAAGCCATTATTATGACCCTAGGCGTCTTAAAGAACCACTCAGTAATCTAGCAACGCTTTGTATCTCCAGTGTGATGATTCTGGCCATTATTCTCGGAAGCATCCCGTGATGCCATTTAGTATGTAGGTATTCTATTTCTGTGTTCTTAAACCCAAGATTCACTCTACTTACCTCGTGTTGATAATGTTGCTAGTTCCTTTAGGATAGTAGTAACCTTTGCGATAGTCCTCGAGGTCTGTGGTATTTTTCTCTTCCAAATACCATGAACTACTTATGGTAGAAGTTCCTCGTTGAACCGAAAGATCACAACCAGAGTGCTCTTGATGAGTTCTCGATTCTATGTTGTCAATCAGCCAGTTCTACCTTTCTGCATGGGTTATCTAGAAGAAATATGTTGAACTCGTTCAACATGCTAATCTATGCACCCCACAATTCAAAAAATCATATGTTCCTTTGAGTTGTCCCTCTTTAGTTGTTTTCTGACCTTCGTCTATCAATTGATAGTCAAGAGTATACATGCATTCATTTAGCGATGCCTATTATTCTTGTGGTCTGTCAAGCCATTCTATTACGGAATGACTGGGAGAAACAAACTCCAGTACCTCGTCCATCTCTGGGGTTGGGTCAAAGTAGTTGTATTCTACAGAACAAATGCCAATCCAGCTTTTCTTCTGTTCTACCCTGGAGTATGGCCCTCTTTATGCCAGGATTGTAATAGGGATTGCACCACCTCTTATAAATTCTTGACGTAGTGATACTTCTCGCCATAACTATTCATTCCTCGGTCCCCATGTTATTATAACCGGAATGCCGATAGATGAATCGAGATGTGTGAAATCAATACTTCTAGCAACCTCGTTGCTTGGTAGCTAAAGGACAATAATGTCATTCCTAGTGTGTTGGTTATTGAATCACCACTCTAAGATTAATCGTACTACCTAGTCCATTTTCTTGGTGCACTCTTTAATCAATGAGTTTGGATTATGTTAATTCCTTGCTCTTTCGATCATATCGTCTTGCCCTGAAAAGCAAGATTGTTTTCGAGCTTAGTAACATATCGGTGGTTCGTGATTTTCCGAATATCTTTCTGAAAGTATTACAAGGTTGTCACCTGGCCGGTATGTTTAGTTCGTGATCAAGTTGGGTTTTCTATAAACCACCCCATCTCCAAGAATTTGTGTTGGATACCCTTGAGCTAGTTGGTAAGCTAAACAACAGCTTGGAGAGTTGGAAGATAAAAGCTTTGCCTAACTTAGTTCGTTCTGAAGGGATATATTTGCGTTTGTATGTGTGTGTTGAAGAAAGATGATATTCTCATCGACTGGTCCTCGTGATCAGTTGTTGGATCTATTGTCTAGTAAAAACTTTGATTGAAGTGTGGCCTATCATCAAATCAAATCAGAACCAATGATGTTCGTAATGTTGTCTTACTCGCGGTTATCCCTCGAGCATACACCATTATATCTTTTCGGTCTGACCAATACTTTCACCTTGTTCACATAGTTGTGGAATTCCACCTATATGGAAGTTGGGATGGATTTTTGTTGAGCCCATTGACAACATTTTCATCTTGTCCATGATTCATGTTGAACATCTATGCTAGTGTTGGAAACTTTTGAAAGCATTTTCTTCGTGCTAGCTCATTAAGTTTATGTTTGATGGAAGAAGTGACTTCCTCTAACTCACGTGCATAGGATGTAAGTAGCCGCCATGAATTTGAGAAAGTTTGTTTTGCTTCCTATGGAATCATATCAAGTCAGTCATGCACATGTGCGAAGTATTCTGTGGTTTGGAGACTTGCAACCTCCATCCCATATGTAATTTGTAGCACACCAAGCCACTGACTGGTTTGTTTTAGGAAAAGGAGTTAAATGCTAATCCATGGTAATGCACAAGACTTCGATATCCTCAATGATGGTTCCCAACTAGAACTCGGTAGTATTTTTGTTGTAAGACTACTATGGTGTCATGCTTGTCTGGGACAACGTGTTCACATGTGTGTAGTAGAACCAGCTCATGTTTTGGAGCTTACTATCATAGTTTGTTTCCCGAGAATCTTGCAACATCATCTCATCGATTTGTGTTGCAACCTTTCACTTTCAAACATGCTGAGTCTGGAAATCCTAACACCAACCAGATCTGAATCTCAGGCAGATATGATGGTTGGAAAATTTTCCAAGAACTATAATATTGGTCTCTCTGTAACCAGTAAAGTGGATGTTGTGGCTACCCCACCTAGCCAGAAGGCCAACTATGGTAGTATTTTGATTCAACAATTTAGCCACCTCCCCATGAGGATGTCATATTACTTATTCTAGAAGTTGTTCCTTATGGATCCTTTGTCTCCCCGAAATCCGACCTATACTTGATGGCCATGTTAATGCTTTAAGTATGACTGTGGTATGTAGAACATCAAGGAGAAAATTAGAAGAGGAGTGCTAAATGTCTCTCGGTCGATCATCCAGATTTGTTTCCTTGGCATCGCTAAGGTGAAATCTTAGAACGTGTTGTCTACCTTTGCATCTGCATTCTCCATCATTGTTCATCATGGTAGTATGATGTGTTACCAGGATCCTTGGCATGGATGTTGGTAAGATCTTGATGAGTATGGAAATGCTCAAGTTCTTGAAAGCATGCTCGGTTACTAGGTTATATCCTCGGTATCAATTGGAATGTGCCTCCCATTTGCCGAGTTGTTCTATAACTCTAATTTCTTTTCCAAACTGAGTATGCCATTCCTTCGAACTCCTTCAAGTGATCATTTATGAACTGCCTCAGCCTGGTATGAAGAATTTCAATGATCCTTGTATCAAAACTAATTCTTTTTGCCACTTAAAGGAATAGTTCTGTCAATCACCATCCATAAGGTGCCTCGCTGGGGTATTAAGGTGTCACATCCCTAGTTCTATTAATGCCTAGTGCTAGCATCTGGTGTTGCATCATGTTTAAATTTTAGTTAAACCTGAAATGGGGATTGCCTAAACCCTAGCATTAAAGGAATTCCCTAGGTTCAATCAAATTATTTCCAGTAAATCCAAATGGCTTTAAAAAATGTTCATCATTCTTGGAAAATCTTTGGAAACAAGAATCAGAGGTGATGCACATTTTTCCATGACATATTTGGGCCCTGGATTAAGTCATACTCTATTTGCATTTGGGCATTTAAATGTTATTAAATATTTTAAATACTCAAATAATCATAAACTAAAAAGTTTACTGTAGGATATATTCCCAACAGGGATCATGAGTAGTTTCATGATTTTTGTAAGTGTCTAAATATTTTTAATAAAGCCCTAAAGATTACAGAAAAATAGAAAACTGAAACAATAGAGAGGGAGAGATAGAAAGGAACTTACTTGGGCTTACCTCACCTATGCAGCCACCTGGCGGCCCAAGTGGCCGGCCCAGCCCACCTGGCCCCCTCCCCTGTCGTCTTCCTCCTTTGCCAGGAGGATGGGCGCGTGGCCAGCGCATGTAGGCGCGCCCCTGCCACCTCCTGCTTCGTCGTGTCGACGGCTCCTTCCCCCCAACCCCGTGCCAGGAGACGTGGACGAGGCCGTGCCGACCTCCCCTTCTTCCCTGGCCATTTTCCCCTCTCCCACTTTGTTCTTCGCCCGAACACAGAGCCGCCGGCACCGTTCGCTGCCACCACACCCACCATGCTCCTCTCGCCTCCCCGTGTAGTCCACGAGCTCCGCCGTCATCCGCTACTCCGTCCCCGCCGATCCACGCGACTGGAAGGCCCTCGTAGTGCCGCCATCGATGTCATCTTCATCCTCGGGTCCCGACGATCGCCGCCTTGATTCCGCCGCCGTCCGAGCTTCCCCAAGCACGCTGGCCATCCCTACGGCACCGAGTGAGCCCCTGAGCATTTCCCCCTCTCCCCGCGGTCAACCCCTCCCTCTAGCCGCCTCCTCCATCGGAGCCGAGACGCTCCGCCGCACGAGCTCGTAGCCGGCATGGCCCCGGTGACCAACAGGCACGTGTGTGCGTTCGTTGTGCTTGTCACATCGTGTAGAGGCTCTTGAGCGCATTAGTTTGTGCGTTTGCATGCTGCAGTCACGTTTCCATGAACCCCCGAGCTCCGACCGCCGCCCCGCTGCTCGCCGGCGTCATCTCCGGCCACCCCCGCACACACTGCTTGCTCCATTAGATGCGCGCGAGCTCCAGCTAGCCATAGAGACCAACCGCGGCTCAAACCGCGGACTGTAGGTGAAACCCGAGCTACCCCAGTGCATCCCCGCCGCGTTTTTGGTCGTCGTCGGCGACACTCCGGCGAGCTGACGTGGCACCGTCATTGGTGGCTAATGACGCCACTAACTAAGCCCATAGCTCACTGACGGATGGACCCCACTGCTCAATTAACCCTGCTTAGCTCCTGTTTAGAGTAAACTAACCCCACGGGCCCCACAGGTCAGTTTGACCTGGCCACATCACATGTTGACCGACCCCACACTTCAGTATTGACTTGTTGACGTGTCTGTTGACCCGGCCACACCTGTCATCGACACTGAACAACACTGTGTCACTGACCAGTGGACCCCACTGGTCAGGTTTGACCTAGACCGCTGCTGTTGACCTGCTGAGGTCAGCATGATGTAGTGCTGACGCTGTAATTGTTTTCTGGGATTTTAAATAAATCAGAAATGATTTATTTAATTCAGAAAATATCCAAAACTTCTAAAGATCATATAAAATCAACCGTAACTCCAAATGAGACAAATTATATATGAAAAATGATCAGAAAAATCCAATCTATCCATTTGTAGTAGTATCATGCATGTTTAAACAAGTTAACTTGCTGTTTAGTGCAAAACATGATAAATCACTATTTAAGATCAGAAATGAGTTTGAACTTTGAATCTTTGGTTCAAAATAGCTCAAACCCATCTGGTTGTAGTTGCATTAGCCCAACACACTCATTTTACCATGTCATGATCATGCATCATATTGTGCATTGCATTGATTGTCTTTCTTTCTCTATGTTGCCGGTATTTGTCCCCTTTCGATAGACGTGGTTTCGACGATGAGATTGATGACACCGATGAAGAGCTATAATATCTTCAGAAGTGCCAGGCAAGCAGAACCCCCTTGTTCATTCCGATACAATCCCACTCTCTCGCTCCTGCTCTCTTTTACCGCATTAGGAAACAACGATTCATCTGTTACTTGCTGCGGTAGCTGAACCCCTTTATCCTCTACATGACCTGTCATTGCCACAGTAAATAGATGAAACCCACTAGCATGAGTAGGAGTTGTTTGAGCCCTGTTGTGCCTACTCATTCATGCTTGTTTGTCATGCCTGCTACTGCTTAGAGTTGTGTCAGGTCTGATTCATCGGGGATGAATCGGAGGTGTGTGAACATGTCCTACTGTTGAGAAATAAGTGTGTGAACACGATTTGGTAAAGATAGCGATGAGAGGCGATGTAGGAGTACATGGTGGGTTGTCTCATTGAAACCGTCCTCAGGAACTGAGTTATGTGTTTGTGATCCATGAACAGCTACTACCACGCATTGGGCCCGAAACCAATGGACCCTCTCGACTTATTAACTGCCCTTGCCCTCTGTCCAGGAGTTGCCACTAGTTTCTAGTGTTTGTAGGATATGTGTTGGAGGCCGTGCGTAGCGCTGACCCTAGGGGTGGGCTATGATTCGGTAGATACACCGTGGCACGGTGTACCGGGCGCCCGTTTGGTGTCTCGGGAACCCTGCACACATCATTTGGGGCTGTGAGCGAAACTCCGGCCGGATCTCCTCATGGATGGAACCCGAATAGGCGATAAACCTGGACTAGAGACTTGTGTGGTTAATCAGGTCGTGGCCGACTCCCTTGCCAGGCTTCCGCTTTAAGGGTGCCGAGATACACGACATGTATATGGTGGTAAGTGGCGAGAGCGTGTGTGAAGAAGTACACCCCTGCAGGGTTATAAATGATCTATTCGAATAGCCGTGTCCGCGGTGAAGGACTTTTGGGTTGCCTATAACAGTTCATAGACAAGTGAAAGTGGATACTCTAAAACTCGCAAGATAAGCATGAGTGCTATGGATGGCCTTATCGTAGGGAGACGGGAGCGGATCCATAGTGGTGTATTGATATGGTGAATATGTGGACTCGTGTGCGCCACCTCAAAAGAGTTACTTGCAGTAGTAGTTCAGGATAGCCACCGATTCAAAGCTGGCTTGCTGCAGTCAAAACCCCACCACCCCCTTTGTTGATACTGATGCATATGTAGTTAGTTCTGATGTAAGTCTTGCTGGGTACATTTGTACTCACGTTTGCCTATTTTATGTTTTGCAGAGAGACGTCAGTCTCGCTAGGTGTTCCGTGTGGACTTCGACGTTTAGCTTGTTACCTCAGCTACGATCTTGTGCCCTCGGCAGGATCTGGTAGATAGTCAGGCTTCTAAGCCTTTTCCATTTGTAGATGTCTGTACTCAGACATGTTAAGCTTCCGCTTGTGCTTTGACTTGTATGCTCTGAATGTTGGGTCGTGATACCCATGTTTGTAATATCTCTCTCCTCGGAGCCTAATGAATAAATACTTGAGTCGTAGAGTTATGTTGTGATGCCATGTTGTATTTACACATATCGAGCATATTGTGTGTATGATTGAAATGCTTGGTATGTGTGGGATCCGACAACCTAGTTGTTTATCCTTGGAGCCTCTCTTATGGGGAAATGTAGTCTTGTGCTTCCATGAGCCATAGTAGTCCGCCACACTTCTGGTACACGAGTCCTGCTAGCCCAAAGACTCTTGCTCGGAACACTTGATCGGCCAGCATGTGATTCACTTCGTTCTGTTTACGTCCCTTCGGGAAATGCCACGCTTGACATCCGTAGTCCTGCCCTAGCGTGCTACAGCCCGGTTTCCCGGAGTCCTGTTAGCCAGTGCTACAAAGACGGATTCACACGGCGACCGACATGCTCGATGTTGATTCATGTATGCCTGTCCCTATAAGTCAGTGCCACTTTGGGTTCATGACTAGTCATGTCGGCCCGGGTTCTCTGTCAAATGGATGCTAGCGACACTGTCATATACGTGAGCCAAAAGGCGCAAACGGTCCCGGGCCATGGTAAGGCGACACCCGTGGGAATACCGTGCGTGAGGCCGCAAAGTGATATGAGGTGTTACCGATTGGATTGATGTGACTTGGAATCAGGGTCCTGACAGCTTTGGTATCAGAGCCTGACTGCTTGTAGGATTACCAAGCCAACCCGGTTGAAGTTGTGTCTAGAAATGCTTTAGTTATGTAAGGGAATTGATTGTGGAAGGGAACGTAAGGCTCTTTTTACTCCTTATACCTTATGGCCTTCTGATCTGAGTCATCCTCTTCTCTTCTACAGGGATTAAGAACTAGGCCTTCTCATCTATCTATCAGGATGACGTGTTACTAATCCATAGACTTATAGAATTGATAGTTTCAAATCTCAGTTCAGTTTTTACTACTTCCGTATGTTCATAGCTGGTCTCAGAACCTTGATATTGTGATGTTGAGTGGTCATGCCACTATTTTGCAGGATGTCTCAATTCATTTTGAGCATTTACAGCCGTTATGCTGTCCGAGTCATCCCAGGTTTCTAAATAGTCTGATGCATTTGCAAATCCTTTCTCTTCGTTCCAGATGTTCTTTATGGTCAGAATAAGCACACTATCGGTGCGTTGAGCTAATTTATTGCTTCGACATATATGTTGGAGTTATTATTACGACCCTAGGTGTCTTAGAAGATTACCTAGTAAACTAGCCATGTTTTGTGTTCCCCGTGTGATGATTCTGTCCATCATTCTCGAAAGCATCCCGTGATGTTATTAGTTAGTAGGTATTCTATTCCTGGGTTCTTGAACCCGAGATTCACCCTACTTACCTCATGTTGATAGTGTTTGCTAGTTCCTTTAGGATATTAGTAACTTTGCGATAGTCCTCGTGGTCCGTGGTATATCCTTCTTCCAAATACCATGAACTACTTAAGGTAGAAGTTCTTTGAACCAAAACACCACAATCAGAGTACTCTTGAGGAGTTCTCCATTCATAATTGTGATTCTGCCAGTTCTACCTTTCTGCATGGGTTATCTGGAAGAAACCTATTGAACTTGGTTCGACATATTAATCTATGCATCCACAACTCAGAAAGATATATGTCCTCTTGAGTTGTCACTCTTCATTTGTATTCCGACCATTGTCTATCAATTGATAGTCAGGAGTAGTTGTGCATCCGTGTTATCGATGCTTATTATTCTTGTGGTCCATTAAGCCATTCTATTTCAGAATGGCTAGGAGAAACAAACTCCAGTACCTCGTCCATATCCAGGATTGGGTCAAAGTAGTTGTGTTCTGCAGATCAAATGCCAATCCAGCTTTTGCTCTGTTCTACCCTGGAGTATTACCCCCTTTATGTTAGGATTGTCATGAGAATTGCGCCATCTCTTATGAATTCTTGATGTAGTGATACTTCTCACCATCATCATTCATTCCTTGGTCCTTGTGTTGTTGTAACCGGAATGCCGACAAGTGAATTGTGATGTGTGAAATCAATACCCCGAGCAACTCGTTGCTTGGTAGTAAATGGACAATAACCTCATTCTTAACGTGTTGGTTACTAAATCATCACCCTAAGGTTGATCGTGCCCCCTAGTCCCTAATTCCGATGCACTCTTCGAACAATGAGTTAGGATTATGTCAATCCCTTGCTCGTTTGATCATATCGTCTTGCTCTGAAAAGCAAGATTGTTCTCGAGCTTAATAACATATCGGTGGTTCCTGATTTTCCGAATATCTTCTCGGAAGTATTACCAGGTTGTCACCTGACTGCTATGTTGGGTTCGTGATCAAGTTGGTTTTCCATAAACCACCCTTTCTCCAAGGATCTGTGTTGGATACCCCTGAACTAGTTGGATAAGCTAAACAATAAATCGGAGAGTTGGAAGATAAAAGCTTCATTTGACCCGGTTCATTCAAAGGGATATCCTCAGGTGTGTGTGTGTGTGTTGAACAAAGATGATATCTTCATCGATTGGTCCCTGTGATCAGTTGTTGGATCTATTATCTTAAATAATCTTTGATTTGAGCATGGGCTATTGTCAAGTCAAATCAGAACCAACGATATTCGTAATGTTGTCTTACTCGTGGTTGATTCCTCGAGCATACACCATTATACTCTTTGGGTCTGACCAATGCTATCACCTTGTTCACATGATGGTGGAAGTCCAGTGATATGGAAATTCCGATGAGTTGCTGTTGAGCCCATCAGCAGCATCTTGTCTCCTCCATGATTCATGTTGAACATCAAGTTAGTGTTGGAAACTTTTGTAAGCAATGCCTTCGTGTTCCGTTCATGAAGCTTATGCTTGGATGGAAGAAGCTACTTCCTTGAATTCATGTGCATTTGGTGCAAGTTGCCGCCGTGAGTTCGAGAAAGTTTGTTTTTGCTTCCTCTTGAATCATCCCAAGTCAGTCATGCATGTGCGAAGTATTCTATGGTTTGATAGACTGATCATCTTCATTCCATATGAATTTCCTAGCATATCAAGCCACTGATTGGTTTGTTCGAGGAAAAGGAGTTGCTGTGCGAATACTAGTTCATGCACAAGATTCCAATATCCTCGAAGATGGTTCCCCACCTGAACTTGGTAGTGTTTTATTATAAGACTACCATGTGGTCATGCTTGTCTTGGACAATGTGTTCACATGTTTGTAGCAGAACCAACTCATGTTTTGGAGCTTACTACCGTAGTCCATTTCCCGAGAATCTCACAACATCATCTCGTCGATTTGTGTTGCAAACTTTGATTTATCTTTCTAGACTCGATGAGTCTGGATTATTCTGACACCAACCAGATCTGAATCTCAGGCAGATATGATGGTTGGAACGTTTCCCAAGAACTATAATATTGGTCTCACCATAACCGATAAAGTGGATGTCGTGGTCAACACACCTAGCCGGAAGGCCTATTATTATAGTATCTTGATTAAGGAAGTTGGCCACCTCCCCATAAGGATCTCGTAGAATTTATTCTAGTAGTTGTTCCTTATGGATTCTTGAGCTCCCGAAGTCCGACCTGTTACTTGATGTTCTAGATACTAAACCATTTCAATGAATGGGTTATGCTAGCACATCAAGGAGAACATTAGAAGCGGAGTGCTAAATGCCTCTCGGTCGATCATCCAGATTTCATCCCCTTGGCCTCGCTAAGGTGACATCCGAGAATGTGTTATCTTCCTTTGCATCTGCATTGTCCATCACCATTCATCATGGTAGTATGTTGTGTTACCAGGATCCTTGACATGGATATTGGTAAAACCTTGATGAATATGGAAATGCTCAAGTTCTTGAGAGAACGCACAAGCACTAGGTGTTATCATCGGTACTAACTGGGATTGCTCCTAGTCTCTTCGGTTATGCTATAACCTTTCAACAATGGATTCACTCTCTACTAATGGGGTTCCTCCCCAGTTACCAGAATCATTCCCAGCATTTGCATTCGTTCCCAGCTTGCACCGCCAATGTGCCATTCTTCCATGGGCTCCATCCATTCCTGATGATAATCAAAAATCATCCGTTGCATTGTCTTCAACAAGGTAATCCACATCATCCATACTCTTCCGGGTATGTCACTCATCCGGACTCCTTCAATTGAACGATTATGATTTGCCTTAAGCTGGTATAAAGAGCTTCAATGATCCTTGAATCAAAGGTAATTCTTTTTGCTACTTAAGGGATGATTCTATGAGCCACTTCCTGTAAGGTGTCTCGTTGTCGTATCATGGCAACTCAACTCCTCGCTACGTTGACAACCAATCACCACCTTCTTAAGTGTGGAATTGTTGTCCACCTAGTGAACCTTCGACATATGTTCCACTCCATTCCTTTAGATGAATGCTTCGTATCTCAGCTCGAGAGATGTTTCTACGTCTCACTCCGTGAGTTGATCTTGTGACCATTAAGATGATCCTAAGTTGCTCGAACCTCAGGAAGATTGATTCTTCTAAATTCTCCCTTTCTACTCGTTTTCATGTTGGATGTAGTTCTCAAAGCAAGAAGTCGAGATCAAGGTGATGCAATGAATCAACATCCTCGAGGAAGACATCTGGATCGTGAAGATTGTGTTAGCTTGTGTCCCTTTGTCTTCTTACCTCACGACTTGAATCTCTGGACGAGATTCTTGTTTAGTGGGGGTGAGTTGTCACATCCCTAGTTCTATTAATGCCTAGTGCTAGCATCTGGTGTTGGATCATGTTTAAATTTTAGTTAAACCTGAAATGGGGATTGCCTAAACCCTAGCATTAAAGGAATTCCCTAGGTTCAACCAAATTATTTCCAGTAAATCCAAATGGCTTTAAAAAATGTTCATCATTCTTGGAAAATGCTGGAAACAGTAACCAGAGGTGATGCACATTTTTCCATGACATATTTGGGCTCTGGATTAAATCATACTCTATTTGCATTTGGGCATTTAAATGCTATTAAATATTTTAAATGCTCAAATAATCATAAACTAAAATGTTTACTGTAGGATATATTCCCAACAGTGATCATGAGTAGTTCCATGATTTTTGTAAGTGTCTAAGTATTTTTAATAAAGCCCTAAAGATTACAGAAAAATGGAAAACTGAAACAACAAAGAGAGAGAGAGAGAGAGAGAGAGAGAGAGAGAGAGAGAGAGAAAGGAACTTACCTGGGCTTACCTCACCTGTGCAGCCACCTGGCGGCCCAAGTGGCCGGCCCAGCCCACCTGCCCCCTCCCCTGTCGTCTTCCTCCTTTGCCAGCAGGATGGGCGCGTGGCCGGCGCACGCAGGCGCGCCCCTGCCACCTCCTGCTTCGCTGTGTCGACGGCTCCTTCCCCCCAACCCCGTGCCAGGAGACGTGGACGAGGTCGTGCCGACCTCCCCTTCTTCCATGGCCATTTTTCCCTCTCCCTCTTTGTTCTTCGCCCAAACAGAGAGCCGCCGCCGCCGTTCGCTGCCACCATGCCCACCATGCTCCTCTCGCCTCCGCGTGTAGTCCACGAGCTCCGCCGTCATCCGCTACGCTGTCCCCGCCGATCCACGCGACTGGAAGGCCCTCGGAGTGCCGCCATCGATGTCATCTTCATCCTCGGGTCCCGACGATCGCCGCCGTGATTCCGCCGCCGTCCGAGCTTCCCCAAGCACACTGGCCATCCCTACGGCACCGCAGTGAGCCCCCGAGCATTTTCCCCCTCTCCCCGCGGTCAACCCCTCCCTCTAGCCGCCTCCTCCACCGGAGCCGAGACGCTCCGCCGCACGAGCTCGTCGCCGGCGTGGCCCCGGTGACCAACGGCCCCATGTGTGCGATCGTTGTGCTTGTCACATTGCGTAGAGGCTCTTGAGCGCATTAGTTCATGCGTTTGCACGCTGCAGTCGCGTTTCCGTGCACCCCCGAGCTCCGGCCGCCGCCGCGCTGCTCGCCGGCGTCATCTCCGGCCACCCCCGCACACACTGCTTGCTCCATTAGATGCGCGCGAGCTCCAGCTAGCCATAGAGACCAACCGCGGCTCAAACCGCGGCCTGTAGGAGAAACCCGAGCCACCCCAGTGCGTCCCCGCCGCGTTTTTGGTCGTCACCGGCGACACTCCGGCGAGATGATGTGGCACCGTCATTGGTGGCTAACGACGGCACTAACTAACCCCATAGCTCACTGCGGATGGGCCCCAGAGGTCAGTTTGACCTGGCCACGTCACACGTTGATCGACCTCACACATCAGTATTGACTTGGCGGCGTGTGCATTGACCCGACCCCACTCATCGACCTTTAATCGGTGTCACCGATGGACTCCACTGGTCAGGTTTGACCTAGACCGCTGCTGTTGACCTGCTGAGGTCAGCATGACGTAGTGCTGACGCTGTAATTGTTTTCTGGGATTTTAAATAAATTAGAAATGATTTATTTAATTCAAAAAATATCAAAAACTTCTAAAAATCATATAAAATCAACCGTAAATCCAAATGAGACAAATTATATATGAAAAATGATCAGAAAAATCCATTCTATCCATCTGTACTAGTTTAATGCATGTTTAAACAAGTTAACTTGCTGTTTAGTGCAAAACATGATAAAGCACTATTTAAGATCAGAAATGAGTTCGAACTTTGAATCTTTGGTTCAAAATAGCTCAAACCCATCTGGTTGTAGTTGCATTAGCCCAACACACTCATTTTTACCATGTCATGATCATGCATCATATTGTGCATTGCATTGATTGTGTTTCTTTCTCTATGTTGCCGGTATTTGTCCCCTCTCGATAGACGTGGTTTCGACGATGAGATCGATGACACCGATGAAGAGCTATAATATCTTCAGAAGTGCCAGGCAAGCAAAACCCCCTTGTTCATTCCGATACAATCCCACTCTCTCGCTCCTGCTCTCTTTTACTGCATTAGGACAACAACGATTCATCTGTTACTTGCTGCGGTAGCTGAACCCCTTTATCCTCTGCATGACCTGTCATTGCCACAGTAAATAGATGAAACCCACTAGCATGAGTAGGAGTTGTTTGAGCCCTGTTGTGCCTACTCATTCATGCTTGTTTGTCATGCCTGCTACTACTTAGAGTTGTGTCAGGTCTGATTCATCGGGGATGAATTGGAGGTGTGCGAACATGTCCTACTGTTGAGAGCTAAGTGTGTGAACACGATTTGGTAAAGGTAGCGATGAGAGGCCATGTAGGAGTACATGGTGGCTTGTCTCATTGAAACCATCCTCAGGAACTGAGTTCTGTGTTTGTGATCCATGAACAACTACTACCATGCATTGGGCCCGAAACCAATGGACCCTCTCGACTTATTAACTGCCCTTGCCCTCTGTCCAGGAGTTGCAACTAGTTTCTGGTCTTTGTAGGATATGTGTTGGAGGCCGTGCGTAGCGCTGACCCTAGGGGTGGGCTATGATGCGGTAGATACACCGTGGCACGGTGTACCGGGCGCCCGTTTGGTGTCTCGGGAACCCTACACACATCGTTTGGGGCTGTGAGCAAAACTCCAGCCGGATCTCCTCGCGGATGGAACCCAAATAGGCGATAAACCTGGACTAGAGACTTGTGTGGTTAGTCAGGTCGTGGCCGACTCCCTCGCCAGGCTTCCACTTGAAGGTTGCCGAGATACACGACGTGTACATGGTGGTAAGTGGCGAGAGCGTGTGTGAAGAAGTACACCCCTGCAGGGTTATAAATGATCTATTCGAATAGCCGTGTCCGCGGTAAAGGACTTCTAGGTTGCCTATAACAGTTCATAGACAAGTGAAAGTGGATATTCTAAAACTCGCAAGATAAGCGTGAATGCTATGGATGGCCTTCTCGTAGGTAGACGGGAGCGGATCCATAGTGGTGTATTGATATGGTGAATATGTGGACTCGTGTGCGCCACCTCAAAAGAGTTACTTGCAGTAGTAGTTCAGGATAGCCACCGAGTCAAAGCTGGCTTGCTGCAGTCAAAACCCCACCACCCCCTTTGTTGATAATGATGCATATGTAGTTAGTTCTGATGTAAGTCTTGCTGGGTACATTTGTAATCATGTCTGCCTATTTTATGTTTTGCGGAGAGATGTCAGTCTCGCTAGTAGTTCCGTGTGGACTTCGGCTTTTAGCTTGTTACCTCAGCTACGATCTTGTGCCCTCGGCAGGATCATGTAGATAGTCAGGCTTCTAAGCCTTTTCCATTTGTAGATGTCTGTACTCAGACATGTTAAGCTTCCGCTTGTGCTTTGACTTGTATGCCCTGAATGTTGGGTCGTGATACCCATGTTTGTAATATCTCGCTCCTCGGAGCCTAATGAATAAATACTTGAGTCGTAGAGTTATGTTGTGATGCCATGTTGTATTTACACATATCGAGCATATTGTGTGTATGATTGAAATGCTTGGTATGTGTGGATCCGACAACCTAGTTGTTTTTCCTTGGTAGCCTCTCTTATGGGGAAATGTAGTCTTGTGCTTCCATGAGCCATAGTAGTCCGCCATGCCTGCAGACACCGAGTCCTGCTAGCCCAAAGACTACTGCTCTAGAACACTTGACTGGCCGGCATGTGATTCACTTCGCCGTTCTGTATACATCCCTTCGGGAAATGTCACGCCGGTGATATCCGGAGTCCTCGCTTAGCTCGCTACATTCGGGTTCCCGAGTCCTGTTAGCCCAAAGGTTACAGCCTCGTGATTCACACGCTGTCAATCGACATGCTCGATGTTGATTCATGTATGCCTGTCCCTATAAGTCAGTGCCACTTTGGGTTCACGACTAGTCATGTCGGCCCGGGTTCCCTGTCATATGAATCCTAGCAACACTGTCATATACGTGAGCCAAAAGGCGCAAACGGTCCCGGGCCATGGTAAGGCGACACCCGTGGGAATACCGTGCGTGAGGCCACAAAGTGATATGAGGTGTTACCGGTTGGATCGATGTGACTTGGAATCGGGGTCCTGACATAAGGGCAATATATCTCCTCGCTACTGCGAAACTAGTGCACCATCTTCTTCAGCGTGGAATTGTTGCCTACCAAATTGAGCAATCGCCATATGTTTTCCTTTCACTCTTGATGTGTTTCTTGTGTCTCGGCTCAAGATACATTATTTTTTCTCACTCCATGAGTTGATCCTGAGTTGCTCGATCTTTGAGAAGATCGATTCTTCTAGAGTTTTCCTTTCTTCTTGCTGTCATGTTGGATGGAGTTATCAGAGCAAGACGTCGAGACAACGATGATGATCGAATCAACATTCATATGAAGTGCAACCTGGATCGTGAAGATTGTGCTATCTTTGTGTCCCCTCTGTCTTCTTACCTCTCGTCTTGAATCACGGGACGAGATTCTTGTTTAGTGGGGGTGAGTTGTCACATCCCTAGTTCTGGTATCCTATGGGCTAGCTAGTCATGTGTTCCATCATGTTTAAATTGCATTTAAACTTGAAATGGGGATTGACCCAAACCCTAGCACAAATGAATCCAACTAGGTTCAAATAAAAATCATTTGCAATGAACCCAAAATGCCTTTAGAAAAGTTCATCATTTTTGAATTGGTCTAGAACCTCTGCCAAAAATGGTGCACATTTTTCTAGGCCACTTTGGATTTTTGAATTAATCCATGGAGTATTTGAATTTGGCCATTTAACTGCTATAAATATTTTAAATGCCCAATTAATCCTTAAAGAAGTTGAGGGCTGTTGGAAATATTCCAATATGTGCCCACAATTTATTCAAGGATTTATAAAAATGGTTTAGTACTTTTACTAAATCAAAACAGACAAAATAAAATAGAAAACAGAAAAATAAAAGAGAGAGACTCCTGTACCTGGCTTACCTGTCCAGCACTGCGCTGGCCTAGCCCACCAGCCATAGCGTCGCCTCCTCCCACCTCGTGCCAAAAGGACGCGAGGGCGCGTGCCCGGATTGTGTTGGCCACCTCCTCCCTCCTTGCCTGCCTGGCTCCTCCTCGACGCGCCTAGACGATGCCACGGAGACGCCCAAACTGCCCCGACTAACTCCCCTCTCTCCTGTGTCTACCTCCGCCTCCTTCCCTCTCTGCCGAGCTCCACCGAGCAACCTCGTCGCCACCTTTCCTCGTAGCCATAGCCAGAGCCACCCCCCTCGCCTGCGCCCCGAGCTCTGCCGTGCTGCCCTCGTCTTCTACGTCTGCTCACACGACCGGAAGAGCCCCGACGCGTCGCCCCCGAACCCTTCTTCCTCCTACGGCCGCGGAGATCGCCGGTGACCCCACGTCATCCCCAGCCCCTCCCCTAGCTCGCCGATATCTTCACTGCAACCACTGTGAGACCATGCCTCGATTCCCCCCCCCCCCTCAATTTCCTCGTTTACACACCGTAGCACCGCCCGACGAGCAGCCGAAGCCGCCGTCGGCCATTGCCGACGAGCTCGTGGAGCACCGCATTTGCTGCTTTGCTGCTTGTTTTGTTCGCTCGCTTGCTCTAACCCCGCGCTCGCGTCACCACCGCACTCCGTCCGGCGCCTCACTCGCCGCCGCTGCTGCTACCGACCACCCCGCGACCCGCTGCTGCCTCCACTGGATGCGCGGGATCATGGGCTCCCACCTAGTGCCTCAGCGCACCCCAGCCGCTGCCCCTAGCACCGCTCCGACGAGGCACCGCCACTCGGTTGGTCATCGCCGGCTTAATTCCTGCGGGCTAACGTGGCAGTTTAGCTTAAGTCTAATTACCCAGTCTAACTAAGTCCGAGACGCTGACTGTGGGCCCCGGCCCTTCTAATTACTTCTGTAAGGATTTAACTAAACCCTGTTAGCCACTGTGTCATTGACATATGGGTCCCACCAGTCAGGTTTGACCTGGACCGGGTCAGTTGACCTGCTGATGTCACTGTTCAGTTTGCTGACGTAGTAAAGCTTTTCTGGCATTTTCAATAATCAGGAAATTCCAGAAAATGCTATAAACTTAGAAAAAATCATAGAAACTAATCTATAGCTCCAAATGAAATAATATATATATATATATATATGAAAAATGATCAGAAAAATACAATCTATCGATTTGTAGAATGTCCATGCATGTTAGAACAACTTATGACTACTGTTTAGGGAAAATCAAATAAATGGCATATGAACATTAACATAAGGAGTTGAATTTGAACCTAGGGTTCAAATCAACTTCATTTGAATCATTGTTAGTTGCATTAGCTCTAATCACAGCATAATGCCATGCCACATTCATGCATCATATTGTTGCATTGCATTGATTGTGTTCTTTGTTGTTTGCCGGTGTTTGTCCCCTCTTAGTAGACGTGGTTCCGACAATGAGTTCAATGACACTGATGAAGAGCTATACTATCTTCAAAAGTGCCATGCAAGCAAAACCCCCTTGTTCATTCTGATACAACCCCCTTGGCGCGTAGGGGTCCTCTTCGTCACTACTCTTTGACTGAGCGTCCTCGGGGGGCGGCGACTCCTCGACGGCGCGTGGGCAGATTGGCGGCACCATGGCAGAGCTTTGAGAGAGAGAGAGAGGGCGAGTGAGGGGAGGAAGTAGTTGAGAATGTAGGCGGGACAACATGAGCAAGGGATTATTTATTGGCGGTCGGAATCTAGATCGACGGGAATAGTACACACGCCGGTCGCCGAAACTTACAAGTACTATAGTTTGAAATACACACGATTCTCGCATTAGAATCCGTGTGTGAACATAATAGCTGAGGGTTTCCAATATAGAACCGTGTCCGATTAATAACCCCCGCCATTCACCTTCCAAACCTCGAGGCGCGAAATAGAGTGCCAATCGTGTGGGGGTGGTTGTCTTGCCAGATCTTTACATTTTCTTTTTTGAACACCAGATATTTACATCGTCTGAAGATTTTCTAACTCGCACTCAAGTACACAAAAATATGATTTTTTAAATCGTTATGGTTAGCCGTTGCTTGTATATCTAGTTCTAATTTTAATTACGGTCATTAAATGGCTAGAAAATCACTTAAATGTCTTTAAAAGGTCAAATGACCCCTGAAATTTTCCAAAGTTTGACATGCTAGTTGTATGAGTGCATGTTACACGTAGAAAAAATGTGAAGGCCGTAAGAGGAAGCTATCTCCCGTTCTTCATCAAACATGCATTGTTCCATCCCGGAACCACGAGCCTTCTAGTGAGTTGCTCCGGTTTGTGAGGGGTGTGTGTCCAAACTTTCGTCAAACATGCCAAAAAAATTACCGCAACAACTTGGTGGCATGACATTACATCAACCAAGGTTTCATATGTTTATGATATTTTTTATTTTTTTTTGGAATTTAAATGCCATGGCACTCCATGCTTAATTGTGTCATAGCCATTAGACCAACATGTTTCAAAATTCCTTCCAATTTACCACACATGGAATTAAATCGCACACAAGTACACAAATATGATTTTTCAAACTGTTATGGTTAACCGTTGCATGTACACATCTAGTTCTAATTTGAATTACGGTCATTAAATGGCTAGAAAATCACTTAAACGTCTTCAAAAGGTCAAATGACCCCTGAAATTTTCCAAATTTTGAAATGACAGTTGTATTAGTGCACGTTACACGTAGAAAAAAATTGAAGGTGGTAAGAGGAAGCTATCTCCCATTCGTCATCAAACATGCATTGTTCCCTCTCGGAACCACGAGTCTTCTAGTGATTTTCTCCGGCTTGTGAGGGGTCTATGTCCAAACTTTCGTCAAACATGCCAAAATATTTACCACATCATCTTGGTGGCATGACATTACATCAACCAAGGTTTCATGTGTTTTTGATATTTTTTATTTTTTTGGAATTTAAATGGCATGGCACTCCATGCTTAATTGTGTCATAGCCGTTGGACCAATATGTTTGAAAATTCTTTCCAATTTACTGCACATGGAATTAAATCGCACACAAGTACACAAATATGGTTTTTCAAACCGTTATGGTTAGCCGTTGCATGTACATCTAGTTCTAATTTGAATTACGGTGATTAAATTGCTAGAAAATCACTTAAAGGTCTTCAAAAGGTCAAATGACCCATGAAATTTTCCAAAATTTTACATGACATTTGTATTAGTGCATGTTACACGTAGAAAAAATTTGAAGGCCGTAAGAGGAAGCTATCTCCCGTTCGTCATCAAACATGCATTGTTCCCTCTCGGAAGCACGAGCCTTCTAGTGAGTTGCTCCGGTTTGTGAGGGGTGTGTGTCCAAACTTTCATCAAACATGCCAATTTTTTTACCACATCATCTTGGTGGCATTAAATTACATCAACCAAGGTTTCATGTGTTTCTAATATTTTTTAAGTTTTTTGGAATTTAAATTCCATGGCACTCCATGCTTAATTGTGTCATAGCCATTAGCCCAATATGTTTGAAAATTCCTTCCAATTTACTGCACATATAATTAAATCGCACACAAGTACACAAAATATGACTTTTCAAACTGTTATGGTTAGCTGTTGCATGTACATGTAGTTCAAATTTCAATTACGGTCATTAAATGGCTAGAAAATCACTTAAATGTCTTAAAAGGTAAAATGACCCCTGAAATTTTCCAAAATTTGACATGACAGTTGTATTAGTACTACAAAATTTTGTCGTACATTTAAAACACCACCCGTTGCCACTTCACTCCAAATTCGTCTTTCACAGCTGATAAAAAACATCTACAACATCACACACAGTTGTTTTGTAGGAACAGTTTGCGATGAAAATTTCTGGGTCTATTTAAGTCTTCCTCCTTAAGCTTCGCCGGCTTGTCTACTCAAGTGTCGGCAACCCTCGAATCCACAAATCCCGATCCTCATTCCGGCACCCCATTCTTGCAAAGAAGACGCAATGGAAACGTTTCGTGAAGGCCCGGACAATGGTCGCATCCCCCCCACCCGAGCGCCGCTACCTGCGCCGGGAGCGCGGCCGCCTATGCCGAGAGTGTCGCCGCATCCGCATTGAGCGTGGCCGCTTATGCTGAGAGGGCGTCTGCGGCAGCCGACAGGGCAGCTGTAGCAGCCGAGACGGCTGCAACTGCTGCTGTGACTGCGGCTGCAAACTCCGGGAGCGCTCGAGCTGCCATCCGTGCCGCCGATGTCGCCCTGTCCCGGGTCGAGGCCATCCACGCCAAGATATTCCAGGCCACCTCAGAATCCAACATGCAACCCATGTTTGAAAATGTGGTGGTGGCCACGGAGCACCTGCTTTCTCATGAGGTCGCCGGGTGGGAGCTGGAGATGCAGGAGGCGGCGGAGATCGAGGAGCGCCGGGAGGAGGAGTTGCGCGTGGCCGAAGTCAAGGTAGAGAAGAGTCTTTCTGTCGAGGAATTGGTGGTGGAGTACCAAGGCGAGCTCTAGCGCAACCAGTACTATGAGTACTACAACCTTGAGGGCGGCGCCGAGGAGGAGGACGCGGTCGACTTCAGCAGGGGGACGCGGATTCCACCAACGGCGGCATGTCGCCAGGACAAGTCATCGATGTCTCATCTCAAAACGGCGATGCATACGCCGGCGCGGTGGCGGATTTATTAAAATTGTGTGTACTTAGAGCAATGTTTAGGTCAACTGGTTCTGTTTAATTACTAAAATTGCTCGATTCAGTAAGTGTGGACTGTCTGCTGTATGCTCTTTTGTGTGCCCAAATTAGCAAGCGATGTTAAATCATGCAATGACGTACTCGGGGAAATTTCCACCAAAATTTTAATTATCAAACTCATCCCATGCTCGTAAAGCATAAGAATCGTTTGCGATGCACACAATCATTCAAAGTGAATCGTGTCCGACGGCACCGTGCGCAAAGTTTCCCTCCACATTTCCAAAATTTTGGCCTACCGCCAAAATATCTACCCCGCCCCTCCCCCCTTCCCCACCCCCTTTTCTCCCCGACCACAAGTCACATTTCCCCTATTTCCTCGTTCCTTCCTTCCTTCCTAAGCTATCGCCGCTTCCTTGCTTGCTTCCTCGCTCTCGCCGTATCGCATCCTACCGATGGTGTCGCCATGGTCTTCTTCAAAGACCTCTCCAGTGGTTCCTCCTTCGACGATGACTCCTTCACTACCCGGGTATGCCTCTCTTCTCTCCACGGGCTATGACTTGGAATGAAGGATTTTTACCCGGTGGTCGATTTGAGTCATTTCTTCCTCTTGTAGCTCCCTAGGACCATCAGTGGCAACGAATGGAGCAGGGTTGCTGAAGGTCTATCTGCTCATTGTCACCATCAGTCTCCATGCGTGAAGCTAGTTCTGTTTGAATCTATGGACAACGGGAGGAAGTTTCTGGCATATGCAGAGAAGGTTAGACCCTCTTTCGTTGTTACAAATCATTTGTTATATGTGATTAAGAAACTTTTATGGTCCCAAACCATTCATACCACACATTCAACCAAAAGCATCCTAAGACAGTGTCACCGTTTGTACCTAGTATGTAAAATTGTTGCCATCTCATCAGCGGTGCCATTAGAAAATTATTTGGCACCGCTTCAGCAGTTTGTGCAGCCAACTTCGGTCCACACATACGAGCAGCCAAGCAGTAAAATACTAAATCTTCATGGCATGAAGGAATTGGGCATCGGAGCAACTAGCTGCTCCGGAGTCCGGGTCCCTGATTTTTTTCGGTCAAGATCGGCTCGCCAAAGGTGGCATCAGTGCGAGATGTAGCAACAGTTGTCTTTACACCAGTTTTGGCATACATAGTGGACGGCCTTATTGCTATTAGTTATATGTTACTAAATTTGTGCATGTACACACCTGTTAGTATCAATTTGCTGTCATCCAAACACTGTCGCTATGCTGTTGTAGTTATATTTACCTTCATCATAAAATGTTCAATTTGTTATTTATTGTACATGAGTACGAACTTGTAGCGTTGTCGCAGCTAATTATAGCTTCTGATTTTTCAAAATTTGGTTGTTGTCTCAGTAGCAATTAATTCATTTGCATGTTGATCTTTCTGAGAAGATATGTCATAATTAACATGTTTCTTCATATTTTCAAAACAAGCATTGGTGATTTTCTATGTTGCTATAAACCCATTTCCCCTACAATTGTTACTGATCTAGTTTTAAATATTATAGGATGAACGGAAGTGTTCTTACGTGGAGTGGGTTGATCAAGAGTGGCCACAGCCTTTGAAGATGTGCCTAGCAAAGCTCTGGAGCATGTATGTGGAAGAGAACAAAGGTAGGCCGAGGGAAAGTTTTGTCAATGCTGAAGAATATTTGAAGATACAGGATAAAAAGTAGAAGGTGGAGAATGAGCTCAGATTTTTTAAATCAGACTTTGCTAAGATGGTGTTGGCGAAGGAGGAGGCACTTTCCCAGTTGGCCAGTGCAAAACATGTTCTTACTGAACTGAAAGCAGAGGTGGATAAGACGAGCCTTGATGATCTCGATTAGGGAAATGAATATATTGTTCTAATATTGTTCTTATGAAGTTAAACTAGCTATATGTGATATTGTGCTGTTTTCAGGTAGCTATCAACTGTGATGTTAAAATATATTTATGTGCCTGATATGAAATTGGCAAAAAACTGTTCGATATGAAATGTGAATTTGCGTAATACTGGAATTATTAATTGTAAACTAATAAACCCACTAAATGTGTCATGGAACTTTGCAAACGGTTCTAGCAGTAAAAGCGCTTGTGTTGGATAGCCCAATGCCACACAGTTTTCTTCATCAAATCTTGTGTGATGTAGTTGATAAAATCAAATGGTTAACCAAGGCAGAGCGTTTGTGATAGTTGCACCTATCACACATGAGCCAACGAATAAACGTGTGTGGGATGTACATATGAGCAGAAACGTTTTCCCTGGATTGACTGTGTGGGATGTACATATGAATGTAAAAAATTTCCCTGGATTGACCGTGTGGGATGTACATTCGAAAGAAAATGTTTTCCCTGGATTGACTGTGTGGGATGTACATACGAACGGAAACGTTTTCCCTGGATTGACTGTGCGGGATGTACATAAGAATGGAAACATATTGCTTGGATTGACTGTGTGTGATATACATTCAAACGGAAATGTTTTTCTGGGATTCACCATGTGGGATGTACATACGAACGAAAATGACTGGGTTTCGATGCCTCGCCCGATCGCACGAGCTCATTTTGCCCCAGCCTGTGTCCCAGGAGGGCCTATCCCCGACGGTTTCTGGGACGTGTGGGAAGGACCCCCCTATTGCCCACACTCACTTGGCGACAGATCCAAATATCATCGCGGAAAGGGGTTAAAACCCGTTTGTATAGCACCGACGCGTACAAGTGACCATTTTTGTCGGGAAATTCATCGATGTGAGTATTTTTGAATTTAGTTCCATTTTCACTTCTGACATGCTTAATTCGCACATCATATTCATTCTGGGCCTTCTTGGCGAATGTTTTGAAGATATCTTGGGTGTAGGTTTTGTCTTCGAGAAAGAATACCAAAGTGTATCGGGAGAAATCATCAATAATAACCAGGCCATAATGACTGCCACCTGCCGGTGCAACAAACATGTGCCCTTGTTGACCGACTTATACACAGGCGTGCTAACAACGCATGTCTGATCACAATCATATAAAGCAAGGCCAAGCCAGAGAAACTGCTCTTCGTGAGATCAAGGAGAGGATCAAGAAGACCAAGTTAACTTGCAAGGAAGCAAGGCATCACCTTGCGAAGGCCTCCCTTGCCTGGCGGAAGAGCCCGGCTAGGTCGAGGCCACCCGAAGGACGAGTCCAAGATTGCCCCGGCAAGCTTGCCAGGACAGCCAAGGGCAGGAAAACCTGCCAAGACACCACTGCTCCACCGCACAGCAACGCAAATCACATGTCAATGCGGTGTCGAGCCTCAATATGATTAAACGGTCTCCACTAAGCACATGGCAGACCATTGGAAGACATATTACAATTATTTGACACTCGTCCAGAGGTGTGTCGAATAGATAAGCAGAAGAGGATTAAGCGGCACGACAGGCTTGCATGGTTTCCCCTCCACATGACACCTAGCTGTGCATTTAATGCACTTTGTCCTAACTGCCATAGTTAGCTACGATAACACCGTTAGCTATCTAATCATTAGATAATGACTATTTTGCCTATGTTGTTACCCCTTGAGATATAAAAGGAGGTCCAAGGCAAACTAGAAAGGGATTCAGACCCCCTCGCACTTGTACGCGTGTAGCTGCTTCCCCTAAGGCCACCTTGCTGGGCTCGAGCGTTGCGTGCTGTTGTGTTCCACCATCCAATCCATCAAAGGCAGGAGTAGGGTTTTACGCCTCACGGCGGCCCGAACCTGGGTAAAAGCCTCTAGTGTCGTAGCTATCGTACTGCCCCCATGGCTTATGCTCTTTGTGCAACATGCTCTCCCCATTGCCGAACCACAAGGGGCTCATGTTCCCATAGGTGATCATGTCAACCCATGGCATCTTTGGCGCGCCAGGTAGGGGGAATAGCTTGTGTGAACCCGAAGTTGTGGCCCGCGTGTCGATCTTCATCATCGTCTTCTTCATCATCAGTTTGTTCATATATGATGCCCAAGAAAAAATCCGACGCATCAGCACATCCTGCCACTTTGAAGGCCCCTTAGCACGCAGCCACGGGCGCAATATGCACCACTACAGCATTGGGAGAGCCGGGTACTGCGGGCGACGCGACCAGTGCATGTGGTACCGTCATGGCGTCCCCCACAGTCGAAGCTAGGACTGGAAGCGCCGAAGGCGGACCCCATCATCCGCACTCATGCGAACTTGACCTAGAAGCTGCGGGGAGAGGGGATAGTCGGTCTCCACCTCCTCGCCGCACAGCGGGTGTAGCCATCGCAGCGATGCCTGCTCTGGTGCAAGTTGTGACCCTCCAGTTCTGCCCACCACGGGCGCAGCCACCGGATGCACTCCTGGCCCGGTGAAAGATAGGCAAGGCGAGGCGCTGGACAAGGCTGCTGGCTCCCAAGCGCGGCCTCCCGATCACCAAACTGTCTTGGCGACCGGTCCGCGATGGCAAGAACACAACGACACTTCTGCGGGAACCACCAGCAATCAAGCGACATTGCGGTCTTCCTCGTCAGCAGTGCCGATTATTGCTATGGAAGCCATGGCGCGGGCCCAACTCCTACTAAGATTCCCACCGGCAGCGGATCAAATGGACGAGTGGAGGGCCACCTACCAGAGTTTGATCGGCTTTGCGGAAGCTGGAAAATCATAGCGGTCAGAGCCATCACGGCACCCGTGAAAAGCAACAACAGCCTGGGCTGATGGCCGTGTTAAGGGAGCCACACTAACGGTGCAATCCCCTCCACGACAGCAGACATAGGGGTGACCACAGGAAGACCAGCGCACCGACGAGCCCGCGAGACGTTGATGGCCTCGTCTGGCCCACAAACCTGTCATGATCAATGGCGAGTTATGGAAGACCGGCGGAAGGAAGAAGCATGCATCACTATAAAGAGACACCATGAAGCACGCCGTTAATCCGACAGGCGCAACGGCCCCGACGATGACGAGCCCACGCCCGACGCTGGCAGGTACCTACCTTTCAAGGTTGGATGCCCTGCCTTCACACATGAGCTACGACGGGTCCGATGGCCGTCTTCCCGCGTCTTCAAGACAGAACAACTTGAAAAATATTATGAAAAACTAAACCCAGAAGAATTTCTAAGCATCTACAGAATCGACGTTCATGCCGCCCGGGTAGGGATGATAAGGTGTTCGCCAACTACTTCCCTTTCGAACTCAAGACAAATGTGAGGTAGCCGCTAGTGCACTTACTAGAGAACTCCATTTCGTCATGGGCTGATTTGTGCAATGAGTTTGTTGGCGCCCTCAGGGGTGGCCGCCAAGAGCCCGGACGGCCCAGTGATTTGCAAGTCCTTCCATAGAAGGAAGGAGAGAGCTTGCGAAAGTACATGCAGAGGTTCAGTCAACTGCACCGCAACATTCCAGAGATACATCCAGCAGCTGTTATTGTGGTGTTCAATTGGAACGTACGCAACAGGAGGATACTTTCCAAAATTAACGTCCAGCTGCCCAAACCGTCAATGAGTTGTATACCCTGGCGGATAAGTGTGCTCGGGCTGATGATGGAAGGTGACTCCGCGTGGAGGAGGATGGTGTTGAGGTTGATTCAGATGATGACGACGAGGCCACTAACCCAAAGAGGAGAAGCTAGAGGTGCAACAGGAAATGCAAGGATAAGTCAGTATTGGCCGCTGAGAGCTCTGGCGATCTCGGCACCAGCAAGAAGGCCAAAACCAAAGCTACCGGCAAGGAAGCTACCATGTGCGTTGATTGGTGGGAGGCCGCAGTGGCAGAGAAAGCTGGGAAATCCGATGGGCCATACTGCAAGATCCACCGCACTAAAGGGCATGATCTTCAAGAGTGCCATCAGGTTGAGGAGCTTGTTAAGAAGCAAAAGGTTGAGTATGAGAAGTGTGACAGAGAGATAGAGACCAATAAAGTACTGGCGGGACGGGTCATGGTAGCAGGGGAGGCCGCCGCGGCATGGCCCCGCGGCAGAAGGAAAAACCTGCTAGAGGCTGTGAGAAGAGAGACGGAGATGACGACAGTGATGAAGGGGATGAAGAAGAAACTAGCGAGCAAGAATTCCAGAAAGAAATCAAAGCCCTCTGTGTTGATGGCGGTGCATCTTTGCACTCCTCTCACCGGCAGCTCAAGCCATGGGTGCGTGAAGTCAATGCCATGGAGCCGACTGTGGATTCCTTGAGGCCACTCAAATGGCCCTACACGCCTATCATCTTCGACAAAGAGGATCACCCTGACCGCACTACTGGCCTGGTGTTTGCCATTGTTGGTTTCTCCAATACGCAACCTCAAAGTCACATAGATGCTAGTTCATGGCCGGGCTTGGTTGAATCTGATCTTCCCTTAGAGCACCTCCAGCCGTTGGCTCCCCAGGGGGCGCCTAAAATCGCCGCCTGGGGGTGAGCCGGCGCAAAAAAATGCCCTGGGCGCGAATTAGTCCCCAGCCGCCGGCCCCAGGGCCGCCCCCAGACTCGTCTAAATTTTTTCAAAAAGAAAACGTTCGGCAAAGTTCGGCTAAAGACGTCTAAATTTCGGCAAACTTTGGCATATATTAGACATGTTCGCAGCTTTTTACATAGCAAATATATTTTAAAAAGGAACTGGCTAAACGTGGAGTAGTCTCCGTCATTGCTGCCATCCTCACTAACGTCGTCATCGTCGGCCTTCTCCTTGACGCGGCCGTCCCTGGTGGACCCCTGACCGGCGTCCCCAACGCGGACTGGTGGCAACGGCGCGTCGCCGTCATCGCTGTCTTCGATGACGACGACTCCTCCTTCGTTGCGGCCCCGGTGGCGCTGCTCGAACCGCCGCAGGGTGGCGCACTGGTGCTCCCTCGCCATCTTTAGGGAGTCCTTGCGCGCCCATTCCTGGGCCGCGTCGTCATCGAGCTCCACGTCGCCGTGCTCCGTCTTCACAGCGGGGAGACCAGGCTCCGTTTTCATCGGTGTGAGCCCCGGCTCAGTCTTTGGCTTAATGAAGCACGGAGGAGCCGACGAGGAGGTGCCCTGGCCGCGCTCCTTGATGACGATGTCGGTGCTGCGAGTGCGCCGGCCGAGCGGCGTCTCCGCCGCGGGCTCGGCCTTGACGCCGAGCAGCGCCGCAGAACCGGAGGAGTGGGAAGAAGAGTGCGAGGAGGAAGACGAGGAGGAGCCGAACCTCCTGGGCATCCATTGCCCGGCGCATCGGCGGTGGGTTGTGGTGGCCACCTCACCGGGGGAGGGTACACCAGCGGCGGGTTGTTGCCACCCTAAAGGTGCGTCAGCACGCCCTCGAGCGTGCGGCCGGGGACGCCCCACCACAGGTGGCGCCCCTCACTGTTCTTCATGCTGCCCACCACCGGTGCCCCGTGGGTGGACACCAGCCTCTGCTGCTGACGGCACTCGAAGTACGCCGTCCACGCCGCATGGTTGTCGGTGGCGTACTAGGGCAGGGCGAGCTGCTCATCGGTGAGGGAGGAGCGCATGATCTCTACCCAGGCAGCGAAGTAGGGCGCGCGCGCCATGGCGTCGGGCATCGGGGTAATTGGCACTCCCCCGTTGCTGAGCCTCCACCCCGTTGGCCCGACGCGCATGTCTGGCGGTGCCAGGATGTTGGCCTCAAACAGGAGCCATGACTCCTGTTCGCAGAGAGAGCGGCGGCAGAAGCCGTTGGCCGCGGCCTCGTCGCCGGGGAAATGTTCAGCCATCGGGAGAGGGAGAGGGAGGGCTCGGTGGCGGTGCACAGGAGAGGGAGAGGGAGGGCTCGGCGGCGGTGCACGGGAGAGGTAGAGCTCGGCGGCTAGGGCTGTTGTGGCCAAGGGCGAGGGAGGCCACTGGCTTATATAGGCGCGCCCGTGTGTACGCCGCGCCCGTGTGTACCCGTGCGCGGGAGGGGAGGCGTCGGCGCGCCGCCCGTGAGGAATCAATGGCAAGGCTAACCGGCGGCGGCAGCGCGGCAGCCTTGGCATTGATTCCCGCGAGAACCAAGGTGATGAGGGTGATGAAGCGCCCGTCTCGCTGACTCGGCGGGCCCGCGGCTGCTTTGCGCCAAAACAACTTCGCCCGGCGCCCACAGGAACCCCGGTCTGGCGGGTTGACCGGGTCCACCGGTGATTTCGCCGGAGACGGCGAAAATCGGGCTCCTGTGGGCGCAATTGGGTCGTTTTTTCGGTGCCGGCGTGAAAATATCGCCTGGGGAGGCCTTTCTAGGGGCGCGGCTGGAGATGCTCTAAGGTAATCAGCAAGCTGCAGACCACCGATGAGGAACTCAAGTTTACTAGCACCATCCAAGGAATCAACCTCGGCAGGAGCCGACCTAAGGGAAAGATTGCGCTCCCGGTACATTTGGCGGAGAATTGAACTACAGGACGGAGAGGGTTGTATTCGATGTTGTTGAACTTCCCTTGCCGTACAATGGGATTCTTGGTCATCCAGCTCTCGCAAAGTTCATGGAAGTGTCCCACTATGCCTACAACACTTTGAAGATGCCAGGGCCGATGGGTGTCATTTCTGTCCCATCAGACAAGAAAGAAGCACTCATATATGTGGATCAGATGTATCAAGACGCGGTACCTTCTGATGCTGCATAAGCCACAACTCCTGCCAAGGAAACGAAGAAGGGAAAGAAGGCTAGTATAGATGCCGGCGAGGCCTCCGGGAAGCGCGCCTCTTCGAAGTGCGCTGCACCCATCGATGACCTGCCAGAGAGTTCCACTAGCAAGAAATCCAAGGTTGCTTCACCTACTGTAAAGAAGGTCCCGGCAAGGCAGGATGGCGCTAATGGTATGTCCACCATCAGCGCCACCCTTGATGAAAAATATGAAAGCCCTCTCATTGCCTTCCTGCGGGCGAATGTCGATGTGTTTTCTTGGCAACCATCTGACATCCCCGGTGTTCACCGGGAGGTAATCAAGCACCACCTTTTTGTATGTCCTCATGCTCGGCCCGTCAAGTAGAAGGTCTGAAAACAAGCTTTGGGGCGGCAGCAGTTCATTGCCAAGGTGATCAAGAAGCTTGAAGCAGTTGGTATGGTCAGAGGAGTGTTGCATCCAACGTGGTTAGCAAACCCAGTGGTAGTGTGCAAGGCAAATGGCAACTGGAGGCTTTGCATTGACTTCACAGACCTGAACAAGGCTTGCCCGAAGGACCCTTCCCCCTGCCGTCCATCGATTAGATTATAGACTCCACATTCAGGTGCGATCTACTTTGCTTTTTGGATGATTACTCCGGATACCATCAGATATTCATGTCCATGGAAGATGAAGAGAAACCGCGTTCAGAACTCCATGTGTCACGTACTGCTTTGTACGCATGCCCTTAGGGTTAAAGAGCGTTGGTTCCACCTTTGCAAGAGCAGTACAAATTGGTTTTGAACCTCAGTTGCACAAGAATGTGGAGTATTACATGGATGATATAGTGGTCAAGAGCAAGGGTAGTTCAACGCTCATCCAAGATTTGGAAGAGACCTTTGAAAACTTGCGCAAGATCAATTTTAAGCTAAACCGTGAGAAGTGTGTGTTTGGTGTTCCCTCCGGCAAGCTCCTTGGTTTCTTTGTGTCTCAGTGGGGGATAGAGGCCAACCCAGACAAGATCAGAGCAATTGAGCAAATCCAAGCACCCAAGACTGTCGAACGTGCCTTGCCTTTCTTCAAAATCTTGAAGAAATCAGGTCTGATGAAGTGGACTCCAGAGGCAGAAGCAGCGCTGCGAGACCTGAAAGTATACCTTTCCTCTGCTCCCACCTTAGTCGCTCTAAAACCGCAAAAACCGTTGCTACTATACTTAGGGCGACAAATCAAGTGGTTAGTGCAGCATTGGTGGCACAGCGAGAAGTGGATGAGGAAGCAGCTACAGCAACTATCCCCTCCGGAGATGAAACTGAACCAGTCATGGCAGGATTGAACACATATCAGAGAGAAGCAGAGCAAGTTGCCGGGGCAGTCCCAAAACCACGGCAAAGAAGGAAGTGGTGCAACATCCAGTTGATACATCCATTTTGCATCATGCTTTTATATTGATATTTATTCCATAATGGGCTGTTATTGCACATTATGGTACAATACTTATGCCTTTTCTCTATTATTTTACAAGATTTACATGAAGAGTGAGAATGCCGACAGCTGGAATTCTTGACAGGAAAGGAGAAAATCTGAGAGACCTATTTTGCACAACTCCAAAAGTCTTGAAAATTTATGAAGAATTATTTTGGAATATAAAGAAATATTAGGCGAAGAAATACAAGAGGGGGACCCACTAGGTGGCCATAGGCCTAGGGGCGTGCCCCGAGGGCTTGTGGGCCCCCTGGCAGGTCTTCGGTGCACAAATTCTGCTATATGGAGGCTTTTGACTTTGAAAAAAATTATAAGAAAGCTTTTAGGACGAAGCGCCGCCGTCTCGAGGCAGAACCTGGGCAAAAGCAATCTAGGGCTCCAGCGGAGTTGTTCTGTCGGGGAAACTTCCCTCCCGGAGGGGGAAATCGAGTCCATCGTCATCACCAACGATCCTCTTGTTGAGAGGCGGTCAATATCCATCAACATCTTCACCAGCACCATCTCCTCAAACCCTAGTTCATCTCTAGTATAAGATCTTTGTCTCAAAACCTTAGATTGGTACCCATGGGTTGCTAGTAGTGTTGATTACTCCTTATAGTTGATGCTAGTTGGTTTATTCGGTGGAAGATCTTATGTTCAGATCCTTAATGTTATTCAATACCCCTCTGATTATGAACATGAATAAGCTTTGTGAGTAGGTACGTTTGTTCCTGAGGACATGGGAGAGGTCTTGTTATAAGTAATCATGTGAATTTGGTATTCTTTGATATTTTGATGAGATGTATGTTGCCTTTCCTCTAGTGGTGTTATGTGAACGTCGACTACATGACACTTCACCATGATTTGGGCCTAGGGGAAGGCATTGGGAAGTAATAAGTAGATGATGGATTGCTAGAGTGTCAGAAGCTTAAACCCTAGTTTATGTGTTGCTTCGTAAGGGGCTGGTTTGGATCCACATGTTTCATGCTATGGTTAGATTTATCTTAATTCTTTTTCATAGTTTCGGCTACTTGAGAGAGGTGTTAATAATAAGTGGGAGGCATGAACAAGTAAGGACAGCACCCAAGCACCAGTCCACCCACATATCAAATTATCAAAGTAACGAACGCGAACCATATGAGCATGATTAAAAGTAACTTGACAATAATTTCCATGTGTCCTCGGGAGAGCTTTGCTTTTTATAAGAGATTTTCTAGGCTTGTCCTTTGCTACAAAAAGGATTGGGCCACCTTGCTGCACCTTTGTTACTGTTGTCACTTGTTACCGTTACGAATTATCTTATCACATAAATATATGTTACCGATAATTACAGTGCTTCCAGAGAATACCTTCACTACTGGAATCTGGCATTTTGCCGTCTACCAACTCTTTGTCGTTTGTGAGCTAACGGCAAAGAGGTTCTTTGCCGTCCGCTTTGAGGAAATAGACGGCAAAGAAAGTGCTGATTGTAGAAAGGGTATTTTCCGTAATCGCTTCTTTTGCCGTCGGCCGGTGATGGCAAAGAGCAGTGGGCCACGAGAACGCAGCGTGGCTAGGTCAGCTTCTTTGCCGTCTGCTAGCGCACCACAAAGAGGTAACTACTTTGCCGACTGCTAGCGGACGGAAATGTTCCTCCTTTGTCGTCCGCTAGCGGACGGTAAAGAGGAGACGTGGGCCAGCCCTAAACGGTCGCCCACTTTGCCGTCTGTTAGCAGACGGCAAAGAAGGCCCACTTAACGGGTGGTGCCGTCATTGTCGTCGTCGTCGTCGTCTCTCTCTCTCTCTCTCTCTCTCTCTCTCTCTCTCTCTTTCTTTCTTTTTCTCCCTCCCGCGCGGCTGCCTCTCCCCTCCTGTCGCCACCGCCGCAGTCACCGCTGCCGGCCCGCCCCACCCCCCCTAACAAACCCCCCCCCCCCGCCCGCCCCCCCCCGGTAGGAGCGAGGCCCCCACAGGAGCCAAGACCTTGAGACCGCCTGCGCTCATCAGTACTCCACCCTCAAGGCCACCCTTGGCCCCATCGCCGGACTCCTCTCTTGCATCGCCCCGCCCCACTTCAGGACTCCTCCTAGCGGCCCCTGCGCCGCCCCGCCCCACCGGCCGACCTCACCGGAGCAAGGCTAGTTTTATTTCTATTTTTTTCCTGTTTTGTTTTAGGTTAGTGTTTAGTTTTAGTTAGTGCTAGGTTTTGTTTTAGTTAGTGCTAGGTTTAGGTTTAGTTTTGAGCTTTTAGATTTAGGTTTAGGCTTAGATAAATAGAAGAGGAAGAAGAAAGATGAAAACAAAAGTAGAAGAAGAGGAAAGAAGAAGAAGAAAAGAAGAAGAAGAGGAAAAATGAAAAGAGGGAGAAGAAGAAGAAGAAGACGAAGAAGAAGAAGAAGAAAAGAGGAAGAAGACGAAGAAGAGGAAAAGGGAGATGGAGAAGAAGAAGAAGAGGAGGAGGAGGAGGAGGAGGAGGAGGAGGAGGAGGAGAAGGAAGAAGAAGAAGAAGGAAGAAGAACAACAAGAAAGAGGAGAGGAGGAGGAGGAGGAGAAGAAGAAGAAGAAGAAGAAGAAGAAGAAGAAGAAAAAGAAGAAGAAGAAGAAGAAGAAGAAGAAGAAGAAGAAGAAGAAGAAGAAGAAGAAGAAGAAGAAGAAGAAGAAGAAGAAGAAGAAGAAGAAGAAGAAGAAGAAGAAGAAGAAGAAGAAGAAGAAGAAGAAGAAGAAGAAGAAGAAGAAGAAGAAGAAGAAGAAGAAGAAGAAGAAGAAGAAGAAGAAGAAGAAGAAGAAGAAGAAGAAGAAGAAGAAGAAGAAGAAGAAGAAGAAGAAGAAGAAGAAGAAAGAGGAGAGGAGAAGAAGAAGCCCGACCCCGACCACCGACACCCGACACCCTGACACCGCGACCACCGACACCCCGACCCCAACCCCGACCACCGACACCCCGACCCCGACACCCTGACCATCGACACCCCGACCCCCGACACCCCGACCCCCGACCCCCAACCCCGAACCCGACACCCTGACACCACACCCCGACCCCGACCCCGACACCCCGACACTCTGACACCCCGATCGACCCCGACACCCTGACACCACACCTCGACCTCGACCCCGGCGGGGTCATATATTTGTGAATTGTGAGTTAGGTCGTATATTTTTCAATTTTGTTATGCAAAACATCATATATATTTGTGTTGATTGGGTGGATTTAAATGTGCAGTTGTTTCGTTGCTGCGAGGGTGTGGTGTTTGACGACCTCCCCGTGCGTTCGATGAGCTCCGCCCCTGCATTCGTTGGTGAGAACAAATAACATCTCCTCCTCCCCCCTTCATTTGCTCTGTTACGGTCTTCGTGCCGATGAAACTTTCTAGCTATAGGTGTCAATCATCAGTATGCGTAACCACTATGTGTCTCCCGTTCGAAAAGGTTACATCTATATGCATGCATTTGCATATTTATAATCGTGATTCTTTCGAATTGTCCAACGTTATCCATGGACAGCCCGAGTATGTGTAGATTGGGTTCGTTTTCCCATATGCTCTGCTCCGGATCCGATGCAGAATTTCGTCAGTGCCTCCCTGTTGTTCTCTGGGTACACATCCTCTCTGCTTATTGCTGAGACATGTATCAGGAGAACAGCAGGGAGGTGCTGCCAAAAATTTTCGTCGGATCCAGAGCCGAGCATGGGAAAACAAACCCAATCTACACATACTCTGGTGGGATTAGGACCTATCTTTACCTATTAGGTTGTAGGTTGCATGAACGTAATAAAACCGACAAACTCCATTAACTGATGGATATGGTTTGCTTATTATGTATATATTTCTTGTGTGTCTAGTAGGAAGTCAATATGAGTGATCGTGCATGGATGTACACCGGTTACACTAGACAGAAAGTTTGGACCGAGGAATGGTTAACAAAAGCTAAAGGGTTTGTTAGAGCCGCATTTGCAAATGGCCAGAAATTTAGCTGGTGCCCCCGTGTCCGGTGTGACAACTATAATAAGAGGGACGAGCTTGAAATGAGTAAAGACCTGCAGAAGTTTGGTTTTACGCCTGGTTACATGGTCTGGACATTTCCTGGTGAGTCTGCCCAACGTGCCAGAGCCGAGGTGGTTCGTCGTCACACCGACGAGCATGGTACCATGATGGTCGACATGGTGCAAGACTTTGACGATGCTCGGGACTCGGATGAGGAGATGGAGGAATCTGCAAAGGCCTTCACTGAAATGCTGGAGTCCTCAAAACGTCCTCTCCACGAGCACGAAGCTTTGTCAGATGGATGCCATCTCACAAATAATGGCTTTGAAGGCTCAATTCAACTTGGGTAGAGAATGCTACGACGCGATGATGACAGTATTCGGACGATTTATGCCCAAAGGCCATGTGCTACCTGCAAACCTGTACCAGTCAGACAAAATCCTCCGTGCTCTTAAGATGCCCTATGAGAAGATACATGCATGTGAGGAAGGATGTGTCTTATTTAGGCTTCAGTATGAGTACTTGAACTATTGTCCCATTTGCAATTCTTCGAGGTATGTTGTGGTAGACAACGGTATGGGCGAGAAGACGCAGACCAAAATACCCATTAATGTTCTTCAGTATATGCCAATCGTACCAAGACTTCAACGTCTTTTCATGGTCGAAGAGACGGCCAGACAGATGACATGTCACAAAACGGGCAAAAGAACCAAACTAGATGCAGATGGGAATGTGATGATGGTGCACACATCGAATGGTGAAGCGTGGAAGCGCTTCGATGCATTACATAAGGAAAAAATGGTAGATCCAAGGCATCCTCGAGTCACCATCAGCACGGATGGGTTCATTGTGTTTGGTCAGGTGGCAACCCCATACATTTTTTGGCCCGTGTTTGTCATTCCACTCAATCTCCCCCCCCCCCCTCCGGGCAGATTATGCAAAGAAAGAACATTTTCCTGACGTTGATAATTCCAGGGCCCAACTATCTGGGGAAGAATATGAATGTGTACATGCAGCCGCTTAACGTCGGGGGTTGGGTGCGACATATGCAATGGATGGCTTATCATGGTGCGAGCGAGTAGAACGTCGCCGGTGACCGGAAGCGGGATGAGGCATAGACACGAACACCGACGCACTTTACCCAGGTTCAGGGCTCTCCTAGGAGATAATACCCCTAGTCCTGCTCTGATTACTATAGCCATGGTACTAATGATGCAAACTTGGTCAGGGGATCGTGACTACAGTCTCGCCGCCTGGTGGGGGATCACTGAAGCCACTCCGGGTCTTATCTGGTTAATGGTGCACGGGTCCTGAGGAAGAAACGGGCCGCCTGCTAGGAGCCGGCCTCCCTCGGGTTCGACAGTTGAGGCTTCCGCCGTCTTCCGGGCTCTTGCTGCCTGGTAGGGCCCGCCGTCTTCAGGCCATACCGACAGGCGGTCGTGCGAGCAGTGCTCCGCCTGACAGGAATGATGTCAGGGGCGGAGTGGCAACAGTGCCAGCCGGGCGGAGATCTCTGCATGTACGGAGCACTGTGGCCACGCCCGACCCAGGATACGGGGGGATGGGCTATACTGCAGCCTCACCCTGCCTTGTCATCTTAATGGGGGCACAGACTCTGAGGGCGCCATGGGCCGACTGCTAGGAGCTGCCCTCTCTGGAGGCCGCCTGCTAGGAGTCGGCCTGTCTTGGAGTCGCCTTCCTGAGCATGACCGTCTTCTGGCAGTCGGTCGTTTGGCCAGCCGGCCACCAGAAGGCGGCACTTTATCTTGACGTCTTGAGGGGCGCAGCCGGCCCCGATGTCTTGAAAGGTTCTGGGGCTCGGGTTAGGCTACCCATGGCCCATTACTCCGACAGCAGTCCCCGAAGCTGGTGAGGCGCTGCAGCTGAAGAGCCGAGGAGCCTCAACAGTTTCCTCCTCCGGGTGCTTTGGGTGGAAGCTTCATCCGACTCCTGGCAACCCGCCTGAGGGGAGTCGGCCATGTCCAGTCGGATTTATCTGGAATTTCAAGTGTAATGGAGGGAACTAGGTGGCGTGCTAGCTAAGCTTCTAGGCCCGCTGCCTGTCGTGGGAAGCCGGGCCAGCCTGCCAGCCCACGCGCGTGATCGGACGTGACTGCGGGCTGGGCTCGCCACCACCGGGCCTCGGCACGCGATCGGATCCGCTGCGGCCAAGGCGGGCGGTTGAGTTTCCCTGCGGAGTTACTGCGTGCAGTAACTCGTGCGGTAAAGGTGGGAGCGTGGCGTTGTGGGCACAGTTAATCCTACGATCCCACGCCCGCCCCTCGGCTTCATAGCCCGCAGGCTATAAGTAGGGGGAGGAGAGGGAGTGGCGGAGCACGCACGCCCCACCACCCCGTTCTTGCCTCCTTCTTCTTCCTCCCACCGCAGCGCCCCCGAGCCACGCCGGAGCGCTGCCGCAACTCGTCACCGTCGAGTTCGTCCACCCCGAGCCCTCTTTGCCCCACTCCAATCTCAGCTCCCTCGCCGCGCCCTTTCTTCGTCGAGCTCTCCATGGCGTGCGAGCGAGGAGGAGACTGGGACAGGTCCAACATTAACGAAGACCATATCACTTTCCTCCGCGGGACGCAGCATCTTCCCGGCGCGGGCTACGTGAAGGCGCTCGTGCCGCCGGAGGGAGAGATCTCGCCGGTGCCCGGGGAGGGCGAGCGAGTCGTCTTCCTCTCGCACTTCATCCGCGGCTTCGGCCTGCCGGCGAGCGGCTTTCTCTGCTCGTTTCTTGAGTTTTATCACCTCCAGCGTCGCCACATCACGCCCAACACCGTGATGCTCCTGGCTGCTTCGTCACGCTGTGCGAAGGTTACCTCGGCATCCTCCCCACCATCAAGCTGTGGAGAGCATTCTTCTAAACCAAGCTGGGCACCTCCGTCCGGGATGTGGCTACCTAGTGTGGCGCCTTCATCGCGGTTTGCCAACCGTCGTCGAAGAACGCCTTCCCCACCATCAAGCTGCCACAGTCGGTCAAGATGTGGCAGCAATCTTACTTCTATGTGGAGAACGTGGACCCGTCCGTCGACTTCGTCAACCAGCCGGCTTATGTAGCCGGCCCGCCGGCCGAGCCTCGGGCCACCTGGGGCTATAAGCCGAAGCCGGTATCAGCAGACGGCGCCGCCGCCATCCAACGACTCCGGGAGTTGACCAACACCCAAGGCCTCAAGGTGTCCGACTTGTTGGTCGCCTTCGTCGCGCGCCGGGTTCTCCCGCTCCAAGGCCGGCCGCACCTGATCAGCCGGATGAGCCAACATCACGACCCGTGCCGGATGAGCACCAAGGAGATGCCGGCTGCCGAGGTCGCAAACTTGGTGAACGAGATCTCCGGCCTCAAGCTGGAGGGGTTTTGGAGCTTTGGCAAGCGGCCATATTACCGCGCCGACCCGCCGCCTGTAGTAAGTTTTCCAATTCTTTCTTTTTGATACTCGTCTTAGTACTGATCTTGGTCTTGATCAACCAGCCTCTCATCACATGTCGGAAGCGACGGCCGCCATCGTAGGGGCGGGTGGCGACTACCAGCCGGACCGGGCGGTGAGCGACGTGGACGACCCCGACTTGGGGGAGGCCTCCTTGGAGGACACCGCGACAGGCGGCATCTACGAAGCAGGTGGCTCTGAAGAAGGCGGCATCGAGACCTTGCCCGATGATGATGAGGAGGAAGAAGAGCCGCGCCCTGCACGGGGCGCCAGTAGGGTGGACGCGGGCCCCTCCGTCGAGCCGTCTGCTCAAGGCGGCACGCGCAAGCGGAAACAAGGCGCCGTCTTGTTCGACAGCGTGCCGAACAAGGGCAAGAATACGACCGCCGCAACCAGGCGGAAAGAGGCCGCCGTGAAGGCGGCCAAATACCAGAAGCTCCCGAAGGCGCCTCCTATGGTTTCGGCGTAAGTATCTTTTTCCCATGCTTTTCTTTCCTACCGATTCTTTCTGAACTTCCTTTGCTTTATTTTCTTGATTTAGGGCTCCGCTCTCTCTCAAGAAGTCGGCCGCCGCCTCCATCGTTGGGTCGGCGAAGACCTCCACCACCACCCGGCATATCGATCCGACCGCCGACCTTCGGGAGGCGACGGAGCGAAACGTGTGGGAGGTGCGCGAGAAGCTGGAAGCCGCCCGCCTGGAGAAGGCGGAGGCGGACAAGGCAGAGGCCGCCGCCTTGAAGAAGCTGGCAGAGGCCGAGGCCGCTACCGCGGCGAAGGAGCAGGCCAAAGAGGCCGCACGCCGCCAGTCGGCGGTATTCGTCATCCCCTTGAACTCCGCGCCGCCACCACCAGAGTTCGTGGCGCTAACTGGGGGAGCCGGCAACGAGCACCCGATCATGGAGAGGGACGGCGGCGATGTCATCATGCCGGACGTAATCGTGCCCCCGCCACCACCTTCGGAGGAGGCGCGAGACAAGCAGCCGGCTTATCCACCGGCGCCACCAACCGGAGACGAGATGGTAACCGGCCCGACTCTCGAGGTCCACACACCATCGCACCGCCGATTTGCAAAGGCGGCCTCGGCGCCACACCCGCTGAAGACCAATGCCGCAAGCTCTTCGATCCCGGACGCCGAGGCAACCAGCGCCACGCCCACTGAGTGGGTGCGGGGAGGCAGGACGGGCCCTTTCAACAAGGCAATCCTGGACGTCTAGGCCAAGCTCCGCGCTGAGGCCGATGCACTCAAGAGCTGCAACAATGCGTTCCTGGAGTCGCGAGCAGCCGTCCGGGTATACTTCTTGCTTCTTTGTTTTCAATTCTTGTATTGCTCCGTGGGGGCGCGCTGGCGCACCCATTGGGTGTAGTCCCCGAGTTTCAGGCCGTCTGCTGAGAAGGCGGCTCGAAACTTTAATTTGCAAGTTCCGAGTACTAACATTTGCTGATATCTTTGCTGCAGGATTATCACAACCTCCGTGCAGCCGCCTTCAACTCCAAAGTCCAGGAGTTGGATCAACGGACCGTCGACTTGTCGGAGAGCCGGAGTAAGTCTTTTTCTTTCTCTGCGAGGGTGCGCTGGCGCACCCACCGACTGTAGTCCCTGAGATTCGGGCCAACTGTTGAGCAGTCGGGCCGGATCTTCCCGGCAACTATTCTTCTTCTTTGTTGATATTTGATAACTTTTTTCTCCGCGGGGGCACGCTGGCGCACCCGCGGGCTGTAGTCCCCGAGATTCGGGCCGACTGCTGAGCAGTCGGGCGGGATCTTCCTGGCAACTATATCTTTCATTGTTGATTGATGATGTCCTTTTCTTCTTCTACTTTTACAGAGGCCAACGCCGTCCTGCTAGAGCAGCTGGGCGAGGCCAACACCGCGCTGCGTGCCAAGGAGGCGGACTGCAACAAGCTAGCCGAGGAGCGTGACCGGCTGTTCACGCAACTGGCGGAGCAGGCGGAGCTTCTCAAGAAGACCCAGAAGGAGGAGGAAGACAAGGAGGCCGGTCTCCTTGCTGAGTTTGAGACCGAGCGCTCTGCCTGGGCCGACAAGGAGGCAATGCTAACTGCCGGCTTCAGCGAGATTGAAGACATGGTCGACGGTAAGCTGCCTTCTTTACTCTTACTCCAAGCCGCCGGCTTCTGATCAAGCCGGCTTCTTATTTATGATTTTGGCTTTTTTGCTTTCTGTTTGGGCAGACTTCTTCCCCGGTCACTCCGGCGCTGCCAATCAGGCTATCGAGGCCGATCACGAAGGACAGAGGGCAGAAGGCGAGTAGATTGCTGTCGCCCCCGCACTCTTAGCGAGCAGCTTCTCAGCATCCAGGCTCGTCTTCGGCCGGCTCGCCGGATGCTGCGCTGCCTTCAGCGTGTCGGCGCCCAGGCGATCGCCGCCCTGTGGCCGGACATGCCGGCTCCATGCACGCCCAGCCGGACCGCCGACTGGCTTGAGGTGGCGGCCGTCCATCTTGAGGCCTGGAAGGGTTCCTCAGCTCGGGCCGGGGCAGGCCGGGCCTTGGAGTTCGTCAAGGCGTGGTACCCTGGGTTAAATCCAGCCTAGTTGGCCACGCTTCGACTGGAAGCCCAAGAGGAGCTGGTGGCGGTGGAGCGTGATCTTGTCCAGTGAGCCGCGGCAATCGCCGAGTACACCAACACCAGCGCCTTTGTTCCTGAGCTGGCTGAGAACAGCACCGAGGCGCCGTAGGAGTGGTTCGGGCTGAACCCAGAGGATGGCGAGGACTCGGCCGAAGTGATCGACTCCAGCGACGAGGGAGAAGACGAGGAGGACGAGGGAGGCGAAGAGGAGGCACCAGAGGTCGGAGCGGACGGCTAGCCTCAGCTCGACTGCGCCTCCAGCAATGAGCCACGACCAAGTGAGCCGGCTGCTGCTGAAGGCGACCAAGCAGAACCGACCGGCCGACCGATCCACCATCCGGCACCACCGACTCCACCGTTCTACCGAACCCGTCTGCTGCTTCCTAGGCTGCCAATTTTCCTTTTGTTTCTACCTGCTTATCAGTCTCGACAAACTTCGTTAGCTTCGCACAATTCCACCAGTGGGGTGTATTTCAAACTTTTGTTGAATGTCGGCCAAGGGCCTTTTGATGTGTAAATATTTTTGCCGAGTTCTATCTTTCCTTGCTTTCCACTCTTTTGCTTTTTTCCTTTGCCGCCTTCCCTCGGTTGCCGTCTTGCCAGTTGAAGAGCCGCTCTGCGGACTGTGGCTTGGTCAAGTACTTAGCCACTTTCGGGAAGGCAAGTACTTAGCCGATTAGAGTTTTCTAGCAAGTTAAGTAGAAGTCGGCCGGCCGGCTGCTCAACAGCCGGTCGACGAAGCAGGAAGCCGGCTTGAACTATGTACATGCTTTGGGTACTTAGCCATTTTTCATGCGAACACCCTTTCTGCCTTTACTCCTGCCCGCCGGACAGTTGCTCTGCAAGCTGCGGCTTCTGGCAGGAGAGGGCTTAAGTGTCAACCCATTACTTGTCCGGCTGCAGGGAGCATTACATAGTACAAGACGGCGAGTCCCCGGGTCGACTGGTCGGACCCGGTGCCAGACGGACTAATGAAATAACACTTTCGTAGGCATAATACTTATCATATAGATAAAAGAGGGCAGTCCCCGAGCTCTTCTCGGGGGACCCAGAGTCTTCGTACTTAATACAAAAGTTGGCGTGGTACATACTACATCAACTATAAAACCTTCGAAGGAGGTTTGCATTCCATGGCCGATCCGTCTCTTTGCCGGAGTCATCTCTCTTGCATGCTCGAGGCTTCTGAGCATCGATCAGGTAGTAGGAGTCGTTGCCCAACACCTTGCTGATGATGAAGGGGCCTTCCCAAGGTGTCGAGAGCTTGTGCTGGCCGGCTATTCGCTGGATCAGCCAGAGCACAAGGTCTCCTTCTTGGAAGGATCTTGGCTTGACCTTTCGGTTGTAGTATCGGCGCAGGCTCTGCTGGTAGATGGTGGAACAGCTGAGTGCCAATAGCCGGCCCTCTTACAACAGATCGACACCGTCTTCTCGTACTTCTTTTGCCTCCTCTTCAGTGTACATGCTGACTCGAGGGGAGTCGAATTCTATGTCCGTCGGGATGATGGCTTCGGCACCGTAGACGAGGAAGAAAGGCATGAAGCCGGTTGACTTGTTCGGAGTTGTGCGCAGGCTCCAGAGGATGGGCGGCAGCTCATCGAGCCAACAGCCGGCCGAACGCTCCAGAGGCTCGACTAGTCGGGGCTTGATGTCGGACAAAATGAGGCCGTTTTCTCACTCCACCTGGCCGTTTGACTGCGGATGGGCAACGGACGCTAGGTCTAGTCGGATGCCCTGCATCGCGTAGAAACGGGCCAAGGCGCCTTTGCCCAAGTTTGTGTCGTTGTCGGTAATGATGTTGTGTGGTATGACATACTGGATGGTGATGTCGGAGATGAAAGTCACAGCAGTCGGACCATTCAATTTTTTAATTAGCTTCGCTTCTATCCACTTGGTGAACTTGTCCACCGTGACAAGCAGATGAGTCATGCCGCCGCGTGCTGTCTTGAATGGTCCCACCATATCCAGCCCCCAGACAGCGAAGGGCCAGGCAACGGGGATGGTCTTGAGTGCATAAGCCGGCTGATGTGGCTTGGAGCGGAACTTCTGCACCCTTTGCATTTCTGGACCAAGTCTTTGGTGTCTTCTAGAGCAGTCGGCCAGAAAAAACCATGGCAGAAAGCTTTGGCCACGAGTGCTCTTGAAGCTGCGTGGTGACCACACTCGCCTTGATGGATATCTTTGAGGATTTCTTGGCCTTGCTCCGGCTCTATGCAGCGCTGGTAGACACCAGCGACGCTACGCCTCACAATCTCTCTGTTGACTATGGTGTACGCTGCTGCCCGGCGTTGCACTTGCCGGGCCGAGATCTCATCAGTCGGCAGCTCTTTGTTCATCAGGAAGTTGAGGATGGGCTGAGCCCATGAAGGTGCTGCAATTTCTTCGACTGCTAGGACTACTACTTGCACGAGGGCGGTTTGGCCGGGAGGCGGCGGTTTGGAGTCGGCTGCCGCTTGCTGTGTCGATGAAGTCCCCGGGCCGGGTACGGCTGTTGTAGTCCCCGGGTCGCCTGCTGAACTCCTCATGCCGGCTGCTGGGTACTCAAGTCGGATCCGACTGCTTCACGAGGAGCCAGCACAAAGATGGAATCTGACTCTGGAGATCGCTTGACAGACGGCTTGAGGAGGCGTTGCAGGGCGACGCCGGCTGGTATTGCTTGCCGGGTGGAGCCGATTCGTGCCAAGGCGTCAGCTTGCTCATTGTCGTTTCTTTTCACATGAAGGAAATCCCACCCTTCAAAGTATCCACTTAGTTGCTGGACGAGGAAGCAGTAGCTGGACATATTTGCATCCTTGGCGTCCCAGTCACCAGACGGCTGCTGGACCACTAAGTCGGAATCTCGACAGCACAGGATCTGGCTAATGCCGAGTTCCTTGGCAAGCCGAAGCCCGTGAATGAGTGCTTCGTATTCAGCAACCTTGTTGGAGGCGGCAAAGTGAATTTGCAGCACATATCTGAGCTTGTCTCCTTTGGGAGAGGTGAGGATGATGCCGGCTCCCAAACCGGTGCGCATCTTGGAACCATCAAAGTGCATTCGCCAATGAGTCGAATCTGGCGCTGGTGGCAGGTACTGGGTTTCGGCCCAGTCGACGAGGAAGTCAGCCAGTGCTTGTGACTTGATGGTGGTGCAAGGCTAGTAGTAGATGGTGTAGGGGGCCAAATCTATGGCCCATTTGGCCACTCGGCCTAAGGCATCTCGGCTTCCAGTGATCTCGGCAAGTGGAGTTGTGCATACCATAGTGATTGGGTGCTCTTGGAAGTATGGCTTCCGTTTCTTGGCGGCAAAGTGCACGCCGTACCACATCTTCTGGTAGTGGGGGTAGTTTTGCTTGGATGCGGACTGCACTTCACTCAGGTAATACACCAGCCTCTGCACTGGTAGTGCTTTACCTTCTTCCTTGCAGTCCACCACTATGACTGTGCTGACCACCCGGTTGGTGGCGGCGATGTAGAGGAGCATGGGCTCCTTAGGAGTCGGAGCCGCCAGGACAGGTGGAGTGGTCAACATCTTCTTGAGTTGGAGAAAACCTTCATCTGCCTTGTCGTTCCACTCGAAAAAGTGGTCTTCTTCATGAGCTGGTACAGGGGAAGAGCCTTCTCGCCCAGCCGACTAATGAATCGGCTGATGGATGCCAAGCAGCCGGTGAATTTTTGCACATCCAGCAGTCGGGTGGGTACTTCCATCCTCTCGATGGCCTTAATCTTCACAGGTTTGCACTCTATGCCGCGCTGTGAGAACAGGAAGCCAAGAAGTTGGCCGGCTGGTACTCCAAAGACGCATTTCTCCGGGTTTAGCTTGATCTGAAATCGGCGCAAGTTCTCAAAGGTCTCCTTGAGGTCTTCTAGCAGTGTTCCATGCTTTTTCGTCTTCACCACCACATCGTCCACATAGACGTGGGTGTTTCTGCCGAGTTGCTTGAGGAGACACTTCTGCATGTACCACTGAAACATGGCGCCGACATTCCTCAAGCCGAACGTCATGGTCAGGTAGCAGAAAGCTCCGAATGGTGTGATGAAGGCGGTCTTCAGCCTATCGGCCGGGTTCAGCTTGATCTGATGATATCCTGAGTATGCATCAAAAAAGCTCAACATCTCGCATCCGGCTGTGGAGTCAATCACTTGGTCAATTCTTGGCAAGGCAAAGGGATCTTTGGGGCATGTTTTGTTGAGGCTGGTACAATCGATACACATGTGCCACTGCTTATTCTTCTTCAGTACAAGGACTAGGTTGGCTAACCACTCTTGTCATGGAATTGTCACGTCAGATGTCCTCTTGAAAGGACTTAGTCGTGGAGCCCTCGCGATGGGTTAGCTTAAAGGGGTTAAACCGGACAAGGGACACAGGAGTTTTTATACTAGTTCGGCCCCTTCGATGAAGGTAAAAGCCTACGTCTTGTTGTGATGGAATTGATTGGGTTTCGATGACCAGGGAGCAAATACGCTTTGCTTGGGTCTCGAGTTGTTGTTTTCTGCCCTCGAACCGCCACCAGGTCGTCCCTTTATATACATAGGTTGACGCCCGGCCGGTGTACAGAGTCCCGAGGTCGGCTCATACAAGTGTCCGCCTCAGTCTCTCCTTTCCTATCTTACAACACAAGTTATACAATCATCAGCGGTTTACTACCATGGGCCCTAATCCGCCTTTGGGCTCTGGGCCTCTAAACTTCATCAGTAAAGCGCCATCTTCTGAGTCTTTACGGGCTTCAATGTAGTTGAGGGTGAACCGGCCCCTCCTGGGCGGTTTACCCTTCGTATTTATATCCCCAACATTAGGCCCCAGGTTGATTTGAACCAGTTCATGTCAGTCTCCAATATTTAGAAAAATCCTGTGAACATCTTCTTACATTCTTCGTAAACCCCCGTGATGTCTTCTCCTGTAAACTTTTGTTAAAACGCCGTGACATCATCCACTGGATATAGTGGTGGCTTGTCATGACGTCATCTTTGTATAAAAATATTAAAAAGTTTCCTTTTAATTAATTGCTCCCAAAGATTGAGGCGGCAGCTACGCCCTCTTTTGCCGCTTCAGGCTCCTCGATCCCCGCGCTTGCTTTATCCATTTGCCTTATAAATAGGCTCGGGGGTCCTTTCCTTCCTCCTCGCGGCGCTCAAGCTCTGAAGCTCCGCCGCCAACCTCAACCTTCGAGCACTGCATCGACAAAGGCCGCTGCATCAACCTGATCGTACCAGAAACCTCCGGCTCTTCTCCGCTATCCCTGCGCATCTGGTAAGCTTCCTCCTCTCAACCCTAGATCTGTATTTGGGGTTTCTGCGTTCATCCGTGTTCATAAGTGTTCATCTTTGCTTGCTGCCTTTTTGCTTATTGTTGAAACTAGAAGAACTTGTCATCCTTCTCTTACGGCCAAAGTTGTAACTTTAGTTTACCTCACCGTAGTATCTCCTCCTGCCTTGATAATTCCCTTCTGAATAATTTTTCTTACTGGACTACGGTAGATCCAAATTTATACTATCATTTTGTGAAACCTGTTTCTGTCAACACTTAGTAGATTTTAAGCTCTGGCCCTTCCACCTAAGGGCGGTTTAACCTTTAGTAGTTGATAATCCGCCATATGCCATTAGCCCTCACTTAAACCGCCATCTTGATTTGAATAGCAATTTCCGGTTTACCTCACATGTATGCTTTGATCAAATTCACGGTTTAACACTGATTAGTACACATGAACCGTCAATCACAAACTGGCCTTCACTTTTCCTTTACAGTTTTGCTTCTCAAGACGACCAAGCAATTTTCCGCTTGCAACTGGGTTCCATCCCGGATCACGGAAACACAAATCAACAGATTCTTTGTAACGGGCGCTTTAGCTCCAAAAAATGTCCTTCACTGGCGAGTTCCTGGCCCTGAATGCCCTCCTGAGCCTCAAGATGGAGAAGTGATCGTGTTCATGCAACATTTATCCTGGGGATTCAGCCCTCCCGGATCAATGTTTTTTCGGGATGTACTTGCCAGCTTCCAACTCCATCCTCAGGATATTGGACAAAATTTTGTGTCCAACATATGCAGCTTCCAAGTGTTCTGTGAAGTTTACCTTCAAGAAGAACCAACTGTTGATCTCTTCCAGGATTTCTTCCACTTAAACCGCCGAACTGTGTTCTCTGACGGCCCCAATACTGAACTTGGTGGTGTGTCGATTCAAAAAAGGAAAGAAGTTGATTTTCCTCATGCCAAAATTCACAGCCATCCTAAAGACTGGAACCAAACATGGTTTTATTGTCGTAACACTTGCCTCGTTGGAGAAAATCCTTTGTCGGGCTATCAGCTCACGAGCTTAGCAATGGCCACCCTTTACCTCAACGATTAACTGCCAAAGAACGACAAGCATATGCACCTCAACTCTCCAAGCTCCGGGCTCTCCTCGCCAATGGTTTGACTGGTGTTGATCTCGTCCACTGTTGGGTTTCATCGTGTGTCCTACCTTTAAGCCGCCGCCCCGGATTGATGTATGAATATACCGGCAACGCCAAGGATCCTCAACGGTTTAACGAAATAGAACTGACTGATGATGAAGTCACTGAAAGTGTGAAGAAAATGCTTGACGAACCGATCGCCACATGCACCCAAATTGATTTGCGCCCTTTTTATGCCTCCAACAAACCGCCAGCGGTAAAAACTTTAACCTTGTACTTTTCTGATCTGTCTCCGCTTTAACACTGATTTAATAATCCTTTGTTTAATTTTGCAGGCCAATAGCTCCTTCTGGAAAAGGAAAACTCAAGATAAACCGGCCAAGGCTCCTCGTGCCAAGAGCAAAGTCACCAAGAGAACAGCCAAGAAGAAAACCGCCGAGTCTTCTGATCCACTAGAAGATATTGACAAATCGGAACAAGAGGTAGAACTTGACTCCCTTGGTTCCTTTTTCATACACCTTATCGACAATGACTATTCCCAGGATGATACGGAGGCCAGCCGTGCGGATCATGTTGAGGTAATCTCTCTTTCCTCCGATTCAGATCTTGTGCCGGTTCAAAGATTTCGCCGTGCAGTTCGCAAAGTAAAATACTCTCACCCTCTTGCTTATTTGTATCCAAAACTTTCTTTGAAGACACAACAACCTGAAGGGCGTCGCACAACCCGACACAGTGGCCAGCAAGTCACCTCTTCCGGCTTACCGGATACACCAACCCGGAAGCATCGTCCAGAGGTTGCTTGTTCTCCCGAAAGACTTTATCCTTTGAAGGGTTTCTTCCGATACCCACTTAATCCGTGTGATCCGAATTACCAGGTGTCTTCCAATTAAATGCGGCGGTTCATCAACCACTCAGCTGCCTCCCTAAAAACGTCCACAGGTAAATATATCGTCCTTCATCTTTTTCCTTCATAGTTCGGTTTACCGTGCTAATCTTTGTTTTGATATCGATTGCCAAAGCCCGCTTTGAGCTGTATACAAAACCAAGTGCCCCTATTGGTGAAGTTGAACCGGAGAAGGCTCCTGAGGGCACCGGTAGAAAGATTGATGTTACGGATGATTCCGCCCCACAAGGTGATAACACTTAAGCTAATCCGCTGGAAGCTGACCCGGCTACTTATATTGATCCATCAAGCCCTCATGCTACTCCTTCGAGCCCGGCTGTTGATCCGCCGAGCCCAGCTGCTAATCCACCAAGTCGGTAGGGATGCCATCAATCCGCCAAGTCCACCAAAGGGTGATAATGATGATGTTATTATTACTGGTATGGGTCACACTAGCCCTGGTAATCCGTTTGTCCTGTCAAAACATACTGCCAACGAGGAATTCACTGCTATGGGCAAGGGGAAAGGGAAGACTGATTTATACAACTTCATCAACCTTAGTACCGAGGATCTTCATTCTGGATTTTTAAACCGCCTTTACACCAGCCGTGACTTTGAAGCCAGTTTGGTGAACCTGATGAAGGAACGTTATGAGGTAATCTTCAAGAACACTTTGAAATTTACTCTATTCTTTATATCTCTTCCACTGTAGCCCCCAAGGGTTGGGTTATTTCTTGAAGATAAACCGGGACTTTGATATAAAGAACACTTCAACTTAGTAGCCCCCAAGGGTCGGTTTGTCTTTTGAAGACAAACCGGGACTGTCTGTCCTTGCTATTTGCCTTTACTTATAATTGATCAATTGTGCATTAGCCCCCAAGTGCCAAGCTTAATACCTGGATTGAGCCTTGGGACTTGAAAGTACTCACTTTAAAAAGCAATCCACATTAGCCCCCAAGTGTCGAGTGCATAACTTGTTATGTGCTTGGGACTTTAACAACTTCATCTTCTGACTTTTGCAGACTGATAAAAATATCAAAGAATCTCAAATCGCCGGTCTTCAAGAAAACATCAAGTCCCAGCAAGAAGAGACCTCCAAAGCCAAAGAGGAGCTAAAGGGTGTTTTGACAACCATGGAACAATTAAAGGATGGTTTCAAAAATGAACGCACCAACTGGGAAACTGAGAAGGCTGCTTTGTTGAGGCGGGCTGAAGATGCCGAAGCAGCTCTTAAACCCGTGGCGGATGAGCTGACTGGGCTAAAACATCAAGTGGATGCTATGACTTCTGCAATCTTTGGTAAGTACTTTGTCATAGCCGGTTCGAAAATATCTTGAACTCTTCCGGTTTAACATTGAATTCGTAAACTGTTGCAGGTAATCGCATTGCTCAGCTGGGCACAGAGATGCGGATGAAACTGAAGGAAACATACACTTTGATTGAGCAATTATACACCGGTGCCCAACTAGTTATCTCTGCAGTCTCATACAACAAACCGGCACCAACATTGATCAAGGACACACTAATAAAATTATACATGACGCCGACGCAGATAGAAGAGGTGAAGCAGTCTGCTGCCAGGGCTGGCGCTTTACTGGCACTAACTCGGGCCAAAGCATGGATATCTGACTTGGATCCATTTGATATTGCCAAGGGATTTCCGGATAAACAGACAGACGGGTCAGCTTTTGACAACGAAGCCCTCAAAGTCCTGACAAAGGAGATGCGTCCACTGGCAAGTCAATTGGCGGAAGAGGCTAATTTGACTGTTCATCGGTCCTTCTATGATGCCAACAACGAATGGATTGACACTGCTGTGAGGGAAGTGCAAAATCTTATCCCGCCAATCCGTAAGCACACTTACGCTCCTGACATTGATTCGTCCAAACTTATAAATGAAGAAGCTGTCTTTCAAGATTTAACCCGGATTGATTGGACCACCGTTGACTTCCAGCCACTGGATGGGGAGGAGGAGGCTAAACCGACACCAGAAGATCCATCAACCTCTCGTCAACCCGGCAATGAATCTTAATTCGGCAACTGAGTTGATAGGCACAAATTGTGCTCTGTGTAAAAACAATCGCTTATTTTGGGCCTTAAAGCGCCTTGTAATAGGCTAGTTGAAATACTGTGATCTGCTGCCATCGTGCACTGGGATATAACTGTTTGATCCGCCGTGATAATTTCAGTGCTGGCTTATATACCTTCATAATATTATGCAATCCCTGTGTCTGCATAAAAAAGATCTGCCCGGGCGGTTTACCGCCGGACGGGTCACAATGCCCCATACAAAGCCTGGTTAATGACCAAAGCTGAATCAAAAATATGAAATAAATCATACCTGTGATATTAAATTACTTAGTTAGTTTACCAACTTGTATTTGTAGTAAGGGTAAAAAACCCAAATCTGAAGCATTGATAACTCCCACCATGCAGTGCTGGTGTAAACTTTGTAAACCATACCGCGTTGTGAATAACACCATTTGATTACGCTAGTAATATGTAATCAAAGCTAGTCTGGGTTGTGAACCACCGGTTTGATAAGAAATATGGTCTGACAACTTATAGTTGAAAGCCAAGCCGGGTTAACAAACACCGGGATAATATTAATATGATCTGACAACTTGTAGTTGAAAGCCAAGCCGGGTTAACAAACACCGTGCTAATATGACATTACCAAAGAACAAAAACTTGGCAAAAAGCAAACAAAAACCGTGTAGTCGAGGCTTTTCAAGGGCTGCCAGGCCCAAATTCGAGGCTTTTCATGGGCTGCCAGGCCGTTGAGTTAAAACATTTTTACAAAGCCTTTTAAGATGGGCCTCCAACTAACCAATCGTCGTTTTAACTTTGATAAGTTCAGGGTCTGTAAAAGATTTACTTGTCAAACGTTTGGCGGGTCATGCCAGGATTACCTGGATAGGAGTGGCTTACTTGATGAAGGCAGGTTAACCCGGGCTTTTAGGTGAATACACCAGGCTTCCAAGCCGTGGGTCGATACCCGGTTACAAGGGTCCTTTCAAACTCTTTGTTACTTTACACAAAGAGCCCCCAAGTAACTTTGTGAGCTGTGCTCAATGGGTGCCTATGTTTGAGTCGTGCTTTTAGCAATAGAACTCTCTTTGGCCCCTTGGGTGTGAAGCTCCCAAGCTGCTTTGTGGCATGATAGCCGGTTTAACAGGTAGCACTTCGCTTTGTCAGCTGAAGCCCCCATGTAAACAAAGAGATTTGAAGAAAATGGCAGAGATCCTGCTTATAGCAAGGATGCCGGTTTATTATATTGATCATAATATATACATTGTTGAAATATGTACATAAGAAAAGCCTATGGCTTCAAGTGTAGTAAGGCCGAAGGAAAGCTATGTTCCATGGCCGTCGGGTCTCCTCCTCAGAACTGCGTGAGTCTTCTCGAACGTCAATGAGGTAGTATGATCCGTTGTGTAGATTTTTGCTAACCACAAAGGGTCCTTCCCAAGGTGGGGATAACTTGTGCATATCGGTCTGATCCTGGATGAGCCGGAGCTCTAAGTCGCCTTCTTGAAAGGTTCTTGTCTTAACCCGGCGGCTGTGATAACGACGTAGGTCTTGTTGATAAACCGCCGATCAAGCCAAAGCCATGTCCCGTTTCTCATCTAACAGGTCCAGCGCCTCTTGGCGTGCTTGCTCATTGTCCGCTTCCACATAATTGGCAACCCGGGGCGAGTCATGACGAATATCACTTGGGAGGACGGCCTCAAATTTCGTAAACCATGAAGAAAGGTGTATAACCCATAGATCGGTTCGGGGTGGTGTTTATACTCCATAACACAGATGGTAATTCTTCCACCCAACAACCCGGCGTCTGCTTCAAAGGAACCATAAGCCGGGGCTTGATACCCTTCAGGATCTCTTGATTCGCCCTCTCAACTTGACCATTGGACTGGGGATGAGCCACGGACACTACATCAAGCCGGATGTGCTCTTGTTGACAAAACTCCTCCATCTCGCCTTTAGAAAGGTTCGTGCCATTATCTGTGATGATGCTGTGTGGAAAGCCAAAATGAAAAATGATCTTTTTGAGAAATTGAACTGTCGTGGCTGCATCACAGTTGCTGACGGGCTCCGATTCAACCCATTTAGTGAACTTGTCAACCGCCACCAACAGGTGGGTCTTCTTATCCTTGGAGCGCTTAAAAGGTCCCACCATATCAAGCCCCCAAGTGGCAAACAGCCAAGTGATAGGAATCATCCGTAGCTCTTGAGCCGGAACATGAGCTCGACGTGAAAACTTCTGACAAGCGTCACACCGCTTTACGGATCCTCCGCATCGGCATGAGCTGTCAACCAATAAAACCCATGACGAAAAGCTTTAGCCACTGTGGATTTTGAACCGGCATGGTGACCACAATCCCCTTCATGGATTTCACGTAGGATCTCTTGTCCTTCTTCAGGAGAAACACAACGTTGGAATACGCCTGAAACACTGCAACGGTGTAACTCACCATTGTGAATAACTATGGACTTGGACCGCCGGATTATCTGCCTGGCGAGGACCTCATCATCTGGTAACTCGCCCCGGTTCATATATGCCAAATATGGAACCATCCAATCCGGAGTGATATGTAAAGCGGCTACCAATTGGGCCTCTGGATCAGGAACAACTAAATCCTCCTCATCGTAGGCAACTTAACAGACGGGTTATGCAAGATATCTAAAAAGGTATTGGGTGGTACCGGTTTATGCTGAGATCCCAACCGGCTTAAAGCATCTGCTGCTTCGTTTTTGCGCCGGTCAATGTGCTCAACCTGATAACTCTTAAAGTGACCTGCCACAATATCCACCTCGCGTCTATAAGCCGTCATGAGTGGATCCTTAGAATCCCAAGTACCAGAAACTTGTTGAGCCACCAGATCAAAATCTCCGAAACAGCGAACCCGGCTTAAGTTCATTTCCTTAGCCGACCGTGGAGTAAGGCTTCGTACTCAGCTGCATTGTTAGTACAAGGAAACATTAAGCGGAGAACATAACAAATTTTATCACCTCGAGGGAGTAAGGACAACTCCAGCCCCCGAGCCTTCTAACTGCCTGGACCCATCAAAGTGAATAGTCCAGTATGTATTGTCCGGATTAGCCAACCACTCGGGGTGAAATACTTCGATGATAAACCTAGCAGCCAACAGCCAGGCTACCTCTTCGCCAATGGTCTTGCGTCTTTCCTTGTTAAAGCGGTGAAGAAATTCTTTAAACTTGGGATCAATATTGAGAGTGTGCTCAAGGAGTTCCCTCGGTACACCTGGCATGTCACAAGGCTTCCATGCAAAAATGTCCCGGTTCTCACGGATGAACTCGATGAGCGTGCTTTCCTATTTTGGATCCAGATTGGTGCTGATGCTAACTGTTTGGATGAATCGCCAGGATTCAACAAGTTTAGTCTCATCAGCCGGTTTGAACGCAAGGGCTGGGTCAGGCTCAGTGGTGGGCTTATTCAGAGGGGTCATGTCTGCCGGATCAACATTGTCTTTATAAAACTTCAGCTCCTCTATAGCACAAACCGACTCAGCATAGGCCGCATCACCTTCCTCACAATCTAAAGCGATCTTTCGACTTCCGTGTACTATGATAATCCCCTTATGACCCGGCATTTTGAGCTGTAAATAGATATAACAGGGCCTTGCCATGAATTTTGCGTAAGCCGGCCGTCCAAACAGTGCATGATATGGGCTCTGGATTTTCACCACTTCAAAGGTTAGTGTTTCAGACCTGGAATCATGCTCATCTCCAAACACAACCTCCAAAGCGATCTTGCCAACAGGATATGCCGATTTACCTGGTACTACACCATGAAAAACAGTTTTTGACGGTTTAAGATTCTTGTCTGTCAACCCCATGCGACGAAAAGTCTCATAAGACAGGATGTTGATATCGCCCTCCATCCATCGTAACTTTGGTAAACTTATAACCTCCCACCGAGGTGCTACCACCAAAGCTAGTTGACCCGGATTGTCAACCCGGAGGCGGATGATCCTCTCGCTCCACACAATGGGCTGCTCGGACCACCGCAAATAACGTGGTATCGCCGGTTCAATAGCATTAATCGCCCTCTTGTGAAGCTTCTGATCGCGCTTGCACAGGCTAGTAGTGAACACATGATATTGCCCACCATTCAACTGCTTAGGGTGACTTTGATAACCTGACTGCTGTTGATTCCCTTGATTATTCTGCTGGCTATTACCACCTTGGTTGTTCTGGTGGCCCTGATTATTCTAAAATCCATAGTTTGAACCGCCACCACCATGAAAACCTAGACCTGAACCGCCCGAAGGACCCTGATCATACCGGTACAGATCAGAGTTTTTGAACTCCTTCATAATGTAACAATCTTTCCAAAGATGTGTGGAAGGGGCCTCCTTGGTCCCATGCTTCGGGCAGGGCTAGTTTAACAGACGCTCCAGATTCATCCCTCCATCGCGCTGGGGCGGTTTACCTTTACGACGCTGCATATTGGTGTTAGCTACAAGATCTGAACTATCTGCTTTGCGGTTACCATTATTCCCATGGCCTCCTTGGTTGTGATGTTGTCCTTTTGCACCGTCGTTCTTCTTTCCCTTCTCCGGTTTCTCCTCATCAGAATCGGGATCCTTGGTACTATCAGAATCGGCATATTTGACCAAGGCTGCCATAAGTGTTCCCATGTCATTGCAGTGGCGCTTGAGCCGTCCCAACTTCATCTTTAGTGACTTAAACCGGCAATTACGCTCCAGCGTTATGATTGCTTGACCAGCATTAATCCGGTCTGACGAATGCAAAACTTCTGAAATCCGGCGCACCCAATGAGTTGTTGACTCGTTCTCCCCTTGAACACATGCATCCAGATCCACAATGGACATAGGCTGTTTGCATGTGTCATTGAAATTGGCTATAAACCGGGCCTTCAACTGATCCCATGACTCGATGGAGTTGGTTGGTAGGTTTTTCAACCAAGTACGGGCTGTCCCTTCCAACATCATCGTGAAATACTTCGCACAGGCTGCTTCATCTACATCCAGCATCTCCATTGCCATCTCGTAACTCTCGACCCACGCCTCAGGTGGCTGATCAGCGGTGTAATTAGGCACCTTACGTGGACCCTTGAAATCCTTGGGCAGGCGCACATTCCGAAGAGCCGGAATGAGACATGGCACTCCCCAGGAACTGAAAGCAAGCCCGGTGCCTCGGTCTACTGACGCCGCTGGCTAAATCGGGGCGGGTTGATAACGACCCACATATTGTGCTGCCAAAGTGGCCTCCCTTCATGCTCTGCCATTATCCACCATGTCTTGAGCGTTTACCTCACCGCGTGCCGGATTGGGTCCCTGAGGGACATTACGGAGCCGCGCACTGCTAGACACTTCCGGTTCATCCATGTTCCTGCTATAGCTTTTGCTCGGACGAGGGGTCGAATGAATTCTATCTCGGCTATAGGAATAAGCCTGCTGCTGCACCACGGCGGATTGAAGAAGATCCCTGGCCCGTCGTGTCTCAATCGCCGCCAGTGAATCGCCCTCCATCGAAATAGCTGCCAGGCAAGATGCGGCAGCAATCATATTATCCAAACGGCTCGAAAAGTGACCCTGTGGTATTGACACGTATTGCGGAGGGTTATCTGTTCGTCAAGGTGGTTCCGTCATCTGTGGTTGATCCGGCGCTGCTCTAGGCGCATCGGTCCGGTTTACAGCTGCCGGATTACCCGTCCCAGCCCCCGGCGTATTAAAGAGATTCAATCCTTCGAAGACCGGCTGCATACGCGATCGGTACTTCCTTCGCATTACGTCGTTTGATGCATTCTGATCGAACATGAGCCGGTAATTCTGTGCCTGTATCTGCTGTGATTGGGCATCCAAAGCGGCCCGTTCTTCCGCCATCCTAGCATCCTCAGCTGCCAGGTCCTCCTTAGCATGTGTTATCTGGTCCTTCAGCTTCGCAACATCCGCATTGTGCTGATCCTGCGTCTCCGGGTAATCGTGGTTAAAAGGCCGTGAGCATCCATCAAACCGAGAGAACTTGAGCGGTCGGCGACCGGGCCTCCTGCATGACGCCCGATCTTGAAATCATTGCTGTTGTAGATGAAGATTGCAAAGTGGGCTGTGTTCCGGCCTTGTAAACAACAACCCGACTTGGCGGTTCAAGGAGGTCCGGAATACTGTTGCCATCGGAATATCCTCCGAACACACCGTCATGAACTTGGTATAGGGACTCGGTTTCTCCTGTGGATGACTCGCTGTCGGAATAAACAACTGTCTCGCCTTCAGACACTGTTTCAGATCCGATCCCATGGACACATCCTACGAACGCACGCTTCATGGCGGGCTTAACCCGGCAGACTTCGTGACGCTGAGCCGTCTCGACGAGGTCGGTGCAGACGTCCGGCTCAGGGCCCGGTTCGCCGATCTTGCCGATGAAGACATGAATTCCGCCAAAGGGGACCCGATACCCGTACTTGATTGAGCCGGCCTCGGATCCCCATCCTTCGTCGTCGATGTAGAGCTTGTTGCGACGACTCTTGGTCATCCGGCCAACCGCGTACCCTTTGAGTCCTTCAAAGCTGCCCTTCAAGAACTCGAAACCATCATGCGATAGCCCCACGGTGGGTGCCAACTGTCATGGAATTGTCACGTCAGATGTCCTCTTGAAAGGACTTAGTCGTGGAGCCATCGCGACGGGTTAGCTTAAAGGGGTTAAACCGGACAAGGGACACGGGAGTTTTTATACTAGTTCGGCCCCTTGATCAAGGTAAAAGCCTATGTCTAGTTGTGATGGAATTGATTGGGTTTCGATGACCAGGGAGCAAATACGCTTTGCCTGGGTCTCGAGTTGTTGTTTTCTGCCCTCGAACCGCCGCTGGGTCGTCCCTTTATATACATAGGTTGACGCCCGGCCGGTCTACAGAGTCCCGAGGTCGGCTCATACAAGTGTCCGCTTTGGTCTCTCCTTTCCTATCTTACAACACAAGTTATACAATCATCAGCGGTTTACTACCATGGGCTCTAATCCGCCTTTGGGCTCTGGGCCTCTAAACTTCATTAGTAAAGCACCATCTTTTGAGTCTTTACGGGCTTCAATGTAGTTGAGGGTGAACCGACCCCTCCTGGGCGGTTTACCCTTAGTAGTTATATCCCCAACAATCTGGAAAGAACACTTCCATGATGAAGCCGGCTGCTAGAAGCCGGGCTATCTCTTCTCCAACAACTCTTCTCTTCTCTTGTGACTAGCGGCGCAAGGGCTGCCTGACTGGCTTGGCATCAGACCGAACATGTAGCTTGTGCTTGGCGAATTCGGTCGGAACACCCGACATGTCCTTAGGAGACCATGCAAAGATGTCCCGATTCTCACGGAGGAAGTCGACGAGCTCACTTTCCTATTTGTTGTCAAGGTTTGCACCTATGACAGCGTGCCTCTCCGGGTGCTCCGGGTCCAAGGTACCTTCATCGTTTCTTTCGCCGGCTTGAACGAGCCCTCGGCTTCAGACTCCTTGGGGTTGGGTGACATCTCCGGCTGCTTGCTGGCCATCGCCACAACCCGGTCAAGGAGCCGCTTCTCAGCCGCGATCACGAGGGACTCGGCTAACCGGCTGCTCTCTGCTGTGCAGGCGGATGACTTCTTGTTGTCCCCTGCTATGGTCAAGATTCCCTTGGAGCTCGGCATCTTCATCTTCAGGTAAGCATAGTGGGGGACCGCCATGAACTTTTTCCAGGGTAGGCCGACCAAGTAATGCATGATATGGGCTCTCAAGGTCCACCACCTCAAACCAGACTGGCTCTTGGCGGAAATGATTTTTGTCCCCGAAGAGGACATCTATCTGAGTCTTGCCGATTGGTGAGCAGGAAAGGCCAGGGACTATGCCATGGAAAACAGTCCGGCTGGGCTGAAGATGTCTCTGCTTGATTCCCAACTTCTCCATGGTATCTTTGTACAAAATCTTGACGCTGTTGCCGCCATCTATCAGAACTCGGGGAAGCGAGCAGCTCGCCTCTCCGTGGCAAAGGTGGCATCCAACACTAGAGCATAAGAGCCGGGATTGGGCATCACCTCCGGGTGGTCGGCTCTGCTCCAGCTAATGGGCTTCTCAGACCAATGCATGAATTCGGGGGCCTCTGATACAACTTCATTTACTTCTTGTTGCTGCTGCCGTCTTCTGCGCCTGTCGTCGACCACACTGCTGAAGACGACATAAGATCCATGCTCTTCAGGGTATCCATCTTGTATAGCACCGACTGGCCGAACCGCCGACTGCTGGGGAGGAGGAGGCGGTAGGACGACAGGTGGGGGAGGCTGGAGTCCATCACCCTTGGCGATCCTGGTGAGCCAGTGGCTCTTCCGAGTGGTGTGGTTGGACGGCTTCACGCCGTTCTGGAACTTGGAGTGTGCATCAAGGGTCTGCTCGTATGAGAAGGCGTGCAACCAATTGGGCTAGCCGCCCTTCTGGCGCTTGGGAGGAGGCTGCCCTTCCGGCTGCTGATCCTCGATTGTTGCCACCTGCCGGCTCGTGGAAGCCGGCTGCATGCACTTGCGCTTGTTGTCGTTTGGTTCCTGTCGCCGACTGGTGTCACCAGCCGGGTTCTGAGGAGCTTGAGGGGCCCCCTTGCCCGACACATTGACTTGGATCTCCGCCTTCATGGAGGAGTCGGCTGTGGCGTACTTGTCTGCTATGATCAGCAGTTCGTCGAGGGTCGCCTGCTCATCATAGAGAAGCTTGTGCTTGAGGAGGGTGCCCTCTCGACACCCGGTAGTGAAGTACTCGATGGCCTGCACCTTGTGCACGCCCTTGGAAGAGTTGTGCAGCTCGGCCCAGCGCGTGAGGTAGTCGCAAGTCGACTCGTTGGGGCCTTGGACGCACAAGGAGAGCTGGCGAGGCTTGGGCGGCCGCTTGTACGTGCTGGTGAAGTTGCGGACGAATGCTTTAGTGAAGTCAACCCAGCTATTGATGCTGCAGGGCTTCAGGCTATTCAGCCACGTCTGGGATGTGCCCTGGAGCATGAGCGGAACGTACTTCATGGCAACGCGCTTGTTGCCATTGGCAATGCTGGCGGCTGTTGAGTAGTCGACCAGCTAGTCCTCCGGCTTCACGGAGTCGGTGTACTTGGGTGTATCTCTTGGGAGCGTGAACCCTCTGGGGAAAGGTTCGTCTCGGATGCGAGGGCCAAAGCAAGGCGGAACCAGCTCATCTTCTTCTTCTAGCACCAGGGATCGATTGAGGCCATCGATCCAGTGGCGGGCATCGTTTTCTACGATTCCTTCTCAGCGGCCAAGGCGGTCGCCGAGTGAAGGGTGATCAATAGGCGGAGGGGAAATGCGCCTTTATCTGCGGGGAGGGTGAGGCGGACAGTCGTGTCATCGCCGCACTGCTCTTGGGCGGCCGTCTTGGTCGCGCTCGATGGTGACGTGAGTCCGGCTGCGGCTGGCAGCCGGCTCCTTGTCTCTTCTATCGCGGACACCACCAGTCGGTGTCCGGGATGTCGCGCCTTGGTCCCGGCGAGGAGGCGGGTCGTTGTTTCGCCGGTTGGGCACTTCAGTGTGGCACCCGGCCTCTTGCTGCTCAGCAGCCGCGTCGAGGAGATGCTGGACTCGCTCCGTCATGTGGCGACGCTTGTCGCCCTCGAGCTTGTCTAGCTCATCTGCTGCCGCCTGGGCAGCTCGTATGTTCTCCATAGGCGTGGCGTAGACGGGACGATCTGTCCCGAACATGTTGGCGATGGTCGCGCCATGCTGCTGGATCTGGTCAATGTGGCTAGGCCCACCAGGAGCCGGCGTGCCGCCGACGGCACGGTCCATCTCACGCTGGTAGGCCTCCGAAAGGCGTCTCATGCTGGCCAGCCAGTTGGCGCTCTCGACGAGCTGGACGCGGCGTGCCACCAGCGTCTCGGCGTCAGTGTTTTCCGGGACGGGTGCAGTAAGGTCTTGCATTGCCGCCTGCAACGGATCCTGGACACCTCCGCATGAGTGCTCGCCATTGCCGCCTGCAACGGATCCTGGACACCTCAGTCAGGTCTTCCGTGACGGTGCTGCCGCCGCTGTCCGCGCGAGGAAGCGGCTCGTCGTAGACCACCATGTTGGTGTTCGCCGTGTCAGAGTCGACCAACACTGGGTCGGTGGAGCCAATCGACTCCAAGTCGGCAGCAGGCTCACTGGTGACGTGGAGCTGATCGAGGAGGCTCACGAGGTGGCTCTCAGAGCCATCGGTGCCCGCATCAGACGCGGGCTCGTCGGAGAGGCGAATCTCGCCAACAAGATCGGCGAGGCAGCTCGCCGCGGAGGCGACCTCCGCACCACGCAGCGCGTCGGTGCAGACGCCGTCTGGCGTGCCAGGCTGGCTACGCTCGCCAAGAAGGAACAGGGTTCCCATCCAGAACAGGTCCCCGGGACACGATGCACCTTGCCCCACGGTGGGCACCAAATGTCGGGGGTTGGGTGCGATATATGCCAATGGATGGCTTATCATGGTGGGAGCGAGTAGAACGTCGCCGGTGCCTGGAAGCGGGATGAGGCGTAGATACGAACGCCGGCGCACTTTACCCAGGTTCGGGGATCTCCTAAGAGATAACAGCCCTAGTCCTGCTCTGCGGGGTCTCCGCATGATCACTAAGGCACTAGTGGGCACAATGGTGCTCCTCGAGCTGTATGCTAGGGGTAGAAGAAGGCAAGGCTTGCTCTCTCCTCCCCCTAGGTGTGAGTCTAATTCTAACAGGTTGGAACCCTTTTGCATGGGTGCCCTGGGTTGGTTTATATAGGCCTACCCCCTAGGGGAACAATGGTAATCTGGCTGGGTGTAGGACCCGGCTGTCAGTCTCTCTGGTCGCCGGCTTCTCCGCCGATAGCTGGGTCCCGCCACCTGGCAGGCCCCGCCGACTGGTCTGGTACAGAGCCGACAGGCCGCTCCCACCGCTCGCGGGTCTTGTCGGCTGCTGATTACTGTAGCTGTGATGCAATGACGCAAACTTGGTCAGGGGAACATGGCTACAGTCCCACCGCCTGGTGGGGGATCACTGTAGCCACTCCGGGTCTTATCTGTTTAATGGTGCACGGGTTCCGAGGAAGGAATGGGCCGCTTGCTAGGAGCCGGCCTCCCTCGGGTCCGACTGCTGAGGCTTCTGCCGTCTTCCGGGCTCTCGCTGCCTGGTAGGGCCCGCCGTCTTCAGGCCATACCGACAGGCCATCATGGGAGCAGTGCTCCGCCTGAAAGGAATGACGTCAAGGGCGGAGTGGCAACAGTGCGGTGCCGAGTGGAGATCTCCGCCTGTACTGAGCACTGTGGCCACGCCCGACCCTGGATACGGGGGGAATGGGCTATACTGCAGCCTCACCCTGTCTTGTCATCTTAATGGCAGCGCAGACTCTGAGGGCGCCATGAGCCGACTGCTAGGAGCCGGCCTCTCTGGAGGCCGCCTACTAGGAGTCGGTCCGTCTTGGAGCCGCCTTCCTGAGCATGACCGTCTTCTGGCAGTCGGTCGTTCGGCCAGCCGGCCACCAGAAGGCGGCGCTTTATATTGACGTCTTGAGGGGCGCAGCCGGCCCCGATGTCTTGAAAGGTTCTGGGACTTGGGTTAGGCTACGCGTGGCCCATTACTCCGACACTTAAGGATGAATTGCAAGAAGCTCAGGATAATGGGTTCAAGAAATACGACGTCTTTAGCAAACTAAACTTCATAATGCATGTCTGGTATATGTACTCAACGCATGACTTGTCGGCGTATGCGCTATTAGTTCGCTGGTGTGTGCATGGAAGGTTCCCGTGCCCCACTGATGACCCACAAATATAGGGGATCTATCGTAGTCCGTTCGATAAGTAAGAGTGTCGAACCCAACGAGGAGCGGAAGGAAATGATAAGCGGTTTTCAGCAAGGTATTTTCTGCAAGCACTGAAATAATAGGTAACAGATAGTTTTGTGATAAGATAATTGGTAACGAGCAACTAGTAACAAAAATAAATAAAAGTGCAGCAAGGTGGCCCAATCCTTGTTGTAGCAAAGGACAAGCCTGGACAAACTCTTATATAGAGAAAAGCGTTCCCGAGGACAGATGGGAATTATCGGAAAGCTAGTTTTCATCATGTTCATATGATTCGCGTTTGGTACTTTGATAATTTGATATGTGGGTGGACCGGTGCTTGGGTGCTGTCCTTACTTGGACAACCATCCCACTTATGATTAACCCCTATTGCAAGCATCCGCAACTACAAAAGAAGTATTAAGGTAAACCTAACCATAGCATGAAACATGTGGATCCAAATCAGCCCCTTACGAAGCAACGCATAAACTATGGTTTAAGCTTCTATCACTCTAGAAACCCATCATCTACTTATTACTTCCCAATGCCTTCCTCTAGGCCCAAATAATGGTGAAGTGTCATTTAGTTGGCGTTCACATAACACCACTAGAGGATAGACAACATACATCTCATCAAAATATCGAACGAATACCAAATTCACATGACTATTAATAGCAAGACTTCTCCCATGTCCTCAAGAACAAACGTAACTACTCACAAAGCATATTCATGTTTATAATCAGAGGAGTATTAATATGCGTAAAGGATCTGAACATATGATCTTCCACCAAATAAACCAACTAGCATCAACTACAAGGAGTAATAAACACTACTAGCAACCTCATGTGTACCAATCCTGCACTTAGAGACAAGAATTGGATACAAGAGATGAACTAGGGTTTGAGAGGAGATGGTGCTGGTGAAGATGTTGATGGAGATTTCCCTCTCCGATGAGAGGAGCATTAGTGATGACGATGGCGATGATTTCCCTCCCGAGGGAAGTGTCCCCAATGAGCAGGCTCTGCCGGAGCCCTAGATTGATTCCGCCAAGGTTCACTCGTGGCAAGTGAGTCTCGTCCCAAAAGCTTGCTTATGATTTTTCTTCAGACGAAAGACTTCATATAGCAGAAGATGGGCATCGGAGGGCCAACAGGGGGCCCACGAGGCAGGGGGCGCGCCCCCACCCTCGTGGACAGGTGGAGGCCTCCCTGACGTGGATTCTTCCTCGAGTATTTTTTATTATTTCCAAAAATAACTTTCGTGGAGTTTCAAGACTTTTGGAGTTGTGCAGAATAGGTCTCTAATATTTGCTCCTTTTCCAGCCCAGAATTCTAGCTGCCGGCAGTCTCCCTCCTTATGTAAACCTTGTAAAATAAGAGAGAATAGGCATAAGTATTGTGACATAATGTGTAATAACAGCCCATAATGCAATAAATATCGATATAAAAGCATGATGCAAAATGGACGTACCAACTCCCCCAAGCTTAGACCTTGCTTGTCCTCAAGCGAAAGCCGATAACGATAAAGATGTCCACATGTTTAGAGGTAGAGGTGTCGATAAAATAAAATACGGACATGAGGGCATCATGATTATTCTCATAACAACAACATAAATGGATAATGTCATATGATTTCTTATGCTTAAGTAATAATCTATTCACAATGCAAATAATGAGTCAGAAACTTTATTGAGAACCAACAAACTATAATCTCAGTCATTGAAGCAATTGAAATTTATCATAACATCAGAAAGAGTCTATGTCAGAGCTTTCTAGAAAGTCCACATACTCAACTATCATTTAGTCATTCATAATTGCTAACACTCACGCAATACTTGTGGTTCCGGAGTTTTAATCGGACACAGAGAAAGATAGGGGCTTATAGTTTCGCCTCCCAACCTTTTATCTCAAGGGTAATGTCAACAATAATAATTCATGCTAACCCAAATCCAATTATATATATATATATATATATATATATATATATATATATATATATATATATATATCAGGATCTTTCCAACATCCTGTGCTTGCCAAAGGATAAATGTAAAAAGGAAAGGTGAAGATCACCATGACTCTTGCATAAGGTAGAAGATAATAATAAAAGATAGGCCCTTCGCAGAGGGAAGCAGAGGTTGCCATGCGCTTTCAGAGTTGGATGCACAAAATCTTAATGCGAAAGAATGTCACTTTATATTTCCACTTGTGATATGGACCTTTATTATGCAGTCCATCGCTTTTATTTCTTCCACATCACAAGATCGTATAAAGCTTATTTTCTCCACACCAATCAATCATACATATTTAGAGAGAAATTTTTATTGCTTGCACCGATGACAACTTACTTGAAGGATCTTACTCAATCCATAGGTAGATATGGTGGACTCTCATGGCAAAACTAGTTTAAGGGTTTTTGGAAGCACAAGTAGCATCTCTACTTGGTGCAAAGAATTTGGCTAGCATGAGGGGGAAAGGCAAGCTCAACATTTTGGATGATCCATGACAATATACTTTATCTCAGATATAAGAAAACATAACCCATTACGTTGTCTTCCTTGTCCAACATCAACTCTTTAGCATGTCATATTTTAATGAGTGCTCCCAATCATAAAAGATGTCCACGATAGTATATTTATATGTGAAACCTCTATTTCTTTATTACTTCCTATTAATTGCAACGATGACCAAAGCTATGTTTGTCAACTCTCAATAACTTTTAATCATCATACTCTTTCTATATGAAGTCATTACTCTCCATAAGATCAATATGATCTCTTTTATTTATTTTTTATTTTTTCTCTTTTCTTTTATTCACTCAAGATCATGGAAAAATAATCAAGCCCTTGACTCAACACTAATCTTTATTATATAGCTCATGGACTCGATTACATGAAGGGATCATAAAGAAAAACTTAAAACTAGATCATACCAAAACTTTTATTCTACTAGATCAAGATACTACTAAAAGGGTCGAACTAAGAAAAACGGTAAAGATAGGAGTGTGATGGTGATACAATACCGGGGCATCTCCCCCAAGCTTGGCAGTTGCCAAGGGGAGTGCCCATGCCCATGTGATTATGTCTCCTTTGCTGGTGAAGAAGGTGGAGGTGATGGTTTAGTTGATGGCCTAGGCTTCTTCCTTAATTTGCGCTTGAGGACAGAATTTTGATCCCTCAAGTCATCAATCTCCTGCTCCAGGCTTAATATCTTTTTGCATAGGTCCTTCTTGTTTTCCTGCAAGAGACGAAAAGGGATAAACTCGATCTTAAGTTTCTTTGCTCTATCGTGGAGGCTTGACTTTTGAACTCCACATGCATGTCCCTGTGTTGCGGTAATGGGACTTCATCTTCATCTGAGCTCGTCTCCTCCTTTCTCTTGGGTTCATTGTCCTCTTCTTCTTCCATAGTCCAACCACAATGCTCCACATCTCCATAGACCTTAGGATTTGCAAGGTAATCAACCTCCCTGGGACTACATGTTGCTCTAATCTGCAGCAGGACAGCTCGAAACGAAAACAGAGGATAATTGTGTGATACAGGAGTCAAAACCTTTGGGAGATTATATAATGAATTTTTACCGACCAACATACGTATCGTGCAAGAAATCAGAGTCCAGAGAGCGCACGAAGTGCCCACGAGGCAGGGGGCGCGCCCTCCACCCTCGTGGAGCCCTCGTGTCCTTCCCGGACTGCTTTTTATTTTTCTATTTTTCTAAATATTCCAAAACGGAGAAAAATTGCCTTCAGAACTGTTTTGGAGTCGGTTTACTTACCGTACCACATACCTATTCCTTTTCGAGTCAAAACGTTCGAGAAAGTGTCCCTTTATGTATTCCTCCCGGTTCTGATTTCAATAACATTGGTTTCAACATTTATGGGATTACCTGAGATATAATATTTGATTCTTTGACCATTCACCACCTTTGGATTTGTGCCTTCGAAGTTGTTGATTTTATGGCACCGGAACGATAGACCTCCTCGATGACGTAAGGGCCTTCCCATTTAGAGATAAGTTTTCCTGCAAAAAATCTTAAACGAGAGTTGTATAGCAATACATAATCACCTACATTAAACTCATGCTTTTGTATTCTTTTGTCATGCCATCTTTTAACTTTTTCTTTAAACAATTTGGCATTCTCATAGGCCTGGGCTCTCCATTCATCAAGTGAGCTAATGTCAAATAACCTCTTCTCACCGGCAAGTTTGAAATCATAATTGAGCTCTTTAATAGCCCAATAAGCCTTATGTTCTAGTTCGAGAGGTAAGTGACATGCTTTTCCATAAACCATTTTATACAGAGACATACCCATAGGATTGTTGTATACAGTTCTATGGCCCATAATGCATCATCAAGTTTCTTGGACCAATTCTTTCTAGATATATTAACAGTCTTTTGCAAAATTAATTTGAGTTCTCTATTACTCAATTCTACTTGACCACTAGACTGCGGGTGATAAGGAGATGCAATTCTATTATTAACATCATACTTAGCAAGCATTTTACGAAAAGCACCATGAATAAAATGTGAACCACCATCAGTCATTAAATATCTAGGGACTCCAAACCTCGGAAAAAGAACTTCCTTAAGCATCTTAATAGAGGTGTTATGATCAGCACTACTAGTTGGAATAGCTTCTAACCACTTAGTAACGTAATCACCAGCAACTAAAATATGTGTGTATCCATTAGAGGCAGGAAAAGGTCCCATATAATCAAAGCCCCAAACATCAAATGGTTCAATAACAAGTGAATAATTCATAGGCATTTCTTGATGTCTACTAATATTACCAATTCTTTGACATTCATCACAAGATAAGACAAACTTACGGGCATCCTTGAAGAGAGTAGGCCAATGAAAACCGGATTGCAATACCTTATGTGCAGTTCTATCTCCAGCATGGTGTCCTCCATAAGCCTCGGAGTGACACTTGCGTAGGATCTGTTCCTGTTCATGCTCAGGTACACAACGTCGAATAACGCCATCTACTCCTTCTTTATAAAGATGTGGGTCATCCCAGAAGTAATGTCTCAAATCATAGAAAACATTTTTCTTTTGCTGGTATGTGAAACTAGGTGGTATGAATTTAGCAATGATGTAATCAGCATAATCATCATACCATGGAGCAGTACGAGAAGCATTTATGACATTTAATTGTTCATCAGGAAAGCTATCATCAATAGGTAGTGGGTCATCAAGAACATTCTCTAGCCTAGACAAGTTGTCTGCAACGGGGTTCTCAACTCCCTTTCTATCAATAATATGAAAATCAAATTCTTGTAACAAGAGAACCCAGCTAATAAGTCTAGGTTTAGCATCTTTCTTTTCCATAAGATATTTAATAGCAGCATGATCAGTGTGAATAGTTGCTTTAGAATCAACAATATAAGGCCTGAACTTATCACAAGCAAATACAACTGCTAAAAATTCTTTTTCAGTAGTAGCATAATTTCTCTGAGCATTGTCTAGAGTTTTACTAGCATATTGAATAACATTTAATTTCTTATCAACTCTTTGCCCTAGAACATCACCTACAAAGATAATCACTAGCATCACATATAATTTCAACGGGTAAATTCCAATCATGTGGCTGAACAATAGGTGCAGAGATCAATGCTTTCTTAAGTATTTCAAATGCTTCTACACAATCATCATCAAAGACAAATGGTATATCTTTTTGTAATAAATTAGTCAGAGGCCGACACATTTTTGAGAAGTCCTTAATGAACCTCCTATAAAAACCGGCGTGACCAAGGAAACTTCTTATACCTTTGATGTCCTTGGGACATGGCATCTTTTCAATAGCATCAACCTTGGCTTTATCAACCTCAATACCTCTTTCGTAAAACTTTATGCCCCAAGACAATACCTTCTTTAACCATAAAGTGGCACTTTTCCCAATTCAAGACAAGATTAGTTTCTTCACATCTCTGCAAAACTCGATCAAGGTTTCTCAAGCAATCATCAAAAGAGGATCCATAAACGGAGAAATCGGCCCATGAAAACCTCACAAATATTTTCACAAAAGTCAGAGAATATAGCCATCATGCATCTTTGAAAGGTAGCGGGTGCATTACATAAACCAAAAGGCATACGTCTATAAGCAAAAGTACCGAAAGGGCAAGTAAAAGTGGTCTTTGATTGATCATCGGCTGACACATGTATTTGAGAGAAACCAGCATAACCATCTAGAAAGCAAAAATGTGTATGTTTGGATAACCTTTCTAGCATTTGATCGATAAAAGGTAAGGGGTAATGATATTTTTTACTAGATTTATTTAATTTGCGGAAATCAATTACCATCTTATAACCTGTAATAATTCTTTGCGGGATCAACTCATCTTTATCATTAGGAACTACGGTAATACCTCCCTTCTTAGGGACACAATGGACGGGACTTACCCACTGACTATCAGCAACGGGATAAATTATACCTGCCTCAAGGAGCTTTAGTATTTCCGTTCTTACCACTTCTTTCATCTTAGGATTAAGCCATCGTTGATGATCACGAACTGGTTTGGCATCTTTCTCCAAATTTATTTTATGTTGACATAGAGTGGGACTAATGCCCTTAAGATCATCAAGAGTATATCCAATAGTAGCGCGGTGCTTCATCAGAGTTTTCAATAATCTCTCTTCTTCATGCTCTGAAAGGTTAGCACTAATAATAACAGGATATATCTTTTTCTCATCGAGATAAGCATATTTAAGAGTATCGGGTAATGGTTTAAGCTCAAACTCGGGATCACCCTTGGGTGGAGGAGGATCCCCTAGGATTTCAACAGGCAAATTGTGTTTCAGGATGGGTTCCTGTTTAAAGAATACTTCATCTATTTCCCTTCTTTCATTCATAAACATATCATTTTCATGGTCTAGCAAATATTGTTCTAAAGGATCACTAGGAGGTACGGCAATAGAAGCAAGACCAATAATTTCATCTTTACTAGGCAATTCCTCTTCATGGTGTTGTCTACGAAATTTAGAGAAATTAAACTCATGAGACATATCACCCAAAACAATAGTAACAACATCCTTTTTGCAATATATCTTAGCATTAACTATGTTCAAGAAGGGTCTACCAAAAATATTGGGACAAAAGCTATCTTGTGGGGAACCAAGAACAAGAAAATCAACAGGACATTTAGTTTTCCCACACAAGACTTCAACATCTCTAACAATTCCCATGGGTGAAATAGTATCTCTATTGGCAAGTTTAATTGTGACATCAATATCTTCTAACTCAGTAGGTGCAATATCATGCATAATTTCTTTGTATAAGTCAATAGGTATTGCACTAGCACTAGCACCCATATCACATAAGCCATGATAATAATGATCTCCTATTTTAACAGAAATAACAGGCATGCCTACCATAGGTATATGTTTATCTTTAGCACAAGGTTTGGCAATTCTAGCAGTTTCATCACGGAAATGAATAACATGCCCATCAATATTATCAGACAAGAGATCTTTAACAATAGCAATATTAGGTTCAACTTTAACTTCCTCAGGAGGTGTATAAGTTCTAATATTGCTTTTCTTAACCACTGATTGAAGCTTTAGCATGATCCTTTATCCTAACAAGAAAAGGTGGTTTCTCAACATAAGCAGTAGGAACAATAGGATCATTATAAGTGATAGTCCTTTCTTCAACTTTAATAGGTGCAGCTACTTTTACTTCTATGGGAGGATGATATTTAAACCACTTCTCCTTAGGGAGATCAACATAAGTAGCAAAAGATTCACAAAAGGAAGCTACTATCTTAGAGTCAAGTCCATATTTAGTGCTAAACTCACGGAAAACATCAGTATCTATAAAATATTTAACACAATCAAACTTAGGTGTCATACCTGACTCCTTACCTTCATCGAGGTCCCAATCTTCAGAGTTGCGTTTAACTCTTTCCAATAAATCCCATTTGAATTCAATAGTCTTCATCATAAAAGAGCCAAAGACAAGAAGTATCGAGCATGGTGCGATTGTTATCAGAAAGCCGAGCATAAAATTTTTGAATAATTATTTCTCTTGAGAGCTCATGATTGGGGCATGAATATAACATTGATTTAAGCCTCCCCCAAGCTTCAGTGATGCTTTCTCCTTCGCGAGGCCAGAAATTATATATATAATTGCGATCACGATGAACAAGATGCATAGGATAAAACTTCTGATGAAATTCCAATTTCAATCGTTTGTAGTTCCATGACCCCATATCATCACATAGCCTATACCATGTCAATGCATCTCCCTTGAAAGATAAAGGGAAGGTCTTCTTCTTAACAACATCATTGGGCACACCTGCAAGCTTAAATAATCCACAAACTTCATCCACATATATTAGGTGCTCATCAGGATGCATTGTTCCATCTCCTGCAAAAGGATTAGCTAGCAGTTTTTCTATCATACCCGAAGGAATCTCAAAGTAGACATTTTCATTTTTAGTAGGTTCAAGAGGTTGAGGAGCAACTCTTTTCTCTCTACTGGTCGGGGAGAAGATACCCTAACAAGCCCCTCAGAGGATTACTTTCCATAGTAACAAGTGACAGTAAATTTCAGCACACTATATAAATTTTTCCTTACCAAATTCCACCTACCAAAGGTGCTTCACTCCCCGGCAAAGGCGCCAGAAAAGAGTCTTAATGACCCACAAGTATAGGGGATCTATCATAGTCCTTTCGATAAGTAAGAGTGTCGAACCCAACGAGGAGAAGAAGGAAATGATAAGCGGTTTTCAAAGAAGGTATTTTAAAAGCTGAAATAATAGGTAACAGATAGTTTTGTGATAAGATAATTGGTAACGAGCAACAAGTAAAAAAAGTAAATAAAGTGCAGCAAGGTGGCCCAATCCTTTTTGTAACAAAGGACAAGCCTGGACAAACTCTTATATAGGGAAAAGTGCTCCCGAGGACACATGGGAATTATCGTCAAGCTAGTCTTCATCACGTTCATATGATTCGTGTTCGGCACTTTGATAATTTGATATGTGGGTGGACCGGTGCTTGGGTGTTGTCCTTACTTGGAAAAGCATCCCACTTTTGATTAACCCTATTGCAAGCATCCGCAACTACAAAAGAAGTATTAAGGTAAACCTAATAATAGCATGAAACATGTGGATCCAAATCAGCCCCTTTCGAAGCAGCGCATAAACTAGGGTTTAAGCATCTGTCACTCTAGCAACCCATCATCTACTTATTACTTCCCAATGCCTTCCTCTAGTCCCAAATAATGGTGAAGTGTCATGTAGTCGATGTTCACATAACACCACTAGAGGATAGACAACATACATCTCATCAAAATATCAAACGAATACCAAATTCACATGACTACTAATAGCAAGACTTCTCCCATGTCCTCAGGAACAAACGTAACTACTCACAAAGCATATTCATGTTCATAATCAGAGGAGTATTAATATGCATAAAGGATCTGAACATATGATCTTCCACCAAATAAGCCAACTAGCATCAACTACAAGGAGTAATAAACACTACTAGCAACCTACAGGTACCAATCCCAGACTTAGAGACAAGAATTGGATACAAGAGATGAACTAGGGTTTGAGAGGAGATCTGCCGGTGAAGATGTTGATGGAGATTTCCCTCTCCCGATGAGAGGAGCATTGGTGATGACGATGGCGATGATTTCCCCCTCCGAGGGAAGTGTCCCTCAGAGAATAGCTCTGCCGGAGGCCTAGATTGGTTCCGCCAAGGTTCCGCCTCGTGGCGGCGGAGTGTCGTCCCGAAAGCTTGCTTATGATTTTTCTTCGGACGAAAGACTTCATATAGCAGAAGATGGGCATCGGAGGGCCTACTGGGGGCCCACGAGGCAGGGGGCATGCCCAGGGGGGTAGGGCGCCCCCCCCCCCTCGTGGAGAGGTGGAGGCCCCCATGACGTGGATTCTTCTTCCTGTATTTTTTATTATTTCCAAAAATAACTTTCGTGGAGTTTCAGGACTTTTGGAGTTGTGCAGAACATGTCTCTAATATTTGCTCATTTTCCAGCCTGTAATTACAATTACAAGCATTCCCTCCTTATGTAAACCTTGTAAAATAAGAGAGAATAGGCATAAGTATTGTGACATAATGTGTAATAACAGCCCATAATGCAATAAATATCGATATAAAAGCATGATGCAAAATGGACGTATCACCCACATGCAAGGGAGCTCTTGAGTTTCGTTGGCTAACGACAGGGCACAACTGTACTTGCTTTGACTTGCATAGACCGTTTCTAGATCCTCGCCATAAGTTCAGGAAAGACAAGAAGAACTTCATCACCTGCACAAGGTAGAGTTGTCAAACACTCTGCACCACCTGCGTTGACAGGCCAACAGACCCTAGATCAGTTGCTCTCAAGCCAGATCTAGAGCGTCCAGGGTATTTCAAGGGGTACAATAAGGAATACGCCAGGACTCACAAGACATGCTTGTGGGATCTGCCTTACTTCAAAGACGTCCTTTTCCCACACAACATCGACGTGATGCACACTGAAAAGAATATCGCCGAAGCCATTTTTGGTACATTGTTCGGCATAGAGGGGAAATCAAAGGATAATACTAAGGCTAGAGTCGACCAAGAGGAGCTATGTGATAGACCGTTACAAAACATGCAAGAACCGAAAGGAAAGCAGAACTAGACGAAGCCAAAGGCATGGTTCAATCTTGGAAGGCCAGCTATGAAGGAAATTATTTTGTGGGTGAAAATGCAGTTGATGTTCCCCGATGGGTATGCAGCAAATCTAAAGAGGGGAGCGAGTCTTGAAAATTTGAAATTATTTGGTCTAAAAAGTCATGATTGGCACATATGGATTGAGCGGATAATGCCGGTGATGTTGCGTGGCTTCATCCCTGAGGATGAATGGCTAGTACTGGCAGAGCTGAGCTATTTCTACCATGTTCTTTGTGCGAAAGAACTATCGCCTGGCCTCCTAGAAGAAATGGAACAGTTGGCGCCGAAGTTGATCTGCAAGTTATGATCTTTCCGCCAAGCTTCTTTAATCCAATGCAACAGTTGATTTTGCATCTCCCGACCGAGGCACGATTGGGGGGGGGGGGGCGTGCAAAATCGTTGGTGCTACTCAACTGAGAGGATGCAGAAGATGCTTGGAGCAAAATGTGAAAATAAACATAGATGTGAGGCATCGATGGCCGAGGCATTCATCACTGAGGAGGCGGCAAACTTCATGACAGCACACTACGAAGCCAAAAATCGTCATTTGCATAATCCGAAGCCTCGGTACAATGCTGACGACCCTAAAAAGGGTCGATCCAACCTTAGCCTATTCAAAGGGATTCTCGCACCAGCTAGTGGTTGGAAACCAGTATCGTTGGATGTTGAAGAATGGCGGACCATTTCGCTGTATCTCTTCAACAACCTAACAGAAGTGTGGTCGTACATCAAGGAAAGAAGGAATAGGAAGAAAAGAAGAAGAAGAAGAAGAAGAAGGAATAGGATGAAAAGAAGAAGAAGAAGAAGGAGAAGAATGTCGGATTTCTGGTTCCGGCAAAACCCTTGAGGTTCGAACACTGGGGTGCGCACGAAGATCTCTCTCTCTCTCCCTAGATCGCTCTCGCTACAATCGCAAGACCTAGCTCGCCGAACCCAAACAACGAGAGACACAAGAGTTTATACTGGTTCGGGCCACCGATGTGGTGTAATACCCTACTCTAGTGTGGTGTGGTGGATTGCCTCTTGGGCTGAGGATGAACAGTTACAAGGGAAGAACAGCCTCCTGAGGAGAGGTGTTCTTGTGCTTGGTGAGCGTGGGTGGTAGGGGATGATCTGAATGATCCGTGCCCTCCTATGGTGGTGGCTAGTCCTATTTATAGAGGCCCTGGTCCTCTCCCCAAATATTGCATGGGAAGGGATCCAACAACGACCAAATTTGAATGGAGACAACTAGTACTAGTTATCCTGACTAAAGGTGGTCTTCGCCTGTCAAAGGCTCTGGTGGTGACGCCGTCTTGGGCTCCACGGTGACTTCCATCCTGTTGTCCTGCTGGTCTTAGTCTCGTTGCACTGATATGGAAACCTTTGCCTGATGCCTCGGGACTCCTCGCCTGTGCTTGCCTCTTTAGCACCAAAGAGGAAACGAGGACATCACAGGCCGGGCTGGCGCTCACTGCTCCTGGGCCGTCACGGCTTGCGTCACAGGAACCTTGCCAGGTGTCCCTTGCCTTGATCCCTTCACCCCTCGCGAGCCAGCCTGGTGAGGCCGTCCCGCGGAGGTCTTGTGTCATCCGCCTCGCGAGGCTTGGCCCCTCGGTTGGGTCTTGAGTGTTTGCTGGTGAAGATGGGTCGTACAGGGCCGCTGGTAGAAACACGCCATGGGCTGCAGGCAGGCAAGTCTGGGTACACCCATTCCGAGGACGCCGACAGTATCCCCCGGGCCTAAGGCGCGCTCGGACTTGGCTTTGAGGCGAAGCCAAAGGGCAAGTGCGGAGCGCCGCGGGCCCCAACAGCCTGCAGCCCTGCTTGACGCGTGGCGATTGATTGGACATGGGCTTCTCCGCTTCCCCATGCTGCCTCGGCAACTGCCCGTCTAACAAAAGGCTGGCGCGGGCAACGCTTGCCTTCATTGCTTTCCTTCATCTTGCTCCAGATCCCCTTTCTCGCCCCTTGCCTCCTAAATCTCCAAATATGCTCCACCTCCCTCCCAAGCCAGCGACCAATGGCGCCCCGAAAGGTCAAGGCCGCTTCTCTACCCGGCTGGTACGAGTCGGCTCTGGACCCGCCCAATGTCTCAGAGAAGAACCTTGCCGCCACGCGTCTGCTGACGGCGGGGGAGAACAATGAGAAGGGGAAGACCGAGCTCTGGGCTGGCTCCGCCGAGCCGGGGGCTTCAAGGAGCACCTTTTGCCCCTTATTTATGAGCAGCATCGTTGCGGGGCTAGTTCCCCCCTTCTCTAAATTCTTCTACGTTGTCCTTAGCCATTACAAGCTGCAGGCCCTTCATCTCCATCCCAACTCTGTTCTTCTCCTGTCGATCTTCGCCTTGTACTGCGAGGCGTACATCGGGGTGATGCCATCCGTGGCTCTGCTGCGCCACTTCCTCTTCCTCTAGATCAACAACGGCCACACCTCAGGGTGCGCCAACTTCGTCGCAGGCGGCAAGGACAACGCAATCTCGAAGGCCGGAAAGACGGCCGATGGTTTCAGGAGCAAGTGGGTCATGATGGATGCCAAGTGTGTCCACCCACGGTTGATGCTGCAGACGGAGATGCCCCAGTCCGACGAAGGGTGGCTCTGCGCGAAACTTACTGACGACCGGGTGAAGCCGGTGAGGGAGTCCTGGATTAGGGGGTCCTCGGACAGCCGGACTATATCCTTTGGCCGGACTGTTAGACTATGAAGATACAAGATTGAAGACTTCGTCCCGTGTCCGGATGGGACTCTCCTTCGCGTGGAAGGCAAGCTTGGCAATACGGATATGTAAATCTCCTCCCTTGTAACCGACTCTATGTAACCCTAGCCCCCTCCGGTGTCTATATAAACCGGAGGGTTTAGTCTGTAGGACAACAACAATCATACCATAGGCTAGCTTCTAGGGTTTAGCCTCTACGATCTCGTGGTAGATCAACTCTTGCAATACTCATATCATCAAGATCAATCAAGTAGGAAGCAGGTTATTACCTTCATCGAGAGGGCCCGAACCTGGGTAAACATCGTGTCCCCCACCTCCTGTTACCATCCGCCTTAGACACGCAGTTCGGGACCCCCTACCCGAGATCCACCGGTTTTGACACCGACATTGGTGCTTTCATTAAGAGTTCCACTGTACCGTCATCATAAGTAAGGATGGCTCGTCTCGTTGTCAGGGACAACATCACCTCTGGGGGAGCCCTGGCTGTAGGCCAAACTGTCTGACTAGGTGGCTTCACATGACCGCCTGCTCGTCATTGCAGGCCGACGATGACTTCTCGGGTCATCAAATACAGCCTACACATCGGCTCGGAACTTACCAAGCGGATGAATCAAATGGAGCTCTCCTCTTTGAACGAGCTCTTGGATCGCATCGCCGCTTTGGGAGTCGCTACGGACTTTGATCAGATTGGGCTTAAACCCAACCAAAGGGAGATTAACTCTCCGCTGGTCACCCATCAGATAGCGGTAGTGGAGGAGCAATGCAGCGATTCTTCCTCTATCTTGAGGAAAAACTATGTCCGGATTCCCGAGCTCTCCGAGCCGGATACCCGTCTACAGGAGGACATTGCCCAAACCCTGAACCTAGAATCAGGCAGCAGTCCAGACCCACTGGGCAACATCCCGAAGCCCGAACTTCCAAGATCAAAAACTCCTCCGCCCCTGGGTCTCAGACCGGGTCAAGGTCCGGACTTAAATCCACCCACCCACCCAGATATAAACGATCTTTCCCACATTAGGCAAGAGCCTCAGGAGACAGTACATCACTATTGGGCCAGATTCCTCCTTGTAATGAACAAGGTCAAGGACTGTCGCGAGGAAGACGCAATTTCATTCTTTTGCAATAATTGCACGGACAAGGGAATCCTCAATGCCATAAGTCGCCGTGACATAGCACACTTCGCTGACTTGGCGGCCATAGTACGAAAGTATCATGCGGCGATGGAAAGCGCCTGGAAAACCCAAACATAATTTTGGGATAATCCGGCTCTGACAAAACCCCCAGTCCGAACTAAAAGGGTGCACTCTCATAAGTCGCCCGACTCAATTACAAAGAAGCAAACGCTCACTATAGTGCATGGAACCGTATTGGAGGGATGGCTTAATGGGCCGTGTAAAATTCACAGTACAGCGGATACCATACCAACACACAGCCTTAGAGCATGTTGGGTACTCCGGCAGGTGGCCAAGAGCGGCGAGGATCTCCTCATTAAAAATACCGCAGAGCACCACCCCGTGGATAACAACAATACAATATCGACAGTCTTCGAGACCTTCGCCTCAAATAATAGGCGTAAGCGAGCACTCCGCAGCCTTGCCGAAGTCTGCCACATGGCAGCAATAAATGCATGGAGCGACACGGCTATCACCTTCAATGCCAGTGACAAACCTAAATTCCGAACAGCCCGAGCACTAGCCGCCTTGGTCCTTAGTCCAATTGTGGACGACTTTCGGCTTACTAAAGTGCTCATGGACGGCAGCAGCGGATTAAACCTCATTTATGAGGGGACTCTTCAAAAAAATGAAATAGACAAAAACCGCATTGAGCAAAGCAGCACGACCTTCAGAGGAATCATCCCTAGTCGGGAGGCACGATGCGCTGGGAAAATCACACTAGATGTGGTATTCGGCACGCCGGAGAATTATAGGTCCGAAGAAATTACATTCCAAGTGGCCCTGTTCAGTAGCGGATACCACGCCCTTCTAGGGCGGGAGGCATTCACGATCTTCCAAGCCATACCCCATTACGGGTACATGAAGCTCAAAATGCCCGGGCCCAATGGAATCATCACTCTAGCTAGTGATCCTTACATAGCACTCCGCGCCGAAAACAAAACAGCCGCACTGGTCCTCGAGGCATTATCCAAAGCCCTCGCGGCCGAGGAATTAACTACGCTGCGCTCCACAGTGGATAGGGATGACGTGATACTCGACAAAAGATCCAAGCCCACCTCTTTTAAACCAGCGGATGAAATAGTCAAATTCCAAGTACACCCAACGGACCCTACAAAAACAGCATCCATCGGGGCACAGTTAAACCCCACTGTAGACGCCGCACACGGGAGTTCCTGTGCAAGAATTGGGACATATTTGCCTGGCATCCTTCAGACATGCCAGGAATCCCACGCAGGCTGCCCGAGCATAGCCTTAACATTCTAAAGGGATTCAAGACGGTCAAGCAGACTCTTCGGCGTTTCTCTGAACCTACGCGACAAGCCATGGTAGAGGATCTAGCCAAGTTACTGGAGGCCGGATTCATTAGAAAAATAAAACATCCGGGCTGGTTAGCAAACCTAGTGATGGTACCAAAGAAGGACAAATCCTGGCGCCTATGCATCGACTTCAAGGATCTTAATAAGGCTTGCCCAAAGGATCCCTTCCCCCTCCCTCGCATCGTTCAAATTATCGACACTACCGCAGGACACCACTAACTGTGCTTCCTCGACGCATACTCCGGTTACCACCAAATTAAGATGGCGGAGTCCGATCAAGCCGCAACGGCATTTATCACTCCATACGGCCCTTCTGTTTTAACACAACGCCATTAGGGCTCAAAAACGCCGGTGCAACGTATCAACGCATGATTCAGACATGTCTGGAAAAACAGATCGACAAAACCAGACACGTCGAATCCTTAATAGACAACTTGAGGCTCACGTTCGGCAATCTCCGAACATACGACATCAAGCTCAACCCGGAAAAATGCGTTTTCGGCGTGCCAGCTGGAAAGCTCCTGGGCTTCATCGTCTCCAGTAGAGGAATTGAAGCAAATCCGGCTAAAATCCGAAGCTCACACGCGATTGGCTATCCCAACTGACCTCAAGCAAATCCAGAAGTTAACTGGATACGTGGCGGCCTTAATCCGCTTTCTCTCCCGATTAGGAGAAAATGCACTACCCCTTTATAGCCTTCTTCGGTGCACCGAACACTTCGAGTGGATGGACGCGGCCACGTCCGGATTGGAAGAAATAAAAGCCATCCTGGCCACCAACCCAATCTTGGCCGCGCCAAATATCGGCAAACCAATGCTGTTATATATAGCGGCAACTCACCAAGTTGTAAGCGCAGTGCTCGTCGTCGAACGAGAGACGGATGGACATAAATTCCTACTTCAAAAGTTGGTATATTATGTATCCACTGCCCTCACTCCATGCAAATCACGGTACCCACATTATTGAAAGATAGCATACGCGATAGTTATGGCATCCCGGAAATTACGACACTACTTTCAGGAGTGTTCAATTATGGTGGCCTCGGAAGTACCACTCAACGACATAATAAACAACCGCGATGCCACGGGCCGGATTGTGAAATGGGCTATCGAGCTCCTCCCGTTCGACATAACATATAGACCACGGTGAGCCATTAAGTTGCAAGTACTGGCCGATTTTGTCGCCGAGTGGATGTGTTTAACACCCTAAAGAATACCGCGCAGACTCCAATTGGATCATGCACTTCGACGGCTCTAAAATGCTGGTTGAGTGCAGGGGGCTGGCGTCGTCGACGCCCCCACCGTAGAGATACAAATTCAATACGTACTCCAAATACTAAACACAGACTCCAACAACGCAACCGAATACGAGGCCCTATTACATGGTCTCCGAATGGCAGTTTCCATGGGCATTCAATGCCTGGAGGTCCGTGGGGACTCGAATCTCGCAATATCTCAAATAAATGGAGACTTCGACGCCAAGGATCCGAAAATGGCGGCTTATCGCAACGCCGTCCTCAAAATGTCAGCTCGGTTCGAGGGGCTTGAATTCCACCATGTGGCTCGGGGAAAACAATCAGCAGTGGATATCCTCGCTCAGATCGGCGCTTAAGCGCCGACTGTCGACCTAACATCTTCTTGGAAAAGCTGTTTAAGCCATCCGTGGTATGGGAAGGGACACCAGTAACAATAGTGCGGACCCGCCACAACACCGTGATACCGAACACTTCGACACAATCGGAGGCTCGCCACCAAATAACACCTTCAAATTTCACGTGATAATGGCCGCCATTGCCTGCGGACGTAACCATTCCTGGCCTACCTAACCAGGCAGGAACTACCTGAGAACCAAAATGAGGCACGCTGCATAGTGCGGCGGTCTAAAGCCTACAGGGTCCATGTGGGAGAGCTTTATAAGAAAAGCACTACCGGATTCCTTCAAAGGTGCATCTCCGAAGAGGGAGGGCGTAAGCTTTTGGCAGAAATCCATGCTGGACTCGGCGGCCACCACACCGCAGCCCGGGCCCTTGTAAGCAAGGCCTTCCGTACAGGTTTCTATTGGCCGACGGCCCGAGTAGACGCATAGGACCTTGTTCAACGTTGCGTCGGTTGCCAGCTTTTTGCAAATCAAAGCCATATGCTGCCTACCGATCTCCAAACAATCCCCATTTCTTGGCCCTTTGCGGTCTGGGGGCTTGATATGGTCGGACCCCTCAGAGGGGGAACCCATAAGAAAAAATACTTACTGTCATGGTGGATAAATTCACCAAATGGATAGAAGCCAAACCTGTTAAAACAGCTGAATCCGGACCGGTGATAGACTACATATCTGGGGTTGTACACCGTTATGGCATCCCCCACAGCATAATCGCCGACAATGGCTCGAACTTTACAGCTGACAAGGTAAAACTTTGGTGCAGCAACATGGGCATCAAGCTCGATTATGCTTTTGTCTATCACCCGCAAACTAACGGTCAAGTTGAGCGAGCAAATGGTCTTATCAAGAGCGGCATTAAACCCAGATTAGTGCGGTCCTTAAAGGAATCAAATAGGCACTGGGTAGAGGAGCTCGACTCCGTACTATGGGGGTTGCGGACCACGCTGAATCGCACTACCGGATACACACCATTTTTTATGGTGTACAGCGCAGAGGCGGTACTGCCCTACGACATAATTCATGATTCACCTCGAGTGCGCATTGATGAAGAAAAAGAGGTCGAGCTCGATCGGCAGGACAGTTTGGACGCCCTGGAGGAGGAGCGTGACGTGGCAAAAGCCCGTTCCGCATTCTATCAGCAACAGGCTCGAAGGTATCAAAGGCAGGAAGCACGGGCCAAAGCTTATAACGTTGGCGAACTCGTTTCACGCCTACCGGAGAAGAAAAAGAACAAGCTCAAGCCCAAATGGGAAGGTCCCTTCATTATTGACCGTGTTCGACCGATGGAGCGTACCGTCTGCGGGATGCATCGGATCATCGACTCGAGCCAAACCCATGGAACGCAGCCAGACTCCGAAGGTTCTACGCCTAGTGCCGGACTCTATGTTCGTCTCCTTACCTCTGTCAATTTTTTACATATCCGCTATCTGTCTTTTCTCTCTTTCTCTCTTCTTTTTTCCTTTTCTTCAAGGCCTTAAAAGGCTAAATTGTGTCTTGACTACACAATCTTGACGTGCTAACCGCGCTCATTATACCTGGGGGCTTCTTATACATAAGCTTAATATAACTAATTTCCGGGCATTATGCCCCACACATGTGTTATTCTTCCACATGTACCTTTTTCGCCATTATATGCATCGATATGACTTAAGTTTTGGCCAAGTTGGGTTGCCTGGCTCTTGTGTTTATGCCCTACGTTCCCGTTAATTCGGCTAGGGCATAAGGGAGCACCTCTCATGATTGTTACGCTGGTCACTTGGGATGTGTACCTCATACCGGGTGAAGCCGAAAGCTAGCGTTCTTAAGGGAATACTCGGTCGGTGAACAAAAGATGACTTTTATTTATTTTAATACATGCCCCAGATGTTTATAGCCCGCTCTCTTTCGCAGTTCGGACATGCACATTAGGGCATGCGCATCTGTGAAAGGAACCCTTAACGGAACTATTCTCCTCGAAGATGTTTCTTACTATCCATGTAATATAACATAGCTAGTTGGGTACTTGTCTGCTCAAGCACTTATGACCCTACGCCTGGTTTCCACGCTGCACTTCCGGGTTTTTACATAACCGAGCTGGTATTCGGATACACTCCGACTATCGGGTCCAGAGGTCAAAGCGAAAAGGTCCGCCATGACAAATGATTTACAATCCGCTAGGGAGAATATATGTCACTTGAAGTACACAAATACTTAGATCGACTAAATTCTTCTTCTATACCATCCAACAGGCTGTCTAGCCTACAATCCTGTTGGGAATACTTTATGCTAATTCTACTTGGTCATACACCAAACTGACGGGGATCTCTTTCCCATCGGGCCCCACAGGTCCGATCTCGGCCATGTGGTTTGGGTCAGCTTTGGTATATCGCGTCTTCACCATGGCCCAGGCTTCCCTTGCACCTTGTCGGCAGGCTGATATCTTCCATAATCAGAAGTGCCGCCGCACTCCCTTGAGCTTCTATATAAGCTCCCCCATGCCTCCTGGCGGGGAGGCCGATGGCCACAAGGCTTGGGCAATACCCTGCATCACCTGCCGAACTTGTTCGCAAATGGGCCAGAGAGCTTCGTAGAAGATCACCACAGACCCGGCATCTCCTCCGGGGATGACCCATCAAGACACCCGCAGACATAACTCTATTAGCCGCTTCTTCGCCAACTCTTTAAAAGTTCATTCAAGCACTTACTAAAAATGCCGCGCCGAAGCCGCTTATTCTCCTTCACGGAGTCCGCAAGCCGGGCTCGAACATCTTTCAGCCCACACCCAGCTGGATATTGGCGCCTTGGAGATCGTTTTTCTCCGCCTAACTCCACAGAAGCACGCGACTCACCAGTGGCCGACGATTAGCATGTTATGCATTCTTCAAGACGGCCTCCGGATTCACTCTGGAGTCATCTGCACCATCTATTGATTAGATTTGCATGCATGCCGCATACTATCTGGTACCTGTCATTCTTTGCAATGGAGACAAGTGTTACTAGAGGGGGCCTTCTCGGACTCCTTCAACAAGCGTAACAATCGACCCGTGGCTGGGGCTTTGCACTCTTCCAGCTCTTGAGACAATTGGGTATTCTTCTCTCAGAAGAACTCAAGACAAATAATGATCCTTAAATCAGTTGTGTCAACTGTTTCAAGTCTCAAGGGCTACTGATATATATATATATATAATCATCAGATTTTCTTACCCGTATGTCCTTTACATACTGGCCCGTGGCTCTGGCAAGACCATTTTGAGCAGCACGGATGTACGTGTCTCCTGAGTTGAAGGCATCGAACGCCTCTTGGGAGAAATAAGCGTCATGGAGTACGGCGCTGCGGCGCCGGTGATTCATGGCGCTCTCCACTTCGGAGTTAGTAGCGGATAGCCTATCTGCATCCTCTGTAGGAGGAGCATCCGGCGTTCACCTCATGTTAGCTTCCGCCTCTATGTCCGGCCCTGGAGCCCGACTGGTGGAGGCGTGATCGGCAACCTCTCCGGATATAGTCTGGCGAGCGTTTTTCCTACTAGGAAACATGGATGTTATTATATTTTAAAAGACGACAACCATGGAGCGAGGTTCTCAGATCATACCTCTGCGACGACGCCCCGGGCCTCCCGACCGCTTCCTTTTTAGCCTACTCCGGCTTTGGTACCCCTTTTGTTGGCGAAGTCACTGCGGGTTCAAAGATGGCGTCCCGAGGGCCTCTCAGAAGACACCATATGTGTACGGTAGGTGAAGTGCAGAAAAGGGGATCCTTCTCGCAAGTTGGGACTCCGGTTTTACTTACATGCAATGCAGGGAGTAGCCTAGGATAGTCGGCTATGATGGCCACCATGGCATCATCGCAGCTCAATTGATAGAATGTCCTGTCGATCAGCTCCACAAATATGTCCGGATCCTCTTCGAGTCCGGGATCGAGGGCTCGGTCAGGGTCCTCCGGTTGTGGAGGCGGGCTGTTGACCTCCCTTACAGCTTTTCGCAGTTCCTGCCATGAAACGACAAGGTAAGTACTTATGACGAAGAATGCGGGAAGGCTGGGAGTAAAAAGTGACAGCTCACCCAGCTTGGAGGGTTGTACATGGAGAATCCATCCCGTGGCTTAATGCGGATGAACTCCTCTTCCTCTCCCTTGTACAAATCGGACAGAATTTTTGCTAGACCAGCAACTGAGTCCGGTCCCTTACGCCTGCAGTAGGTGGCATCATCTTCCCCGTTAAAGTGCCACATGGGGTGCCCTCAATATTGAAGTGGATGTACCCCCTGCATTATACATATTGACATAACCTCGATTATTGTCAGACCTGATTGAGCCAAAGATTTTTATCCGCCCATCGTAAAGGACTTCTCCGTTATCTTCCTCCCGAGGGCTCCGAGGGCGCCACCATGGCGCTTTCTTCGTGGGAGCGTTGTCGAACTCAGGGAGGCCCATCCGAATAGGGCCCGGAAGGGGGACGTCCTCCATATAAAACCACTCCGAAGCCCAGTCCTCGGATGTCTTCTTCGGAGTACCGGATAGGTATCCGGTCCCGACGATGCGCCATATTTCGCCTCCGCCCACTTGGTACAGTGACCCCTCTTGTGTACGGGGTACGAGGCAGAATAGCCTCTTACATAGCTCGAAATGAGCTTCACAGCCCAGAAATAGCTCGCAAAGGGCTTACATAGCCAAGAATGTGTAATATGGAGGCGGAGTGAAATTATGCATTTGGAGGCCATAGAACCTGTGAGCCTGGCGGAGGAACGGATGAATTGGAAATCCAAGCCCTCTTAATAAGTAAGGGACGAGGCATACCCGCTTCCCCCATGGATGGGTTGGGGAAAGAGCTCGCTTGCTCCCCGCCGTTATAGGTGGCGCAGCCCAGCTCGAACGGGGACCATATACTACCGGAGGGAGAAACTCGGTCTGCAACTCTACTAATTGGCTGTGGGGGACGGAACAATTCTTCCAATTGCCGGGCTTAGGGCTACGGGAGCGAGAGGAGGAGCTGCGACGACCGGCCATGTTGTAATGGATTTTTTCCGGGCGCGCTCCGATGGATACTCGCTGTGGGAGGATGGTGTGATCTGGATCTGAGAATCCCCGTCTCTTTAATAGATGATTTACCCACATGGATAGGGTGGCAATTGTAAAATGTTCGACTTTCTCGTGATTCGCTCGACGCATGGAGAATATCCATTATTAGGCGCAGAAGCCAAGGAGTGCAACATTTTTGGGAAGCCGGACACTACGCAAACAACTATTCAGAATTTGGAGAAGAACCCGCCTTGCAATGCCGAAGACAGTTTGCGCGCCGGACTCATCGCCATTGAAGCCTGGTTCGGGGGCTACTGAGGGAGTCCTGGATTAAGGGGTCCTCGGACAGCCAGACTATATCCTTTGGCTGGACTATTAGACTATGAAGATACAAGATTGAAGACTTCGTCCCGTGTCCGGATGGGACTCTCCTTGGCGTGGAAGGCAAGCTTAGCAATACGGATATGTAGATATCCTCCCTTGTAACCGACTCTGTGTAACCCTAGCCCCCTCCGTGTCTATATAAACCGGAGGGTTTAGTCCGTAGGAGAACAACAATCATACCATAGGCTAGCTTCTAGGGTTTAGCCTCTATGATCTCGTGGTAGATCAACTCTTGTAATACTCATATCATCAAGATCAATCAAGCAGGAAGTAGAATATTACCTCCATTGAGAGGGCCCGAACTTGGGTAAACATCGTGTCCCCCCTCCTGTTACCATCCGCCTTAGACGCACAGTTCGGGACCCCCTACCCGAGATCCGCCGGTTCTAACACCGACAGCCGGTGCTGGAGAAGATGACCGCCGACCTGAAGCCGGGCAACGCGAAGGCGGCGAAGTTGATGGGGGCCATGGTCCTGAGGGAATTCCTGATGCTGCGAGGTCCAAGGCCAGCCCCCGGAGGAAGCCGCTCCGCTCCAGGTGCGCTCACGCCCCTTTTGGACGCTTGGGGGCGAAGAACATAAGCTCCTCTTGAGTCCGGAGGCCTTGTTTCGAGAAGACCTGGTTGTGGCTCTCTGCCTCCTGGTCGGGGACGACCAGGAATATCCGCCGAGCGCCTTTGTTCCCTTGTTCCTTCGCAAGGATGGGGCGCAGGTCGTGGCCACCATGCCCACCTTCGGCGAGCGCGGGCTAGTACCGCTGGCGCCCCCTGGGGTCCCGACTACGACGGTGCCGGTGGACATGTCCTCTGGCGACTCCCACGTGGAGGGGGAAGAGGAGGAGGACAAGGAGCGCGACTCGGAGGCGACCCTCGACGGGATGAGGGAGACCTCTCCCTTGTGCAAGGCTGACATCCTCTGCACCTTGCCTGATGATGATGACGAGGCCGATGTCCCCCCGTAGAAAGGGGGCCACCTATGGCTGGGGGCTCTTTGAGGTCCTAGGCCAGCCCCCGGAGGAAGCCACCGGCCGAGGTTCTGACGAGGGGCAGGTCAGCACTGATCTCCCGCGATGACGCTTCTTCTCCGACACCGCCCGGAGCTGCCTCTGGGCCATCTGCTGCCCCTTCTTCTGCTCCTGGAGCCCGTGCACCTGCACCTCAGGCTGCAAGGCTCTCCAGCTTGAAGCTTAAGAAGCGGAGGGACTACGCCGCGATGGACCAGTAAGTGTTCTTGTCCTGCATTGTTCTTGCATACGCTGCTCATCCTTGACGCTTCTCCGCTGTGCAATTAGGCCGACGCCCGCGGCGAAGAAGAGGAAGGAGGACGAGGTGGTGCTGCTCGAGACCAGGTCACCTCCTGCGGCCGCACCCCTCTCCATGGGTAAGGGCAGCGACGGCGCTCGTGCTTCTCCTGCCCGATAATCCTCGTGAGGCTTGGGGGAGCATCCTCGGGAGGAGTCGGCCCCCGAGGCCCTGGTGGCTCCGAAGGTGTCGACGCCCGGCTTGGTCGCCGAGGTCCCCAGAGCTCAGGAGCTTCCGGCCTCCTAGGCCATGGTGGCGATGCTGCCTCCTCCTCCTCCTACCGCACTGCTGACACCGGGTCTTCTGCCTCCTTTGACGTCCTGGAGCGTGCTCTTTCCGTGATGACCCTACTGCAAGAAGATCTTCAGGGGGCCAACCCCCACGTGGTAGCCGGGCGCTTGGAGCTGGTCTCTGGTTGGCTTCAGTCAGACGTATCCGTTCGGGCGGCACTGAGCCAGGAGGCAGCGACCTCCGAGAAGGACAAGCAGGTCTGCTCAAGCTTCGACCGCTCGCGAGGCGGCGCTGAAAGATGTCGAGCCGCCCAGGATCGCTGCCGGGTGCTGGAGGCTGAAATGAAGACTCGGCACAGCGAGCGTGCGGAAGAAGCTCGACGCTGCAAGGTGGAGGAGGAGAAGATGAAGGCCCAGGGGACGCCATCAAGGGCTGCGACGCCGAGCTGGAGTAGTTGGCGAAGGCGCAGGTCCTAGCCGAGGAGAAACTGGAGCAGAAGGTGCGAGCGGAGAAGGCCGAACTTGCCGCCAAGGAGAAGGTCCTAGCCGAGGACCACGCGGCCTTCGAGCTCCTCGAGGAGAGGTCCCGCAAGGCGCTGCAGTCGCTCTATGAGAAGGGCTTGGAGGAGCCGCTGGCTACCGCCAAAGAGGACCCGTCCAGCTGCTTCCTTATCTGGTCGAGGCTGTTGAGGAAGTCGTGAGTGGTATCGGCCCCTTGGTAGAGGCGGAAGCCCACGTTTTGTCCTCGACCATGCTGATGCGCGTCTTCAGCCACCTTCATCTTCGCGATCCTGCCGCCCACCTTGATGAGCTGTTGGAGCCCGTGGACGCCGAAAGCGCCGGCCGCTGTACGCCGAAGTCGCGGAAGGGTCGTGGAAGCCTTGTCAAGAAGTTCCGCGCCGACCCCGCTACCGACCGGGCGGTCCGCGGACCTCGCAACTCCAGTGGGTGGTGCAGGTGAGGGCAACGCTATTGAAGAAGAAGCGTCTCTTGCTGGCGACGTCCGGGGATGACGAGATGACTTGCTGGCGGCTCCTTTCCTGTTTAGTTTCTGCAACATGGACCATGCCTCGTGGAGGCGTTTAAACTTGTGTTTGGTATTGGGAGAACAATATGTCTTGTAATATTTGCTTGAGATTTTGTGATTTCCTTCCTGTTTGCTTTACATTCTACGCCGTCAGGGCCCGACCCCGTGCATACCTCAGCCGCCATAGGGTCGTCCGGATCACCAGGACGAGACCAAGGGGTGAGGGGCTACATGGCCAGTTAAGCTCCTGAGTCGCGATGCTCAGGAGTCCCCCTTGACGCGCAAACAGCTTATGGAAAAGAAATGCAGGAATAGGTCTAGTGTTCTACGTTGGCAAGGCCCGACCCCGCGCATACTTGAACCGCCGTTGGGTCGTCCGGATCACTAGGACGAGACTAAGGAGTGAGGGGCCACGTGGCCAGTTAGGCTCCTGATTCGCAATGCTCAGGAGTCCCCCTTAAAGCTCAAACGACCTTCATACCTTTTCCCTCGCCGAGGCTCGGCTCGGGAGGGGCGCGCGACGACCAGGTCCGGGGGACCTGGCAGGGTGGCGTACGCTTGGGCCTGACTCGAGCGTAGCCCCCGTGCCAGTCCCTTCGCGTGACTCTCCCGAGGGGAGGAGTTGCAATGAGGCCAGACACTGAGATCAAGGGCTCCCTGAGGTTGATACGGCCATGAGGCCGCCCTCAGTTGTTTATCACCAGCGCAGAGCATAGAGCTTCCGCACTTGCACGGGCATAGCCGCTCCTCGGTAGTGTCGACTGCCAGCGCGGAGCATGGTGCTTCCACTGGTACGGATGACGGGACTCCCTACTGTGGAGAGCCCCCAGGGCGTGTACAGCCCCGCCCTCACATGTGGCTTGCATGACAGGGCTAGTCGAGGTGTGTCTGGGCACTCGTGAGCCAGCGCGGGGCTCACGAGGCCCTACCTAAAGGCAGGTTGCGCCTGGTCTTGGTTCTTGTTAGCGGCGGCGGTCCTGCAAGATGGTTAGGCAATCCTGCACCGATTGAATCTCCTGAGGTTATCACATGAGAAGGCCAAGTACCAATAACCCCAGGAGGTGACGTGAACGAGACCGGCCCGCCAGACAGAGCTCAACCATTGGATTTATTGACGCTGCAGGGACGGTCCCGAGCACAGACGCCGTACCTGGCCATTTTATGTGAAGGATCCTGAAGAAAGACAATCGGCGCGTGGCTCCCGTGGTGGGTGACAATCAAGTAGGTGATAACCATAGATAGATCATGCATGGAAAGTGATCTAGCTTAGGTAAATGCAAGAACGATACACGCCACTGGGCCGGACCCGAGCGGCCTGGGGATGATGCAGCCCGAGGGGCGCCCCCAACAGAGTAATGCTAAAGACGTAAAAGTATACATGCCGTAGGGACAGGCCCACGCGGCCTAGGAATAATACAGCCCGGGGAACGCTCCCAGCTAAATAAACTTGGAAATGTCACCTAGTTCCGTTGTCGAAGGGGTGTTGGGGTAGCTGAAGATGTGTGGCGAAGGGGTTGCTCTTCATGAGCCACCGAGGCCTTGAGCCTCGGGAGGCTCTAGGGGTCCAGGAGGCTCCTCGAGGACCATCTCCATCTTTGCCAGGACTGCGTGATGCCTGGCCTCCTGAGCCGCCAGGATGCTCCGCAGGGTGCGCTAGAAGGCGGCTGCCACGCTCGGCAGGCCGAATGGCATGCGAACATAGCTGTGAGGTGGGCCCTCGCAACGTCCCACGCGTGAAGGCCAGAAGAGCTCCTGAGATGCAGCCCTGTTGAGCCCTGGGATGTCGACGCAGACGCGCAGCCCGCCATCCTTGCCTAGATGGGGAGCTGTGCCAGGTGGGCAGCGGTCGCCGCTCATGGCTCTTGCATCCCGCAGCTCCTGAGTGCCCTTGGTGATGAACTCCTGGGCGCCGGGCGCTTCTCGCCCGGTGTCCTCCCGAGGGAAACGTGCCGCAAAGCACGCCTCCAGGTGGTGCCCGAGTGCCTCCCTCATGATGTTGGCTAGGTATGAGGCCCTCCACAAGAGAGCCCCCGAGCCCTGCTAGAGGAGGGCGCCGGGCGCGCCTTCTTACGCGAGGCAGGGAGGCGCCCCAGGCGCGGGTACCGATCCTGATGTTGCACCACCAAAGGCGCCGCTCCACTGAGGCCCTATGCGGAGTAGCTGCTTCTTCTTCTTGGGGACGGCCTCAGGAGGGTGCTGCGCTCCATTGTTGTCGGCATCTTCGATTGCTGCGGCTTGTAAGCGCGCTCGAGGGAGCACACTGCATCTCTTTCTTCGCAGGGGACGGTGATGATCCCGCCGCTTCCTGGCATCTTGAGGACGTTTTAGCCGTGGTGGGTCACCACCATGAACTTGGCTAGGGCCGGATATCCGAGGATGGCATTGTACGGCAGATGGATGTGAGCAACATCATAGTCGATGAGCTCGGTGCAGTAGTTGTTGCGTTGTCCGAAGGTGACAGGGAGGCGGACCTGCCCTATCGGGGTGGTGGAGCTGTCGGTCACTCCTGAGAAGTGCTTGGTAGGCTGAAACAGATCATATGGCACTTGGAGGCTATCGAACGTCTCGACGGACAGGACGTTAAGCCATGTGCCGCCGTCGATGAGGGTCTTGGTGACTTGCACGTTGCTGATGACGGATGAGCAGAGCATCAGGAGGGCTCCAGCGGTGGCCGCACACTTGAGCTGGTCCGCCGAGATGAAAGTGATTGCGCACTTGGACCACTTGAGCGGGCACGTGGCCTCAAGCCTGGGAAGGGCTGCGTTCACCTTGCGAGCAAACTGCTTGAAGATACGCTGAGAGGCTGGGGCCTGAGCTCCACCCAAGATGCAGGCGATGGCACGTGGTTCTTGGAAGCCCCCAGCCCCCTCGTCCTGATGGTGGTCGTCGTTCCTTCTTGGCGGCAGCGACAACGGAGGAAGTCCAGCGTTGCCCTGAGAGCGGTCCTCGCGAGGCGGGTCCCTCGAGGCGCCGTCACGAGGCTGGTCCTGCCAGCGGTCCTCACGAGGCCGGTCGCGCCACTCCTGGCGGGGGCCGCGATCGTCCCAACATCCTCCGCCTCGTCCTACTCCTCGGCCAGAATTCGTTGTGCTCACAGTTTCGGGCCAATCAAGCGCCCATCTCGAATGGCTCTTGGATACCGCCGCTGTTGTGGCTATGTACGTTGTGGAAGGCGCTGAACGGTCGGCTGCTCTTGAACGACTTGGGGTGGTCCCGGCTGCGCTTGGTATCTAGCTCCGCCGCGAGGACGGCTACTCCCTTGCGCTTCACGTCCTTGGCCTTGGCTTTCTTCTCCTCCAGGTCGGTAGCCGGGAGTTCGAGGAGGGAAAGGCGCCCCTCCTCAGCTCTTGCGCACTTTGTCGCCAGGTTGAACAACTCCAAAGCCGTTCGGACACATGTCGTGGATGGCGAGCTCCTCCTTCATCTTGACGTCGCAGACGCCATCAGAAAACACCGAAATGATGGCCTCGTCTGTCACCTTGGGGATCTTAAGGCGAACGTTGTTGAAGCGCTGGATGTACTTCTGCAGGGTCTCTCCTGGCTGCTGCTTGATGCAGCGCAGGTCACCCGCGGCCGGAGGGCGGTCCCGAGTGCCCTGGAAGTTGGCCATGAATCGGTCGCGCATCTCGTCCTAGGAGGAGATCGAACCCGGGGCAGGTTCAGGAGCCACGAGCGAGCACCATCCTTGAGAGCCATGGGGAACCAGTTCGCCATGATTTTTTCGTCGCCATTGGCCGCCTCGATGCTCAGATCGTAGAGCTGCAAGAACTCCGCGGAAGGCCGGGCGCTGGCCAAGGGGGGTGCCGTCGTAGCGACGAGGCAGGTCTGGCTTGAACTTGCCCGGCCAAGCGACGCTACGCAGCTCAAGAGTGAAGGCGCGGCAGCCAGCTGTGGCCACCGGGGCCCTTTGCTAATGCGGAGCCTGCCCTTGATGCCCATGCACCGCCGCTGCAGGCGGCACGCGGTCTTGTTGCAGTGGCGCTGGGAGCGCGGGCGCATTGTCTTGCGGCCGGGGAACTTCTTGGCAGCTTCCTTCTTCTCGCGCAGGCGCACGACGCGCTGTGTCGCGCCTGGGGGCCGCGCGCCTTGGCGCAAGAGCACCCTCTTGGTGCAGAGGTGGTGGAGGCGCCCCGTGATCCACGTCGCCCGCAGCTGGCGGAGGGCAAGGCAGCGAGAGGGATGGCACGGGGGAGCCCCATGCGGCGCTGACAAGCTCGGCGATGCAGTCCAGCCAGTCCTCATAGAGGTCGTCGGCTGGGCGGTAGTGCAGGAGCTCACGTGCCATGAGCAGCGCGGCCTGCTCGTCCGTGGGAGCGCGACGAGCGTGATATGACGAGCCGGCTGGGGTTAGCGATGGAGTGGTGGAGGCAGCCGCCCCGGCCAAGACAGAGGGTGCAGCGAGGACGCTGTCAGCCGCTTCACGGCCGGTGGGCGGCCTTTGGCGAGGGCGACGGGAACAACGGGGAGGCTCGCCGGCTGTGGGGCGGTTCAGCGACGGGCGGGCGAGGGCGGCCCGGTGCTTAGCGCGGGCTCGACGAGCGTCCGCCATGGATGTGGCGAAGCGACGGGACACGGATCGGTGGGAGGAAATCTTTGGCGCACCCCTACCTGGTGCGCCAAATGTCGGATTTCTGGTTCCGGCAAAACCCTTGAGGTTCGAACACTGGGGTGCGCACGAAGATCTCTCTCTCTCTCCCTAGATCGCTCTCGCTACAATCGCAAGACCTAGCTCGCCGAACCCAAACAACGAGAGACACAAGAGTTTATACTGGTTCGGGCCACCGATGTGGTGTAATACCCTACTCTAGTGTGGTGTGGTGGATTGCCTCTTGGGCTGAGGATGAACAGTTTCAAGGGAAGCACAGCCTCCTCAGGAGAGGTGTTCTTGTGCTTGGTGAGCGTGTGTGGTAGAGGATGAACTGAATGATCCGTGACCTCATATGGTGGTGGGTAGTCCTATCTATAGAGGCCCTAGTCCTCTCCCCAAATATTGAGTGAGAAGGGATCCAACAACGGCCAAATTCGAAGGGAGACAACTAGTACTAGTTATACTGACTAAAGGTGGTCTTCGCCTGTCAAAGGCTCTGGTGGTGACGCCGTCTTGGGCTCCATGGTGACCTCCGCCTCTGTCAGTCCCCGCTGGTCTTGGTCTCTGCTAACCGTTATGGAAACCTTTGCCTGATGCCTCGGGACTCCTCGCCTGCGCTTGCCTCTTTAGCACCAAAGAGGAAACGAGGACATTGCACGCGCTGGCGCCCGCCTGGCTCCAGTCATCATGGCTTGTGTCACGGGAACCTCGAGAGGAGTCCCTTGCCTTGATCTCTGCACCCCTCGCGAGCCAGCCTGGTGAGGCCATCCCGAGGTGGTCTTGTGTCGTCCGCCTCGCGAGGCTTAGCCCCTCACGAGGGTCTTGAGTGTTTGCTGGTGAAGATGGGTCGTACAGGGCCGCTGGTAGAGCCACCCCATGGGCCACAGGCAGGCAAGTCTGGGGACCCCCGTTCCCAGGACGCCAAAAAAGAAGAACTTCTTCTTCTTCTTCTATTTCTTCTTCTTCTTTTCCTCCTCTTACTTGTTTTTATATGTAAATGGCATAATAACCTTGCTAACCTCATAAATGTCATATACTTAGCTTGTTGTCCTCTAAAATGACACAAAAATCTTAGTTAGGTAAAAAATGGCATAATTAGCTAGGTAAGCTCAAAAATGGCATTTTTCTTCTTATTTATCCTATTTAGTCCATTTATGACATAATTGTAACGCCCTCGATGCGGCTATATCTCCCACGTGTCGAAGCACGACTTAGAGGCATAACCGCATTGAAAGCAATGTCGCAAGTGAGGTAATCTTCACACAACCCATGTAATACATAAGGGAAAAAGATACATAGTTGGCTTACAATCGCCACTTCACACAAAACATGAGTAAAGCATTACATCATATGTGATACAATCAAGGTCCAACTACGGAACCAAAATAAAAGAAGACTACCCCAAATTCTACACAGATCCCCGATCGTCCCAACTGGCTCCACTCATCGATCAATCAAACGAAACAACACAATGAACAAGATCTTCATCGAAGCTCCTCCTTGAGCTCGGGTAAAAGGCCACCGCACGGTTTCATCGGCACCAAAACTGGTTTTGGAAGTATCTGTGAGTCACGGGGACTTAGCAATCTCACACCCGCGAGATCAAGACTATTTAAGCTTATGGGTAGGAGAAGGTAGTGAGGTGGAGGTGCAGCAAGCGACTAGCATATCTGGTGTCTAACATGCGCATATGAGAGCAAGAAGAGAAGGCAAAAGCACGATCGAACAACTATGATCAAGAAGTGATCCTAGAACAACCTACGTCAACCATAACTCCAACACCGTGTTCACTTCCGGACCACCGAGAAGAGAGACCATCACTTGCCATAATAATGCCGTTGATGTATTTTAATAAAGATCAACTTCGGGTTTTCTAAACCGGACATTAACAAATTCCCATCTCGCCTCATAACCATGCACGGCTTTCAAAGATAATACCGCAGGGTGTCCCAACTTAGCCCATAATAAGCTCTCACGATCAACGAAGGATATTCCTTCTACCGAAGACCCAATCGCCTCTAATCCCGACTACAAGACATTTTGACAAAGAATAAAACAAGACCAGCAAAGCCGCCGAATGTGCCGACAAATCCCGATAGGAGCTGCACATATCTCGCTCTCGTGGCACACCGGATGAGCCAGATGTCGGGTTGGCATAGACCCCGATTGCCCAAGGGCGCCGGACATCGCCAAGTTGGACCAGCACTAAGGAGAACTGGCCCGGGGTTAAAATAAAGATGACCCTCGGCTCGCGAAAACCCGGGGAAAGGCTTAGGTGGCAAATGGTAAAACCAAAGTTGGGCCTTTGCCGAGGAGTCTTATTCAAAGCGAACTGTCAAGGGGGTCCCATAAATCACCCAACCGTAAGGAACGCTAAATCAAGGAACATAACACCGTGATGACGGAAACTAAGGCGGCAAGAGTGGAACAAAACACTGTGCATAAGGCCGAGTCTTCCACCCTTTACCAAGTATATAGATGCATTAATTAAACAATAGATATTGTGATATCCCAACAAGTAAACATGTTCCAACAAGGAACAACATCTCCATGTTCCAACAAGGAACAAACTTCATCTTCTCCGCAACTAGCAACGCTTATAAGAGGGCCGAGCAAAGCGGTAACATAGCCAAACAACGGTTTGCTAGGAAAGGATGGTTAGGGGCTTGACATGGCAATATGGGAGGCATGATAAGCAAGTGATAGGAATCGTAGCATAGGCATAGCAAAAGAGCGAGCATCTAGCAAGCAAAGATAGAAGTGATTTCGAGGGTATGGTCATCTTGCCTGCAATCCCGCAAGGAAGAAGAACGAGTCCATGAAGAAGACAAACGGACTAGTCGAACGAATCCTCACAACTCCGGAACAAAACCGAAGCTAACGAGAGAAGCAACCCGGAAACAAACAAACAACATAGTAAACAACCATCACATAAACACGACATGATGCATAATCAAGTATGATGCATGTCCTATTTAATGAGCATGGCATGGCTAAGTGCAATAAGCAATACTACAAGTTAGTGGAGCTCAATATGCAAATCTAATTGCATATTGATGAAACTTCACAACATTTATTTAGTTCACTCTTGTTTAGGCTACCCAACAATATTAAATGTTATTAAACATGGCAAGGGGTGAAGCATATGAAACTAACTATTTAGGCAAGATTAAATGAGGCCGAAACAACAACAACAATTCCTAAAAATCCTCATATGCATATTTCTGAATTTGCTACTGTTCTGCCCTAAACACAATTTTAATGTTGTTAAACATGCAAAGCAAGTACACCATGTTAAACTAGGCATTTTTCTACCCCATTTACATATATAATTTATTTAAAACGGAGCTACGTTTATTTAGTTATGAAATAAATCATTTTAACATATTATTTGAGCAAATTTAAACAAACAGCATTTTAAACATTTTAAACAAGGATGAAAGTGGTATATTATGAAACTAGACAAAATTCTAAGCATTTTACATGTTTAAATCATTTTAATCCGATGCACGGTTCATGAGTTATTCTATGCATGATGCTTAGGGTTTTTCTCAGAAACCGCAGATCCCGGAATAATAGCTAAATTGCTCCGCTGAAAAAACATGGATAGGGCCAATCTGGTCAACCCAAGAGTGCACAGAGAGGGGCGGGTTGCTCACCCCGGCCAAGGCCCGGTTCGGTGGTGGCGGCCGAGGCAAGGCAGGTACTGGCCGGGCTTGGCACGGATGCGGATGTGGCGAGGCGACCGGTCAACGCCCAGTATGAAGGGCTCGCCGCCGTTACTAAGAGAGGTAGCAGAAGCAGGTCATGGCGATGCAGGGAGTGGCGACGGCAAACTTGGCGCTGGAATGGCCAGATCCGAGGCGGGGAGGCAGATGTCGGGACGGCCGGATCCGGCGTTCCCGTGACGGCGACGGACTCGGGCGCTGCAAAGGCGATTGGCGCCAGGAGCCTCCTGTTCCGCTGACGAGGAGGAAGACAGGCGCGGGCGACGGCTCCTCGGTGGCGACGCTGCAGCTCCAAAGATTTGGCGCGGCGAAGGAGGAACGGATCCGGCGGGGAAGCCTGCCCCGGCGGCAGAGAGGGAGAACCGCCGGAGAGCTCGAACGGTGGCGGCGGGGTCCCTGTGGATCCACGAGAGAGAGACCATGAGAGGGGAGAAGAAACGAGATGGGAAAAAAGGAAGGAGAGGGCGCGACGGGGCTCATCTGCTGGGGCTCGACGGGGCAAAGGCTCCAGCGAGGAGGCCGAGAGGGGACGACCATGGATCGAGAGGAGAAAGTGGTTGGCTCGATGCTGAAAATGAGGGAGGTGGTCGGGCTGAAAACGAAGGAGGTGGTCGGGCGGAGAGGTGGATCTGGGAGGATCCCGATAGCGAAGGGATTTGGTCGGGTGGCGGCGGAGGTAATGGAAGGATGGGACAAGGCGCCTAGGATCTAGGGTTGGATGATTATATAGCAAGGGGATTAGGGCAGGAGTTTAACCCGTCCGTCCGATCAAAATCGGGCGGTCCAAAATAAAATGCTTCGAAGTCCAAACAAATAAACGAAGATATTTTGGGGATGTTTGGAGATGATTCGGATCCAACGGTCATGATCGCCGAAAGGTCCGGAAGTTTCTGACACACACTAAAGGGGGTTAGGCCGTCACAGTCAAGAGGGAAAGCGAAAACCTGATTGGTCTGGAACGGTCAACGAAAGCAAGGGGGACGCGACAACTACGAGCGGATGCAAGTTTGAAAACAAAGACGGCAACAGAGTGTCGATGCTATGCGAACGATGCGATGATGAATGCAACAAGCAAATAAAACACACAAAGAACAACGTAAATAACCGGAAGGCTATCAAGCGCCGGTCTCGGGCGTCACAACACTCCTCCATTTTACAAGAGATCTCGGCCCCGAGATCTAGGATGGCGCCGAGAGAAGCGGAAGAGAAAGAGGTAAGACAAAGTTGCTTCCTTGACAAACGAAAGTGAAAACAATGAACCTCGAGAGGTTGAAAACTTAAAAGAATAACACAATAGAGTTGAAACTAAATTGAGAGCATTCCAAAGAGAAAATAGAAACAAGGAACACCATGTGAACGCTAGGGGTTGCAAAGCTATGAATGACGAAAGTACAATGGACAAGAAGGAATTGGAAACCACTCGTTGAAACGAGATAAGAATGAATAAGAATGATATAATTTTGGCAGACTGAATCAGTAAATGGAAGGAATTGAACATGAACTTGAGAAGATGGGATGATCTTGATGAAATCAACAACACACCGCCTCCTAACTATTGAAAGAATGGCACAAGGTGTAAGAAAGATTTCAGACAGCTCTCGGGTTGAGGAAGCAGGCAAAACTTGATAAGATGAGAGAACTCGAATGAAAACATGACACTCCGGCTAAATGGAGAAGCAAGGAGAAGAACATGATCTTGACAAAACAAGATGATGGGTCGTAGAAAACATCACAATGCCTTCGAGACAAATGAAAGAGTGGAATCAAGAGAATGCAGAAGAGAACAACAACTTCTATCACAATTGAATTTGAAAGAGCCTCCTTAAAAAGATGGATAGAACGGAGTTGTTGAAAATCAACAATGAAATGATATACTCCTCGTGGACTTATGAAAACATCTCAAAACTAGAGGTGAAATTTGCCACTAATGAAAACCATTGATTGATTCGATTGAGATCAACAAGGAGATGAAAACTTCTTCACCGAGATGATAAAGAGATAACTTGGATCATAGACAAGCACCACAAATAGCAACATTCCCAATGGAAGGCTTTTAGGTGAAATCTATATCAAGATACTCCAACGAAGAAATTATGATGGGTTGAAACAACTCATGATCGAAGAGAAAATGATGGTTTTAAAATATCTCCTTCTTGACAACTTGTGAATCATGAAACATGAAGAGAAATTGTCGAGGATGACATAACACCATCTCAAAAGATAAAGTAGAAAGAATTGCACTTCGGAATGCAAGATGAAGAATGCTTGAACTCCTAAAAACAAAACATGTGTTGAGCAACATGTTTATTTTTAGAGTATAGCTTGGCGGGTCATAACTTCGAGAGAAATCTTGAAGAACAATTGAATAATTAAAAGAATCCTTGATTTAACCACTCATGTAGAACCTCCATGAAGAACTCCGTAATACAAGGATGATAGAAAGAAAGAGAAGTTGAAAACACAAGGTGAAGTCTCGCAATGATTTAGATGGAGTCATGACGAGATAATGCGGAAAACATGGAACTCCGGAAAGAAAGATGAACAAATGAAATCAAGAATTTTGATGAACCTCCTGAATTAGGAATCGAAATTACTAGATGAAACAAGAATAAGAATTACATTATGCTCATCCTTCGCCACTTAAATTGATGACAAGCAATGGATTTGGCCTACTACTTATTCTCATTGAAAAATGATTACAGATAGAGATATAGCGCAAACTTGAGAAGGTATTGATGGAACCACCGGTGGAATTTGGAAACAACAAATGAATTGATATGATAATGAAGGAAGTGAAATCTTGAACTAACCAATCGTGAAGAATTGAGAATGAACGTAGCAAAGGCGCAATTCACCGAGAATAAATAGAAAAACTAATAAAGATACTTGACAGAATTTAGATACATGAGAACTAAGAGATCATGAACTCGATTAGAGAATACTTGAATGATGCAATCGGTAAGATTTGGAGAACGTAAAGCTGAAAGCTGGAATGAATAATTCGAGATGATGGGCCCCAAGAATCAAACTGAAAAGACTCTGAATTGTTCGGATGGGTGAAAATTATTCTCACAATCGAAAAAAATTATGAGCGAATGGCAACAAGCTAAAACCATGAATCTTGAAGAGAATGGAGCAAGATTTAAGAGAAACTCTTCTTCGGTCTTCACATGCTGAGAACGACGAGGAGAAACACCACCAAATTGTTGAGAAACTCCGGAAGGATTAAAAGAGGAAAGGTTGGGCCAAAGATGAAAAAAAATTATATTTGAAAGCGACCTTGGAGAAGGCATGTGACTGATGAAAATTCATTCTTACGTCAAACTTTGAAAAGAATTTTAGAAGCTCCGGGAAAATTAGAAGAGTCGGGTAAGATCCTGGGAAAAGACCTGTGGGTTAGGGCCCACTCAAAAGAAACACCTTCGAACGATTACTTTAAAGGGAGGTTGCACCGGTTGATTTAAATGGCTTGAATGAGATAACAATCTCGAAATAACTTGAACGGATTAAGAATGGAAACACGAATCTTCTGAGTTATCTTCAACACTTGGGAACAAATGAATAGCTTAGAGGTGGATGATTAAGAGGTGCAACCGCATGAGAAAACACTTGAAATGAGGAAAAGATATGATCAATAAAGCTTGAATTGAAACCACCAGAGAAGAAAAGAATGATTTAATGATGAACTTGAAGAATATCTTCATGAGAACCACCGGTAAGAACATAGATTGAAAAGAATGAAGAGACTTCACACCAATAAGATGGATATCCGATTAGAAATCTGAGTCCTTGAAGATACAAGGTGGGCGGTGGGAAAACAAAGGCCACTTGGGTCATTTGAAACTAACACCGCTGAGAATACTTAGAGTGATCTTGTGGATGTTGAAAATGATCGGATCCACTTGAAGAGGAGCACACCGTTGAAAAGGATCGACCGACACTCTCGCTATCATGAAGGATTGGTATTCACGCCGTAGTATGAGAACACCGCTTAGGAAAGGTATGGAATCAACACTTGACTTTGAAGCAACCCGAATATCACAACTGAAAACAATACAAAGAATTGGCTTGCAGAATAAGTCGAACAAACACATGATAGAGATTTCACCAAAGTGTTCGTGGATGAGGCCCCACGGCACGACGAGAGCGGACGTCACGAATGACAAGCAAGACGCCCCGAATCAAAGATAGCCAAGGATTCTTTAAGACGCCTATACACCAATCAGAATCGGGCCGTGAAAAGCGTAAATCACTAGACGTTGGACCCCAATCTCAAATCATACATCCGTCGGAAAGATATCCTATAGGCTAGTAGAATTTCACCTATAAACTCCCGAAACTTTCTGTTATGCAACTGTGTTGAGGATACAGGGACACAAAATATATCACCCAAACTAACAATACCTAGATCCACCAGATCCATCCGTCAACACATAACCAAGAAACCTTCGGAAATCGTGGTACCTCGACCTTCAAAAGCATCCGTTATAATGAAGTCATGGCAATACTCCCGAGCTCGCCTCAAAGATCAAGTTATCGGGGTTATCTCACCAACAACCTGTGACAAGAGAGATTTTCGATGTCGGCAAAGCCTGTGTATTCCAGAATCGCAACGATAAAATTGTGACGACAACACCCTGAGCTCAACTCCCCGGGACACTGCCACAACCCCTAAATGTCAGGAGGCACCAAGAACAATGTTCTCGTCACAAAACCATCGGAACGATTCCAAGATACCCACGTGATCCTAAATTTTTTTTAGTGAAATTTGAGGAGAGGAGAGTCAAAACTTCTACTTCAGGAGACCTCACCAGAGCGATGAAGGGACTGAGGAGTAAAAAGAATCCTACTCTCCAATATATATAATCCTAAGACTCAAAACATTTTTGTTCTAGACTCAACAACGCCAAAGAATCAATCTGCCAGGGGGCTCCTAAGTCGGGATGGCTCGACACCAACTTGTAACGCCTCGATGCGCTTATATCTCCCACGTGTCAAGCACGACTTAGAGGCATAACCGCATTGAAAGCAATGTCGCAAGTGAGGTAATCTTCACACAACCCATGTAATACATAAGGGAAAAAGATACATAGTTGGCTTACAATCGCCACTTCACACAAATACATGAATAAAGCATTACATCATACAGATACAATCAAGGTCCCACTACGAACCAAAATAAAAGAAGACTACCCCAAATGCTACACAGATCCCCGATCGTCCCAACTGGGCTCCACCATCGATCAATCAAACGAAACAACACAATGAACAAGATCTTCATCGAAGCTCCTCCTTGAGCTCTAAAAGGCCACCGCACGGTTTCATCGGCACCTGCAAAACTGGTTTTGGAAGTATCTGTGAGTCACGGGACTTAGCAATCTCACACCCGCGAGATCAAGACTATTTAAGCTTATGGGTAGGAGAAGGTAGTGAGGTGGAGCCGCAAAGAAGTTTACTAGCATATCCGGTGTCTAACATGCGATATGAGAGCGTAGAAGAGAAGGCAAAAGCACGGGTCGAACAACTATGATCAAGAAGTGATCCTAGAACAACCCACGCCAACCATAACTCCAACACTGCAGTTCACTTCCTGACTACCGAAAAGAGACCATCACGTTACACACGCCGTTGATGTATTTTAATAAAGATCAACTTCGGTTTTCTACAACCGACATTAACAAATTCCCATCTGCCTCATAAATCATGGCACGGCTTTCGAAAGATAATACCCCGCAGGGGTGTCCCAACTTAGCCCATAATAAGCTCTCACGGTCAATCTAAGCGAAATTCCTTCACCGGAAGACCCGATCAGCCTCGAATCCCGGACTACAAGACATTTCGACAAAGAATAAAACAAGACCAAAGAAAGCCGCCGAATGTGCCGACAAATCCCGATAGGAGCTGCACATATCTCGCTCGTGGCACACCGGATGAGCCGACGCCGGGTTGGCATAGACCTCGATTGCCCAAGGGCGCCGGACATCGCTGTTGGACCAAAGACTCAAGGAGAACTGCCCGGGGTTAAAATAAAGATGACCGGGCTCGCTCAAAAACCCGGGGAAAAAGGCTTAGGTGGCAAATGGTAAAACCAAAGTTGGGCCTTGGCCGGAGGAGTCTTATTCAAAGCGAACCGTCAAGGGGGTCCCATAAATCACCCAACCGTAAGGAACGCGAAATCAAGGAACATAACACCAGATGACGGAAACTAAGGCGGCAAGAGTGGAACAAAACACTGTGCATAAGGCCGAAGTCTTCCACCCTCGCATCAAGTATATAGATGCATTAATTAAACAATAGATATTGTGATATCCCAACAAGTAAACATGTTCCAACAAGGAACAACATCTCCATGTTCCAACAAGGAACAAACTTCATCTTCTCCCGCAACTAGCAACGCTATAAGAGGGCCGAGCAAAGCGGTAACATAGCCAAACAACGGTTTGCTAGGAAAGGATGGTTAGGGGCTTGACATGGCAATATGGGAGGCATGATAAGCAAGTGATAGGCATCAGAAAGCATAGGCATAGCAAAAGAGTGAGCATCTAGCAAGCAAAGATAGAAGTGATTTCGAGGGTATGGTCATCTTGCTCGCAATCCCGCAAGGAAGAAGAACGAGTCCATGAAGAAGACAAACGGACGTAGTCGAATCTAATCCTCACAACTCAAAACAAAAACCGAAGCTAACGAGAGAAGCAACCCGGAAACAAACAAAACAACCATCACATAAACACGACATGATGCATAATCAAGTATGATGCATGTCCGATTTAATGAGCATGGCATGGCAAAGTGCAATAAGCAATACTACAAGTTAAGTGGAGCTCAATATGCAACGAATTGCAAATTGACGAAACTTCACAACATTTATTTAGTTCACTCTTGTTTAGGCTACCCAACAATATTAAATGTTATTAAACATGGCAAGGGGTGAAGCATATGAAACTAACTATTTAGGCAAGATTAAATGAGGCCGAAACAACAACAACAATTCCTAAAAATCCTCATATGCATATTTCTGAATTTGCTACTGTTCTGCCCTAAACACAATTTTAATGTTGTTAAACATGCAAAGCAAGTACACCATGTTAAACTAGGCATTTTTCTACCCCATTTACATATATAATTTATTTAAAACCGAGCTACTAAGTTATTTAGTTATGAAATAAATCATTTTAACATATTATTTGAGCAAATTTAAACAAACAGCATTTTAAACATTTTAAACAAGGATGAAAGTGGTATATTATGAAACTAGACAAAATTCTAAGCATTTTACATGTTTAAATCATTTTAATCCGATGCACGGTTCATGAGTTATTCTATGCATGATGCTTAGGGTTTTTCTCAGAAACCGCAGATCCCGGAATAATAGCTAAATTGCTCCGCTGGAAAAAACATGGATAGGGCCGAATCTGGTCAACCCAAGAGTGCACAGGAGAGGGGGCGGGGCTGCTCACCCTGGGCCAAGGCCCGGTTCGGTGGTGGCGGCTGAGGCAAGGCAGGTCGGCTGGCTGGGCTTGGCACGGGATGCGGGATGTGGCGAGGCGATCGTCAACGCCTGTATGGCGAAGGGGCCTCGCCGCTACTGGCAAAGAGAGGTAGCAGCAAAGCAGGTCATGGCGATGCAGGGAGTGGCGACGCAAACTTGGCGCTGGAATGGCCAGATCCGAGGCGGGGAGGCGTATGTCGGGACGGCCGGATCCGGGCGTTTCTGCGATTTCGGCGACGGACTCGGGCGCGCAAAGGCAACTTGGCGCCAGGAGCCTCCCGGTTCCGCTGCGACGAGGAGGAAGACAGGCGCTGGGCGACGGCTCCTCGGTGGCGACGCCGCAGCTCCAAAGATTTGGCGCGCGAAGCGAGGAACGGATCCCAAGGGAAGCCTGCCCCCTGCAGAGAGAGGAGAACTGCCGAGAGCTCGAACGTGGCGGCGGGGTCCTTGTGATCCACGAGCGAGAGACCATGAGAGGGGAGAAGAAACGAGATGGGAAAAAGGAAGGAGAGGGCGCGACGGGCTTATCTGGCTGGGTGCTCGACGGGGCAAAGGCTCCAAATGAGGAGGCCGAGAGGGGACGCACCATGGATCGAGAGGAGAAAGTGGTTGGCCTGATGTCAAAAAGAGGGAGGTGGTTTCAAGGAGAGGTGGATCTCGGGAGGATCCCGATAGCTAAGGGATTTGGTCGGGTGGCGGCGGAGGGAATGGAAGGATGGGACAAGGCGCCTAGGATCTAGGGTTGGATGATTATATAGCAAGGATTAGGGCAGGGTTTAACTCCAACCGTCCGATCAAAATCGGGCGGTCCGTAATAAAATGCTTCGAAGTCCAAACAAATAAACGAAGATATTTTGGGGATGTTTGGAGATGATTCGGATCCAACGGTCATGATCGCCGAGTTGGGTCCGGAAGTTTTGACACACACGCAAAGGGGGTTAGGCTGTCACTACCAAGAGGGAAAGCGAAAACCTGATTGGAAGAGGAAGAAAAGAAGAAGAAGAAGAAGAAGAAGAAGAAGAAGAAGAAGAAGAAGAAGAAGAAGAAGAAGAAGAAGAAGAAGAAGAAGAAGAAGAAGAAGAAGAAGAAGAAGAAGAAGAAGAAGAAGAAGAAGAAGAAGAAGAAGAAGAAGAAGAAGAAGAAGAAGAAGAAGAAGAAGAAGAAGAAGAAGAAGAAGAAGAAGAAGAAGAAGAAGAAGAAGAAGAAGAAGAAGAAGAAGAAGAAGAAGAAGAAGAAGAAGAAGAAGAAGAAGAAGAAGAAGAAGAAGAAGAAGAAGAAGAAGAAGAAGAAGAAGAAGAAGAAGAAGAAGAAGAAGAAGAAGAAGAAGAAGAAGAAGAAGAAGAAGAAGAAGAAGAAGAAGAAGAAGAAGAAGAAGAAGAAGAAGAAGAAGAAGAAGAAGAAGAAGAAGAAGAAGAAGAAGAAGAAGAAGAAGAAGAAGAAGAAGAAGAAGAAGAAGAAGAAGAAGAAGAAGAAGAAGAAGAAGAAGAAGAAGAAGAAGAAGAAGAAGAAGAAGAAGAAGAAGAAGAAGAAGAAGAAGAAGAAGAAGAAGAAGAAGAAGAAGAAGAAGAAGAAGAAGAAGAAGAAGAAGAAGAAGAAGAAGAAGAAGAAGAAGAAGAAGAAGAAGAAGAAGAAGAAGAAGAAGAAGAAGAAGAAGAAGAAGAAGAAGAAGAAGAAGAAGAAGAAGAAGAAGAAGAAGAAGAAGAAGAAGAAGAAGAAGAAGAAGAAGAAGAAGAAGAAGAAGAAGAAGAAGAAGAAGAAGAAGAAGAAGAAGAAGAAGAAGAAGAAGAAGAAGAAGAAGAAGAAGAAGAAGAAGAAGAAGAAGAAGAAGAAGAAGAAGAAGAAGAAGAAGAAGAAGAAGAAGAAGAAGAAGAAGAAGAAGAAGAAGAAGAAGAAGAAGAAGAAGAAGAAGAAGAAGAAGAAGAAGAAGAAGAAGAAGAAGAAGAAGAAGAAGAAGAAGAAGAAGAAGAAGAAGAAGAAGAAGAAGAAGAAGAAGAAGAAGAAGAAGAAGAAGAAGAAGAAGAAGAAGAAGAAGAAGAAGAAGAAGAAGAAGAAGAAGAAGAAGAAGAAGAAGAAGAAGAAGAAGAAGAAGAAGAAGAAGAAGAAGAAGAAGAAGAAGAAGAAGAAGAAGAAGAAGAAGAAGAAGAAGAAGAAGAAGAAGAAGAAGAAGAAGAAGAAGAAGAAGAAGAAGAAGAAGAAGAAGAAGAAGAAGAAGAAGAAGAAGAAGAAGAAGAAGAAGAAGAAGAAGAAGAAGAAGAAGAAGAAGAAGAAGAAGAAGAAGAAGAAGAAGAAGAAGAAGAAGAAGAAGAAGAAGAAGGTAAGAAGAAGAAGAAGGTAAGAAGCATAGTAAGAAGAAGCTAATAGAAGAAGAAATAGCTGTAAATAGCCAGCTAATAATAGCTGCAGCTGAAGAAGAAGAAGAAGAAGAAGAAGAAGAAGAAGAAGAAGAAGAAGAAGAAGAAGAAGAAGAAGAAGAAGAAGAACAAGAAGAAGAAGAAGAAGAAGAAGAAGAAGAAGAAGAAGAAGAAGAAGAAGAAGAAGAAGAAGAAGAAGAAGAAGAAGAAGAAGAATAGAAGAAGAACAAGAAGAAGAAGAAGAAGAAGAAGAAGAAGAAGAAGAAGAAGAAGAAGAAGAAGAAGAAGAAGAAGAAGAAGAAGAAGAAGAAGAAGAAGAAGAAGAAGAAGAAGAAGAAGAAGAAGAAGAAGAAGAAGAAGAAGAAGAAGAAGAAGAAGAAGAAGAAGAAGAAGAAGAAGAAGAAGAAGAAGAAGAAGAAGAAGAAGAAGAAGAAGAAGAAGAAGAAGAAGAAGAAGAAGAAGAAGAAGAAGAAGAAGAAGAAGAAGAAGAAGGTAAGAAGAAGAAGAAGGTAAGAAGAAGAAGAAGAAGAAGAAGAAGAAGAAGAAGAAGAAGAAGAAGAAGAAGAAGAAGAAGAAGAAGAAGAAGAAGAAGAAGAAGAAGAAGAAGAAGAAGAAGAAGAAGAAGAAGAAGAAGAAGAAGAAGAAGAAGAAGAAGAAGAAGAAGAAGAAGAAGAAGAAGAAGAAGAAGAAGAAGAAGAAGAAGAAGAAGAAGAAGAAGAAGAAGAAGAAGAAGAAGAAGAAGAAGAAGAAGAAGAAGAAGAAGAAGAAGAAGAAGAAGAAGAAGAAGAAGAAGAAGAAGAAGAAGAAGAAGAAGAAGAAGAAGAAGAAGAAGAAGAAGAAGAAGAAGAAGAAGAAGAAGAAGAAGAAGAAGAAGAAGAAGAAGAAGAAGAAGAAGAAGAAGAAGAAGAAGAAGAAGAAGAAGAAGAAGAAGAAGAAGAAGAAGAAGAAGAAGAAGAAGAAGAAGAAGAAGAAGAAGAAGAAGAAGAAGAAGAAGAAGAAGTAAGCATACTTAGGTAAAATGGAGCTAACTTAACTTTCTTGTTTCCCGTTTTGCAGATTTAATTCACTATATGGAAGCTTGCATGGATGGAGTGCTTGTTTTCCTCTTCTTCTTTTTGTTTGTATCGATGAAAAATGTGGAACTTGTTATGTGGATGCATGGAACAATGTGTTGGATGAACATTGTGATATTACTATAATATGTATGGATGGAACTATGTTTCTTACGTATGTATGTTGTCATGGATGGAGCTATGTGTTGGATACATCATATGTCTGTTGCGCATGTGAAAAAAAATATATGTATATCTGTGTGTGAATTCCTGTGAAATTAAATGGATTGAAATAAGAATAGGGGATATATAGCCTCTTTGCCATCTGCTAGCAGACAGCAAAGAGGACACGTGGAAGCTACCTGTATAAACTGGGAACACTGGCTGCCTATTTGGTCACTTTGCTGTCTGCTGGAGGACGGCAAAGTGACCAAATAGGATCGGCAATAGGTTAGCTATGCCGCCGGCCAGCGTATCGCAAGAAAGATTCAAACCTCTTTGTCGCTATCGGGCGGACGCATAGCTGGACACGTGGCAGCTTCTCGCCGGCCGAAATGAGCTTTCGTCAGATGTCACGGACGGCAGAGAGCGCCGTTAACCCCTAACGGTTTCTCACCCCACCTCACCGCAGCTCATATCTTTGCCGCCACCGGCCTCGTATGGCGGACGACAACTCTTTGCCGTCTGCTTTAAGAAGCGGACGACAAAGAAGGCCTTTGTCGGCACATGTTCAGACGGACAGCTTTGTCATTCACTGGCCGGGTCGCAAAGGTGTTTGCCTTCCGATGGGAGGTTCAGGTTGCTCGCCATGGCGCATAAAGAAATAAGTCGACTCCGTAGTGCTTGTTGAACACCTCTTGTCATTTCCTTCTGATCGTCATTGTGTCTGACACTCTTACTTATCAAGACTCCTTTCTGGCGCCGTTGCCTGGGAGTGAAGCGCCTTGGGTAAGGAAAAAAGTGTATTACATATTGAAATTTATTGTCACTTGTTACTTTGGAAAATCATCCTTTGAGGGGCTTATTCGCGCTATCTTCACCCCGACCAGAAGAGCAAAGAGTTGCTCCTCAAAGGATGATTTTTCGTGAATTTACCAGTAAATATGGACTTGACTCTGAGATAGTAGCTACTTTCTGTGAGTCATTTGCTACTCGTGTTGATCTCCCTAAGGAGGAGTGGTTTAAATATCATCCTCCTATTGAAGTAAAAGTAGTAGAACCTATTAACGTTGAAGAAGAAACTATTACTTATAATGTTGATCCTGTTATTCCTACTGCTTACATTGAGAAACCACCTTTCCCTGTTAGGATAAAGGAACATGCTAAAGCTTCAGCTGTGGTTCGTAAGAATTGTACTAGAACACATACCCCCCTGAACAAATTAAAGTTGAACGTAGTATTGCTATGGTTAAGGATCTCTTGGTCGATAAAATTGATGGGCATGTTATTTATTTCTATGATGAAGCTGCTAGAATTACTAGACCGGATAATAAAGATGAACATAGACATGTTGTTGGCATGCATGTTGTTTTTGTTAAAATAGGAGATCGTTATTATCATGGCTTATGTGATTTGGGTGCTAGTGTGAGTGCATTTTCCTTTACTTTATATCAAGAAATTATGAATGATATTGCACCTGCTGAAATAGAAAATATTGATGTCACTATTAAGCTTGCCAATAGTGATACTATATCACCAATTAGGATTGTTAGAGATGTTGAAGTCTTGTGTGGAAAATAAAATACCCTACTGATTTTCTAGTTTTCAGTTACCCACAAGCTGACTTTTGCACCCATTATATTTGGTACACCTTTCTTACACACTGTTAATGCTAAAATAGATTGTGAGAAAGGAACTGTTAGTGTAACTTTTGGGGATGCGTCTCATGATTTTAATTTCTCCAAATTTCGTAGACAACCCCATGATAAAGAATTGCTTAGTATAGATGAAATTATTGGTCTTGCTTTTACTTTCGTGCCTCCTACTGATCCTTTAGAAAATATTTGCTAGACAATGAAAATGATATGTTCATGAATGAAAGAAGGCAACTAGATGAGGTTTTCTTTAAACAAATGCCTATTTTGAAACACAATTTGCCTATCGAGACTCTTGGTGATCCTCTACCACCCAAAAGTGATCCTGTGTTAGATCTTAAACAATTCCCTGATACTTTGAAATATGCTTATCTTGATGAAAAGAAGATACATCATGTTATTATTAGTGCTAACCTTTTAGAGCATGAAGAAAAGAAATTGTTGAAAACTCTGAAGAAGCACCATGCCGCTATTAGATATACTCTTGATGATCTTAAGGGCATTAGTCCCACTCTATGCCAGCACAAAATTAATATGGAGCCCGATGCAAAACTGGTTGTTGATCATCAGCAAACGTTCTGGAAGCAGGTATAATCTATCCTAAGATGAAAGAAGTGGTAAGAATTGAAATATTAAAGCTTCTGGAAGCAGGTATAATCTATCCTATTGGTGATAGTAGATGGGTAAGTCCTATCCGTTGTGTCCCTAAGAAGAGAGGTATTACTGTTGTTCCCATTGATAAGAATGAATTGATTCCACAAAGAATTGTCACAGGTTATAGGATGGTTATTGATTTTAGAAAGTTAAACAAAGCTACTAGGAAAGATCATTATCCTCTACCTTTTATATATCAAATGCTAGAAAGAGTATCAACACATACACACTTCTGCTTTCTAGATGGTTATTCTAGTTTTTCTCAAATACCAATGTCACAGGAGGATCAAGAAAAAACTAATTTTACTTGCCCTTTCATTACTTTTGCTTATAGACGTATGCCCTTTGGTTTATGCAATGCACCTGTTACCTTTCAAAGATGTATGACTATATTCTGTGACTTTTGTGAAAAGTTTTTTGAGGTTTTCATGGATGATTTTTCTCTTTATGGAACTTCTTTTGATGATTGCTTAAGCAACCTTGATCGAGTTTTGCAGAGATGTGAAGAAACTAATCTTGTCTTGAATTGGGAGAAGTGCCACTTTATTGTTAATGAAGGTATTGTCTTGGGGCGTGAAATCTCCAAAAGAGGTATTGAAGTTGATAAGGCTAAAGTTGATCTTATTGAAAAAATGTCGTGTCCTGAAGATATCAAAGGTATAAGAAGTTTTCTTGGTCATGTTGTTTTTTATGGGAGATTTATTAAAGACTTCTCTAAAATTTCTAGGCCACTCACTAATCTTTGACAAAAATATGTTCCATTTGTTTTTGATGATGATTGTGTAGAAGCCTTTGAAATACTTAAGAAAGCCTTGATTTCTGCACCTATTATTAAACCACCTGACTGGAACCTGCCCTGTGAAATTATGTGTTATGCTAGTGATTATGCTGTTGGTGTTGTTCTAGGACAAAGAGTAGATAAGAAATTGAATGTTATTCATTATTCTAGTAAAACTCTAGGCAGTGCTCAAAGAAATTATGCTACTACTGAAAAAGAATTACTAGCAGTTGTGTTTGCTTGTGATAAGTTCAGATCTTATATTGTTGATTCCAGAGTAACTGTTCGCACTAATCATGTTGCTATTAAATATCTTATGGAAAATAAAGATGCTAAACCTAGACTTCTTAGATGGGTTCTGTTGCTACAAGAATTTGATTTGCATACTATTGATAGAAAGGGAGCCGAGAACCCCGTAGCAGACAGCTTGTCTAGGTTAGAAAATATTCTTGATGACCCACTACCTATTGATGATATCTTTCCTGATGAAAAATTAGCTATCATAAATTCTTCTCGTAGTACTCTATGGTATGCTGATTATGCTAATTACATTGTTGCGAAATTTATACCACCTAGTTTCACATACCAGCAAAAGAAAAAGTTTTTCTATGATTTAAAACATTACTTTTGGGATTAACCACATCTTTATAAAGAAGGATCAGAGTAGATGGTGTTATTAGACGTTGTGTACCAGAGCATGAACAGGAATAGATCCTATGCAAGTGTCAATCCAAAGCCCATGGAGGACACCCTACTGGAGATAGAACTGCACATAAGGTATTAAAATCTGGTTTTTGTTGGCCTACTCTCTTCAAAGAAGCCCTTAAGTTTGTCTTGCCTCTTGATGAATGCCAAAGAATTGGTAATATTAGTAGACCTCAGGAAATGCCTATGAATTATTCACTTGTTATTGAACCATTTGATGTTTGAGGATTTGATTATATGGGAACGTTTCCTTCCTCTAATTGGTACACACATTTTTTGGTTGTTGTTGATTGTGTTATTAAGTGGGTAGAAGCTATTCCAACTAGTAGTGCTTATCATAACACCTCCATTAAAATGCTTAAAGAAGTTATTTTTCCGAGGTTTGGAGTCCCTAGATATTTAATGACTGACAGTGGTTCACACTTTATTCTTGGTGCTTTCCGTAAATTGCTTGCTAAATATGGTGTTAACCATAGAATTGCATCTCCATACTATCCTCAGTTTAGAGGTCAAGTAGAAATAAGTAATGGAGAAATAAAGTTGATTTTGCAAAATATTGTTAATAGATCTAGAAAGAATTGGTCCAAGAAACTAGATGATGCGTTATGGGCTTATAGAACTTCTTACAAAAATCCTATGGTTATGTCTCCGTTTAAAATGGTTTATGGCAAAGAATGTCACTTACCTCTTGAACTTGAACATAAAGCTTATTGGGCAATTAAAGAGCCCAATTATGATTTCAAACTTGCCGGAGAGAAGAGGTTATTTGACATTAGCTCACTTAATGAATGGAGAACCCAAGCCTATGAGAATGCCAAGCTGTTTAAAGAAAAATTTAAAAGACGACATGACAAAAGGATACAAAAGCGTGAATTCAATAGAGGTGACCACGTCTTGCTATGCAACTCTCGTTTAAGATTTTTTGCAGGAAAGCTTCTTTCTAAATGGGAAGGGCCTTACATTATCGAGGAAGTTTACTATTCCGGTGCCATCAAAATCAACAACCCCGAAGGCAATAATCCGAACGTGGTAAACAGGCAAAGAGTCAAACATTATATCTCAGGTACTCCCATAAATGTCGAAACCAATATTATTAATACTATAACACTGGAGGAGTACATAAGGATATCTACCAGAACATTTCAGACTCCGAAAAGGGATAGGTATGTGGTATGCCAAGTGAACTGACTCCAAAACTTTTGCAAAAGCAATTTTACTTCGTTTTGGATTATTTAAAATATTAGGAAAATAAAAAGTAGTCCCGGAAGTGCATGAGGAGGCGACAAGCCCTACCCCCTGGACTCTGTTTTCTTGTAATACACTCCTTTTGGTTGGTAAAAATTCATTATATAATCTCTTGAAGGTTTTGACCACCGTACCACGGCAAAATCCTCTGTTCTTGTTTCGAGCTGTTTTTCTGACAGATCTAGATCGCTATGACGTCCCCATGCGCTCCGAAGGACAAGTTCTTCAAGAAGGTCATCAACCCCTATCTCGCGGAGGTGCTGCAACACCCTCAAACCATTGAGATGCGTGAGGGGTTGCTGCACATCCTCGATGTTCATGGGCCAAAGAGGACTGGAAGCATGGAGACAAGGCTCGAAGCGGTGGAGCAAGAGGTGTTCAATTGCAAAGGGATTGTGGACCAGGGACTCAATGCTAGTCACTCCATGATGACGGATTTTACCCATGACCACAAGCTGGATGCTAGTGAGATTGGGAAGGACATCTTCAAGCTTCATGAGAAAAACCCCTGTTCAAGAATTCATCCGATTAACCACTTAACTTGCCGATTAATCCCAACTCCTAGGGTTACCGAGTAGCCGATAAACAGAAAAATCGTCCGATTAATTGATTAAATGGCCGATTAACTTGCCGATTAGCCAATTAATCCCCTACTCGCCAGCCAACCAAGCAGCTACCAGTTAACGATTTCCTTAACAATGAGAAAAACAAGCATCTCCAAGCCCAGATCTATGACCTGCAGAACCAAAACGGTGAGTATGAAAATAGATTTAAGAGGATGAGTTTGGATGCAGATTTGAGGAACCCAGAGACTCGTTCATCTTTCTATGATGGTGAACCTATGCCCTGGAAGGCGGAGGACAAGCCTAGAACATCATCAACTCCATCATGACCACCTCCGAAGAAAGAGACCTAAGTATATGGGTATGGGCACTTCCCTTGGCAAACTGCCAAGCTTGGGGCAGGTGCCCCGGTATGCTATCACCATCACATCTTTATCTTTATCGTTTTTCTTAGTTCGATCCTTTTGGTTATATATTGATCTAGTAGAATAAAACCTTTTAGTATGATCAAGCTTTGAGTTTTTCTTTGTGTTCTATCTATGTAATCGAGTCCGTGAGTTATATAATAAAGAGTTTTTGAGTTGAGGTCTTTGCTTTGTTGCATTGATCTTCAGGAAAAATAAAATATTAAAAGAAGTACGAAGATTATATAATGACCTTATGGAGAGGGATGACTTCACATATAAAGAGTATGATCAATACAATTTGTTGAGAGTTGACAAACATAGTTTTGGTCATTGTTGCAATTAATAGGAAGTAATAAAGAAGAGATGTTTCACATATAAATATACCATCTTGGACATCTTTTGTGATTGTGAGCACTCATTAGAACATTATATGCTAAAGAGTTGATGTTGGACAAGGAAGACAACATAATGGGTTATGTTTTCTTATATCCGAATAGAATTTATATTGTCATGGACCCTCCAACATGTTGATCTTGCTTCTCACCCCATGCAAGCCAAATCTTTTGCACTAAGTAGAAATACTACTTGTACATCCAAAATCCCTTAACCCAGTTTTGCCATGAGAGTCCACCATACCTACCTACGGATTGAGTAAGATCCTTCAAATAAGTTGTCATCGGTGCAAGCAATAAACATTGCTCCCTAAATATGTATGATCTTTTAGTGTGAAGAAAATAAGATTTATACGAACTTGTGATATGGAAGAAATAAAAGCTACAGACTGAATAATAAAGTTCTTTATCACAAGCGGCAATATAAAGTGATGTTCTTTTGCATTAAGATTCTATGCATCCAACCATAAAAGAGCATGACAACCTCTGCTTCCCTCTGCGAAGGGCCTATCTTTTACTTTTATCCTCTACATTTATTAAAAAGTCATGGTGATCTTCACCTTTCCTTTCTACACTTTTTTATTTTTAGCAAGCATTATATGTTGGGAAAAGATCCAGATATATATATCCACTCGGATGTAGGTTAACATAAAGTATTATTATCGACATTACCCTTAAGGGAAAAGGTTTGGAGGCAAAACTTTAAGCCAATATCTTTCTCTGTGTCTGATTGAGGCTTTGAACTCATAAGTATCGCGTGAGTGTTAGCAATTGTGAAAGACTAAAAGATGGTTGAGTATGTGGACTTGCTATACAAAAGCTCTTACATTGACTCTTTTCGATATTATGATAAATTACAATTGCTTCAATGACAAAGATCAGTTTGTTAGTTTCAATAAAGTTTCTGATTCATACTTTATCTTGTGAATGGATTGTTACTTTAGCATAAGAAATTATATGACAATATATATTACTATTCTGATAGAGGCGGGGGTGTCCCGATCTTTCGATGTGATGATAACTATCGATTTGGCGGAGACGACTTTGACGATCCGACTACAAACGTGCACGACGTTGCGCCTTAGCAATCGCTAAACCAACTCCGAGAGGTTATTGACCACGCCGAGCACGATCAACTCGACCACGAAGGTCTATTCCCGCAAGCAATCAAGAACAAGCAAGAATATGATAAAGCAATCTGAATATTGCGAATATATATGAAGTATTGATAATGGTGGGGATCCGTAAGCGGTCTTGGTCCGGTTGTTGGACACAAACGAAGCACACGGTTGCAATGGCTAACTTTAACTAAACAAATCCCAAGGAAAAAGCTACTAGATGGATCTACTTATATAGGATCAAGGGGTGGCGGCCAAGGAGGTGGTAGGACGTCCCAAGGCAGCCTAAAACTAACCCTAGGTCGTACAAGGCCAATGGGCCCAAGCGGAGGTGACGTAACACCTTTGGACTTGTAGTTTGACTCGGATTCTGCTGCAAAGATCAGATTGTTTCGTCCATAACTCAACGCTCCGGACGAATTTGAAGGTGAATCCAATTGGGTTGGAAGGTGCACGAAATCTATTTTCCAACAAAAAAGAATCACCCAATTTGGAGTCCGGATGAAAAAGTTATTGACGTTTTGAGTCAGGTATGTCTGCAGGTAGTCCGAATCTGAGTCCGTAACGTGAGAGACTTGGACTCTATCTTCTCTTGGTCCAAAAATGACGTGAGAGGACTTTTGAACAGCACCTAAACTTCTCCTTTTCCGTTATCTTCATATGTGTATTGTACAAATGTCCCATACACCTACAATTAGACAAAACACAAAAGTATGTGATGTATTTTGTTCGGATAACATAAATAGATTATTGAATAGTTTGCACTAGAAATCACCGACAAATATGCATGTATGCAATATTTTGGTCTTATCCAAGGTAGTCATGTCCTCATCATCCTCCACTTCTTGAAAACAAAGCCGCCCCTCAAGTGTTCTTAGTCTGAAATGTGGCTAACAAAAGAGACAAGGTGTACATGTTGTATATGTATATGTCATCTATTTTTATTTCCCTTGATTTTTGCACATATGACACATAAATAGATGAGTAACTTGCATAGTTCATAAAATCTAAAGCCAAAACATTATCACAAGAAGTAGAAGGCATGAAAATATTGCAACTCAGTTTGCACATATAAGTGAAGCTCTTATTCATTTCAAAAGATTGACAATGTTCATCATTAAACCATCCCAACATTGGTGAATAAACCTTACTTGCATCAAGTTTACATGCTACAACATGCTTAAATAAGTAAACATGCAATAAGTCATTCGACACGTAATCATCACCAAGATTAGAGGTCATATCAAAATGATTAAATATTGATTCTTTTGCATCAACAATTAATTCAATAGGTGCACTCAAAATTGTTGGTATTTCAGTTGTTTGATCACATGGCAAAATCAAATTATCAATATAATCCTCTAAAATAGGTGGTGTGATCAAAGTAGTGGGTAGCTCAACACATGATGTATTCAAGTTAACTAGGCATGCATCATTCTCATGTAAAAGTGGAAAATCTGTACCTTTGTCATTACCTCTTATAGTCAACTCAGATGATGCAGTGCACTCTCGATGATGATGTGTCACATGGTGGAGATGATGTAGTCCTCGCAACAACGGATGTTGTTGTCATAGTACGCCTAGTAGTTGAATAAACATCTGTATCAACAGTTGGAATGTGCACCGGCGCTTGTTCTCCTTGTGGGCAACACGTCGTTTTATTTCCTGTTCAGCTTTGCAAGCAAGACGAAACAAATGGTCCATAGGATAACACTCTTCATGAATTAGTATCTCCTGAATATTATGGTTTAATCCTCCCCAAAATCTATCCATAAAATCTTCTTCACTTTCTTCTAAAAATGAGTGCAACAAGGTAGTTTGTAAATCATCATAATATTTTGTTACGGTGTCACTACCTTGTTTTAAATGTTCCAGCTTTTTAATCATGCCACGAGTATAACAAACATCGCATTTAATCTATCTCTCATGACATGTTTTAAATCATCCCAAGTATTAGGTACATAATCGTGGTGTAACCGACAATATTCACTCCACCAAACTAGAGCATAACCAGTGAAAGAACCAACCGCAACCATAACTTTTTTACGCTCATCAAAATTATGGGAAGCAAATATATTATTTATGTCTAACTCCCATTCAATATATAAAGGAGGTCTAAAACGGCCATTAAATGGTGGTATAGAAACATGAACCTGATCATGTGCATTTGGATGTTTGTGCACCTCTCGTGACGGTTGTGGTATTTGCATAGGTGGTGGCATGTCTCCGCGATCGACAAAGCCCATGAATTGACTCTGGATCCTGTCATGATTAGTAGAACAAGAAACAAAATCCAAAAATAATGTTTCTATAACTACTAGGATGTGGTGGTAAAACGCTCACAAAGAAAGCAAATATCAATGTCTTACAAGTTCTTACCATGCAGCAAAGTGTGACAGGCAATCAGCGTGTCAAGTAACTCTGAAGATTGTGTAAAGAGATTGCTGGGAACGACGATACACGGTGTAGAAATATGTGGAGCTGGGTTGGCTATATATGGTAGCAAAATATTAGCAATAATCAATTCAAAGATGCAATGTTGAATAAACGCTCAACGACGGTACTGTGCTGGTCCTAGGCTAGACCGGACTAGAGACGCGAGCCTAGAACACTAATGAGGTCACGGTGTAGCACAACTAGCATCAATGAAGGATAATGAGTAGCTCTAGACAGCAAGATATAAGTGAAGAGCACAACGGCAGTAAAGATAATGATGAAAAACAACTGCCAAGCAGGATATACAACAACTCTCTCCAGTTTTCCTCTTGAAAAGTTTGAGCCAATTTTCTGATAACTTTTTTCAAAGAATGCTACTAACTCAAGCTTTCCAATGCAAAAAGAATCACTCAATTCCGAGTTGATATGAGGAGTCAAAAAATTCTAAAACTGATTTGAAAAACCGGAATAAGCTGTGTTCACGAACTTCGGAGGGCAAAAAGACATATTTAGGAGCCGATTTTGAGGTGCCAAATATTGAACTAGCTTCTGCAACTATTTAGATGCGGCTCGTCTCTAGCTTTAATTTGAGTACTCATGAGCCAAAACGGACTTCGTATGAGGAAGTTATGCCTGTTTTACTGAACAGTGCACAAAACAGATTCCAATCCGAATTCAGCTACGAGATTGAGTCTAGATAGATCCAAACTTTGTTTTTTTTTCTTCTCTCTTTTTTTTTCTCACACTTTTTTTCCTTTTTCTTTCTCTCTTTTTTTTTCTCTTACTATTTTTTAACTTTTTTCTCTCTCTTTTTTTCTCTCTCCCTCTTTCCAAACAAACTAGATAAGATGCAGATTGGATCAAGTGAAGATGTGAACGATCTCAACTATGATTATGACAACGAACGGTGGGTAGCACGTGGTGGAAATTGATGGATGGATGGTGGTCAACGGAAGGAATAACTATCGATTTGGCGGAGACGACTTTGACGATCCGACTACAAACGTGCACGACGTTGCGCCTTAGCAATCGCTAAACCAACTCCGAGAGGTTATTGACCACGCTGGAGCACGATCAACCTGACCACGAAGGTCTATTCCTGCAAGCAATCGAAGAACAAGCAAGAATATGATAAAGCAATCTGAATATTGCGAATATATATGAAGTATTGATAATGGTGGGGATCCGTAAGCGGTCTTGGTCTGGTTGTTGGACACAAACTAAGTACACGAAGTTGCAATGGCTAACTTTTAACTAAACAAATCCCAAGGAAAAAGCTACTAGATGGATCTACTTATATAGGATCAAGGGGTGGCGGCCAAGGAGGTGGTAGGACGTCCCAAGGCAGCCTAAAACTAACCCTAGGTCGCATAAGGCCAATGGGCCCAAGCGGAGGTGACGTAACACCTTTGGACTTGTAGTTTGACTCGGATTCTGCTGCAAAGATCAGATTGTTTCGTCCATAACTCAACGCTCCGGACGAATTTGAAGGTGAATCCAATTGGGTTGGAAGGTGCACGAAATCTATTTTCCAACAAAAAAAGAATCACCCAATTTGGAGTCCGGGTGAAAACGTTATTGAAGTTTTGAGTCAGGTATGTCTCTGCAGTAGTCCGAATCTGAGTCCAGAACGTGAGAGACTTGGACTCTATCTTCTCTTGGTCCAAAAATGACGTGAGAGGACTTTTTGAACAGCACCTAAACTTCTCCTTTTCCGTTATCTTCATATGTGTATTGTACAAATGTCCCATACACCTACAATTAGACAAAACACAAAAGTATGTGATGTATTTTTGTTCTGGATAACATAAATAGATTATTGAATAGTTTGCACTAGAAATCACCTGACAAATATGCATGTATGCAATATTTTTGGTCTTATCCAAGGTAGTCATGTCCTCATCATATTCTAAAGATGATCATGATGCCCTCATGTCCATATTTTATTTTATCGACACCTCTATCTCTAAACATGTGGACATATTTATCGACACCTCTGTTCTAAGCTTGGGGGAGTTTATACGTCCATTTTGCATCATGCTTTTATATTGATATTTATTGCATTATGGGTTGTTATTAAACATTATGGTACAATACTTATGCCTTCTATCTCTTATTTTACAAGATTTACAAGAAGAGGGAGAATGCCGACAGCTGGAATTCTGGACTGGAAAGGAGAAAATCTGAGAGACCTATACTACACAACTACAGAAGTCCTGAAAATTTACGGAGAATTATTTTGGAATATATAAAAAAGATTGGGCGAAGAAATCCTAGAGGGGGGGCCCACCAGGTGGCCGCAAGCCTGGGGGGGCGCCCTACCCCCCCCCCTAGCACGACCCTAGGGCTTATGGGCCTCCTGGCAGGTGTCCGGTGCCCATCTTCTGATATATGGAGGCTTTTGACCTGGAAAAAAGTCATAAGAAAGCTTTCGGGACGAAGAGCCGCCGTCTCGAGGCAGAACCTGGGCAGAAGGAATCTAGGGGTTCGGTGGGGCTGTACTGCCGGGGAAACTTCCTTCCCGGACGTGAAAGCGAAGCCATCGTCATCACCAACGATCCTCTCATCGATAGGGGGTCAATCTCAATCAACATCTTCACCAGCACCATCTCCTCTCAAACCGTGGTTCATCTCTTGTATCTGATCTTTGTCTCAAAACCTCATATTGGAACTTGTGGGTTGCTAGTAGTGTTGATTACTCCTTGTAGTTGATGCTAGTTGGTTTATTCGGTGGAATATCATATGTTCAAATCCTTAGTGATATTCAATACCCCTCTGATTATGAACATGAATATGCTTTGTGAGTAGTTACGTTTGTTCCTGAGGACATGGGAGAAGTTTTGTTATAAGTAATCATGTGAATTTGGTATTTGTTCGATATTTTGATGAGATGTATGTTGTCTTTCCTCTAGTGGTGTTATGTGATCGTCGACTACATGACACTTCACCATGATTTGGGCCTAGGTGAAGGCATTGGGAATAATAAGTAGATGATGGGTTGCTAGAGTGGCAGAAGCTTAAACCCTAGTTTATGCGTTGGTTCGTAAGGGGCTGATTTGGACCCACATGTTTCATGCTATGGTTAGATTTATCTTAATTCTTCTTTCGTAGATTCGGATGCTTGCGAGAGGAGTTAATCATATGTGGGAGGCTTGTCCAAGTAAGTACAGCACCCAAACACCGATCCACCCACATATCAAATTATCAAAGTAACGAACAGGAATCATATGAGCATGATAAAAACTAACTTGACAATAATTCCCATGTGTCCTCGGGAGCACTTTGCTTTATATAAGGTGAGGTGAGGGAGGGATGTGGATGGTTTTAAGATACTAAGGGATTTTCTGCAAATTGGAGTACAAAAGTGGGTTGTTCTTGCGAAAAGGCAACAACTCACCTCACAACAGTTAGATGTAGATCTAATGGTCAGAAATGACGGATTGTAGACACACCATCATCACCAACTAAGTCTTCTATATGAGTATAAGTATGGAAATACAAACATATTATTGTTACTTGTTTCCATAAACTTGGATCTACTTTCTATTCAATGGCTAAGCATGTGGGGCCTTAGCACGATGGCTTCCCGACTATGTAAAACAAGATTTTCCCGTAGCCAATAAGAGGGGGTGAAGGCGGAATGCTTTTGGCTCGCTCTAGTCCTCGTACTCATACTAGGTGGTCTACGGATGTGTAGGTATATTCTTTTTTATGTCTCGTGTTTGTTGTATTGCCACGATTGTTGATGAATAGATGGTAAGTTATTCATGAGAAAACCTTGGTTAAGCGTGTGTGCGAGTGTCAGGACTCCGATACTAAGTCACACCGATCTAGCATGTAACACATCATATCGCTTTGCGGCCTCACACACGGTATCCCCACGGGTGCCACCTTACCTGGCCCGGGACCGTTTGCGCCTTTTGGCTCACCTATATGATAGTGTCGCTAGCATCCATATGACAGAGAACCCGAGATGACATGACTAGTCGTAAACCCAAGGTGGCGCTAACTTACAGGGACAAGCATACATGACCCAACAACGAACGTGTCGGTCATCAACGTATGAACCCAAGTCGTAGCAAGCTACAAGGACTTAAAGGAACAACGCCTGACATTTCCCTTAAGTAACAGACACAGGAACAAAGAAGGAGACATGCCGGACGGCCTAAGTGTTCCGGAGCAGTAGCAAGCTACCATGGCTCAATGGAAGCACTAGGAGACATTTCCCGGTAAGAGAGGCTCCCAAGAATAAACAACTAGGTTGTCGGATCCCACACATACAAAGCATTTCAATAACATACACACAATATGCTCGATATGTGCAAATACAACATGGCATCACAACAAAACTCTACGACTCAAAGTATTTATTCATTAGGCTCCGAGGAGCCAGATATTACAAACATGGGTCTGATGACCCAGCATTCAAGTCATACAATCAATAAGCACATGCGGAAGCTTAACTTGTCTGAGTACAGACAACTACAAATGAAAAAGGCTGAGAAGCATGACTATCTACAACACCCTCCCAAGGTCACAAGATCGTAGCTGAGGTAACAAGCTAAACGTCGAAGTCCACGCGGAATTACTAGTGAGACTGAAGTATCTCTGCAAAACATAAATTAAGCAAATGTGAGTACAAATGTACCCAGCAAGACTTACATCAGAGCTAGCTACATATGCATCAGTATCAACAAAGGGGGTGGTGGATTTTAACTACAGCAAGCCAGCTTTGCCTCAGTGGCTATCCTGAACTATGACTGCTGGTAACTCTTTTGAGGTGGCGCACACGAGTCCACATTTTCACCATATCAATACACCACTATGGATCCACTCCCGTCTCCCTATGAGAAGGCCATCCATATCACTCACGCTTATCTTGCTAATTTTAGAGTATGCACTTTCACTTGTCTATGAACTGTACATGCAACCCAGAAGTCCTTTACCGCGGACACGGCTATTCGAATAGAACCTTTATAACCCTGCAGGGGTGTACTTCTTCACACACGCTCTCGCCAGTTACCACCATGTACACGTCGTGTATCTCGGCAACCTTCAAGCGGAAGCCGGCCACGACCTGACTAACCACACAAGTCTCTAGTCCAGGTTTATCGCCTATTCGGGTTCCATCCACAAGGAGATCCGGCCGAGGTGTTGCTCACGGCCCCAAAAGATGTGAGCAGGGTTCCCAAGCCCACAAACAGGCGACGCTTGGTACACCGTGCCACTCCACCTAGTCTGTCCCAAGCCCACCTTTACCGGGTGCCACTTGGTAGACTACTAGCACTACCTACAAACACCAGAAACTAGTTGCAACTCCTGGAAAGATATAAGGTTGATTAATAAGTCGAGAGGGGCACTTAAGCATTCCAATGTGTGGTAGTAACTGTTCATGGATCACAAACACGTAACTCGGCCTCGAGGGCGGTTTCAATGAGACAACCCACCATGTACTCCTACATGGCCTCTCATCGCTACCTTTTACTAAAGCGTGTTCACACACTTAGCTCTCAACAAGAGGGACATGTTCACCACATTCCAATTCATCCCTGATGAATCAGACCTGACGCAACTCTAAGAAATAGCAGGCATGACAAACAAGCATGAATGAGTAGGCACATCATGGCTCAAACAACTCCTACTCATGCTAGTGGGTTTCATCTATTTACTGTGGCAATGATAGGTCATGCAGAGGAAAGGGGATCAACTACCGCAGCATGTAACAGTTGAATCGTTGTTGTCCTAATGTAGTAAAAGAGAGTAGAAGCAAGAGAGTGGGATTGTATCGGAATGAACAAGGGGTTTTTGCTTGCCTGGCATTTCTGAAGATAGTATAGCTCTTCATCGGTGTCATCGAACTCATCATCAGAACGTCGTCTACTGAGAGGGGACAATTATCGGCAAACAAGGAAGAACACAATCAATGCAATGCTCAAAATGATGCATGATCATGACAAGGCAAGATGCTGTGATTTGAGCTAATGCAACTAGCAACAAAAGGGTTTGAGTTGATTTAAACCAAAGGTTCAAATTCAAATTCAAACGATGAATTTCCAAAGTGCATTTACATGTTCTGATCTTTATAGCTAGGTTAAGTTGCTTTATCATGCATGAAACCAGTACCAATGGGTAGATTGGATTTTTATGATCATTTTTCATATGTAGATCTTTGCATTTGGAGTTACATATTAATTTCTATGATTTTTAGAAGTTTAGGTTATTTTCTGAATTAAATAAATCATTTCTGATTTATTAAATATCTAGAAAACATTTATGACGTCAGCACTATGTCATCCCTGCGTCAGCAGGTCAACTGACCCATCCAGGTCAAACCTGGCACGTGGGGCCCACGTGTCAGTGTCAACACTAAGTAACAAGGTTAATTAACCAAAACTAAAAACTTTTAGCAGGAGCAGGCCCAGACGTCAGTGACCCGGGAGGGTTAGTTAGGGCTAAGTATGCATTTAGCTGGTGGCTAATTGCCGGCGACCATTGACCACGGCGGAGGCTCACCGGAAACACTGCTCCGGCAGTATCTTGATGCACCGAGGGCACCAGGGGATGCCCCTTTCTCGCCCCCATCCAACGGACCAAGCTAGAGGGCGCAGGGTGGTCGGAATCTCACCGGCATTGAGGTTTGGCAGCGGCAGAGCCACGGGCTCGAGGCAGGCAACAGTTGTGGTGCACGGTAGTAAGCGTGGCTGGTGGCACTAGGTTGCTAGGGAGGTGATGAGCACGGTGGCACACACGGATGCGAGCTGTAGTGGCTCAGATCACGGCGGTGATGAACCACAGAGGCGGTGGCTCTCGGCCCCGGTGGTTAGCACGGCTACATCGTGGGAATGACCGCGAGGAGGGAGGGAGAAAATGATGGCGCTCAAAGTGGAACTAGTAGAGGCAACGATGAGGCTGGGGACGGCCTGTAGCTTGCGAATCGACGACGGCAATGCACAGCGGCTGACAAGGAAGACGGCGATGGAGAGGGTGAAGCAGAGCTCCCGGGCTTGCGTGGCTCCAAGGTGACGAACAGGGAGTCTATGCGCTTCTTCTTGACGCAATAGCAAGGCGCGTGGTGGCTGGTGGCCGTGGTAAGGGCGAGTGGCTGCGACGAGCGTGTCCAGGGTGAGAGGGGAGAGGTGCAGGGGGTTCGTGCGATGGCGCGAGGGGGAGGCTCAGGAACGCCTCGGTGGAAGCAGGAGGTGGAGGCCTCCCAGCAAGCGCATATGTCTTCGCCTCTGCCTACTGGCAAAGGTTGAAGATGGCACAGCTGCCTGGTGGGCTGGGCTTCCTAATGGGCCGGCTACAGGTAAGAATAGATAAGTGGCCCAGGTACTCTCTCTCTCTCTCTCTCTCTCTCTCTCTCTCTGATTTTCTAATTTTGTTTCTGTTTTCTATTTTCTGAAGTATGTTTTGATTTAGTAAAAATATTAAGTCATTTAGTAAAATGCTGAAATTAATTGTGGGCACTTGTGAATTTGTTTCCAACAGTCCTCATTTAATTTCAGAATTATATGAGCACTTAAAATATGTATAGCATTTAAATGCCCAAATTCAAATACTTTATGATTTAATCAAAAATCCAAGAATGACCTAGAAATATGTTCATCATTTTTGGCAGAGGTTCTGGACCAATTCGAAAATGATGAACTTTTCTCAAGAGAATTTTGGGTTCATTAAAAATATTTTACTTGAACCTATTTGAGTTTCATTTGGTCCTAGGGTTTACCAAACCCCATTTCAAATTTCTTGAAATTTAAAAATTATGCACACATGACATAGCTAGTCTAGGTCATACCAAAACTAGGGATGTGACAACTCACCCGCACTAAACAAGAATCTCGTCCCGAGATTCAAGACGCGAAGTAAGAAGACAGAGGGGACACTAAATCTCACAAACTTCATGAACCAAGTTGCACCTCGTAAGAACATTGATCCGATCATCATTTTTGTCTCGACATCTTGCTCTGTGAACTCCATCCAACATGACAACGAGAAGAAAGGGAAAACTCTAGAAAAAATGATCTTCGTGAAGATCGAGCAAATTTGGATCAACTCATGGAGTGAGACATTGAAACATCTCTCGAGCTGAGACACAAAACACACATCAAAGATGATGGTAAGGATCTGATGACGAAGGTTTAATTTGGTAGGCAAGAATTCCACGCTTGGAAAGATGGTGCACTAGTTTTAGAGTAGCAAGGAGTTAATTGTCCTTCATACCATAACGTGGCACCTTAGAGGAGGTGATTTGTAGAGTTATTCCCTTAAGTGGCAAAAAGAATTACTTTTGATATAGAGATCATTGAGACTCTTTATACCAGCCTAAGGCAATCACAAACGATCGTGTGAAGGAGCTTGAATAAATGGCATACTGATATGAGAATGCATGATGCAGACTACCTTGTAGAGGACAAAGCAATGGATGATTTTTGGTTATCATCGGGAATGGACGGGACCCATGCTAAGCCTACTTTTGAAGATGACCCTGAATAACAATTACTAAAAGTGCAGACCATGGCAGAATGGCATAATGGCAGGTGGAAGCTGGGAGCCAAATGCAAATACTGGGAATGTTCCAACCATCATATCTGCCTGAGATTCAGATCTAGTTGGTAACAGGATACTTCAGACTCAACATGTCTGAAAAGAAGAATTGCAACACAAATCGATGAGATAAGGTTGCAAGATTCTCGGGAAATGAACTACGATAGCAAGCTCCAAAACATGAGATGGTTCTGCTACGTACATGTGAACACGCTGTCCTAGACAAGCATGACCACATAGTAGTCTTACAGCAAGCACTACCGAGTTCGGGTAGAAACCATCATTGAGGATATTGAAGTCTTGTGCATTACCATGGATTAGCAGTTAACTTCTTTTCCTGGAACAAATCAATCAGTGGCTTGGTGTGCTAGGGATTCATATAGAATGAAAGTTGCATGTCTCCAGACCACAGACTACTTTGCACGTATGCATGATGTAGCGACCCGACCTCAGATGGTCAAGTCTTCGCGGCTTCGTGTCATCCTCGGATCGGTAATGCCGACACACAAGACTCAAGGCTTTATAACAGTAGTAATCACACACTTATTACATCGAATGTCTCAAAAGAGAACTTATTACAATAATATGGTCAAGGCCATCTAATGCGATAACAAATGAAGGCTTGGAAGATAAAGTGAGTCCATCAACTCCAACGGCATAATCGAAGCTGCACGGCAACGACCTACAATCCTTACTGTCGTTCAAAAGTCTCGCAACATAATACGTTGCAGCCCGAGAACGGTCAAGACATGGAATATGCCGGCAATGTAACACATAGAGTAATGAAAGAATAAGCTATACTACATGCATATATGGCTGGTGGAAAGCTCTATGGTTACAGCTTTATGCGAAAAAGCCAATTTTTCCCTACATCAAAGGAATAAATTTAATTTAACTATCATGGTGGAGTTGAAACATCATTGAGAAGGTGTAACCCCAACTCAATGATCCCAATTAAAGTGATTAACAACCCAGCAAAATTAGTTAAGAGTGATGAGATACATGTGAATACTCAAGTACTAGATACTCGAATTGTCCATAACCGGGACACGGCTAACCATGATTAGTTTGTACACTCGCAGAGGTTTCATGACTTTTCCCCACACAAGACTTGATCGCCTCCGTTGGTTTCTCGTGACCGCATGGTGTTTGAGATACGAATGACCGAGACACGCCTTTTCGTAAACATTAGCTCTCTACTCCTGGATAGATCATACCAAACCTATAAAACCCACTACCTCACGACCTACCTCTTCGAGAGCTTCACGTAACTAGCTCAACTATGCTAGAGCCCATAAAAGCTTGAGGCAGCACACGGAAGTTTCTAGCATGAATAATCACAGATCCCTTTGAGCCTGGGTGGCGGTCCATTGTAAGATCACACGGTACCCCCGGGATTTCCAAAAATAAAATGCATAACACTGGGTTCCCAGTGCCTCAATCCACCCAGATGTGTGTATTTAAGTTGCCACCTTAAAGTAAACCATTATTTAACAACCTCACATCTGTCAGGAATATCTCTCAAACCCAAACCACGCTCTACGAGCATAGCATGGCAATATAAGCATAACGTAGAAGTAACTCCCAAGGGTTTGAAAGTAACAAGGCAATAGGTTCCTACCTCATCATCTACTTCCCAACCCACAATTTAATGACATCCTAATCATGCAATGTTTCAGGGTTGAGCTAATGCATAAAAACTGGGTATGAAAAGGTATGATCAAGTGTTACTTGCCTTGCTGACGATCCGTGAATCCTAGAGACTCAGTAGTAACACGCTTCGCACTCCGGGAATTCTATCGCAAGCAAACAATACATACATAAGTAAACAAGCAAAGATGCACAAACGAAACTTCAATCGAAAGAGGTTAACCGGAGAGTTCAACTTAAGAACTCCGGTTTGCAAAAAGAATCAAACCAAACGGAACAACGAAACTCAAACGGCGAGAAAAACATGGTCCGTTTACTAATCTGAACTAGAGTCAAATTTTACAGAGATAAAAACTGGTTTAAGTTGATTATTTGGAAAGAGGGTTTCGAGATGAAACTCCAGCGCTTGAATCGCCTCGATTCCGATAAGCGAGCTTAAAAGATAAACAGGTTTGAAAACGGTTCGTAAATCACGATCAAAATAACCGCGGAATAAATCGATAAAAGAAAAGCGATGAATCGCTAAACGAACGTAACGTTCGTTAATGTAATCCTAACAGTGAACGCGTTCGTTAGAACGAACGGACGAACAACGTTCGCTAAATAAATAAACCGACGAAATAAATCGATCTATAAAAAACGATCTAGGGTTTTATAAAAAAAACCCGAAGGATTTTCTTAAAAAAAACAAACGGCGGCGGGGTCGGGTACCTCCGGCGGGGCGCGTCCGGCGGGGCGGGCGGTTCGCTGGTTCCGGTGGGGCGGGGTCGGCGAGGGGCGGCTCGGCGAGAGGGCGGCGACGGGGCAGCGGCGACGGCAGATCGGGCTCCGGGCTTCGGCGTGGTTCGGCGGCGGGCTCGGGTGGTGGCGGGGTGGTGGTGTGGCGGCGGGGGCGGTGGTATTTATAGGGGGCGGGGGCGGCTCCGGCTTGGGGAAGGGGGCGCCCGGGGGTGGAGTCCGGCTCGGTCTCGCCCTCGGCGTCCGTGCTCGCACGACCACATGGGAAGGCGGCGGCGCTCATGGTCGGCCTTGCTCGGCCGGGCCTTCGCCCACCAAGGGTCCACTTTTTAAACATTCCATGAAAGAAAAATTCCTAGAAAAATAAATAAAAATCTAAAAATTCTAAAACAAGTTTTCTCCGTCTAAATAAAATATTTAGAACTAGAGGAACTTCTCTTGGCCCCTAAAATGCAACTTTTTAAAGCGTGCAAATTTTTCTAGGGCAATTGAAATCCCAAATAAAATCAAATAAAATCCCAAAAATGATTTTAACATTTTTCCTCTGTTATTTCAATTATTTTAGAGAAGTCATATTATCTCCCCTCATCTATTTATTTAAATTGAAATAGTTTTCTGGAGAGAAAATAATTAAAATCCAATATCCTCGTCTTTCATTATTTGACAAAATTCAAATATGAAAATTGAAAAATCCCCAACTCTCTCCGAGGGTCCTTGAGTTTCTTAGGATTTTCGAGGATGGCAAACGAATATGCAATAAAATATGATATGCAGGGATGACCTATGTATAACATGCCAAATTGAAAATTTGGGATGTTACAAACCTACCCCCCTTAAGATGAATCTCGCCCTCGAGATTCGGGTTGGCTAGAAAATAGGTGCGGATGGTCCTTGCGAATATCCTCTTCTCGCTCCCAGGTAGCTTCCTCCTCGGTGTGGTGGCTCCACTGAACTTTGCAAAACTTGATCACCTTGTTGCGAGTGACTCGGCTATCGAAATCCAAAATCTTTACTGGCTTCTCCTCATAGGTCAAATTATTATCCAATTGTATCGCCTCGTGAAGTCTTTGTATCCTTTAAGCGGTATGTCGGCCATCTCAGCGTTGCACTTCTTCGCCAGACACGTGAAACACATCGTGAACTCCCCGACAATCCTTCGGTAAGTCCAAATTGTAGGCAATCTCTCCCATCCGCTCCAAAATACGATGCACGGTCCTACAAATCTTGGGGCTAACTTTCCCTTTACTCCAAAACGCTTTCACTCGTGGGTGATACTCGCAGATAGGCTCGGCTCCAATTTCATAGGTTACTTCCTTGCGCTTTTGAATCACAGAACTCTTCCGTCTAGATCGAGCAATTTTTAGCCTGCCTCCGATCGCTTTAACCTTCTCCTCTCGAGTCTTTGATCAAATCTGGTCCAAACAACTCGATTTGCCTCCAACCTCATCCCACATCAAGGGTGTTCGTGATATGCGCCCATGCAGAGCTTCGAACGGTGCCATCTTCAAACCGGCTCGGTAGTTGTTGTTGTATGAGAATTTTGCGACGGCAAATTGTCATCCCAACTAGATCCATAATCTAGCGCATGTGCTCTCAACATGTCCTCCAAAATCTGATTGACTCTCTCTCCGTCCGTCTGCCTATGGGTGGAACGCGTACTAAACTCCAACTGTACCCAAAGTCCGTGTAGTTGATGCCAAAACTTTGAAGTAAATCGTGTTCCTCTATCCGACACGATACTCCTCGGAACTCCATGCAAACATACGATCCTGGTCATATATATCTTGGCCAACTTTGCACTTGTATAAGTTGTTTTCACTAGGATAAAGTGAGCTACTTTGGTCAACCGATCCACTACTACCCATATTGAATCATATCCTCGCTTTGGTTACGGGTAATCCGTGATAAAATCCATGCCAAGTTTGTCCCACTTCCATTCGGTATTGGCATAGGCTGCACAAATTCCGCTGGCTTTTGATGCTCGCCTTCACTCTCGACATACATCGCAAACGGCTACATACTCGGCAATATCCTTCTTCATACCACCACCGTAAACGCTCCTTCAAGTCCAAATACATCTTGGTGTTTCCGGGTGAATCGAGTATGGTGAGTCATGAGCCTCTTCAAGTATTAACTTCCTGATCTCCGAATTGTTGGGCACATAAATCCGATCCTCAAACCACAAGGTATCGTGCTCATCCTCGCGAAAACCTTTGGCTTTTCCTTTGCCCATCCTTTCCTTTAGCTCAGCAATCTCTTTATCCTCTTTTTGAGCGTCTCGAATCTTGTCTAACAAGGTCGACTGAACCTCCATTGTTGCAAGAAAACCTCTTGGAACAATCTCCAAAAGAAGTTCCATAACATCCTCTGCTAACTCCTTTGGCAGTCCTCTACCTTCAAGGATATTGGCATAACTCTTCCGACTCAAAGCGCTCGCTATAACGTTGGCTTTTCCCGGATGATAGTGTAGCTTTATGTCGTAATCTTTTATAAGTTCCAGCCATCTCCTCCGGCTTCGAGGTTTAACTCCTTCCGTGTGAAAATGTACTTTAAACTCTTATGATCCGTGGTACACATCACAACGGTTTCCCATGAGATAATGTCTACAGTGTCTTCAACGCATGTACTACAGTACCGCTAACTCCAAATCATGCGTGGCATAGTTCAACTCATGAGGCTTCAGCTTGTCGTGAGGCATAATGAAACAACTTTTCCTTCCTGCATAAGAACACATCCAATTCCCAAGCGAGAGGCATCACAATACACTTGAAACTCCTTATGTATATCTCGCAATGTCAAAGACTGGGCTGTAGTCAACCGCTTTCTTCAACTCTTGGAAGCTTGTCTCACAATCCTCCGGCCCATTTGAACTTGGTATCTTCTTTAGCAATTATGTCATTGGTTTAGCAATCTTGGAAAAATTCTCAATGAATCTCCGATAATATCCTCGCCACCCAAGGAAATCGCGAATCTCACGACTAAAGTGGGTGCCAACCATTCAAAGGATCGATTGAATTTTATCGATCTATCGCTATACCTTCTCCTGATATAACATGCCCAAGAAATCCAACTTCCTTTAACCAAAACTCAGACTTGCTGAATTTGGCGTATAACCGGTGTTCCTCGAAGTTTCTCAAGAACCAAACGTAGGTGTTCGCAGATGCTCCTCTTCGCTCTTCGAGTAAACCATAATATCATTGATAAACACTACAACAAACTTGCCCAAATACTCCATGAACACTTTGTTCATCATACTCATGAAATAGGCGAAGCGTTAGTCACCCAAACGACATGACGGTATACTCATATAATCCATATCGTGTGGTGAATGCTGTCTTTGGTATATCCTTCTCTCGGATCTTCAATCGATGGTATCCTCGATCGTAGATCAATCTTAGAAAACACCTTAGCTCCTTGCAACTGATCAAACAGATCATTTATCATCGGTAAGGGATACTTGTTCTTTATCGTTACTTCATTCAGAGCTCGGTAGTCAACAACCATCCTTAGGGATTTATCTTTCTTCTCCACCAAAAGTACTGGTGCTCCCCAAGGTGATGAACTTCTAGGAATGTAACCTTTCTTCAATAGCTCCTTGATCTGCTTCTTAATTTCCTCCAGATCATTTGCGGGCATCCGATAGGGTCTCTTTGAGATTGGCCTGCACTGGTATTAGTTTTATCGTAAACTCGATGTCTCGATCCGGTGGCATGCCCGGTAATTCTTCCTAAAACATCCGGATAATCCTTCACTATAGGTACTTCCTCTGCATACAACTCCCGTGAGGGCATTCACTTGGTTCCTCCTAGGCACATGCCTAGATACATGCTTAATCCTTTTTCCCTCCGGGTGGTAAGATAGATTGACTTGCTAGCACAAATGATACTTCCTCCAAACTTCGACATCCAATCCATACCTAATATCACATCCAATCCTTGCGACTCCAAGATAATTAGGTCGACGGAAAAACATGTGTGCCAATGATTAGGGGTATCTAGGTGCACCATCTGCTAGCCATATACTCGCCTCCAAAGTAGCTTACTAAAAGAGGGGTTCTAAGGGTCCGGGTTGGTAACTTAAACTTATCCACAAATCCCCTTGATATGTATGAATGCGATGCACCAAGATATCGAAAAGAACAATAGCGGTAAATGACCGAACCAAAACTTGCCTATTACCGCATCCAACCGCTCTTCAACTTCCTCCACGTTAACGTGGTTCACTTGTCCTTTGTTGAATGGATTGGGCTTCTTCCCGGCCCCATTTCCGCTTTCCATTCTTTCCTTCGTAAGGCAGTCGTTGGCATAGTGCCTGCCTTCCCGCACTTAAAGCAAATAACTTGGCTCAGGTCTCTCTTAGCGGGTGTAGCTGGGTTAGAGTGATTCTGATTATTGTTGGCTGCATTTCCATTCCCATTCTTCGCACCATTATGCGTTCCTCCTCCATTATGGTTATGTCCTCCATGGTTATGAACTAGTCCTCCCGAGTTTGGGGTTAGGCGAGGTTTCTGGTGAGCTCCTGAGTTATTATTCCCTTGTCCATACTTCCTATTACGAATCTCAATTTGCTCTCGCTTTCCTTCAATCATTAGGGCCTTATCTACCAACTCTCGGTAGTTGTTGAAAGTTGCCACCATCACCGCATACTCATCTCATCATTCAGTCCTTCCATAAACTTCTCTTGCTTCGCGGCATCCGTGGCCACATCATCGTGGGCATAGCGTGATAACTTGCTAAACTCATCCACGCATCGGGCCACGATGATTCCCCAGGCGTAAGTTGCGGAACTCACGCTTCTTTATCTGCATGGCTCCAGTTGAAACATGGGCCGGCGAAAAGCTTGTTGAACTGGTCCCAAGTGATATTGGCTATAGGAAAAGTAGCCGTGTAATTCTCCCACCATGCGGCTGGCCGGTCCATCCAATTGATGTGCAAAGAAAGCGCACTCTTTCAAAGATCCGTGCATCCCGCGGTGGTTAACTCCCTTCCAATACGGGCGTAACCAAATCATCTGCAACTATTGGCTCGGTGCTACCGAAAACACCGCGGTTGTAACCTCGTAAAACGGGCTAAATTGTCCACCGGTGGCGGGTTGTTGTTATTGTTGTTGTTGTGGTTGTTGGCATTGCTCGGTTACGAACTAGCAATTGCATCAAGGCATTCTCATTGTTGGATCAACCGAGTGAGCTCCGTGGAAAGCAAAACCGGGGTCACGCCCTGAGGCATCCGAGGGTTTAGAGGGGAGAGATTAGAAATAGAAAGAGGTCTAGTGAGAAAACACTACCCATATGCACATGAGGCAAAACACACATTCATTCAATCAAGCAAGCAAGGGCATACAAAACGATCTAGGACTATCGCATACGTGCTCAACCACTATTAGTTACATGGGGGAAAATACTACTAATATTTGGTGGTCATCTAGAAATTTTGATCGGTGGAAGACTCCATGATGTCTGCTTCCACTTCGTCTTCATAGTCATCATCACTTTCGGATCCGAGTCGGTGTAAATGCCGATGATGATGTAGTTGTTCCGGACAAGCGGGCCTTCTTCCTCTTCTTGCTCCTCTTCCTTGGGTGCTGGTCCTCCCATGAAAACTCCAATCTTCTTGACTAGGTCGCCGTTCTTCTCCAAGAGAGTATCTTGATTTCTTCCTCATATCCATCACGGGTAGACTTGAGTTCTTCCTCCAATTCGATGATCTTAGTTTTGCCTTCTTCAAATCCAAAGCATGTCTGCGCACATCCGGTTCTCATGACGTCGAATGTGTTGGTTTAGCTCCCGGATGTAAGCTGCAATGGATCTATCCTTCTTGGTGCTAATTACTTCCCATTGCTCGTCTCGGCGCCCACATATTTGGTATATGGTGTCTTTAAGCTCCTTGTTGTAGACTTCTCCAATGCGTCCCCATGGTAAGGTGAGCTGCCATACTCTTTCCCAAACCCCATGTTGGTGCATTGAAAACACATACTATGGGCTCCGTGCTTACGCAAACGTCCTTCCGGAACTAGAGCTTGAATCTTCCAAAGATTCTTCTTACGGTAAGGTGGCGTTGTACGTCCCGGTGAAGCTTGGTATTCCAATATTCAGTACCTAGTGACTTCCTTCAAGTGGCGTCCAAAGGTGTGTCTTCATCCCGTTGGGAAAACTTGTACTTCATCTCCGTCATCCTAAAGAGTGGAAAAATGGAGAGAGGTCGAAATGAGAAGAGAGGGGTGACCTATGGTTTTTATCTTAGTGGTCATGTCCTACACTCAGCGTGTGCTCGATACCATCTTGTAGCGACCCGACCTCGAGATGGTCAAGTCTTCGTGCTTCGTGGTCATCCCCGGATCGGTAATGCCGATACACACAAGACTCAAGGCTTTATAACAGAGTAGCAATCACACACTTATTACATCGAATGTCTCAAAAGATAACTTATTACAATAATATGGTGAAGGCCATCTAATGCGATAACAATGGAAGGCTTGGAAGATAAAGTGAGTCCATCAACTCCAACGGCATAATCGAGCTGCACGGCAATGACCTACAATCCTTACTCCTCGTTCAAAAGTCTGCAACATAATACGTTGCAGCCCGAGAACGGTCAAGACATGGAATATGCCGCAATGTAACACATAGAGTAATGAAAGAATAAGCTATACTACATGCATATATGGTCGGTGGAAAGCTCTATGGTTACAGCTTTTAAAAATCCAATTTTTCCCTACATCAAAGGAATAAATTTAATTTAACTATCATGGTGGTTGAAACATCATTGAGAAGGTGTAACCCCAACTCAATGATCCCAATTAAAGTGATTAACAACCCAGCAAAATTAGTTAAGAGTGATGAGATACATGTGAATACTCAAGTACTAGATACTCGTAATTGTCCATAACCGGGGACACGGCTAACCATGATTAGTTTGTACACTCTGCAGAGGTTTGCGACTTTTCCCCACAACACTCGATCGCCTCCGCTGGTTTCTCGTGACTGCATGGTGTTTGAGAGACGAATGACCGAGACACGCCTTTCGTAAACATTAACTCTCTACTCGGATAGATCATACCAAACCTATAAAACCCACTACCTGCTGACCTACCTCTTTGAGAGCTTCACGTAATTTACTCAACTATGCTAGAGCCCATGATAGCTTGTGGCTGCACACGGAAGTTTCTAGCATGAATAATCTCAGCCCCTTTGAGCACTGGTGGCGGTCCATAGGAAGATCACACGGGTACCGGGATTTCCAAAATAAAATGACAACACTTTGGGTTCCCAGGTGCCTCAATCCACCCAGATGTGTATTTAAGTTGCCACCTTAAAGTAAACCATTATTTAACAACCTCACATCTGTCGTGAATATCTCTCAAACCCAAACCACGCTTCACGAGCATAGCATGGCAATATAAGCATAACGTAGAAGTAACTCCCAAGGGTTTGAAAGTAACAGGGCAATAGGTTCCTACCTCATCATCTACTTCCCAACCCACAATTTAATGACATCCTAATCATGCAATGTTTGAGGGTTGAGCTAATGCATAAAAACTGGGTATGAAAAGGTATGATCAAGTGTTACTTGCCTCGCTGACGATCCGTGAATCCTAGAGACTCGTAGTAACATGCTTCGCACTCCGGGAATTCTATCGCAAGCAAACAATACATACATAAGTAAACAAGAAAAGATGCACAAACGAAACTTCAACTGAAAGAGGTTAACCGGAGAGTTCAACTTAAGAACTCCGGTTTGCAAAAAGAATCAAACCAAACGGAACAACAAAACTCAAACGGCGAGAAAAACATGGTCCGTTTACTAATCTGAACTAGAGTCAAATTTTACAGAGATAAAAACTGGTTTAAGTTGATTATTTGGAAAGAGGGTTTCGAGATGAAACTCCAGGCGCTTGAATCGCCTGATTCCGATAAGCGAGCGAAAAGATAAACAGGTTTGAAAAACGGTTCAGAAATCACGATCAAAATAACCGCGGAATAAATCTGATAAAAGAAAAGCGATGAACTGCTAAACGAGCTAACGCTCGCTAATGTAACCCAAACAGTGAACGCGTTCGTTAGAACGAACGGACGAACGACGTTCGCTAAATAAATAAACCGACGAAATAAACCGATCTATAAAAAACGATCTAGGGTTTTATAAAAAAAACCGAAGGGTTTTCTTAAAAAACGGTGGGTACCTCCGTGGGCGCGTCTGGGCGGGCGGGCGGGTTCCGGTGGGTGGGGTCGGCGAGGGCGGCTCGGCGAGAGGGCGGCGACGGGCGGCGGCGGCGATGAAGATCGGGGCTCGGGCGGCTCAAGGCGGGTTCGGCGGGGCTCGGGTGGTGGCGGCGGGTGGTGGTGTGGCGGCGGGCGGCGGTATTTATAGGGGCGGGGCGGCTCGGCTTGGGAAGGGGCGCCGGGGGTGGAGTCCGGCTCGGACTCGCCCTCGGCGTCTGCCTCGACGGCGGCGCTGGGAAGGCGGTGGCGCCATGGGCTGTTTCTACCGGCCTTGGCCAAGTCGGGCACGGGTCCATTTATTTTTTAAATATTCCGCAGAAAGAAAAATTCCTAGAAAAATAAATAAAAATCTAAAAATTCCAAAACAAGTTTTCTCCGTCTAAATAAAATATGTAGAACTAGAGGAACTTTTCTTGGCCCCTAAAATGCAACTTTTTAAAGCGTGCAAATTTTTCTAGGGCAATTAAAATCCCAAATAAAATCCCAAAAATGATTTTAACATTTTTCCTCTGTTATTTCAATTATTTTGGAGAAGTCATATTATCTCCCCTCATTTATTTATTTAAATTGAAATAGTTTTCCGGAGATAAAAATAATTAAAATCCAATATCCTCGTCTTTCATTATTTGACAAAATTCAAATATGAAAATTGAAAAATCCCCAACTCTCTTCGAGGGTCCTTGAGTTGCTTAGGATTTTCGAGGATGGCAAACGAATATGCAATAAAATATGATATGCAGGGATGACCTATGTATAACATGCCAAATTGAAAATTTGGGATGTTACACATGACAGACTTGGGATGATTCCAGAGGAACCGAAACAAACTTTCTCAAATTCACGGCGGCAACTTGCATCATATGCACATGAATCAAAGGAAGTCACTTCTTTCATCGAACATATCCTTCATGAACTAGCACGAAGAAAATGCTTTCAAAAGTTTCCAACACTAACTTAGATGTTCAACATGAATCATGGACAAGATGAAAATGTTGTCAATGGTCTCAACAACAAACCATCCAGGCTTCCATATAGATGGAATTTCACAATTAAGTGAACACGGTGATAGAATTGGTCAGACCAAAGGATATAATGGTGTATGCTCGAGGAAACAACCACGAGTAAGTCAACATTACGAACATCATTGGTTCTGATTTGATTTGACGATAGCCCACACTCAAATCAATGTTTTGAAAAGACAATAGATCCAACAACTGATACGAGGACCAATTGATGAAGATATCATCTTTCTTCAACACAAACACAAAAAATATCCCTTAAAATGAACTAAGTCAGGCAAGCTTTTATCTTCCAACTCCCCAAGTTGTTGTTTGGCTTAACCAACTAGCTCAGGGGTATCAAACACAGATTCTTGGAGAAAGAGTGGTTTATTGGAAATCCAACTTGATCACGAGCTCAACATAATGGTCAGGGGTCAACCTGGTGATACTTCCGAGAAGAAATTCGGAAAATCATGAGCCACCGATATGTTACTAAGCTCGAGAACAATCTTGCTTTTCAGGCAAGATGATGTGATCACATGAGCAAGGATTGACACCATCCTAACTCTTGATCGAAGAGTGCACCAGGAAAAATGGACTGGGTAACACAATCAATCTTACAATCATAATTCAATAACCAACATGCTAAGAATGAAATTATTGTCCATTAGCTAGCCAGCAACGGGGTTGCTAGGAGTATTGATTTCACACATCACGGTTCACTTGTCGGCATTCCGGTTACGACAACACGGGACCGAGGAATGAATAATGATGGCGAGAAGTATCATTGCATCAAGAATTCATAAGAGGTTTTGCAATTCCTATCACATTCTCGACATAAAGTGGGTAATACTCCAGGGCAGAACAGATTAAAAGCTGGTTTGGCATTTGATCTGCGGAATACAACTACTTTGACCCAATCCTAGAAATGGATAAGGTACTGGAGTTTGTTTCTCCTAGTCATTCTGGAATAGAACGGACCGACGGACCATAAAAATAATAGGCATCAATGAGCATCAATGCATAACATGCTCTTGTCCATCAATTGATAAACGAAGGTCAGAAAACAACTAAAGAGGGACAACTCAAAGGAACATATGATTTTCTGAGTTGTGGGTCTATAGATTAGCATGTCGAACGAGTTCAACATATTTCTTCCGGATAACCCATGTAAAAACGTAGAACTGGCAGAGTCACAAAATGAATGGAGTACTCCTCAAGAGCACCCTAGTTGTGATCTTTTGGTTGAAAAGAACTTCTGCCATGATGATTCATGGTATTGGAAGAATGAGATACCACGGACCTTGAGGACTATCGCAAAGGTTACTAATATCACAAAGGAACTAGCAAACACTACCAACATGAATGAGTAGAGTGAATCTCGGGTTCAAGAACCCAGGAATGGAATGCCTACTAACTAAATGGCATCATGGGATGCTTTAGAGAATGATGGCCAGAATCATCACACTGGGAATATAAAGCATTGCTAGATTAGTGGGTGGTTCTCTAGGATGCCTAGGGTCATAATAATGGCTCCAACATATATGCCTAGGCAATGGAGTACCTCAACTCACCGATTAGTGTGGTTAATCTGGCCCAAAGGAACATCAGGAACGGAAAGAAGGGATTTGCAAATGCATCAGACTATTTAGAAACCTGGGATGACTCGGACAGCCTAACGGCTGTAAATGGTCAAAAAGATTTGAGAAATCCTGCACAATGGTGGCATACCCACACAACATCACAATAACAAGGTTCCGAGATCAACTGTTAACACACGGTGGTAGTGGAAACTGAACTGAGACTTGAATCCATCAATCTTATAAGTCTACAGATTAGTAACACGTGATCCTGATAGAAAGAAGAGAAAGCCTAACTCCTTAACCCCGTAGGAAAGATAGAATGACTCGGATCATAGGGGCATAAGGTAAGAAGTAAAAAGAGCCTTACGTTCTCTTCCACAATCAATTCCCTTATATAACTAAAGAATTTCTAGACTCAACTTCGACCAGTTGGGCTTGGTAATCCTACAGGCACTCAGGCTCTGATACCAAAACTGTCAGGATCCCGATCTGATCTAGCATGTAACACGTCATATCGCTTTGTGGCCTCACGCATGGTATCCCCACGGGTGCCACCTTACCTGGCCTGGGACCGTTTGCGCCTTTTGGCTCACGTATATGATAGTGTCGCTAGCATCCATATGACAGAGAACCTGAGTCTACATGACTAGTCGTAAACCCAAGGTGGGGCTAACTTACAGGGACAGGCATACATGACCCAGCAACGAACGTGTCGGTCACCAATGTATGAACCCAAGTCGTAGCAAGCTACAAGGACTTAAAGGAACAATGCGTGACATTTCCGACTAATGCATATACACGGAACAAAGAAGGACACATGCCGCCATCCTAAGTGTTTCGGAGCAAAGAGTAAGCTACCATGGCTCAAAGGGAAGCACTAGCAGACATTTCTCAGTAAGAGAGGCTACCAAGAATAAACAACTAGGTTGTCGGATCCCACACATACCAAGCATTTCAATAACATACACACAATATGCTCGATATGTGCAAATACAACATGGCATCACAACAAAACTCTACGATTCAAAGTATTTATTCATTAGGCCCGAGGAGCCAGATATTACAAACATGGGTCCGATGACCCAAAGATTCAAGTCATACAATCAATAAGCACATGCGGAAGCTTAACTTGTCTGAGTACAGACAACTACAAATGAAAAAGGCTGAGAAGCACGACTATCTACAAGACCCTCCCAAGGGCACAAGATCGTAGCTGAGGTAACAAGCTAAACATCGAAGTCCATGCGGAACTACTAGTGATACTGAAGTCTCTCTGCAAAACATAAATTAAGCAAATGTGAGTAGAAATGTACCCAACAAGACTTACATCAGAACTAGCTACATATGCATCAGTATCAACAAAGGGGGTGGTGGATTTTAACTGCAACAAGCCAGCTTTGACTCAGTGGCTATCCTAAACTACGACTGCTGGTAACTCTTTTGAGGTGGCGCACACGAGTCCACATTTTCACCATATCAATCCGCTCCCGTCTCCCTACGAGAAGGCCATCCATAGCACTCACGCTTATCTTGCGCATTTTAGAGTATGCACTTTCACTTGTCTATGAACTGTACAGGCAACCCAGAAGTCCTTTACCACGGACACGACTATTCGAATAGATCATTTATAACCCTATAGGGTGTACTTCTTCACCAACTCTCTCGCCACTTACCACCATTTACACGTCGTGTATCTAGGCAACCTTCAAGCGGAAGCCTGGCTAGGGAGTCGGCCACGACCTGACTAACCGCACAAGTCTCTAGTCTAGGTTTATCGCCTATTCGGGTTCAATCCGCAAGGAGATCCGGCCGGGGTGTCGGTCACGGCCCCAAACGATGTGTGCAGGGTTCCCAAGCCCACCAAACGGGCAACGCTTGGTACACCGTGCCACTACACCTAGCCTGTCCCAAGCCTACCTGTACCGGGTGCCACTTGGTAGACTACTAGCACTACCTACAAACACCAGAAACTAGTTGCAACTCCTGGACAGAGATCAGGTTGATTAATAAGCCGAGAGGAGCACTTAAGCATTCCAATGTGTGGTAGTAACTGTTCATGGATCACAAAGACAGAACTCAGTTCCTGAGGGCGGTTTCAATGAGACAACCCACCATGTACTCCTACATGACCTCTCATCGCTACCTTTACTAAATAGTGTTCACACACTTAGCTCTCAACAGTAGGACATGTTCACCACATTCCAATTCATCCCTGATGAATCAGACCTGACGCAACTCTAAGAAATAGCAGGCATGACAAACAAGCATGAATGAGTAGGCACATCATGGCTCAAACAACTCCTACTCATGCTAGTGGGTTTCATCTATTTACTGTGGCAATGACAGGTCATGCATAGGAAAGGGGATCAACTACCGCAGCGTGTAAAAGTTGAATCGTTGTTGTCCTAATGCAGTAAAAGAGAGTAGAAGCAAGAGAGTGGGATTGTATCGGAATGAACAAGGGGTTTTTGCTTGCCTGGCATTTCTGAAGATAGTATAGCTCTTCATTGGTGTCATCGAACTCATCATCAGAACACCGTCTACTGAGAGGGGACAATTATCGGCAAACAAGGAAGAACACAATCAATGCAATGCTCAAAATGATGCATGATCATGACAAGGCAAGATGCTGTGATTTGAGCTAATGCAACTAGCAACAAAAGGGTTTGAGTTGATTTAAACCAAAGGTTCAAATTCAAATTCAAACGATGAATTTCCAAAGTGCATTTACATGTTTTGATCTTTATAGCTAGGTTAAGTTGCTTTATCATGCATGAAACCAGTACCAATGGGTAGATTGGATTTTTATGATCATTTTTCATATATAAATCTTTGCATTTTGAGTTATAGATTAATTTCTATGATTTCTAGAAGTTTAGGTTATTTTCTGAATTAAATAAATCATTTCTTATTTATTAAATATCGAGAAAACATTTATGATGTCAGCACTGTGTCATCCCTGCGTCAGTAGGCCAACTGACCCGTCTCGGTCAAACCTGGTGCATGGGGCCCACGTGTCAGTGTCAACACTAAGTAACATGGTTAATTAACCTAAACTAAAACCGTTAGTCGGAGCGGCCTGCACGCCGCGACTGTGGAGGGTTAGTTAGGGATAAATACGCATTTATCCGGCGGCTAATTGCTGGCGGCCATTGACCACGGCGGAGGCTCGCCGGAAACACTGCTCCGGCAATATTTCAATGCACCGAGGGCACCAGGAGATGCCCCTTTCTCGCCCCCATCCAACGGACCAAGCTAGAGGGCACGGGGTGGCCAGCATCTCGCCGGCGTTGAGGTTTGGCGGCGGCAGAGCCACGGGCTCGAGGCAGGCAACAACTGCCATGCACGGCAGTAGGCGTGGCTGGTGGCACTAGTTTGCTAGGGAGGTGGCGAGCACAGTGGCACACACGGATGCGAGCTGCAGTGGCTCAGACCACGGCGGTGAGGAACCACGACGGCGGTGGCTCTCGTCCCCGGTGGTTAGCATGGCTACAACATGGGAATGACCGTGAGGAGGGAGGGAGAAAACAATGGTGCTCACAGCGGAACCAGTAGAGGCAACGACGAGGCTGGGGACGGCATGGAGCTTGCGAATCGACGACGGCAATCCACGGCGGCTGACGAGGAAGACGTCGACGGAGAGGGTGAAGCAGAGCTCCCTAGCTTGCGTGGCTCCGAGATGACGAAGAGGGAGTCTATGCGCTTCTTCTTGACGCAATAACAAGGCGTGTGATGGCCGGTGGCCGTGGTAACGGCGAGCGGCGGCGACGAGCGTGTTCGGTGGTGCTGCGAGGAGAGAGCAGAGAAGCGGGAGGGGGTCCAGGGTGAGAGGGGAGAGGTGCAGGGGGTTTGTGGCATCGCGGTGGCGCGAGGGAGGAGGCTCGGGAATGCCTCGGTGGAAGCAGGAGGTGGAGGCCTCCCAGCGAGCGCATGCATCTTCGCCTCTGCCTACTAGCCGAGGTTGAACATGGCACGACTGCTTGGTGGGCTGGGCTGCCTAATGGGCCGGCTACAGGAAAGGATAGGTAAGTGGCCCAGGTACTCTCTCTCTCTCTCTCTGATTTTCTAATTTTCTTTCTGTTTTCTATTTTCTGCAGTATGTTTTGATTTAGTAAAAATACTAAACCATTTGGTAAAATGCTGAAATTAATTGTGGGCACTTGTGAATTTTTTCCAACATCCCTCATTTAATTTTAGAATTATATGATCACTTAAAATATGTATAGCACTTAAATGCCCAAATTCAAATACTTTATGATTTAATTCAAAAATCCAGGAATGACCTAGAGATATGTCCATCATTTTTGGCAGAGGTTTTGGACCAATTTAAAAATGATGAACTTTTCTCAAGAGCATGTTGGGTTCATTGAAAAATATTTTACTTGAACCTATTTGAGTTTCTTTTGGTGCAAGGGTTTATGAAACCCCATTTCAAATTTCTTGAAATTTAAACATGATACACACATGACATAGCTAGTCTAGGTCATACCAGAACTAGGGATGTGATAGCGAGAGAGAGAGAGATAGCGCGTGTGTGTGATATGGAGAGACCGAGGCAATGATAAGAGATTATTTGTGTGTATTTGTTTGTGGAGGATAGAGAGAGACATGTGCATGGGGCTTTGTGTTGTGTAACATAGAGACAGATACACATAATCAGAGAGTTAGTGTGTGAGATACACATGTGGACATAGGGAGAGATGTGTGAGTTAGAGAGACGGAGAATTTTGGTGCGCATGTGAGTTAGAGAGAGAGAGGGGGATATATATACCTAGATTTGGAGATAATATGCAAGGGTGTGTATCTTAAAAGAAGGATCCAGATAGATGGGTGTTGTATGTGTTTGTGCGTGTGTGTGTGTGTTTGTGTGTGAGAGGGAGTGTGTGTATGTGGAGAAGAGAGACCACTAATGATGTAAACCTAGAATGGAAGGGGTAATGGTGTGACATGTGTGTCCAAGAGAGAGAAAGGCATGTGTAGTTGCGTGATAGATTAGGTACGTGCGGGGAGCAGACTCTTTGGAAGAGATATCGAGTGTGTGTGATAGAGGGTTGCAAGAGAGAGAGAGAGAGAGAGCGAGGGAGATAGAGGAAGAGAGGGGTCGTTTTTTTGCGGAAGTGGCATATAGATAGGGAGACAAGGTTGATGTTGTACGAAAGTGGCCTATCTACAGAGACGCAAGGAAAGCGAGTCATCATGTGTGTGATGGAGACTTCATGAGAGATCTAGAATAGATGGTGGAGAGAACAACATGCGAGATTGAGATCGATGATACACTAGGGAGCTATGGAAAGAGTCACGACATATATGTATAAAGGGAAGGAGCTAGGTCTGGTCCGCATGTGGGAGAGATAGAAAGAGGAGAGTGGTGCACAAGGAGATAAAGGGTGCTTTTGTGTAGTGGGGGTGGTGAGTGAGGTGTGTATCAATTAATGTGAGAGAGAAATAGAGAGATGGTGGAGTGTGTGAGAGAACCACATAGCTAGGGAGATATATGTTTGGGCGACATTTTGTGTGTATGGGAAAGATACACAACTATATAGTGCGTGTGCTTGCGAGAGAGATATACCGGGAGACCTAGAGAGTGGAGGAAGAGATGTGCGCATGCCCGAGAGACAAAGTGATGGAGACCTACATTGGGGTCCGGACATAGAAGAGAGATGGGGGTTAATGTGCTCCCGTGTTGTGTCCGGGGAGAGAAAGGCTTTTGTGGGGGGGGGAGGAACGGGTGGTGGGCTTCATCGAAAGAGTGAGGAGTATATATCGGAGAGACATAAGCGTAATTGAGATATATATGCTCAATAGTGTGTGTACTCATGGTTGATCAATTTGTTTCACAGTTTGGACTATGAGATAACGATACTTTTGAACATGCGTGGTATACTTTGAAGTACCAGAATTACAAACCTAAGATTGGAATTTTGGAATTTGACTCCATGATTAGCTTTTGTAATTCATTTAAATGGGGCTACATTTTCTAAGCCGAGAGTTCGTGATTTCGAATTCATATATCAAACCTAGATATATACACATACGGTCATGTTGAAACCATATAATCATCCACTTTATTCTTACACGTACACATTTTTGTTTTTGTCATCATATTTAGGATAGAAACATTTGGAATTTCATTTCAATTGGAGCATCTGAGGGTATATGCTTCCACTAGCTCAATGATCCATATTTGAATTGAATGGACAATCTAAGTTTTGAGTTGGGGACATAGATTTTTGAAACTTGCACTTTTTTTTGCTTGCACAACAAATAAATTCTCGGCCATGATATCATAGTCGGCCATACAAGAGCAGAACACTTAATTTTAGCCGGCAAAAGCTTTCAAACTTCCCGCTCACATCAAAATATCTCGCGCTCGAAAGTTTAGCCCCGCGATATTCCTATTTTACCCCTACCACATGAACGGAAAAGGGCTGCTTTAGCAACTCAATTGTTTTCCCGTCTTTGCCCCCAACATTCTTCCCTGGAACCCATCCCCTTCCCCTCCCCGCCTCCTCCCCCCAGCCCTCCCAAGCCGCCGAATCTAGTTCTCCACTACACCGGTGGACTTCACACCCCACCGGATCTACCTTCCGCACCTTGGAACCCCCAATTGCCAAGTCACCACTACACCGGTGCAGCTTCAGCGACTGGCTTGTCCACCACTCCAGATCTCCTTGACCGCCATCATGGTCTACCGCACTAGACTACTTCACCGACACACTCGTCCACCAAAGTGTAGGCGCTTCACCGATTCCGTCGTCAGCTACATCATTGGCCCTTCATACAAGCCCTCATCCACCGCAACACATCCGCCTCACTGAAAGCACTGTACACCGCGCCAGATGTGCTTCGTCGACGCTTTTGTCTACTGCACCAGACTAGATCCACTGACACCATATTCAACTCCACTGGTCCTGCTTTACTGACGCCGCAGCCTCATCAGGTTATTTTGATTTGTACTCCTTTGGTTTTTCTCTTCTTTATCGTGGAACTGTTCACTTACCATAAATCAGCTTTCTTGTATATCGACAAGCGCCGCAACTGAAGCATCGGAGCCGCTTCAGCAATGGCGACAGACGGCCCGAACTCAACCACAACATGAGTATTATCGGTGGTACATATCTTTCACGTATGACAATGATGCCCATACGCCACCGAGAATGAGGTACTATTATCCAACTGCCAGTTCCTATGTTCACTTTATTAGCATAAGCACCACACCTTCAAATTTCTTCAAGGAATCATTCAATTTTTCATGAGACGCGTTATTCCGCTTGCACCTGTATGTCTATTAGTGTGGCAGTGAAAAGGTTACATGTGCTAAATTACAAACCAGTGCACATATAGTTACAATGCTTTTGTTTTGTCCTAAGTATTACTGTACTTCCAAGATATCAATGCCTACTATTTTACTTCTTACATGCTATATTTCTGATAATGGTGTTGTTCTCATGCCACCTGTTGGTTACAATTATTGTACTGGACTGCTTCTATATTCTCTATGCTTAATAACACATCAGCAAACTAGCTTGTGGTTCCGCTGCTTTTGGTTCGTTTTAACCTATATTTTCTGATGCTAGCTATTACAACACTACTTCGAGCCTCTGTTCATTACTTTTTTGTGCATTCATGATCTTCCCAAGTTGCATGACTAATTTGATGCTTCGATTCATTATGGAGCAGCCAACCCCATCAAGCAAAATATTTTTTCTTTTGAGGTCGGCACCTCGAACAAGCATAAAAATAGAGTGAAGCACATATATTGTCGTGTAAGCACACATCCTTTCATTAGTTTAGATTAACCATTGATGATCAATTCGAACCAGTGCATGTGATTAAAATTAGTTTTACATAAATAGAGTGGGAATAATAAACTACAACGACTAGATTTGCAACCATGGGATGTTGGCGATATCTACAAAGAACATTGCAACAGCAGGGAGGCTTCAGGGCAAAATATGGTAAGCTAGTGTGTTTTAGTACATATGAAATGATGCGTGTGGGCTGCTTTCTTGGCTCGTGCCCTCAACCTGTAATCCTACAGAATTACAAATAGTTCAGTTGTCTGCTTTGCTGTATTGCTTTATTTGAATGCTTGTTTGTTACTTGTTAGGCTATACCTGAGTTCGGTAATATGTCAGGAGTGCCTGTTCTACTATTGTAAAGAAATGCATGCCTAATTAATTTGACTCCTTAACTTTTCCTATGAACTTTATCACAAGACTATCTTCGTAGTTTACATGAGGCCACACTGTTTAAGTGCTTTCTCAGATTATTTCAACTTCTTATATGCCCCGGAAACTTAAATATAGCGGTTCTACACTGCCTTTCATCTTACCATTTAAGTTTTTTTGGCTGAGGCAACTTCGAACCATTTTAATATAGCTTTCCATGCTCGGCAAATAATTCGTATGTCATTTACCATGTAAGCTTACTCCCTGGATCATGTGATAACTATCTCTTACTTATGTCCAGCGGAAACCTTTCAGGATGTCATTCACATGAGGACATAATGTACAATCACAGAATCTATTTGTGGAAGCAGTGCGCCATCCAATTTACTAGATGGTAGTAGTTCAGAGGCAACACCGTTGGGGAGCAGTCAGCGCACATATATTATAGTTCTTGAGGCTCTACTAGAGGCAGAAAGAGATGGTCTGGCTTCCATGAATGAGATAATCTTGATCTTGAGGCTGGAAATTAGGCAATTAGCTACACGCATTATGCAAGCAAACCAAGAATGGGAGGAAGTAAGAATGTTGCATTTGAAGATGGAGGAGGTCATGCTGCTTCTGCTATCTGAAGCCCAGGGTAATCCCAGTTCTTCTTTAGATACCAGTTGAAATTGTTATTAGATTACTATACTTGCATGTTGTGTCATGTTTGTGAATGGATTATGTTGTAAGACCCCATATTTGTTGTCCATGTGTTGTAATGACACTACAAAAAAAGACACATCCATGACATTTTGGCCCGGACGAAAGTTTTTGCTGTCATGCTTATGACACTTCTACGACGATAATTGTGACGAAAGAATGTATGATCATAGATGTGGCGGGCTCCTAGTTCTAAGACAGAAAATGGGCTTTTCGTCCTCGGCAGGCGGGAGACGCACCTGCATGACATTCTTTGGGCCACCCGTGATGGAAAAAATCAAGGTAGAAGCGAGGGCGAGGAAATTATCGGGGAGTTCCCGGTTACGGTGGGTGGTCGGGGCCGAGCGATGCATGGAGGTTTGCGTGTTTCTCTCGGACATGTACGCGTGTGTGTGCGCGAGGCATTGGGATCTAAATGAACCCGAGCGAGGTGTTCCCTTACTGAACCCAAGCGATCGATCCCTGGCCGTTAACTGAACCCGAGCGATTCCTTCACTACTGCTGCTAACTGAAGTCGGTCGAACCTGCTGCCTCTTGATGAAAAGTGACCATTGTTGGGGGTTGGTTGAACAGTTCCCGGTGTTGGTTAGATGAACATGACCCCATGGTAGTGTAGAGGCTGTTGCCGCTGGATGAACAGGACTCCGATCGAGCAGGCCGCCACACACACCCGACCCGGTTGGGGGTAGATGAACAGGACCCCGTGGATGCTCCATGAATAGTAGCCGGTGGAGGCTGGATGAACAAGACCCCGTGGTGGGCTGGTTGAACAGGACCCCGTGGAAGGCTGGCTGAACAGTTGTCAGTGGAGATTGAATGAACAGGAGCCCGTGGATGAACAGTAGTTGGTGGAGGCTAGAGGAAGTCAGCGGTGGATGAACAGTAGCCGGTGGAGGCTGGAGGAAGTCGACAGTGGATGAACAATAGCTCGTGGAGGCTCAAGCAAGGTAGTAGACAGTGGATGAACAGTATCCCGTGGAGTCCCGTTTTGCGGTACGCCACAGCCCTCCAGATGAACAGAACCCTGTTTCAACCGTAGGCGCTCCAACACAAGTCTGTTTCCTCAGTTTTGCAGTACGCCACACCCCTCCCGATCAACAACACCCTGTTTCAACCATAGGCACTCAAACAGAACGCCGTTTCCTCCGTTCTGTGGTAGGCCAGACCCTTTTCGGTGAAGAGGACCCCGTTTGGATCGTACGCGGTCGAACAGAAGGCCGTTTTGCGGTATGTCAAACAACGTTCCTGCTGTTCCTTCCAAGCCAGTTCGCTCCCGATGAAAACGACTCGTTTCGGCCCAGTCACTTGGCTCCCGGTGAACACGACGCTGTTCCCTCCGTTCTGACCCAGCCGGTTAGCTGCCGATGTCGCTGTCGTCCGTAGCCTCTCCATGTACACGAGCCCTGGCCGTCCGTATGCGCGAGTACGCGTTTCGTGACACCGCTCCTATGTACATATGTGGCCATATTGTTTGGCATGTGGATGTATGTATGTGTACATGGTTTATATGGGATAGCCTGAACTGATAGGTGGGGGCCTCTACTATGACATGTGCTGCTACTTACTTGGCCACGATTCATCGTTGCAGAGCGATCGATCGACCAGTATGTACATACACATTCGCGACAAGACAGACAACGCTACATACGCTTTGATCGGGTAGGTCCCAGCTGTGAGGGAGGATATGGATGCACTTCCTTGCATGCGAAGATATTGCTGCTGGGTCCCAGCTGCCAGGGGGAGGAATCATTTTTTTCCACATAATAAGGAGGCACTTCCTTGTGTGCAAAGATGTAGCTGGTGGGTCCCAGCTACCAGGAGCAGGAATAAGGAGGCACTTCCTTCCTTGGGAAGATATACGTGGTGGGCCCCAGCTTTCAGTGGGAGGAACAATTTTATTTTTCATGTAATAAGGAGATGGTTGCATGTGTGCGTCCATGGACCTGGTGCGTCCCCACTGTCAGCCTCTCCACATACAGTCCTCTACCGATGGCTCATGTTTGTTGACCATGTTGACCATGCCACGCCGAGCGCACCAAGGCGGTAGACAACTGCGAAGCCCTGGACGGTAACGAGCCGGTGATGGGAAGACGTGGCAGTGGAGTAGCAGACAGGGAGGTGTACGAGGGTTAACTGGTTCTGGAGCGGCGTGGTTCTGCAGTCGGCGGAGAATAACAGGAGGCGTGGAGGGATGGCTTGGCCGGCGGTGGGGTAGTGCTTTGCAGCGAAGCGAGCTAAGCAGATCTGCTAGCAGCCGGAGGCGGGAGCAGGTGGTCCCAGCGGCGCTGCAGGAAGAAGATGAGAGATTAAAGATGAATGTCGGCCGTTGGATGTAAATCCAACAACTATCGATGTCAAAATCATTTGTTGACTAAGTTGACAGTGTCTTGCGTAGGCTTTGACCTATTGGCCCACATGTCAGCCTGAAAAAATGCGGCATATATTTAACCCGTGCTTTCTATAATTTATAGTCCATTTGCTGGGCTGGGTGAACAAATAATTCCGCGTCAATGCGGCCCATTTAATTTTTTCTAAGAAATCACAGCCCAAATGCACTTTCTAGAAATACACGAGTTAGCTAGGCTTGTTCTATATTTAATGTTATGTACTTATGTTAGAAGGAGCAATTAGTATTAAAAAACAAACCAGAGCTACACATTTTATTATATATAAAATTTACAAATTAGCGAGTTATTGCTCAAAAGAATGTTGAGCGCGTTATTATTACATTGGTTCTTAAAATCTTCGTAAGCTTTTGTATGCAATCATCAGGATTTTCCTTGCCTGAGAGTTAAAAACAACCAGGATTTTCCTTGCCAACTTCTATTAAACATTTGTTTTTATAAGTTAATAAGACATGGGAAGTTTTTATAATGTATATATAGGTTTCTATTAATATATCCCGCAAAAAAATTAAATATACGATAATAGTAATAATATAAATCTTCCCTAATAATAAAGCATCTATTGTTTCTGCTCGCTGACCGTCATGGCAAATTTGCACAAAAGTCCTTGATGTTTTTGTTATTCAGCCCGCAATTCATCATGCGCATCCGCCTTCTCTCCTCGATCCTCGCGTTAGCCTAGGTCGAGCTATTCCCCCTCGCCGCCGGGGCCGCTCCTCATCCCGATCGCCGCCCCGTGGCAACTCAACCCCCCAAATGGATGCCGCTCAACTACCTCATCCAATAGGACGCCGGCCACGACGTCACGAAGTTGCTGACGTCGCCAAGAAACGGCTGCCTCCATTGCCGCCCTTCAGCGGCCACCTCGCTGCCCCTCCAATGCCCACCATGAGGCATTGTGGAGGAAGGTGGGCAAGTAGCAGCACTTCGAGGAAGCCATCATCGACCTCGTCGCCGCGCTCCATGACCGCTATGACGGCGCCTCACCCGCCCTACGCGAGTCGGTAAAGCCGACCTCACCTCACCTTCCCCATCCCTACGAGCATACCTGTCATGGGACTGGGAACTATGCGCGAGAGATTGTTAGATTGGTCATAGAAGCGGGAGGTTGATGCTCGGTATGGGTCTAGGAGAGGATTTGGGGATGGAAAATTTGTCTGAATATTTTTATTCCTCTGAAGTTCTGTGAGCTCCAAGCCCATCACATTGGCATCTATATTCTGCATCTTTGGACGATATATGTGACATGTTGGCTGCCTTTTCCCCCTCTTTGCAATTAAATGTTTTAGTCTCTATTCCCCTAGTTTTAGGCTATAATCCCCTGATTAGTACTCATATATGGAGTACGCACACAGAGTTGGGGCCGGGCACTAGATCTTGTACTCTGAAATTAATAATACATCTTGTGCAGCACTGATAGTACTACGAGATTATTAGTACTCAGATTAGTATTGATATATGCAGCAGTGATGCAAAATTGGGGCCCACAAATCTTGTACTCTGATTAGTACTGATTTTTTAAAAGTTTATATACTCTGAAATTCATGGTATACCATGTAAAGTTCTCAAGGCGCTTGTGCGTACACTTTGCGAACACTGAACATACAAAGTGCACAAGGCTAATGTATTTCCCTCCATTTCTATATGAATAAATCCTAGATCGTTACAATAACATGTCAACCTTCTTTTCACTTCATGCCACTATAAGGTTGGTTTGCTGCTGATGCTCCTTACACCCATGTCATTGTAGATGGCTGTGGAAAGCTAGGAAATTTGCCTGTCCTATCAAGATGAGAATCAACAACATAAAGTTCTAGAAGGATCCATGGACAGGAAAGATATCTCCTTTTATGATCCAATTGATTGAAGAAGTTGGCTTCTTGCCGGCATATGATTTCTTGTACTACAGGAAGAAATACCCATGTGGCAGAGGCTATTCTGACATTGCTTCTGACCATGAAATATGATTTCTTGTACTACAGGAAGAAATACCCGCGTGACAGAGGCTATTCTGACATTTCTTCTGACCATTAAATATGATTTCTTGTACAACATGAAGAAATACCCGCGTGGCGGAGGCTATTATGACATTGCTTCTGACCATGAAATATTTTGTGTTCAGTTTTCCTATGAAAGGTAGCATAGGAATACATAACATTTCTTCAGAATGACAGAGCACCAAATCGAGGCGGCAGGTTGCCATCAAATTCCACGGAATAAAACTGACTTGTGGATGTGATTAGTCTCTTACCAGAGTGCAAGTTCATTCTTTGATGAAAAAGGTCAGCGTTTGGGATGCACTGCATAGCAAGGATATGATGTAGGTTGTATAGCTATTCTGTGGACTGACGTGAGGTTGGGGTGCTCGTGCTTGCTTGGTCGGAAGCTTTTCTTTTGACTCGATTGATGAATGATGAGCACTAGGGCATCTCTGCACTAATTATGCCGTATATGTACTCCACTAAATATAGATAGCTCGCTCATCGTGTCTCGACAGAAGAAGAACAACTTTGATCGATGGAGATGGATATGTTTCTTGTTGGTGCGGTTGTATGTGCATTGCCGACTAAACTATCTTCTTATTTACAGTCAGGTAGTTCTTTCAAAGTTAGCTCACTCATCGTATCTCGACAGAAGAAGAACAACTTTGATCGATGGAGATGGATTTCTTTCCAGTTTTGCAATTATATGTGCCTTGCCGACTAAACTATCATGTTTCCTATTTACTGTCAGGTAATTCTTTCAAGTCCATTTTTCTCTGGCTACATGATGTTTTCTTTATCAGCCGTAATTTATTTGGAATTTGTGATAGCCAAATTGCCTTGTCAAACATGCTTTGAAGATTTTTTATGCCAATTGACATGTCATTTACTTTCTAAATAACCTATTCTTGATGGAGTCTGATATCCTTTTTGACATATTCCAATAAGTTATCATGTTCAATAATGCAATTTGGTATATTATCTTGAATTATGGCATTAGGTTAATAGGATTTCAGTGAACATAAATTTTGTTCTGTACAGCTTCAAACTACAGTGCAATGATTTATTAACACATCTGCAACTTCGTACTGCTCTATTTTCTGTGGTTCAAATCTTCTTGGCTATGATAGATGGTTCAAAAACCATGTGAACCTTGGAAGGGATCTGTTCTTCATATATTTTTATAGCCCGTGCATGAACTATTTTAAGACATGTTTACATTTTTCATAAGATGGTAAATTCAAAGAACGTTTTGAACCTTGGAAGTGGTCTCTTATAATTTTTGCAGCAGGGAAACTATTTGTGGTGAAATATGAAGCTAAAGGTATTCCAGGATGAGCTTCCATGCAAAACCTCGGTACTTAAAGTAAAGGCCTCAGGACTTAAAAGTAAAGTACACCCATGGCTTAACTTAGTTTACTTTTCTTATAGATAACTTGATTCTCTTGTTACAGATAACTTGATTCTCTTGTTACAAATAACTTGATTCTCTGCTCACAACCAACTGCAGCAAGAAATAATTTCATAGGTAGCTAGCACAATTCTCAAAATAAACAGCGCTCCATGTTCATATGTAGTTTTAGTATTGTTGGCCTTTCATTTTATTTAGGAATTAAAAGATGCACAATCCAAATTTGCATCAATTGAAGCTCAGCCAGCTGATACTAAGGGCGCCAGTGCTAATGTGCACCATCCAGTCGAAACACAATGCAAAGCTCATTCTTATTTCTTAGATGTTTTATCATTAGATTTGACCTCTTAATACTTAATCATATTTGAATCATTTACACAAGATAATGACTTGACGTTGAAAGAACTTGAACCTTCTGAGGCTACTAATTGGAAAAATGTCGCTTTCTATTTTGTCGAGCTATGTAAGAACGGTGGTGCTGCAACACTGAAGTATGTATATTACTTACAATGATGGACATTTGATGGCCACCTTTACAGAAGCACCTCTATGGAAACAAGGAGAAAATGACTATTATTTGAAATCTGTTGTGTACAATATAATCGTTTTTGGTTATGTTCGAAAAGCCTAGCTGCATAGCAATGCACATTAATGGATACATGAATCATGTTTTCCTACTGATATTACTTCTACGAAAGTTTAGGGTATGCACTTTTCACTATCAATCTTAGAGTCATACGCCTGCTGATGAGTAGTGGATGGAAGCTATTGGTTACCACATCTCTTTGTAGTGCCAAGTAGTATCTGAATTGCTGAAGTGTTCTTTCATAGTCTTTCATTGCTTTGGTTATTTCTTATGGGGTGTATGACCTATGTAGTGTCGTAATTGACCATAAATACAAACTGTCGGGAAACCATATTGGTATTTGCCAGTATTTCTCTTCATTTTGGAAAGACTGAAAATGCTGAAAAACTGCCTAGCAAGCATATTGCCATCAGACTTCTGGTTAGACTTCAGTTTTCATCATCAAGGTTCTTATTTGGAATTGGATGAAGTTGCTTTACAAAACAACACTATATGTATAATATGCTAATCAGTAAAGAGATGCATAAGTTCTTGTTCACCATCAATTTGCTATAGTTGTCATAAGTCATGGACTACAAATGATATAAATCCGAGTGTTGTCGATTTTAAGAGCATGCTACCTGCTATATTCTTCCGCACATAACTACATATGCAGCTGGACCTTATACGTTGTAATTATGCAGCCACGGATCACGCCAAAGCGTATCCAACCTTGTTCAAAGGAGATAGGGAAGTACTGACAAGGTGGCTCGTTCGCAAGTTCGAGCCGGCCATGAGCTCGCTTCTCTTGGTCGGTCCCAAGCAAAGAATTGCATGTTGGCTGGGACCTTGCCCATGTAATATCTTCAGTATTGTAATGGCCCAGTTTTCCGCACACTCAACATTGTCTTTCCATTTTGAAAATAGCATATCTTTTTGACTTTGCATCATATAAAGATGTCCTATACATGAATCTTGATTAGCAAGATGTTAACTGTTGTTAGTTCCATTTTTTACCATGAATAAATTTCCAACATTCTATTATCCATGTTTGAAAAGTGCATGTTGATTAAATGCTCTGCCTCTAAACCATGCCGTTTCTTATCTGAAAATCACTTGGACAAGCAGCCATCGCTGGTGTTGGATTCGATGTCGTGCTTCTTCAACCCCCCGACAGTGCGAGGGGGAAATAAACTTCCGTCCCGTGATGGCGGCTGGGGAATGGAGCAAAGTGGATTAGAGAGGAAGCTGGCGCTGCGACTGAAGAAGCACATCAGACGCGACTTTTTTTTTCAGTGGATGGCTCTCGATGGAATTTTTTAATTTGCCTCTTCACTAGTCCGTGGTGGACAAGCAGCCCATTTGCTGGGTGGGCCAACCTACAGAAAGCAGCCCTTGATTTTTCATCAAGGCCCAAAAATAATGCAGTACTATGTTTTGAGGGTGAAAACATTGCGGGGGGGATTGAGCGTGGAAGGGGAAGACAGAGAAAAAGATAAAAAAGAGCTGATGCACAAGCAGGTGCAATTCTTCTCAGGAAGGAGTGTTGTTGACACTCACATGTCACAATCCCACAGTAGACATTCTAACAAGTTCACACACAAGTACAACAGAAAAGGTAAACATTCGCAACAAACTCTGGTTCACAAGACACGTTCATATTCATAGCCAACATTCACAACCAACAACTCAAAAGATTCATATATACACAAGTTCAGCATGTCTATGCATCCAAATGATTGATAGATCACAAGACAATATTCATAGATAACATTCACAAAAAGATTCAGATATACACATGGTCAGCATGTTTATGCATCCAAATGATTGAGAGATCACAACCAATATCGTCCATGGACAAATATTAATTACCTAGAATACATACTGGTAAATGGTGTTCACTCGGTGGTGCTTCTTGCTAAAATTAATGCATGTAAAAGCAAACATTCGAGTAAATAAGAGGTAGCACACACAGTCTGAACTTTGCTTATAGGTTTATCCTCGAGATATTGATCTTGATGCCGAGGGAGGTTTGAGCAACTTGGCCGCTACTTTCATCCAACTAGTTTAATGGCTCATCATGGTCCTATAGCTCGCCAAAATTCTACATTGCGGACAAGAAAGGAGGTGGTCGATAAAATGAACCACCCAATTTTTTGTGCAGCTCAACTGAAATGGAGCATCCCTGGCATGCAGACTCATTAAGTGCCAAATGAATATACGCGTCAACCAACTTGGCTGGAATTTTTAGACTCCATGCCATAACCAAAAGGCACAAGTTGGGACCAAAGACTGGGCTGCGTTTTTCTAGGCTATGCGCCAAGCAATATTGTTGGCGTTCACTTTGGCACTTCTTCTTGTCAACATCGATGCTTGTCTAAGTGAACTTTGGAGTACATAGCAGCAGCATAAGTATCTGTCTATCTGATCTTTTTGTGCAGTTCTACTGAAATCGCACAATGTAATGATTTGCCTGCGAGTTCAGGCTCCAAGTTACTCCTTTATGAAATCAGTCAACAGTAGCACAATACCAAATTACCAAGACATTTGACTAGCACAATAATAACGATAAATACCGGTACCAACCTGTGTGAGGAAGCATATCAATTAATATTTCTTTGACTAGAAGCCGAGATAAGCGACTGCATGAAAGGAAGGATGCAGTCGAGGAAATGAAGCACCCAAAGTTTTTGTGTAGTTCCACCAAAATTGAGCATCCATGTTGGCACACATATTGAGGTAGTGATATTACTATAATAGTGGGACTAGTTGACGAAACATACACTAACAAATAGAAGCACCCTCATTATTTTAATGGGTAAAGTTAGCAACATACTAGTCTTGCTTAAAGAGAGGTATTAGTTTATTTAATCAGTGCCAATTAGCTCAACACTCAAAGCATTGCCATGTATCATAGGTTGAAAAAATATAACATGGAAAGATAAAGGAGGTTCTCATGACTGTAGCAACATAGTAGCACGTTACAAATAGAGATGACAGCAAACTAATATGGACGAGGCCTTAGGCCGGTACCAACCTGAGCAAGAAGCTTATTCAAGTAGTCCTAGAAGAGATGATAAAGCACTCACTTGAATCATTCAATAGTACATATTTTTGTGCACTTCAAATTTATTGTTGACATCACTCTTGTTTACCAGTGGTGAGATTAGATATAAAGATTATCAAGAACTTCCAGCAGAGTTAAAGCACTGGCTGGGATACAATTCATTGTATTCTCTTGTGTTGTTCCACTAAAATGTACGATTGACACAACATGATCCCTGTTTGCACAAGTAGGAACAAGGTGAAATCTTCATTAGCTTAGTGCGAAAGCATAGAAAGACATTAGCATATTACTTTAACAGTACCATCAAATTCATGATGGACAATGCAATAGCAAAACATTGCCTCATTGAACCAGTGGCAATAAATTTACATGCAAAAAATAGCATTATTATTTTATGACACTACCAAGTTCCCCTCCCTACTCACCACATGGTTCACCTCCACAGACACACATACACACATAATGATTCAGCGTAAGGTGCTACTAAAGATTTGTTTAACTCCGACAGCAAAATTAGGCAGCAATTAATTAGTGCTACTTAACTACTCATAATTCATTAAGTGACCTTGCAGGAGAGACAACAGAAGTGGAAGGGATCCTGGAGGATCGTCTCACATGTAAGGGAGACGTTGCCGGAGCTATTGAATGGCCTCGATGGATACCTCGGCTTTAGCAAGATCACCTTGGCATTGTTGATCGTGTAGAACTGGGTCACACATGCATCCAGAATCCAGTTGTTTAGTATGATGTGTTGTCAAGCCAAGTACTACTTTGCTACGTACTACAAGTGCATTTCTTCAAGTAAATTAAGACTAGTAGCAACACAACAATACAATACCACTGGCAAGATGTCAGGATAACATAGGACGGTGCCATCATGTGATCTTCTTCATTTCCTTCTTCTTCTTCTTCGTCTTCCTTCTTCATTTCCTTCGTCTTCAAAACATGAGGTCTTTGAAGACAAACAGATGAAATGAACCTATTGATATGTAGCGGAAGATAGACTACACTAGACAAGCTATAGTCAAGTAAGCAATGTAGTGAAAGTACGAAGGCTATCAGCAGCTAGGTAGTATGGATTAGGATGGAAGACAGTATGAAGCCAAACAAGTAATAGTCTTCACACAGTGAAGTCAAACAGATCAGACATGCAAGCAATGACTTCACGAAGACAAACAGTAAAGTAAAGAGAATTGGGGGATAGAACCAGTTGCTTGGCAAAGACAAGGATTCGGTAGACCAGTTCCAGTTGCTGTGAAAACTGTACATCTAGTTAGGGAGGCTGAGATAGAACTCAGAAGACCGCGTCTTCACCTTATTCCCCTTGAGATGAGAACACCCAGTCGTCGCCCAATCACTCTGGTAAGTCTTCAAGGTAGACTTCCAAACCTTCATAGACTTTGTTCACCGGCGATCCACAATGGCTCATGGATGCTCAGAACGCGACGCCTATCCAGCTGGAGGAATCATAGTCCTGAAGTGTAACAAGTCTTCAGGTCACGCAGACAGAAAGACTTCAGTGATGCTAAATACTCTTTGGCTCTGGGTGTTTTGGGCTTTGTCCTCGCAAGGATCTCTCTCTCTCTCTCTCTCTCAAAGGCTTTGGAGGTGGGTTGCTCTCAAACGACAAAAGTTGTGCACTAACTCTGAGCAGTCACCAATTTATGGTGTAGGGGGTGGGCTATTTATAGCCAGGAGGCAACCCGGCCTGATAAGTCCGAAATGAACCTGGGTCACTAAGGAACCGACACGTGTCCAACTGTCGGATTTCAAAGACACATGGTAGCTTGACTTGGACTACAAGTAAAGCTGACTCATCCAGCTCTGGATAAGATTTGCTCTCATTGTCTTCGCTCGAGGACATAGGATTTTGGTTGAGCATCCCATCAGTCACTCTGACTTTGTTCACCTGGACCCCACTTAACAGTATGGTGGTTCCTATGACTCAATAAAGAAGAAAGGAAAACTACGAAACAACTATGTCTTCGCACTCCACAGTCATCAAGTGAATGTCTTAACATGCCATAATCTTCATCGTGAATGTCTTCACGAACCATCATTGTCTTCAGTGTCTTCACACATTTTTGGGGGTCATCTCTGGTAGGTAAACCGAATCAATAAGGGACTACTACCTATGTTATCCTGCAATTCTCACAAACACATTAGTCCCTCAACCAACATTGTCATCAATACTGCAAAACCAACTAGGGGTGGCACTAGATGCACTTACAATCTCCCCCTTTTTGGTGATTGATGACAAACTGGTTGAAGTTTTCAACGGCGATAAAAGTATGTGAAAGTTAAAGATCAAAGTCATTGTCTTCATAAGTTGCAAAAAGCTCCCCCTGAAGATGTGCATATAAGTAGTTTGCTTTTGAATGCAAATGCACATGGCAGGTTTTACTTTGTGGAGATCCTCTTCAACTTGTGAAGACAACATCATGCATATATAAGAATACTTAAGATAATGACATGCATAATGAGAAATGGGCATCTGCAGAATGACTTCATGCGGAATTTATCATCTCATAACAAAGTAGCAGCAAAATTAGCAGACGACCATCAAGTTTAAGTGTTACAACTCAAGAGCCAAATAGTTTGAAAACAAGAGTTGTAAGAACTTAGCAAAAATGAAGCAACCACCCCATATGGACCCGCTTGAAGACTATCAACCTCATATGCTTCTCCCCCTTTTTTCAGCAAGGAACAAAAAGGTTTGAAGACATCGAGGATCTACTTGTTCCCAGTTGGAGAAGATGTTGGAGCAGGGTCGACGTTGGAGTTGGGTGGTGCAGACAGGCCTGAAGCAGAATCATGGTGCAGTGCAGCCAGAGTTGGCGAAGTGGCGTTGTCATCTTCATCGACGACTCTCGCAACAACAGTTGCAGCGGAAGAAGAATGTTCAGAATCTTCAATTGAAGGTGTGCGACGCCAACTTGCAGTTTGCGGAGGCCTGGAGTCAAACTTGAAGCTCTCGATGAAGCCACCTTTGCGAAGATCATCTTCAGAGCAGAGGAATGTGAGGCTCTTCCAGGACCGCCAACAGGCTTCATGCGCAACGAATGAGTTTTTGGTGGCCAAGTTGCGAATGCGATTAACATCCACCAAGAGACTCTACATTTGACATTTCAGCCAGTCATGATGCATATCCTGCTTTTGTTCTAGGGAAACCAGAAGCTCACGGTCGTTGAGGATACGGGGATGCTTCTGAGGCCTTTGAGCAATGGTGCTGGCAGTGGCTTCAGTATTGGCACGGTGCGGCAGACGCACGTTGCCAACCAAATGGTAAGCAGGTGTAGCAGAATTCGGCACATGAATGCCTTCAATTGGCTTCATGACACTTTGGAATTCTGCATTTTGAAGATGGAGTGGATTCTTTGCTGGCTCGGGGTAGGTGGCTTCAATGGACATATCAACATCACGCAAAAATACAACATGGTTGTGCGTTGAAGTTTGATAGTTGAGAGTTGAATGAAGTTTGATCAAACACATCACCCATGGAGCATAGAACTTAAGTCCAAAGAGCTAAATCCCATAGGCTGCAAGTTGTCCGATGAAGAAATCCTGAATGTTATAGAAAACCAATGTCTTCATGGTGCCTTCGAGTTTAGCTTCAGTTGAATTTCCTTTGATTGGCCAGAGAGTACGCCTCATAATGTGATAAACTGTGTGTGGCAAGTCCTCAAGGTCCTTAACAAAGAACTCCTTGGGGTATTCGGCGTCATGGGGCAATGGCTTCATCACGCTCATCATCTGGCTCATATTGGGCTCTAGCTTCTAGAATATGCTTTGCAGTTCATTCTGATGAAGCTGACAACCAGGTTCAAACAACTCACCAGGAGTGGGGAAGGAAGTAAGTTGAAACATGTCCTGAGCTTTGGCTTCATGTTGAATGTCACCTATCATCCTCTCAAGGATCCAAGTCTTCGGATCCCTGTTGTAGCTTCGAATATGCAATGTGGCATAGAACTGTAGCAGAAGCTCTTCGTTCCAGTGCTCCTTGTCAGTCACAATGGGTACCAACCCAACATCCCGGAAACAGTCAAGGGCCTGTTCTAGGCATGGCAGCCCAGCCATAGCATCACAATCCGGATGTTTATGAGGAAAAATCTGGTCCTGGTTGTATAAGATGCAGGATTAGCAGTTCACTGCTAATGGCTCCAAAACCTGTCAGAGGATATCTTGGGCTTCGTCTACGGGATCTTGGCGTGGTCAAAGAAAGTGTTGTGCTCTCTAAAATTGAGCACACTGAACGAGCCCTGATTTTTTGCAGCACTGGGAAGCCTTGGCAATCTTGGCTTTGGCTTATGAACCTGAGGCTACTCCACGTGATAATCATATTGAGGGCCGAGAGCAGTGGGTGGAACCATGATAGGCCATTTGACTATGACAAGCTCGCCACTATGATTGAACGCGCGTTCCATTGTATGAGGCCGTGGTGGAGGAATGGCGTCATCTGAAGTCATTGGTTGCCAATACTGGAATCAGGATCTTTGCCGTCAGCTGGCTCTTTGCTATCAGCTAGCTAATGGCAAAGAAGGTCTTTGCCATAAGGTTAAAGAAAACTGACGGCAAAGAAGAAGCGAACGACAAAGATATTGTTTGCCGTCAGCCATCTCTTTGCCATCCGCTAGCGGACGACGTAGAAGCGTTGTCGTCAGCTTGCAGATGGCAAAGAGGGAGGGTGGACCACTAGCAAGAGGCACCTAACGACCACTTTCTTTGTCATGTGGTAGCCGACAGAAAAGAAAGTGGCCAAGCTAATGTCTGTTAGCTAGGATCTTTGCCGTCTACTAGTGGTCGAGAAAGAACCGTGCCCTAACTAAAAAGCCAACATGCCCAACCCTGCCCCTCTCCCTTTGTCCCCTCTCTCTCTCCGCCCCCGCCGCCCCGGTGACCCCTTCGCCGCCCCGGTGACCCCCGTCGCCACGCTGCCCCGGCGACCCCCTCCTCCGCCCCGCGCCACCCTCGTTGCCGGCCGCCCCGCCCCTGTGCTGCTACCGCCCCGCGCTACCCATGTCGTCGTGCCGCCCCGGCGAACCCCTTTCCACCCCGCGCCAACCCCGTCGCCGCGCTGCCCCCGCCGCTCCGATGACCCCCTCCTCCATACCGCGCCACCCCGACCTCACCCGCTGCTCCTTCGACCACACGCTCCGCCACGAGGTGAGCTCCTCCGCCCTATTCGCTCGATCCGCGTCAGATTCGTGCCTCGTGTCTTCTCTTGTGTTGCTGCTTGCTTAGGAGTACTATATGCCCCGGGACCGCATCTGCGGGTGCCGTCCGGCATCCGCGTGCGTGTGCGGTGTGCAGCCTGCCTCGTTCTAATTAGCCGTGACCGACGCAGGACTGGTGCATGTTGTCTGCGCCTTATGCTGGATTTGGGACCTAGCTTGCCATTTCTAGCTCTAGCAGTTTGAATATGCCACTCCGTAGTAGATTGCACCAGTCCCATGACCCATCTGGGCCGAGGATCCAGGCTCATATGGGGATTCCATGGTTAATTTCTGCCTGTAGCGAGATTTTTGCATCATTCGATATAAATATTTAGTTAGGTTGATGGAAAAAACAAAATTGTTATGTTACTCATCTTTCGATTTAAATTTGCAGCTTTTTCGTCGCTGCGAGGGTCTAGTTTTTGACAACCTCCGCCCCTGCGTTCGCGGGTGTGCACAAATGACATCTCTGAAGGAAATATGCCCTAGAGGCAATAATAAAGTTATTATTTATTTCCTCATATCATGATAAATGTTTATTATTCATGCTAGAATTGTATTAACCGGAAACATGATACATGTGTGAATACATAGACAAACTTAATGTCACTAGTATGCCTCTACTTGACTAGCTCATTAATTAAAGATGGTTATGTTTCCTAACCATAGATATGTGTTGTCATTTGATTAACAAGATCACTTCATTAGGAGAATGATGTGATTGGCTTGACCCATTCCGTTAGCTTAGCACTTGATCGTTTAGTATGTTGCTATTGCTTTCTTGATGACTTATACAAGTATCCTGTTCTGGAAGTCATGCAACTACATCATGATGAACCTACGAACTATGAAGAAGCGACGGTGAGCCCAGATTCCGCAAAATGGCTTGAAGCCATGAAATCTGAGATGGGATCCATGTATGAGAACAAAGTGTGGACTTTGGTTGACTTGCCCGATGATCGGCAAGCAATTGAGAATAAATGGATCTTCAAGAAGAAGACTGACGCTGACGGTAATATTACTGTCTACAAAGCTCGACTTGTTGCAAAAGGTTTTCGACAAGTTCAAGGGGTTGACTACGAAGAGACACTCTCACCCGTAGCGATGCTTAAGTCTGTCCGAATCATGTTAGCGATTGCCGCATTTTATGATTATGAAATTTGGCAGATGGATGTCAAAACTGCATTCCTGAATGGATTTCTGGAAGAAGAGTTGTATATGATGCAACCGGAAGGTTTTGTCGATCCAAAGGGAGCTAACAAAGTGTGCAAGCTCGAGCGATCCATTTATGGACTGGTGCAAGCCTCTCGGAATTGGAATAAACGCTTTGATAGTGTGATCAAAGCATTTGGTTTTGTACAGACTTTTGGAGAAGCCTGTATTTACAAGAAAGTGAGTGGGAGCTCTGTAACATTTCTGATATTGTATGTGGATGACATATTACTAATTGGAAATGATATAGAATTTCTGGATAGCATAAAGGGATACTTGAATAAGAGTTTTTCGATGAAAGACCTCGGTGAAGCTGCTTACATATTGGGCATTAAGATCTATAGAGATAGATCAAGACGCTTAATTGGACTTTCACAAAACACATACCTTGACAAAGTTTTGAAGAAGTTCAAAATGGACCAAGCAAAGAAAGGGTTCTTGCATGTGTTACAAGGTGTGAAGTTGAGTAAGACTCAATGCCCGACCACCGCAGAAGATAGAGAGAAGATGAAAGATGTTCCCTATGCTTCAGCCATAGGCTCTATCACGTATGCAATGTTGTGTACCAGACCTGATGTGTGCCTTACTATAAGTCTAGCAGGGAGGTACCAAAGTAATCCAGGAGTGGATCACTGGACAGCGGTCAAGAACATCCTAAAATACCTGAAAAGGACTAAGGATATGTTTCTCGTTTATGGAGGTGACAAAGAGCTCATTGTAAATGGTTACGTTGATGCAAGCTTTAACACTGATCCAGACGATTCTAAATCGCAAACCGGATACGTGTTTACATTGAATGGTGGAGCTGTCAGTTGGTGCAGTTCTAAAAAAAGCGTCGTGGCGGGATCTACATGTGAAGCAGAGTACATAGCTGCTTGAAGCGACAAATGAAGGAGTCTGGATGAAAGAGTTCATTTCCGATCTAGGTGTCATACCTAGTGCATCGGGACCAATGAAGATCTTCTGTGACAATACCGGTGCAATTACCTTGGCAAAGGAATCCAGATTTCACAAGAGGACCAAGCACATCAAGAGACGCTTCAATTCCAAACCGGACCAAGTCCAGGTGGGAGACATAGAGATTTGCAAGATACATACGGATCTGAATGTTGCAGACCCGTTTACTAAGCCTCTTCCATGAGCAAAACATGATCAGCCCAAGACTCCATGGGTGTTAGAATCAATACTGTGTAATCTAGATTATTGACTCTAGTGCAAGTGGGAGACTGAAGGAAATATGCCCTAGAGGCAATAATAAAGTTATTATTTATTTCCTCATATCATCATAAATGTTTATTATTCATGCTAGAATTGTATTAACCGGAAACATGATATATGTGTGAATACATAGACAAACTTAATGTCACTAGCATGCCTCTACTTGACTAGCTCATTAATCAAAGATGGTTATGTTTCCTAACCATAGACATGTGTTTTCATTTGATTAACGAGATCACTTCATTAGGAGAATGATGTGATTGACTTGACCCATTCCATTAGCTTCGCACTTGATCGTTTAGTATGTTTCTATTGCTTTCTTCATTACTTATACAAGTTCTTATAACTATGAGATTATGCAACTCCCGTTTACCAGAGGAAAACTTTGTGTGCTACCAAACGTCACAACGTAACTGGGTGATTATAAAGGAGCTCTACAGGTGTCTCCAAAGGTACATGTTGAGTTGGCGTATTTCGAGATTAGGTTTTGTCACTCCGATTGCTGGAGAGGTATCTCTGGGCCCTCTCGGTAATGCACATCACTATAAGCCTTGCAAGCAATGTAGCTAATGAGTTAGTTACGGAATGATGCATTACGTAACGAGTAAAGAGACTTACCGGTAACGAGATTGAACTAGGTATTGAGATACCGACGATCGAATCTCGGGCAACTAACATACCGATGACAAAGGGAACAACGTATGTTGTTATGCGGTTTGACCGATAAAGATCTTCGTAGAATATGTAGGAGCCAATATGAGCATCCAGGTTCCGCTATTGGTTATTGACCGAAAACAGTTCTAGGTCATGTCTACATAGTTCTCGAACCCGTAGGGTCCGCACGCTTAAGGTTTCGATGACAGTTATATTATGAGTTTATGAGTTTTGATGTACCGAAGTTTGTTCGGAGTTCCGGATGTGATTACGGACATGACGAGGAGTCTTGAAATGGTCGAGACATGACGATTGATAATTGGAAGCCTATATTTGGATATCGGAAGTGTTCCGGGTGAAATCGGGATTTTACCGGAGTACCGGGAGGTTACCGGAACCCCATAGGGGCTTAATGGGCCTACATGGGCCCTAGTGGAGAGGAAGAGAGGAGGAAAGGGCTGGGCCGCGCGCCCCTCCCCCCTAGTCCGAATAGGACAAGGAGAGGGGGGCGGCGCCCGCCCCCCTTTCCTTCCTCTCTCCCTCCTCCTTCACCCCTTCTCCTATTCCAACTAGGAAAGAAGGGAGTCCTACTCCCGGTGGGAGCAGGACTCCCCTTGGCGTGCCCCTCCTTGGCCAGCCGCCCCCTCCCCCTTGGCTCCTTTATATACGGGGGCAGGGGGGCACCTCTAGACACAACAATTTATCTCTTGATCTCTTAGCCGTGTGCGGTGCCCCCCTCCACCATAGTCCTCGATAATATTGTAGCGGTGCTTAGGCGAAGCCCTGCGATGGTAGAACATCAAGATCGTCACCACACCGTCGTGCTGACGGAACTCTTCCCTGACATTCTGCTGGATCGGAGTCCGGGGATCGTCATCGAACTGAACGTGTGCTAGAACTCGGAGGTGCCGTAGTTTCAGTGCTTGATCGGTCGGGCCATGAAGACGTACGGCTACATCAACCGCATTGTTCTAATGCTTCCGCTTTCGGTCTACGAGGGTACATGGACAACACTCTCCCCTCTCGTTGCTATACATCATCATGATCTTGCGTGTGCGTAGGAAAATTTTGAAATTACTACGTTCCCCAACAATCTCCTCCTTCCCCTTCATTTGCTCTGTTCTGGTCTTGGTACCAATGAAACTTGCTAGCTATAGGTGTCTTCAATCATTAGTATGCGTGACTACTATGTGTCTCTCATTCGAAAGGGTTACATCTGTAAATATGCGTGTATTTGGATATTTATAACTGTGATTCTTTCGAATTGTCCAATGTTATCCATGGAAAGCCCGAGTAAGTGTAGATTGGGTTCATTTTCCCATAGGCTCTGCTCCGGATCAGATGCAGAATTTCGTCATTGCCTCCCTGTTGTTCTTTGGGTACACATCCTCTCCGCTTATTGCCGAGACGTGTATCGGGAGAACAGCGGGGTGGTGCTACCAAAATTTTGTGTCGGATCCGGAGTAGAGCATGGGAAAACGAACCGAATCTACACATACTCGAGTGGGATTAGGACCTATCTTTACCTATTACTGTCTAGGTTGCATGGACGTAATAAAAGTGACAAACTCCGTTAACTAATGAATATATACATGCTGATTTATATATATATATATATATATATATATATATATATATATATTTGTTATGTGTCCAGTAGCTTGGCAAGATGACTTATCATTCGTGGATGTACACCGGTCACACTAGTCGGAAAGACATGACCATCGAATGGTTAACAAAAACTAAGGGGTTTCTAAGAGCCGCATTTGCAAATGGCCATAAGACAACATGGTGCCCCTGTGCCGGGTGCAACAATTGGCACAAGAGAACAGAGGATGGAATGGGCAAACACTTGCAGAAGAGGGGTTTTACGCTAGATTATACGGTGTGGACATTTCATGGCAAGTCTGCCCAACGTGCCATAGCTGAGGTGCTTTGTCGTTGCACCTACGAGTATGGTACCGGGATGGAAGACATGGTAAAATACTTTGATGATTCTCGGGACTCGGACGATGAGATGGAGGAATCTGCAAAGGACTTCAATGAAATGTTGGAGTCTTCAAAACGTCCTCTCCATGACCACACTGAGCTTTGTCAGTCGGATGCCATCTCACAAATAATGGCTCTGAAGGCTCAACTCAACTTGGGCAGAGAATGCTACGATGCAATGATGATAGTATTTTGACTTTTTCTACCCAAAGGCCATGTACTACCTGCAAACATGTACCATTCAGGCAAAATCCTCCGTGGTCTTAAGATGCCCTATGAGAAGATGCATGCCTATGAGAAAGGATGTACCTTATTTAGGCTTCAGTATGCGGACTTGAACTATTGTCCCATTTGCAAGTCATCTAGGTATGTTGTGGTAGACAACGGTATGGGTGAGAAGATGCAGACCAAAATCCCCGTTAATGTTCTTCAATATATGCCAATCGTACCAAGACTTCAATGTCTTTTCATGGTCGAAGAGATAGCCAGAAAGATGACATGGCACAAAACGGGCAAAATAACCCAACTAGATGCAGATGGGAAGCTGATGATGTGAACCGGAATTTGAAACTGACCGTCTTGTTGAGAAGTTATATTTAGTTGAAAGAAAAAGAGTATTTGAAAGAAAAAATTAAAAGAATTGAAGAAGATAAGATGACATTCGAGTTGTATGTTGGCGATGTCGTCGATGATCACAAGATGAAGATGAATGAAATGCGCTTGCAGATGGATGCAATGCGCCTGAAGCTTAAGAAGATTAGAAATGATGCCATTGATAATGAGGCTTGGTATCATTATGACATTGGATCAATTGTTACCTTTGTTGCGATCTTCATCACATTTTTTGTGATGAGGGTAAGTTTTATCTAGTGCTTTGCTTAGCAAATGCATACTTAGCTTATTTTCCTCCTAATGGCATAATTACCTAAGTTAGATAAAAATGGCATTTTTACCTACATTAGTTAGAAGAAGAAGATAAAGAAGAGGAGAGGAGAAAAAGAAAGAGAAGAAAAATTCTTCTTCTTCTTCTTCTTCTTCTTCTAGCTAGTCTTTTTCTTCTTCTTCTAACTTTCTTCTTTCCCAATTTGCAGATTTGCTTTCGATGAGGAAGCTTGCGTTGATGGAGTCTACTCTTCTCCTTGTGCTTCCTTTTTGTCTTGATTTTGTAGGATGAACAATGTGAAACTTGCTACCTATATATGTATGTATGAATGAATCCATTATATGCTTGTTGTTGGATAAGTTGGCTAGCTATATATGTTGCATATGGAATTTTCATTGGTATGTTTATGTGTTGGGAACTAGGCTAGCCTATATGGTTGCTTTGCCGTTCACCAGCAGACGACAAATCACGTTGTTAACCCCCTAATGGACCAAACCTGCCACGTGTGCTGTCCAGGCTCTTTGCCGTCTGCTGGCGGACGACAAAGACCATTTCATCTTTGCCGTCCGCCAGCAGACGGCAAAGAACCCATTGTCGTAGCTTATTCAGCCAGGCCTGTTGCCGTCTGCTGGCTGATGGCAAAAGCCTTTGTCGTCCGCCAAGCATGCCTTTGCCGTCAGCCGTGGCAGACGGCAAAGTTCCTGATTCCTGTAGTGTGCACAATGGTGTCAGTTGCAGCATTGGCTTCGAGCTCCACATTGTCTTCAGCCATGATAGTGTCATTGGCTGCAATGGTGTTGGTGGTGGCAGCCTCATTGTTTTGAACCTCCATCTCATCAACAACTGGAGGGTCGGGCACGATCACATTCTCTTCGGGTTGGACTGGATCACTAGCAGGGGGAGTAGCTTCTCTCTTCCTCTTTCTCTTCTTCTTTTTCTTCTTCGGCTGATGCAGCCGGAATATCTTCAGCAGCTTTAGCTTCAGACTCAGAAGCAGACATAGAAGGGATGGCTTTAGGGAACACTTGGCGTGCTACTGAGCTTGTGTGTTGCATATCCTCTTCTGGAATGCTTGACATGGAGACGTGAGGCCTGAGGCCTTTGTGAAGCCTGCGGAGTGCTGGCGACGCCTTTGGAGAGGGAGTGGGTTGTTCCATTTAGTCATCATCAAGCACCGGAGTCGTGACTTGAGCTGGTGGAGTACGGGGGATCTTGTCTTGCAGAGGGGTGTCTTGTTGTTGCTCTACCCGCGAATCATCTTGAGCGACCGACGTCATGGGACGACCAATGCTAATGAGTTCACTGCTCGTGGGAGTAGGCGATGATACCGATTTGGGTTCAAGCGGAGGAAGGACTTCATCATCATTCACATTGTCTTCACGACTAATGTCTTCAGCGGCGTTGGGGTCGACAACTAGAATCTCTTCACTTTCGGGAGCCTCTGTGGAAGTAGGCTCATGAATCACATGGCAACGCTCGCGGTTGTCAGGTGGAGCAACAGAGATTGGCTTGACATTCAGCGGTACTTGGGCAGTGGCACACTCTTTTCTTGAAGACTTTGAAGATTTAGTCTTCAATTTCTTCATGGAGGGAGCAGCCTTAGAGGAGTCTTGATGCTTCCTCTTCCTGGCTTCGGCTTCGGCTTGCCTTATCTTCTTCTGCTCAAAGCTGCTGAGGGGACCTTTGGCTTCGAGCCAGTCATGCTGGTAGGGAAGACAATGCTTGGTTGGCCCTACCTTGAAGATTTAGGTTCAGCTTCAGCAGACTTCTTGGTTTTCTTGGCAGCCATCTTGGGGTCGATGCCAGGACGCCCAAGTGCTTTTCTCTTCTCAGCTTCATTGTGTGCTTACACACATTTCTGTTCATAGTACTTCATGCGCTCGCGAGAGCCTTTGGCTTCTTCAGGCTTCTTGTTGAACTCGGCTTTGAGGTCATTCATATTTTGCTTCAATATTTACACATCAGCAACACTGAGCTTGGCGATGTGCTTCTTGAAATGTGCCTTCTCATAATCTATCTTGTTCTTGAGCTCAACAATTTTCTGAGGCAAGGCAAGTTCATTGGCAATGGCTCCATGAAATGTGACGCTGATGTCCACAGCCAGCTGCAGATCATCAATGTTGATGCTTTGGTCCTCAAACCATTCATCAATGAAGTTGTTCAGTATATCAGCATCAAATAGAGGAAGATCATGGAAGATCTCAGCCTCTTGCTTGCTCTTGATCAACATTTCCAGAGGTTCATCTCCAAGATCTTCATCACTTGACAAATCAATGGTATTTTCTTCATCCCGCAGAACGGTAGCGGGAGTAACGTCATACCCAGAAATGTTCTTGGGCTTCTTGGTCTTCTTGGAGACATGAGATAAATCTTCAGACTGCATACTTGGTTCAGGAGGTGCAGTCTTCAATGGCTTCGCAGTTGAAGCTTTTGGTGCTACATAGGGCTTTGAAGCTTTTGAATTCTTCTTTTGCTTCGGTGGTGCAGGTGCTTCCTCAGAGTCTGCATCATTGTCAGATTGTTCAACTGTGGCCCTCTGAGCAGCAATATGGGAGAGGAGCCCATCAAAGCCATTGAAGGGGCCGATGACATTGGTGGGATTGGCGTAAAGTGTGCCATCAGGCCTCGGAGCAGATAGACCATTGTTAAAGTTGAGTCTGAATACCTTTGTGTTCTTAGCAGCAGACTCCTTTGCAAACTGAAAGTTGTGCTTAAAGAGATTATAATCAAGATACCATCGAAGAGATGATGGGTCGACATTTCCGGCTGAGGTCCTCGGACCATGCATGGATAGAAGCCTTGAGCAATAGCTTCAGACTTTGTCTTGGGTGGCAGATTCTTGTAAAGAATATCGCCCCATGGGCCCTTGATAGTATTATTTTCTGCTTACTCTGGAGTGACGAAGTTGTAATTAAACCATTTTTATGCCCAATATCTTCTGATCCACTGGATTCGGGTCTTGCCTTGTCCATAGGTTTCCTCTGGATCAATCTTGTATTGTTCATAGAGATTCAGAGGCAGATCCAGAGCAGTATTGCCACGGTGTTGCCTGCCACCTTTCCTTGCTGATTTTTTAGTAGCCATAATATTCAGACAGAGAGGCTTCAAAACAGTGAAAGGCTTCCGACGACTTGTCAAACAGGAACTGGCTTCAGGAGATTCAATGTGACGCTGCAAGTATTCTGCAAATGAATGCAGACTATGAGAACCAAGGGATTCTCCCACGGACATGTACCTGTGAAAGCATTAGAGATGCGAGGGAAAGGGAAGATGTCATATGCATTCTTAGAAGATTTTGAAGATAAATCCGTTAGAAGACATTGACCTCATAGTGCAAAGACATTCACTCATTTGAAGTGAGTTGGTTCCAGATTTGTACGAATCCATGAATAAGTACAAGTGAGGAATCTAACTAGTTGTGAAGCATATGTGAATATACTTTGCAAGATATGAGAATCAGAAACAGAAAGATCCAGATTTGGAAGTTCAGAAACCACTGTTTGGTGAAGTGGACGGATTTGACAGATCAAAAAAGCGGTAAAAAGCAAGTTTATTTACCACTTGAAGAACTGCTAGACGGAGTGGAACGGATGCAGAGCAGTCCAATCTCCTGCGCCCTATCTTGGCGGCGGAAGACACCTATGGTGGCTGTGGAGAAGATGAGATCCGCGGAGGACGACGTCAAAGAGGTCGCGACAGTTAAGCGCTTCGTCTCCGGCGTCGACGCGAGCTAGCGGTGGCGCTAGGGTTTGAGCAAGATGGCGAGGTGGAAGAGGAGATGATGACCGCGCGGGTGTGTATTTATAAGGTGAATGGCTGCGCAACACAATTACGCAGGTGCCCCTGGCAGTTCACATCTCATGGACACGTGGCATGCATGCAACTTATTGAAAGTTGTTCCATGTTCCCACGCTTGCCTGGTTTGTCGGGTGGTCATTCTGGCTTCTCCGGTATACAAGAAAAAAGAGATATGGCATTAAAAATAGTTTTAAATGCGTGTCTCTATATCTTCAGGTGAGAAGGACGCAGTGAATACATTCGACAAGTGTCAACGGAATGCATACAACTAGGTAGATATAATTTGAGGAAGAAGCACAGAAGGGGTTAGGGTCCAATCACATTCACTTAGTTTAGAAAATGGCAAGTTTGAAGACATAGCTATAAGTGAATGCTGTATCAGAACACGTGTTTATATATAGATATTTCAGTAAAGACCACATCAACATTGCGAAGATAAACTCTGAAGTCAAATCAATGTTGAGGACAACCAAATATGAAGATAATGCAATCATAACGCCAAATGAAAATCTTCAAGAAAGTTTGGTGGTGGCGTTACCCACCGTATAGGAAGTATTGGACCCAGACACGGCACATAATTATCATGGCGCTCCGAAGTAAATTTCCACATTAATGTATTTACACTTAGAGGGTAAGTCTTCATTAATTGAAGATATACATTACTTTGTGTGTTGCACATCCAAGTCATCAACATGCATAAGCGTTAAGATGTGTGTCCATTCATAGGACATTCGAGAATTCTAAGATATTTAGCTCATACTGCAGCTTGCAAAACCTTTTCTCATCCAAGGTCTTTGTGAAGTTATCTGCTAAATGCTCTTCAGTGTTGACGTGAATGATATCAATGTCTTCCTTCAACACATGATCTCTGAGAAAATGATGATGCATTTGAATGTGCTTTGTCTTCGAGTGCTGAACTGGGTTGTGAGCAATCTTGATGGCACTTTCATTGTCACAGTAGAGTGGCACATGCTTCATGTTGATGCCATAGTCCTTCAGAGTTTGCTTCATCCAGAGAAGCTGAGCGCAGGAAGATCCAGCAGCAATGTATTCAGGTTTAGAAGTGGAGAGTGATACAAAGTTCTGCTTCTTTGAGACCAACAGACAAGAGATCATCCAAGAAAGTGACATGTGCTGATGTGGACTTACGATCAACCTTTTCACCGGCATAATCAACATCTGAGAATCCAACTAGGTCAAACTTTGAGCCCTTTAGATACCATAATCCTAGTGTTGGGGTGTGAGCCAAGTATCGACAAATTTGCTTCACAGCTAAGTGATGCGATTCCTTTGGTGCCGCTTGGAATCTGGCACACATGCAAACGCTAAGCATTATATCAGGCCTAGATGCACATAAGTAGAGTAAAGAACCAATCATGGAGCGATATAAATTTTGATCGAACTCTTTACCATTGTCGTCGGGGCCCAATTGGCCTTTGGTTGGCATTGGCGTCGTGTACCCTTTGCAGTCTTGCATTCCAAACTTCTTCAGGCAATCTTTGAGGTATTTCTCTTGTGATATGAAGATGCCATTTCTCTGTTGACGGATTTGAAGACCAAGGAAGAACTCCAGCTCACCCATCATGGACATCTGATATTGCTCTTGCATTGTATGCCCAAACTCATCACTTTATCTCTTGTTAGTGCAGCCGAAGATAATGTCATTCACATAGATTTGGCATACAAATAGTTCACCATCATATGTCTTCGTGAAGAGAGTGGGATCCAGAGAACTAGCTTTGAAACCTTTGCTCTTCAGGAAGTCTTTGGGTGTGTCATACCAAGCGCGAGGAGCTTGTTTGAGGCCATATAGTGCCTTGTTGAGCTTGTATACCATGTCATGACGCTTTGGGTCTTCAAAACTAGGTGGTTGTGCAACATACACTTCTTCAATTTTGCCATTGAGAAAGGCATTCTTTACATCCATTTGGTATAGAAGAATGTTGTTGTGGTTGGCGTAGGCTAGCAGTATGCAAACGGCTTCAAGCCTAGCCACAGGAGCAAAAGTTTCATCGAAGTCAATCCCTTCAACTTGTGTGTAACCTTGAGCAACGAGACGAGCTTTGTTTCTGAAAACTTGACCATGCTCATCTTGTTTGTTGCGATAGATCCATTTGGTGCCGATGATATTGTGCTTGCAAGGATCATGACACTTTACTAGCTCCCGTACATTATTCAGCTCAAACTGTTGAAGCTCTTCTTGCATAGCTTCAATCCATTCAGGTTCCATGAAGGCTTCATCAACTTTCTTGGGTTCAGATATAGAGACAAATGCAAAGTGCCCACATAAATTTGCTAGTTGTGTTGCTCTTGAACGAGTGAGTGGACCAGGTGCATTGATGCTATCGATTATCTTCTCAATGTGGACTTCATTTGCAACGCAAGGATGTATTGGACAAAGATTTTGCCCTTGCTGATCATTGTCTTCATCTTCAGCATTGGAGCAGTGTCTTCATGCTGATTAGGTGCAGAAATGATGATTTCCTCTTCAGTCTATTCCTCTGAAGGTATGATTTCTCCAGTACCCATAAGCTTGATAGACTCACTTGGTGTAGCTTCATCTAGCACATTTGGCAAGTGCTCTCTTTGCGAGCCGTTAGTCTCATCGAACCACAATCCATAGTTTCAACCACTTTGTAGTGAATGAGGTTGAAGATCTGTAGGAGTGTGAATCCTTTCCGTAGCCAAGCATAAAACCTTCATGTGCTTTTGGTGCAAATTTTGAAGTGTGATGCGGATCCTTGATCCAGCACCTAGCACCAAAGAATCTGAAATAGCTGACATTTGGCTTCTTACCAGTCAGGAGCTCATATGATGTCTTCTTTAGGAACTTGTGAAGATATACATGGTTGATGATGTGACAAGTAGTATGAATGGCTTCAGGTCAGAATTTCCTTGGTGTCTTTTACACATCAAGGATCGTATGTGCCATCTCAATGAGGGTTCTGTTCTTGCGCCCCACGATGCCATTCTGCTGAGGTGTGTATGGATAAGTGTCGAGGCCGGTGTTCTTGAATTCTGTGCCGTTGTCACTTCTGATGTGCTTGATCTTGATGCCATAGTTGGTCATGGCGCGATTGGCAAATCGTCTAAAGACATCCTGCACTTCAGTCTTGTAGAGAATTATGTGCACCCATGTATGTCTTGAGTAATCATCAACAATGACGAAGCCATAGAGGCATGCAGTGGTAGTAAGGGTAGAGTAGTGAGTAGGGCCAAATAGGTCCATGTGAAGCAGCTCGAAGGGACGTGTTGTCGTCACGATTGTCTTCGAGGGATGCTTGGCCCTAGTCATCTTTCCAGCTTCACAAGCACCACACACATGATCCTTCTTTAACTTGACGCCCTCGATGCCAATGACATGCTTCTTCTTCGCGATAGTGTGCAAGTTCCTCATGCCCGCTTGCCCTAGCCTCTGATGCTAGAGCCAGCACTCTGAAGCTTTTGCTAGAAGACATACGACAAGCTGTGGTCCTGTGGAGAAATCTACCATATATAGATAGTCTTTTCGATACCCTTCGAAGACTAGAGATTTGTTAGATTACATAAACACAAGACAACGATATTTTCCAAATATCGCAATCATGTTCAGATCACAAAGCAATGAGACAGACATTAAGTTGAAACAAAGGGATTCAACAAGCATCACTTTATCCATGTGTTGATCCTTTGAGATTGCAACTCTACCTAGGCCCAATACCTTGCTTTTACCAAATACAAGAAATATGATGTGACTTTTGTCGACGGACGAGGGTTGAATCCACAAGAAGACTTCGATCACCACCATGTGGTTAGTGCATCCATCGTCCATAATCCACTCAAGAGCCTTCGGAGTCAGAACCTACAAAGGCAGCTTTGGGGATAGGATTGACAAAGAGAAGTGTGAAGCATAAACATTTGACGAACAAGCATGGTATCAAAGTTCAGATCCTTGTTAGGGTAGATAGGATGATTGTCAATAAATCCTTGGACGAAAACATAGTAAGACAATTTTGGCACTTTATCTTGCGTCCCACGAGAGTTTTATGTCCCCAGCAATAGTGCCTAAAGCCTTTTATTTTCGGCTGGAGACCTTTCCCTACAAAAGAAAGTTAATTCTTCTTAATGACCCACATCTTCAGGGGTGGCTTTGAGGCAATGAGTCTTGGTGCAGCATCTGAGACCCTTGGCCTTGGAGCCCTAGCAAATAGTCTTGCAGGAGGTGAATAATACTCATAAGAATAAGCAGAAAAGTTCTTGGTCTTATGAACATAGCGGTTTGAAGAAACACACTCATATTCATAAGTCTGAGTATGGTTTCCCTGCAAAACATTGGCGATAGGGTGACCCTGGTGGGTCCTTTGTCTGTATGAAGTCTTTGGACCATATGAAGCCTTTGGTCTGGGGTTTGTCTTCTTCCCAGGTGGTGTCATGATGGCATTCACAGGAAGCTTCTTAAGACAACTTTTGCGCACCAATATACCTGGCAAACACTTCACCATTTTGATTCTTAAACAGTTTATAATTGGCGTCAAAGGATTCATCAATAATAATGGGATTAGCACAAGTGAAGCCAGATAAGGTAGATAGGTCCACTGAAGGGTCCTTTGCAGCAACCCATGTGGTTTTGGTGTAATGCTCAGGCTTACAGTAAAAACCATCAACATTCATTTTCCTCTCAAACCCAGCACCCTCTTTCCTAGGGTTTCGGTTCAGATTCTGTTTCTTGAGGACACCACATAGTGTCTGATGCCCTTTGAGGCTTTTGTACATGCTTGTTGCAAGAAAAGTCTTCAACCTAGCATTCTCATCAACAATAGTAGTGGTATCCTCACAAGAGGGGTTAGTCACCACATAAGCAGTTGAAGATATTGCAACACTAGCAGCAGTAGAACATTCAGCAATAGAGTTAGCATTATCACGCTCAAGACGTTTTAAATAGGGTGGCTCAAAGTCTTCCTGAGCAGAACTGATCTGTTGAGTGCAAAGTAAATCATTCTCCTTTTGAAGATCTTCATGAGACGCTCTTAGATTCTCAAGTTCTTACTTCCTTGAAGATAATCATAGGAAAGCTTCTCATGAGTAGCTGAGAGTGTTTCATGATGACTTTCAAGTTCCTCCTACTTGACATGAAGATTTTTAATCCGCTTCCAACAGGTCATCACTTTTGTCTAGCAACTTTTGAATATGTTCCATAGGAGTTTGTTGTTTAGTTGCAATTCTAGCAAGAGTTTTGTAGCTAGGTTTGGATTCACATTCAGAGTCATCTTCAGTGGATGTTCGTAAGTAAGCATCGAGTGAGTTTACCTTGGCACCGCATGCCATGAAGCAGTAGGTCGGAGCAGAGTCATCCTCATCATCGGCTTTAGCATTGGTGACATGACCATTGTCTTCGGTGTTGAAGATGTACTTGGTGACGAACGCCGAAGCTAGAGCCAAGCTTGCCATGCCTGAATCAGACTCCTCCTCCGACTCCACCTCCGCCTCCTTAGAAGCAGACTCCTCCTCTGAATCCATCTCCTTTCCAACAAACCCACGAGCCTTGCTGGATGAGCTCTTCTTGTGAGATGAACACTTTGATGAAGACTTTGAAGAAGACTTTGAGGATTTCTTCTTCTTCTTCTTGTCATCAGAATCATATTCCTTGCTCTTCTTCTTCTTGTTGTCAGAATCATATTCCTTGCTCTTCTTCTTCTTCTTCTTAGATTTCTTGTCCCATTGAGGACACTCAGAGATGTAGTGGCCAGGCTTCTTGCATTTGTGGCATGTTCTCTTCTTGACGTCACGAGTGGAAGCCTCATACTTTCTTGAGCTGGATCTTGAAGACTTTCCGAAGCAATTCTTTTTGGAGAACTTGTGGAACTTCTTCACGAGCATAGCTAGCTCCTTTACAATGTCTTTAGGATCCTCAGAACTGCAGTCAGATTCTTCTTCAGATGAGGAAACAACCTTTGCCTTCAAAGCACGGGTTTGTCCATAGTTAGGCCATAGATGACTCTCTTCTCAGATAGCTGGAACTCATGTGTGTTGAGCTTCTCAAGTATGTCAGAAGGATCGAGATCTTTGAAGTCAAGACATTCTTGTATCATTAGGGCCAGGGTGTCAAATGAGTTGTCAAGTGATCACAGGAGCTTCTTGACGATTTCGTGCTTGGTGATCTCAGTGGAGCCAAGAGCGCGAAGCTCATTTGTGATATCAGTGAGGCAATCAAATGTCAGCTGGACATTCTCATTGTCATTTCTCTTGAAGCGGTTCAAGAGGTTGCGAAGAACATCAGTCCTTGAGTCTCTCTGAGTTGAGACGCTTTCATTGACCTTGGACAGCCAGTCCAAGACTAGATTTGCAGTTTCCAGTGCACTCACCCGGCCATACTGTCCTTTGGTCCGATGACCACAGATGATGTTCTTGGTGGTCGAGTCCAATTGAGTGAACCTGTTGACATCAGCAGCGGTGACACCTTCACCGACCTTGGGAACGCCTGTCTTGACGATATACCAGAGGTCGACATCAATGGCTTCAAGATGCATGCGCATCTTATTCTTCCAGTAGGGGTAATCAGTGCCATCGAAGACTAGGCACACAACGGAAACCTTAGTTATCCATGCAGTCGACATAGCTAAAACCCCAGTTGGTTAAACCTAATCACACAGAACAAGGGAGCACCTCGCTTTGATACCAATTGAAAGTACTAGTTATCGACTAGAGGGGGGTGAATAGGCAATTTTTAAGAAAGTCTTCAAAACACGAGGTCTTTGAAGACAAACAGATGAAATGAACCTATTGATATGCAACAGAAGATAGACTACACTAGACAAGCTATAGTCAAGTAAGCAATGTAGTGAAAGTACGAAGACTATCAGTAGCTAGGTAGTATGGATCAGGATGGAAGACAGTATGAAGCCAAACAGGTAATTGTCTTCACACAGTGAAGTCAAACAGATCAAATATGCAAGCAATGACTTCACGAAGACAAATAGTAAAGTAAAGGGAAGTGGGGGATAGAACCAGTTGCTTAGTGAAGACAAGGATTTGGTAGACCATTTCCAGTTGTTGTGACAACTGTACGTCTGGTTAGGGAGGCTGAGATTGAACTCAGAAGACCACGTCTTCACCTTATTCCCCTTGAGCAGAGGACACCCAGTCCTCGCCCAATCACTCTGGTAAGTCTTCAAGGTAGACTTCCAAACCTTCACAGACTTTGTTCACCGGCAATCCACAATGGCTCTTGGATGCTCAGAATGCGACGTCTAACCGGCTGGAGGATTCACAGTCTTGTGTCACAGACGTAAAGACATCAGTGATGCCTAACACTCTTTGGCTCTGGGTGTTTTGGGCTTTGTCCTCGCAAGGATCTCTCTCTCAAAGGCTTCGGAGGTGGGTTGCTCTCAAATGACAAAAGCCGTGCACTAAGTCTGAGCAGCCACAAATTTATGGTATAGGGGGTGGGCTATTTATAGATAGGAGGCAACCCGACCTGATATGTCCGAAATGACCCTGGGTCACTAAGGAACTGACACGTGTCCAACGGTCGGATTTCAAACACACGCGGCGGCTTGACTTGGACTACAAGTAAGGCTGACTGATCCAGCTCTGGATAAGATTTTCTCTCATTGTCTTCACTCAAAGACATAGGATTTTGGTTGACCATCACATCAGTCACTCTGACTTTGTTCACTTGGACCCCACTTAACAATACGGTTGTTCCTATGACTCAATAAAGAAGAAAGGGAAACTACAAAACAACTATGTCGTCGCAGTCCACAGTCATCAAGTGAATGTCTTCACATGTCATAATCTTCATCATGAATGTCTTCATGAACCACCATTGTCTTCAGTGTCTTCACACATTTTTGGGGGGTCATCTCTGGTAGGTCAACCGAACCAATAAGGGACTACTACCTATGTAATCCTGCAATTCTCACAAACACATTAGTCCCTCAACCAAGTTTGTCATCAATACTCGAAAACCAACTAGGGGTGGCACTAGATGCACTAACATAAACAATAGCATTATTTTCTCATGGCAATCGCAAAATCGAGGTGAAAACATGCATTAAATATCATTCTTACCTAAATGAAGGTTATGGTGCCAATATGGAGGATAAAGATTGGAATACAGATCTCCCTTTGCCCAATTCCACTGAAATGAATCAATGGTTCCGGTGCGACATTCTAGTTAAACAGCACAAAAATCACTTCTTTTAAGAAGTGTTTTGTGTAGTGCACCAAAAGGTCACAATATAAACGAGGTGAAATGGATATCCCTGTTTGCACAAAAAGCTATCAGAGGAAACAGTCAGAGTCTCAAACAATTACTAGCAAAAACAATTGGTTAGATTTGTCATGGCTTATAACAGTGGCATGCACTACTGCAGGTTGCTGCTAACGCGACACTACGATCAGAGACCCTTCGACAAAACTATGTGCGATGCCATAATCGCAAACGGTGGTGCAAAATAACGGTAAAAAAAGTTGCAAAATATTTGTGATGGAGGATGCATCAAACACGGTTCATATTTTAGTTGCGTGTGCGATGCAGGGCATACGGTTCAGCTCAATTAACTATTTGCAATGAGGAGGAACAAAAGAAACGGGCAGCCAGATGAAGGTGTGTGCGAAATACAGCATACAGTTCACTCAGATGAACTGTTTGTGATTAGGCAACACAAAAGAATCGGGCATCCAGATGAAGGTGTGTGCGATATATGGCATGCGGTTCACTCGGATGAACTGTTTGTGTTGAGATAAGAGAACAAAAATGGTTCAATATAAGAAGATGTGCGTGATACGCGGGTGCGAAGACCGATAATAACACAGACGATTGCTTCTAATAAGACGTATGTGATATGCTCTGTCTCCACAACATCTATTGGCCATTGGGGGATGGGCGGTCATCCGTATAAGCCATAAGGATGCAAAGAGGCATCCTATCAGCAAGGACTAGCTAGGTTTTCATTAATTGATGACATTTTATGAACACGCCACCGTATCCCGCCATTTCCTCACCTGTTTCCCGCCACCCAGCGATATTGCACATAGGCGGCGCACGACGCATGGAGGTGACAAGCGCAGCCTGTAGCACATCCACCTTTTCCAAGCATGCCAACCAACCAAAGCACCGCCTCTAACATCAACCTCGTTGACGAGGAAAACAAGCAGGTGCCACGGCCCATCGAGGCCAAGGCGCTCCCCGGCATTGCAATGGACGACACCGTGATGCGCGTCATCGCCAGGGTTGAGTAGACCTTTGCCGCATGGTGCTTGAGCGCCCAGATCAAGATAGGCATGTCAGCGCCGACAGGCTGCAGCTCGCCCCACAACATGATCTATGGCACGCCGCAGAGCAAGCTAGGCGCGTCCGCGCCGATAGGCTGCGACTCGCCGCACGGCGAGACCGTTGGAGTGCCGCAGAGCGAGAGGCGCAACGCGCCGCACAGCAAGAGTGGATCCATCGGCGCTTTCCAGCTATCGTCACGGTGTCGCAGCTGGGTACACGTCCCCATCAGTACCCCCATTCCTCGCCAGGAGTGGGCAGAGGCCCTCAGCTCTGTACTTGCACCAGAGGCCGGCCGCGCCGTACTTGCACCAGACGCCCGCCGCGCCGTTCGCATAGGTGGCGTTGTTCGCCTTGTCCGCAACCCGTTGGATGCCAACGCATTGGTCCGTAGGCTCGACCGCCTCTTTAGCCCAGGTGTCCACCTGGGCACAATAGAGGAACATGGCCGTCGCATCCTCGAGCTAGTGATGTCCGATGAAATAGCCAACTTGGAGCTCGAGACCGTGCTCCATATTTACTGTGAGCGTGTCGACCGCTTGGACGAACGCCTTCACGAGTTCAGGCAGAGCCAAGAGCTACCGTAGGGAGGGCTGCTGGTCATGGCCTCATGGACGCGTTTTATTTTGAAAAGTCGGTTTGATGTGGATAGCTATGTATTCACAGTAATCATACTATTGGTATGTTTATTGCTCTGTTTCAATGTGTGTACTCTGCTTTCAATTCTTATATGTTCTGTTTCAATGTGTGTGTATACGCTTTCCATTCTGTATATGTGGATGATAACAGCTAGATTCAAATTAGTATACAAAAACAGATAGAAAATGGAATTCATAAAATTGAAAATGAACAATACTAAAACTAATAGTCCCTCCTTGGGCCAGTATTCCGGCAGCCCCTCGCCAGCAGCTCCTTGGTGCGCGGCGTCTTCCCGGTGCGTAGGCAGTACTATGCCTCCTCCGCCTCGCAGCGCTTGATGTACCAATCTGCCACTTGCTGGCGGACGCGCGCGGCTGATCTTGCCATTTCGTTGGGCGCCCACCGGAGCTCCTTGTCGATGGCACGTTGGAGCTTATCGGCCCACCTCCATGCAGCGACGAGGCGCCCAGTGCCTATGACCTTCCTCGCGAAGTACCCGTCTTCATACACCTCCTCGGCATGACGACGCGCCCGCCCCCAAAGCTCTGCCACCTCCTTTTTCTAGGAGGCATCACGGGCTTCACAAGCTGCTGCTACCTGGATTCCTCCTCCGCCATCTCCTTCTTGAACGCTACTTGCCTGGCTTTCTCAGCCGGCGGCAGTGACTTCCACAGACAAAGATTGTACTGGACCCAAAACCAATCCTAAGTTGGGAGGTCCGGCACAACCTCGTCAGGCAGCGCGTAGGGGTCCTCATCGCTGCTAATCGAGTGAGCGTCCTAGGGGGCGACTCCTCATCGGCACGTGGGCAGATCGGCGGCGCCATGGCAGAGATTTGAGAGAGAGAAAGAGATATAGAGGGGGCGAGCGAGGGGAGGATGAAGATGAGAATGCAGGCGGGACGATGTGAGCAAGGTAGTATTTATTGGCGGCCGGAATCTAGATCGACGGGGACAGTACACATGTCAGTCGCCGGAATTTATGAGTACTGTAGTTCGAATTACACATGATTCCCGCAGCAAAATCCGTGTGTAAACATAATAGCTGACAATTTCCAATACAGAACCGTGTCCGATTAATGATCCCCGCCACTCACCTACCAAACCTCGAGCCGAGAGATAGAGTGTCTATCGTGTGGGGGCCGGTTGTCTTGCCAGATATTTACATTTTCTTTTTGAACACCAGATATTTACATCGTCTGATGATTTTTTAACTCACACACAAGTACACAAAAATATGATATTTCAAACCGTTATGGTTATGCGTTGCATGTAGATGTAGTTCAAATTTGAATTACGGTCATTAAATGGTTATAAAATCACTTAATGTCATTAAAAGGTCAAATGACCCCTGAAATTTTCCAAATTTGCACATGACAGTTGTATTAGTGCACGTTAAACGTAGAAAGAAATTTGAAGGCCGTAAGAGGAAGCTATCTTCCGTTCATCATCAAACATGCATTGTTCCCTCTTGGAACCACGAACCTTCTAGTGAGTTGCTCCGGTTTGTGAGAGGTGTGTGTCCAAACTTTCAAACAGGCCAATTTTTTTATCACATCATCTTGGTGGCATGACATTAAATCAAGCAAGGTTTCATGTTTTTCTAATCATTTTTTAATTTTTTGGAATTAAAATACCATGGCACTCCATGCATGTGCCCATGCCTTGAGAGTTGAGACCAATATGTTTGAAAATTCCTTCTAATTTACTGCACATGGAATTAACTCGCACACAAGTACACAAAAATATGATTTTTCAAACCTTTATAATTAGGCGTTGCATGTAGATGTAGTTCAAATTTGAATTACAGTCATTAAATGGTTAGAAAATCACTTCAATGTCTTTAAAAGGTCAAATGACCCCTGAAATTTTCCAAATTTTCACATGGCAGTTGTATTAGTGCACGTTCAACATAGAAAAAAATTGAAGGTCGTAAGAGGAAGCTATCTCCCGTTCGTCATCAAACATGCATTGTTCCCTCTCGGAACCATGAACCTTCTAGTGAGTTGCTCCAGTTTTTGAGGGGTGTGTGTCCAAACTTACGTCAAACATGCCAATTTTTTACCACATCATCTTGGTTGCATGACATTAAATCACGCAAGGTTTCATGTTTTGTAATCATTTTTTAATTTTTTGGAATCAAAATGCCATGGCACTCCATGCATGTGCCCATGCCTTGAGACCAACACTACTGCAGGATGCTGCTAACGCGACACTACGATTAGAGACCCTTCCACAAAACTGTGTGCGATGCACTAATCGCAAACGGGGATGTAAAAAAACGTAAAAAGGTGCAAAACGTTTGCGATGGAGGATGCATCAAACATGGTTCATATTTTAGTTGCGTGTGCGATGCAGGGCATATATATGATGATGAGGAACAAAAGAAACAGGCAGCCAGATGAAGGTGTGTGCGATATACATCATACGGTTCACTCGAATGAACTGTTTGTGATTAGGCAACACAAATGAAATGGTCAGTCAGATGAAGGTGTGTGCGATATACGGCATGCGGTTCACTCGGATGAATTGTTTGCTTTGAGCCAAGAGAACAGAAACGGTTCAATATAACAAGATGTGTGTGATACGCCGCAAACAGGTCTGTAATCAGAAATGTGTGCGAAGATCCATAATAACATAGACGATTGCTGCTAATAAGCTGTGTGTGTTGTGGGCAAATGCTTGGTGATATACAATTGTCAGCGATTGATTAAATCATCACCGACGGGTCCCCAGGAGGGTCCGTGTGCGATGTAGTTGCACACAGAACAAAAGCATATGTACTTATACCTTATAAGGACTTGATTCCATAAACAGATTGAACATTGAATTACATACGTGGCTACTACACATATGACCTTTGCACACATGAAAGTATGTTCCAAAATGCCTAGGAAACTCAAATAATGTATAAAAGGCAAAACGAACCGTGAATAATTTCATATTTTTAGAACGACACTACTATATATAGTTGCATGTTGCCTCTGTAAAATAAATCAAGGCGGGAAGATACAGCGTATGTCGTTTCGCACACATAGGTGACAAGGTCCCGCTCGGAACCATGAGCCTTTTTGAGAGAAGCTCCGGTTTGTAAGAAGTTTGTACCAAAACTTGTCCCAAATTGGACTAACAGTGGCAGTGATGTTCTTTCCCTATGTTGTGAATGCTTATAATATTTATGTCTTAATGAAAGAAATGGCAAGCCATTTTCCCGGTATGAAAGAAAATATGGGTCAAAACCGAGTTGAAAAGGGAAACAATATATAACTGCATCTTACAAATAGTACAAAAGCATGAGGATTAATTGATCATCAGGTTTAGACAAAATCCAGATTGAACAGGACAATGACATCTAACTCAACAAAAGTTTTCGGCAGTCACAATCAAATGGATCAGTCTGATCCATAAAATCAAGATCCCCGGCCAGAAATTCTACTGGTACATGATGAGAAGCTGTTGTAAATAGAAGCCGAGCACGATCAGAAGCCCTTAGGTCCACCTGAAACTTCTTTTTATGTTGTTCAACACTTGCAGCCGTAAGAAATTTCTTGTCGAAAAACTAAATCCTCACGGACAATACTGCCCTCGGATTCAAAATGATGAATGTGACAAAGCTAGTGTTTGCATTGTTGGATGCATATCCCTCCAGTGTTACTGTCTTCAAATGAATGTCATGAGATCTGAGAAAATCCCGGTGCTTCTTGAACCATTGATTGGTTATACCTTTTTCTCCATATGTTTGTGCCTAAATAGAGATGAAGATTGAATACAGTTAATATCTAAAAAGATTATGTTGAAACAGTGATAGCTCAACGATTAATTATTGTACATTATATATGGGCTTTCAATGTGTGTGAAATCATCACATTTATATACAAATTCTCCAGACATGGAAAGCATTGCAGCAAGACAATAGTCGTGTTCAGATCAAAACACCACATACTGATATGTAAGGTCTTGACAGAATCCACCACCACTGATAGTACGGACAAGCTCTTCATTGAGCATAGAACATAATATTAGTACCACTGGTAGGATACTCCAAGATGATACTTAACTTATGCGCACAAATGAAAAAGGCAGATTACAAAAGTTTACGTGAATAATATACAGTACCTCAATAGGTGTGGAGCCAAACACCATTTGGAACCATCTAAAAGGATCATGAATTGCACCCAAGGTCTCCAGTTTAGGCCCAGAGACTATAGTTATTTGCGAAGGTACTATACCAGAATCAAGGAGCAACCTTTGAAGTGAAGGGGCACCTTCGATGATGAGATCATGTCCAAAAAAACAAATTCCCATGCTTACAAGGTGGGGCGACTTTATTTTGAGATAACAGTATGAATTAACATTGCAAAAACAGGCAGCAAGCGCTCCAGGGCAGGGCAGCTGGAGTGGATGATGCTGTGCAGTGTGGCCTCCAACAGATCAACCACCACAAGTGCAAGTTTTTTTAGCAGTGGGAGTCGAAGCATTTGTACCAGATTGTCTGCTAGATGGCATCGGGAAAAGGTGGCGGTGTGGAGAGAGGAGGAAAACCACGTGATGGACATCAGTGGTGAGGGCACAGATACATCGGTTCGTGGTATGTTACATACATAGTCATGGTAGAACTCAAGCTGCTAGAGTTTATCAAATTGACGGGATGTCAGCCAGGCGGCCACCGTGCAGGGTATGTCTAGCAGATAGCATGCCGGGATGCAGATGCGTTGAATGGAGCCCCCGTGGGAGAAGATGATGGCTCCGGGGAGTTCAGAATCATCATCGACAAATAGCTGACGACTGATACGTCCCCAACGTATCTATAATTTTTGATTGCTCCATGCTATATTATCTACTGTTTTGGACCATATTGGGCTTTATTTTCCACTTTTATATTACTTTTGGGACTAACCTATTAACCGGAGGCCCAGCCCGGATTTGCTGTTTTTTTGCCTATTTCAGTGTTTCGAAGAAACGGAATATCAAACGGAGTCCACACGGAATGAAATCTTCGGGAACGTGATTTTCTCATCAGATAAGATCCACGAGACTTGGACCCTCGGTCAAGAAAGGAGGGAGGCGGCCATGAGGGTGGAGGGCGCGCCCCCCTAGGCCGCGCCCCCTGCCTCATGGGCCCCCGAAGCTCCACCGACGTACTCCTTCCTCCTATATATACCTACGTACCCACAATAGATCAGAGACGGAGCCAAAAACCTAATTCCACCGCCGCAACTTTCTGTATCCACGAGATCCTATCTTGGGGCCTGTTCCGGAGCTTCGCCGAAAGGGGAATCCACCACGGAGGGCTTCTACATCATCATCATAGCCTCTTCAATGAAGTGTGAGTAGTTTACTTCAGACCTTCGGGTCCATAGTTAGTAGCTAGATGGCTTCTTCTCTCTTTTTGGATCTCAATACAATGTTCTCCCCCTCTCTCGTGGAGATCTATTTGCTGTAATCTTCTTTTTGCGGTGTGTTTGTTGAGACCGATGAATTGTGGGTTTATGATCAAGATTATCTATGAGAAATATCTGAAACTTCTCTGAATTCTTGTATGTATAATTGGTTATCTTTGCAAGTCTCTTTGAATTATCCGTTTGGTTTGGCCAACTAGATTGGTAGTTCTTGCAATGGGAGAAGTGCTTAGCTTGGGGTTCAATCTTGCGGTGTCCTTTCCAAGTGACAGTAGGGGCAGCAAGGCACGTATTGTATTGTTGCCATCGAGGATAACAAGATGGGGTTTTTATCATATTGCATGAATTTATCCCTCTACATCATGTCATCTTGCTTAAGGCGTTACTCTGTTTTAATTAACTTAATACTCTAGATGCATGCTGGATAGCGATCAATGAGTGGAGTAATAGTAGTAGATGCAAAAGGTGAGTCGGTCTACTTGTCTTGGACGTGATGCCTATATACATGATCATACCTAGATATTCTCATAACTATGCTCAATTCTGTCAATTGCTCAACAGTAATTTGTTCACCCACCGTAGAATACTTATGCTCTTGAGAGAAGCCACTAGTGAAATCTAAGGCCCCCGGGTCTATTCTCATCATATTAATCTTCCTACGCTTTATTATTGCTTTTGCTTTTTACTTTGCCTTTTATTTTACTTTGCATCTTTATACCAAAAATACCAAAAATATTATCTATCATCTCTACAGATCTCACTCTCGTAAGTGACCGTGAAGGGATTGACAACCCCTATTCGCGTTGGTTGCGAGGAGTTATTTGCTTTGTGTAGGTACGAGGGACTTGCGCGTGGCCTCCTACTGGATTGATACCTTGGTTTTCAAAAACTGAGGGAAATACTTACGCTACTCTGCTGCATCATCCTATCCTCTTTGGGGAAAACCAACGCAAGCTCAAGACGTAGCAAGAAGGATTTCTGGCGCTGTTGCCGGGGAGTCTACGCAAAAGTCAACATACCAAGTACCCGTCACAATCCCTTATCTCTCGCATTACATTATTTGCCATTTGCCTCTCGTTTTCCTCTCCCCCACTTCACCCTTGCCGTTTTATTCGCCTCTCTTTTCCGCTTTGCCTTTTTCTCGCTTGCTTGTTGTTATGTCTAAAATTGGGGAAATTATTGCCGATATGGACAATAATAATGACATGGAAAATTCGATGTTCTATCAAGAACCCCTACCTTGCATACAAAAAGATTTCGAATTGGTAGTGGTAACATTATTGGAAAAGGAGTTATCCAAGATTTCTTTACTTGTGTCGGTGCTTTGCCTTCTATGGGCAGTTCTATTCTCCATAGAACTAGTAGTCTTGCGGACGCTATTGCGATGCTTATCGTTGAACTTGAAAGGCAATTTATGCATATGCATCCTTCCATACAAAGGATTTTCCTAGAATTTTCTAATATCGAGCATTCCTCTGTTAAGCGTGCCGCTACAATCTTTTTGGATCATGAATTCAGATTTATAATAAAAGAGGCCAAAGAAATCTTTGTGCATTATAGGGTGGACGCTGGCCGTCCTCCCATAGAATCTATCCTCTTTGATCAAGAAGAAATAGTGCGTTTTCAATCTATTGACTATGTTGCTTTCAATGAAAATCTTAGAAAAAGGTGCCTACCAATATTTTAATTGATAGAATCTCTGAACTTAATGATGATTTGGCTATTTGAAATAATGAGCTAGGATACTCTCTTGAGTATAGGCTCACAAGGTTCTGTCAAAAGAATGCTTATAATGATGAATTAGTTGTGCAATACGAAGGGCCGAAAGAGGAACCTATACCTCCTAAAATTGATCTTGGGGATTTTTGCCCTATTAAATTTAGCCCTTTTGATTACTTTTGTTTGCCTCAAAGAAAACTTGCTGCCGAACGTAGGGAGTATGAAATGAGTTTCACAAATCTATCTTATTACTATGGCAATACCTAGATCTATCCTTGCTTTTATGCCTAGCTAGGGGCGTTAAACGATAGCGCTTGTTGGGAGGCAACCCAATTTTATTTTAGTTTTTTTGTTTTTGTTTCTGTTTAGGAATAAATAATCCATCTACCTTCTGTTTAGATGTGGTTTTATGTTTTAATTAGTGTTTGTGCCAAGTTAAACCTATAGGATCTTCTTGGATGATAGTTATTCGATCTTGCTGTAATTTCCAGAAACTTTCGGTTCATGAAAACAATTGTTAAAAATCACCAGAACGTGATAAAATAGTTATTCCAATTTCTGCTGATCAATAAACAAATTGCCTAGGTCTTCCTATTTTGTCTGAAGTTTTGGAGTGCCAGAAGTTTGCGTTAGTTACAGATTACTACAGACTGTTCTGTTTTTAACAGATTCTGTTTTTCGTGTGTTGTTTGCTTATTTTGATGAATCTATGGCTAGTAAAATAGTTTATAATCCATAGATAAGTTGTAATACAGTAGGTTTAACACCAATATAAATAAAGAATAAGTTCATTACAGTACCTTGAAGTGGTCTTTTGTTTTCTTTCGCTAACGGAGCTTACGAGATTTTTGTTGAGTTTTGTGTTGTGAAGTTTTCAAGTTTTGGGTGAAATCTTTTGATGGATTATGGAAAAAGGAGTGGCAAGAGCCTAAGCTTGGGGATGCCCATGGCACACCCAAAATAATCCAAGGACACCAAAATGTCAAACCTTGGGGATGCCCCGGAAGGCATCCCCTCTTTCGTCCACTTCCATCGGTAACTTTAGTTGGAGCTATATTTTTATTCACTACATGATATGTGTTTTGCTTGGAGCGTCTTGTATTATTTGCGTCTTTGCTTTTTAGTTTACCACAATCATCCTTGCTATACACACCTTTTGATAGAGCCATACATGAATTGGAATTTGTTAGAGTACTCTATGTGCTTCACTTATATCTTTTGAGCTATATAGTTTTTCTTTAGTGCTTCACTTATATCTTTTAGAGCACGGTGGTGGATTTGTTTTAAAGAAACTATTGATCTCTCATGCTTCACTTAGATTATTTTGAGAGTCTTAAATAGCATGGTAATTTGCTTAAACAATCCTTATATGCTAGGTATACAAAAATAGTAAAAACTTTCTTATGAGTGTGTTGAATACTAAGAAAAGTTTGATGCTTGATAATTGTTTTGAGATATGGAGGTGATAATATCAAAGTCGTGCTAGTTGAGTAGTTGTGAATTTTAGAAATGCTTGTGTTGAAGTTTGCAAGTCCTGTCGCATGCACGTATGGTAAATGTTATGTAACAAATTTGAAACATTAGGTGTTATTTGATTGTCCTCATGAGTGGCAGTCGGGGACGAGCGATGGTCTTTTGCTACCAATCTATCCCCATAGGAGCATGGGCGTAGTGCTTTGGTTTTTGATGGCTTGTAGATTTTTCCAATAAGTATGTGAGTCCTTTATGACTAATGTTGATTCCATGGATTATACACACTCTCACCCTTCCATCATTGCTAGCCTCTTCGGTACCGTGCATTGCCCTTTCTCACATTGAGAGTTGGTGCAAACTTCGCCGGTGCATTCAAACCCCGTGATATGATACGCTCTTTCACACATAAACCTCCTTATATCTTCCTCAAAACAGCCACCATACCTACCTATTATGGCATTTCCATAGCCATTCCGAGATATATTGCCATGCAACTTTCCACCATACCGTTCTTCATGACACATTCATCATTGTCACATTGCTTAGCATGATCATGTAGTTGGCATAGTATTTGTGGCAAAGCCACTGTTCATAATTCTTTCATACATGTCACTCTTAATTCATTGCATATCCCGGTACACCACCGGAGGCATTCATATAGAGTCATACTTTGTTCTAGTATCGAGTTGTAATCATTGAGTTGTAAATAAATAATAGTGTGATGATCATCATTTTCTAGAGCATTGTCCCAAAAAAAAGAGAGAAATGCCAAAAGAAAAAAAAGAAGGCCCAAAAAAAGAGAAATAAAAAGGGGCAATGTTACTATCTCTTTTTCCACACTTGTGCTTCAAAGTAGCACCATGTTCTTCATATAGCGAGTCTCATATATTGTGCTTCAAAGTAGCACCATGTTTTTCATATAGAAAGTTTCGTATGTTGTCACTTTCATATACTAGTGGGAATTTTTCATTATAGAACTTGGCTTGTATATTCCAACGATGGGCTTCCTCAAATGCCCTAGGTCTTCGTGAGCAAGCAAGTTGGATGCACACCCACTTAGATTCTTTTGTTGAGCTTCCATACATTTATAGCTCTAGTGCATTCGTTGCATGGAAATCCCTACTCCTTGCATTAACATCAATTGATGGGCATCTCCATAGTCCGTTGATTAGCCTCATTGATCTAAGACCTTCTCCTTTTTTGTCTTCTCCACATAACCCCCATCATCATATTCTATTCCACCCATACTGCTATGTCCATGGCTCGCGCTCATATATTGCGTGAAAGTTTATAGATTTGAGATTACTAAAGTATGAAACAATTGCTTGGCTTGTCATCGGGGTTGTGCATGATGAGAACATTCTTGTGTGACGAAAATGGAGCATGACTAAACTATATGATTTTGTAGGGATGAACTTTCTTTGGCCATGTTATTTTGAGAAGACATAATTGCTTAGTTAGTATGCTTGAAGTATTATTATTTTTATGTCAATATGAACTTTTGTCTTCAATCTTTCAGATCTGAATATTCATACCACAATTAAGAAGAGTTACATTCAAATTATGCCAAGTAGCACTCCACATCAAAAATTATCTTTTTATCATTTACCTACTCGAGGACGAGCAGGAATTAAGCTTGGGGATGCCTGATACGTCTCCAACGTATCTATAATTTTTGATTGCTCCATGCTATATTATCTACTATTTTGGACCATATTGGGCTTTATTTTCCACTTTTATATTAATTTTGGGACTAACCTATTAACCGGAGGCCTAGCCAAGATTTGCTATTTTTTTGCCTACTTCAGTGTTTCGAAGAAACGGAATATCAAACGGAGTCCAAACGGAATGAAATCTTCGGGAACGTGATTTTCTCATCAGATAAGATCCAGGAGACTTGGACCCTCGGTCAAGAAAGGAGGGAGGCGGCCACGAGGGTGGAGGGCGCGTCCCCCTAGGCCGCGCCCCCTGCCTCGTGGGCCCGCCGAAGCTCCACCGACGTACTCCTTCCTCCTATATATACCTACGTACCCCCAACAGATCAGAGACGGAGCCAAAAACCTAATTCCACCGCCGCAACTTTCTGTATCCACGAGATCCCATCTTGGGGCCTGTCCTGAGTCTGGCTTGGAAGTCGAATCCACCATGGAGGGCATCTACATCATCATCATTGCCTCTCCGATAAAGTGTGAGTAGTTTACTTCAGACCTTCGTGTCCATAGTTAGTAGCTAGATGGCTTCTTCTCTCTTTTGGATCTCAATACAATGTTCTCCCCCTCTCTCGTGGAGATCTATTCGATGTAATCTTATTTTTGTGGTGTGTTTGTTGAGACCGATGAATTGTGGGTTTATGATCAAGATTATCTATGAGCAATATTTGAATCTTCTCTGAATTCTTTTATGTATGATTGGTTATCTTTGCAAGTCTCTTGAATTATCCGCTTTGGTTTGGCCAACTAGATTGGTAGTTCTTGCAATGGGAGAAGTGCTTAGCTTTGGGTTCAATCTTGCGGTGTCCTTTCCCAAAGGATGAGGGGCAGCAAGGCACGTATTGTATTGTTGCCATCGAGGATAACAAGATGGTTTTTATCATATTGAATGAATTTATCCCTCTACATCATGTCATCTTGCTTAAGGCGTTACTCTGCTTTCATTAACTTAATACTCTAGATGCATCCGGATAGCGGTCGATGAGTGGAGTAATAGTAGTAGATGTAGGCAGAGTCGGTCTACTTGTCTCGGACATGATGCCTATATACATGATCATACCTAGATATTCTCATAACTATGCTCAATTCTGTCAATTGCTCAACAGTAATTTGTTCACCCACCGTAGAATACTTATGCTCTTGAGAGAAGCCACTAGTGAAATCTATGGCCCCCGGGTCTATTCTCATCATATTAATCTTCCTATGCTTTATAAATGCTTTGCTTTTTTACTTTGCCTTTTATTTTACTTTGCATCTTTATACCAAAAATACCAAAAATATTATCTATCATCTCTATCAGATCTCACTCTCGTAAGTGACCATGAAGGGATTGACAACCCCTATTCGCGTTGGTTGCGAGGAGTTATTTGCTTTGTGTAGGTACGAGGGACTTGCGCGTGGCCTCCTACTGGATTGATACCTTGGTTCTCAAAAACTGAGGGAAATACTTACGCTACTCTGCTGCATTATCCTCTCCTCTTCGGGGAAAACCAACGCAAGCTCAAGACGTAGCAACGACAGTCGAGATTAAGAGGCGCGGTGCGCCACAAAGTGCGCCACCGAGATGCGAGGACTTGTGTGCGGCAGCCATCCTTGGTGGGGAGAAGGGAGATGATCTTCCCAAATATTCCGTCCGGGAGATCGCTGATGCGGTCCGTCGGGGATTCTACTAGTTCCTCAGGTCCAGGGGGCGCTTCTGGCCGCACAGCCGGGTCCAAGATCTACATCTGGCGGCGGCGCTGGTCGGAGCCTCATCTTTGTTAATACCAATCTGAAAGAAGAAAATGGCATAACATGTAGGACATTCAAAATCAATTCCCAAGACCAGGAAGAAAAATGGCACAAACATATATGTAGGTGACTAACCGGTTTTCCGTCGGATTCGCAGTTGTTGCCGGAGTTGCTGTTGACCTCCGACTCCAGCTAGGGTGGCACGACAGCATTGACGAATTCAAGGTCGTGCTACTGCCCACGCGAGACCTCGTCGGCGGCGACGGAAACCTCTCGCGGGCCAGCTTGACGTTACAGCGTGTGCTTCACCAGCCCCGGCGTCGCCACTCCCTCCGATGGTGCGCTTCGGAGGCATCGTCATACACTCCGGAGTCCAGATGTCGGTGACCACTGTGGACCGGGGGTGTGGCCGCCTATTATGGCCGGCTGCTCAGGCGCGCAATTAATACGGACTAGTGGGAGCGAGGCAGGCTGCGGTCAAAAGTTGTCTCGCCTCCCGGTGAGCCTGCGCGGCGGACGTATGCCATTCCTACCATGATTTCACACAGCTACTCGCACGCCTCCCTGTCAATACACACACCTGCATGCACGCCTCTCGGTATGCTCGCTGTCGATCGTCAGATGCGCCCCATCAATCGCTTCTTGAACTGCTTGTGTTGAAGAGATGCAGAAATCCTGCGTTGAACATCTCGCACGCTTCCCGGTGAACCTGCGCACTGGACGAGTGTTGGATTTACTAGAATTTATAAACCAGGCATCTCAATGTTTTTCCGGCAATCAACAGTGCCCTGGTGTATGAAATTCATTCCCATTTCTTGCATGGGACCTAAGCATGCACACAAGGACACAGATTTGATTTTTCAACCAATTTATATGCACCGTCCGCATGTAGTACAAATTTGAATTATGCACATAAATGCATTTAAAACTCACTTAATGCATAAAAATGTCCAAACGAACCCCGAAAAATCAGAAAAATTAACACAACACTCCTGTCGTTCTATGTTGACACAATAAAAAAATTCAAAGCAATCAGAGGCAATGGATATCGTTTCGTCCCCAAAGGTGGGACGTTCCCTACCGAAAACCATGCTTGTTGTGAGAAGCTCCAGTTTGTGAGAAGCATATACCCAAACCTGCCCCAAATGGGACAAAATTTGTACCACGGCATGCAGGTGCCCTTCCATGATAGAATGCCGAGTTTCGTGAATTTCAGACAAGTTTTGGATTTAATAGAATTTAAAAACCAGGCATCTCGATGTTTTGCCGGCAATCAACGGTGCCCTGGTGTTTGAAATTCATTCCCATTTATTCCATGGGACCTAAGCAAGCACCCAAGGACACATATTTGATTTTTCGACCAATTTATATGCACTGGAGCATGCGCATGTAGTTCAAATTTGAATTATGCACATAAATGCATTGAAAACTCACTTAATGCATAAAAATGTCCAAACAAAGCCCAAAAAATCACAAAAATTCACACAACACTCGTGTTGTTCTATGTTGACACGAGAAAAAAACATGAAAGCAATAAGAGGCAATGGATATCATTTCGTCCCCAAAGGTGGGACATTCCCTACCGAAAACCATCATGCTTGTTGTGAGAAGCATATACCCAAACCTGCCCCAAATGGGACAAAATTTGTACCACGGCATGCGGGTGCCCTTCCATGATAGCATGCCAAGTTTCGAGAATTTCAGATGAGTTTTGGATTCAATAGAATTTAAAAACCAGGCATCTCAATGTTTTGCCGGCAATCAACAGTGACCTGGTGTTTGAAATTCATTCCCATTTCTTGCATGGGACATAAGCATGCACCCAAGGACACAAATTTGATTTTTCAACCAATTTATATGCACTGGAGCATGCACATGTAGTTCAATTTTGAATTATGCACATAAATACATTTAAAACTCAGTTAATGCATTAAAAATGTCCAAACGAACCCCAAACAATCAAAAATATTCACACAACACTCATGTTGTTCTATGTTGACACGAGAAAAAAATTTGAAAGCAATAAGAGGCGATGGATATGGTTTCATCCCCAAAGGTGGGACGTTCCCTACCAAAAACCATCATGCTTGTTGTGAGAAGCTCCGGTTTGTGAGAAGCATATACCGAACCCTGCGCCAATTGGGACAAAATTTGTACCACGACAGGTTGATGCCGCTCCATGATAGCATGCCAAGTTTCATGAATTTCAGACGAATTTTGGATTTAATAGAATAAAAACCAGGCATCTCAATGTTTTGTCGGCAATGAACGGTGCCCTGGTGTTTGAAATTCATTCCCATTTCTTGCATGGGACCTAAGCATGCACACAAGGACATATATTTGATTTTTCAACAAATTTATATGCACCGGAGCATGCGCATGTAGTTCAAATTTGAATTATGCATATAAATGCATTGAAAACTCAGTTAATGCATAAAACTGTCCAAACGAACCCCGAAAAATCTCAAAAATTCACACAACACTCCTGTTGTTTGATACGCCTCCGCCGTATCTATAATTTTTGATTGTTCCATGCCAATATTCTACAACTTTTATATACTTTTGGCAACTTTTTATACTATTTTTTGGGAATAACATATTGATCTAGTGCCCAGTGCCAGTTCCTGTTTGTTGCATGTTTTATGTTTCGCAGAAACCCAATATCAAACGGAATCCAAACGGGACAAAAACGGACAAAGAATTATTTTGGAATATTTGCGATCTTTGGGAGGAAGAATCAACGCGAGACGATGCCCTAGGTGGTCACGAGATAGGGGCCCACCACCCCTCCAAGGGGGCGCGCCCCCCACTCTCGTGGGCCACCCATAAGGCGGTTGATGCTCTTCTTTTGCTGCAAGAAAGATAATTTTACGAGAAAAATCTGGGCGAAGGTTTCAGGCCAATCGGAGTTACGGATCTCCATATATACACGAAACGGTGAAACAGAGCCTGGACAGAACGCAGAAACAGAGAGATAGATCCAATCTCGGAGGGGCTCTCGCCCCTCCCAAGCCATTGGAGCCAAGGACCAGAGGGGAAACCCTTCTCCCATCTAGGGAGGAGGTCAAGGAAGAATAATAAGAAGGGGGCCTCTCTCCCATTGCTTCCGTGGCGCCGGAGCGTCATTGGGGCCATCATCATCACCGCGATCTTCACCAACACCGCCGTCATCTTCACCAACATCTCCATCACCTTCCCCCTTCTATATTCAGCGGTCCACTCTCCTGCAACCCGCTGTACCCTCTACTTGAACATGGTGCTTTATGCTTCATATTATTTTCCAATGATGTGTTTCCATCCTATGATGTCTGAGTAGATTTTCGTTGTCCTATCGGTGATTGATAAATTGCTATGATTTGTTTGAGTTGCATGTTTTATTATTGGTGATGTCCTGTTGTGCCCTCAGTGTCGCGCAATCGTGAGGGATTCCCGCTGTAGGGTTTGCAATATGTTTATGATATTGTATTGTTGCCATCGAGGATAACAAGATGGGGTGTTTATCATATTGCATGAATTTATCCCTCTACATCATGTCATCTTGCTTAAGGCGTTACTCAGTTTTCATTAACTTAATACTCTAGATGCATGCTGGATAGCGGTCGACTAGTGGAGTAATAGTAGTAGATGCAGGCAGGAGTCGGTCTACTTGTCTCGGACATGATGCCTATATACATGATCATACCTAGATATTCTCATAACTATGCTCAATCAATTGCTCAACAGTAATTTGTTCACCCACCGTAGAATACTTATGCTCTTGAGAGAAGCCACTAGTGAAATCTATGGCCCCGGGTCTATTCTCATCATATTAATCTTCCTACGCTTTATTATTGCTTTGCTTTTTTACTTTGCCTTTTATTTTACTTTGCATCTTTATACCAAAAATACCAAAAATATTATATATCATCTTTATCAGATCTCACTCTCGTAAGTGACCGTGAAGGGATTAACAACCCCTATTCGCGTTGGTTGCGAGGAGTTATTTGCTTTGTGTAGGTACGAGGGACTTGCGCGTGGACTCCTACTGGATTGATACCTTGGTTCTCAAAAACTGAGGGAAATACTTACGCTACTCTGCTACAATATCCTCTCCTCTTCGGGGAAAACCAACGCAAGCTCAAAACGTAGCAACGACAGTCAAGATTAAGAGGCGCGGTGCGCCACAAAGTGCGCCACCGAGATGCGAGGACTTGTGTGCGGCAGCCATCCTTGGTGGGGAGAAGGGAGATGATCTTCCCAAAGATTTCGTCCGGGAGATCGCTGATGCGGTCCGTCGGAGATTCTACTAGTTCCTCAGGTCCAGGGGGCGCTTCTGGCCGCACAGCCGGGTCCAAGATCTACATCTGGCGGCGGCGCTGGTCGGAGCCTCATCTTTGTTAATACCAATATGAAAGAAGAAAATGGCATAACATGTAGGACATTCGAAATCAATTCCCAAGACCAGGAAGAAAAATGGCACAAACATATATGTAGGTGACTAACCGGTTTTCCGTCGGATTCGCAGTTGTTGCCGGAGTTGCTGTTGACCTCCGACTCCAGCTAGGGTGGCACGACAGCATTGACGAATTCAAGGTCGTGCTACTGCCCACGCGAGACCTCGTCGGCGGCGACGGAAACCTCTGTGGCCAGCTTGACGCGTTGTGCGTGTGCTTCACCAGCCCCGGCGTCGCCACTCCCTCCGATGGTGCGCTTTGGAGGCATCGTCATACACTCCGGAGTCCAAATGTCGGTGACCACTGTGGACCGGGGGTGTGGCCGCCTATTATGGCCGGCGGCTCGGGCGCGCAATTAATACGGACTAGTGGGAGCGAGGCAGGCTGCGGTCAAAAGTTGTCTCGCCTCCCGGTGAGCCTGCGCGGCGGACGTATGCCATTCCTACCATGATTTCACACAGCTACTCGCACGCCTCCCTGTCAATACACACACCTGCATGCACGCCTCTCGGTATGCCTGCGCGGCTGACTGCTCGGATGCGTCCCATCAACTGCTTCACTGAACCGTTTGTGTTGAAGAGATGCACAAATCCTGCGTTGAACATCACGCACGCTTCCCGGTGAACCTGCGCACTAGACGAGTGTTGGATTTACTAGAATTTAAAAAACCAGGCATCTCAATGTTTTTCTGGCAATCAATAGCGCCCTGGTGTATGAAATTCATTCCCATTTCTTGCATGGGACCTAAGCATGCACATAAGGACACAGATTTGATTTTTCAACCAATTTATATGCACCGTCCGCATGTAGTACAAATTTGAATTATGCACATAAATGCATTTAAAACTCACTTAATGCATAAAAATGTCCAAATGAACCCCGAAAAATCAGAAAAATTAACACAACACTCCTGTCGTTCTATGTTGACACAAGAAAAAAAAATTCAAAGCAATAAGAGGCAATGGATATCGTTTCGTCCCCAAAGGTGGGACAGTCCCTACCGAAAACCATGCTTGTTGTGAGAAGCTCCAGTTTGTGAGAAGCATCTACCCAAACCTGCCCCAAATGGGATAAAATTTGTACCACGGCATGCGGGTGCCCTTCCATGATAGCATGCCGAGTTTTGTTAATTTCAGACGAGTTTTGGATTTAATAGAATTTAAAAACCAGGCATCTCGATGTCTCGCCGGCAATCAACGGTGCCCTGGTGTTTGAAATTCATTCCCATTTATTCCATGGGACCTAAGCAAGCACCCAAGGACACATATTTGATTTTTCGACCAATTTATATGCCTTTGGAGCATGCATGTAGTTCAAATTTGAATTATGCACATAAATGCATTGAAAACTCACTTAATGCATAAAAATGTCCAAACAAAGCCCGAAAAATCACAAAAATTCACACAACACTCGTGTTGTTCTATGTTGACACGAGAAAAAAACATGAAAGCAATAAGAGGCAATGGATATCGTTTCGTCCCCAAAGGTGGGACATTCCCTACCGAAAACCATCATGCTTGTTGTGAGAAGCATATACCCAAACATGCCCCAAATGGGATAAAATTTGTACCACGGCATGCGGGTGCCCTTCCATGATAGCATGCCAAGTTTCGAGAATTTCAGACGAGTTTTGGATTTAATAGAATTTAAAAACCAGGCATCTCAATGTTTTGCCGGCAGTTAACAGTGATCTGTTGTTTGAAATTCATTCCCATTTCTTTCATGGGACCTAAGCATGCACCCAAGGACACAGATTTGATTTTTCAACCAATTTATATGCACTAGAGCATGCACATGTAGTTCAATTTTGAATTATGCACATAAATACATTTAAAACTCAGTTAATGCATTAAAAATGTCCAAAGAACCCCAAACAATCACAAATATTCACACAACACTCATGTTGTTCTATGTTGACACGAGAAAAACATTTGAAAGCAATAAGAGGCAACGGATATGGTTTCGTCCCCAAAGGTGGGACGTTCCCTACCAAAAACTATCATGCTTGTTGTGAGAAGCATATACCCAACCCTGCGCCAATTGGGACAAAATTTGTACCACAACAGGTTGATGCCGCTCCATGATAGCATGCCAAGTTTCATGAATTTCAGACAAATTTTGGATTTAATAGAATAAAAACCAGGCATCTCAATGTTTTGTCGGCAATGAACGGTGCCCTGGTGTTTGAAATTCATTCCCATTTCTTGCATGCGACCTAAGCATGCACACAAGGACACATATTTGATTTTTCAACAAATTTGTATGCACTGGAGCATGCGCATGTAGTTCAAATTTGAATTATGCATATAAATGCATTGAAAACTCAGTTAATGCATAAAACTGTCCAAACGAACCCCGAAAAATCTCAAAAATTCACACAACACTCCTGTTGTTTGATACGTCTCCATCGTATCTATAATTTTTGATTGTTCCATGCCAATATTCTACAACTTTTATTTACTTTTGGCAACTTTTTATGCTATTTTTTGGGACTAACATATTGATCTAGTGCCCAAAGTGCCGCCTCGCTTTGTTGCATGTTTTATGTTTCGCAGAAACCCAATATCAAACGGAATCCAAACGGGATAAAAACGGACGAAGAATTATTTTGGAATATTTGTGATTTTTAGGAGGAAGAATCAACGCGAGACGATGCCCTAGGTGGTCACGAGATAGGGGCCCACCACCCCTCCAGGGGGCGCAGCCCCCACTCCCGTGGGCCACCCGTAAGGCGGTTGATGCTCTTCTTTTGATGCAAGAAAGCTAATTTTACGAGAAAAATCTGGGCGAAGGTTTCAGGCCAATCAGAGTTACGGATCTCCATATATACACGAAACGGTGAAACAGAGCCTCGGATGTAACGCAAAACAGAGATAGATCCAATCTCGGAGGGGCTCTCGCCCCTCCCAAGCCATGGGAGCCAAGGACCAGAGGGGAAACCCTTCTCCCATCTAGGGAGGAGGTCAAGGAAGAAGAAGAAGAAGGGGGCCTCTCTCCCCCTTGCTTCTGGTGGCGCCGGAGCGCTGTCGGGGGCCATCATCATCACCGCGATCTTCACCAATAGCGCCGTCATCTTCACCAACATCTCCATCACCTTCCCCTTTCTATATTCAGCGGTCCACTCTCCTGCAACCCGCTGTACCCTCTACTTGAACATGGTGCTTTATGCTTCATATTATTTTCCAATGATGTGTTTCCATCCTATGATGTCTGAGTAGATTTTCGTTGTCCTATCGGTGATTGATAAATTGCTATGATTTGTTTGAGTTGCATGTTTTATTATTGGTGATGTCCTATTGTGCCCTTAGTGTCGCGCAAGCGTGAGGGATTCCCGCTGTAGGGTTTGCAATATGTTTATGATTTGCTTATGGTGGGTTGCGTGAGTGACTGAAACACAAACCCGAGTAAGTAGGTTGTTTGCATATGGGATAAAAGGGGACTTGATGCTTTAATGCTATTGTTGGGTTTTACCTTAATGAATCTTTAGTAGTTGCGGATGCTTGCTAGAGTTCCAATCATAAGTGCATAGAATTCCAAGTAAGGGATGATATGTTAGCTTATGCCTCTCCCTCAAATAGAATTGCAATAGTGATTACCGGTCTAGTAACATAGTCAATTGCTTAGGGGCAATTTCACAACTCCTACCACCACTTTTCCACACTCGCTATATTTACTTTATTGTTTCTTTATCTAAACAGCCCCTAGTTTATATTTTCGCGTTCTTTACTTTCTTGCAAACCTATTCCATCACACCTACAAAGTACTTCTTGTTTCATACTTGTTCTAGGTAAAGCGAACGTCAAGCTTGCGTACAGTTGTATCGGTGGTCGATATAACTTGAGGGAATATTTGTTCTACCTTTAGCTCCTCGTTGGGTTCGACACTCTTACTTATCAAAAATTGTTGCGATCCCCTATACTGTGGGTTACCATTGTTCTATGTTGACACGAGAATAAAATTTGAAAGCAATAAGAGGCAATGGATATCGTTTCGTCCCCAAAGGTGGGACGTTCCCCACCAAAAACCATCATGCTTGTTGTGAGAAGCTCCGGTTCTCCGCCTCTTTATGTTTCCAATATGATAGAATTGCAAGAAACTGTTTATACTATGCATTGGCCTTTACTATGTGTGCATGAATTGTGCTTTTATGACATGCCGATGCATAGGAAGAGAGTTAGAATTCGTTGTTACTTGATATATGTTACTTTGTGCTCACTACTAAATTACAAATAATTGTTAATTAAAATTGTCTTTGATATACCTTGGGACCCGGGTGGATTCATTACTTGAGCACTCAATGCCTAGCTTAATGGCTTTAAAGAAAGCGCTGCCAGGGAGACAACCCGGAAGTTTTAGAGAGTCATTTATTTCTGTTGAGTGCTTTCATATAGTTTAAAAACAACAAAAATAAAGAGGGGAACCCAAAACTTTTTCAAAAAGAAAAGTGAAAGTGAGAGAGACGAGTATTGTGAAAGTGGGAGACGTCCTTGAACTTTGTCCATGCCCATGGGAACTTTGCGAATCTTGATTACAGAAACTTTTCAACAAAAATAATTATCCCCTTGTACAATTCCATTGTATTATAAAAACAATGTGCCAAGGTTTGCCTTTAGGATGTTTACAATGCTTGTTGGTTTGTACGGTGCAGGACAACAACTTTGGCTGTAGTACGTGAGTTTTAATTTTTTACTGGAATGTCAAATGGTTCTGATTCTTTTTGCACTGTCTTGCTGTAAATATTTTTTATTTTTCCTAATTTTTGTAGAAGTTTTGGGGTACCGGAAGTATGGTGGATGTTCAGATTGCTACAGACTGTTCTGTTTTTGACAGATTCTGTTTTTGATGCATAGTTTGCTTGTTTTGATGAATCTATCAATTTATATCAGTGGATTAAGCCATGGAAAAGCTATATTACAGTAGACACAATGCAAAAACAAAATATGAATTGGTTTGCAACAGTACTTAGAGTGGTGATTTGCTTTATTATACTAACAGATCTTACCGAGTTTTCTGTTGAAGTTTTGTGTGGATGTAGTGTCTAATCGAGGATGTCTCGATATGAGGAAAAGGAAGAGAGGCAAGAGCTCAAGCTTGGGGATGCCCGAGGCACCTCAAGTAATTATTCAAGGAGACTCAAGCGTCTAAGCTTGGGGATTCCCCGAAGGCATCCCTCTTTCTTCAACAAGTATCGGTATGTTTTCGAATTCGCTTGCTCATGCATTATGTGCAAGTATTGGAGCGTCTTTTGCATTTAGTTTTCATTTTTATTTTATGCACCATGCTGGTATGAGATAGTCCTTGGTTGATTTATAGAATGGTCATTGCACTTCACTTAAATCTTTTGAGTATGGCTTTATAGAATGCTTCATGTGCTTCACTTATATCATTTGAAGTTTGGATTGCCTGTTTCCCTTTACATAGACAACCGCCATTTGTAGAATGCTCTTTGCTTCACTTATATTTGTTAGAGCGCGGGCATATCTTTTGTAGAAAGAATTAAACTCTCTTGCTTCACTTATATCTATTTAGAGAGATGACAGGAATTGGTCATTCACATGGTTAGTCATAAAATCCTAAATAAACTTGTAGATCGCTGAATATGATATGTTTAATTCCTTGCAATAGTTTTGAGATATAAAGGTGGTGATATTAGAGTCGTGCTAGTTGAGTAATTGTGAAATTGAGAAATACTTGTGTTGAGGTTTGCAAGTCCCATAGCATGCATGTATGGTGAACCGTTATGTAACGAAGTCGGAGCGTGAGGTGTTTATTGATTGCCTTCCTTATGACTGGAAGTCGGGGACGAGCGATGGTCTTTTCATACCAATCTATCCCCCTAGGAGCATGCACGAAGTACTTTGTTTTGATGACTAATAGATTTTTTCAATAAGTATGTGAGTTCTTTATGACTTATGTTGAGTCCATGGATTATACGCACTTTTACCTTCCATCATTGTTAGCCTCATCGGTACCGTGCATTGCCCTTTCTCACCTTGAGAGTTGGTGCAAACTTCGCCGGTGCATCCAAACCCCGTGATACGATACGCTCTATCACACATAAGCCTCATTATATCTTCCTCAAAACAGCCACCATACCTACCTATCATGGCATTTCCATAGCCATTCCGAGATATATTGCCATGCAACTTTCATCATCATCATATTCATGACTTGATCATTCATTGTCATATTGCTTTGCATGATCGTAAGATAGCTAGCATGATGTTTTCATGGCTTGTCCATTTTTTTGATGTCATTGCTACGCTAGATCATTGCACATCCCGGAACACTGCCGGAGGCATTCATATAGAGTCATATCTTTGTTCTAGTATCGAGTTGTAATATCGAGTTGTAAGTAAATAAAAGTGTGATGATCATCATTATTAGAGCATTGCCCCATCCAAAAAAAGGCCAAAGAAGCCTAAATAAAAAAATGGGGCCAAAGAAGCCCGCAAAAAAAGAAGAAAAAAAGAAAATAAATAAAAAGGGGCAATGTTACTATCTCTTTTTCCACACTTGTGATTCAAAGTAGCACCATGTTCTTCATGTAGTGAGTCTCATATCTTGTGCTTCAAAGTAGCACCATGTTCTTCATATAGATTGTCTCCTATGTTGTCACTTTCATATACTAGTGGGAATTTTCATTATTGAACTTGGCTTGTGTATTCCAACGATGGGCTTCCTCAAATGCCCTAGGTCTTCATGAGCAAGCAAGTTGGATGCACACCCACTTAGTTTCTTTTGTTGAGCTTTCATACACTAATAGGTCTTAGTGCATCCGTTGCATGGCAATCCCTACTCCTCGCATTGGAATCAATTGATGGGCATTTCCATAGCCCGTTGATTAGCCGCGTCGATGTGAGACTTTTACTTTTTTTGTCTTCTCCACATAACCTCCATCATTATATTCTATTCCACCTATAGTGCTATATCCATGGCTCACGCTCGTGTATTGCGTGAAAGTTGAAAAGGTTTGAGAAACGTCAAAAGTATGAAACAATTGCTTGGCTTGTCATCGGGGTTGTGCATGATGTGAATATTTTGTGTGGTGAAGATGGAGCATAGCCAGACTATATGATTTTGTAGGGATGAGCTTTCTTTGGCTATGTTATTTCAAGAAGACATAATTGCTTGGTTGGTATGCTTGAAGTATTATTATTTTTATGTCAAACGATAGACTATTGCTTTGAATCACTCATGTCTTAATATTCATGCCATGATTAGACATATGATCAAGATTATGCTAGGTAGCATTCCACATCAAAAAATTATCTTTTTTATCATTTACCTACTCGAGGACGAGCAGGAATTAAGCTTGGGGATGCTGATACGTCTCCGTTGTATCTATAATTTCTTATTGTTCCATGCCAATATTCTACAACTTTTATATACTTTGGCAACTTTTTATACTATTTTTTTGGACTAACATATTGATCCAGTGCCCAGTGCCAGTTCCTGTCTGTTGCATGTTTTATGTTCGCAGAAACCCAATATCAAATGGAATCCAAACGGGATAAAAACGGACGGAGAATTATTTTGGAATATTTGTGATTTTTGGGAGGAAGAATCAACGCGAGACGATGCCCGAGGTGGCCACGAGATATGGGCCCACCACCCCACCTGGGGGGCGCGGCCCCCACTCTCGTGGGCCACCCTTAAGGCGGTTGATTCTCTTCTTTTGCCGCAAGAACGCTAATTTTACGAGAAAAATCTGGGCGAAGGTTTCGGGCCAATCGGAGTTACGGATCTCCATATATACACGAAACGGTGAAACAGAGCCTGGACAGAACGCGTAAAACAGAGAGATAGATCCAATCTCGGAGGGGCTCTCGCCTCCCAAGCCATGGGAGCCAAGGACCAGAGGGGAAACCCTTCTCCCATCTAGGGAGGAGGTCAAGGAAGAAGAAGAAGAAGGGGGCCTCTCTCCCCCTTGCTTCCGGTGGCGCCGGAGTGCTGCCGGGGGCCATCATCATCACCGCGATCTTCACCAACACCGCTGTCATCTTCACCAACATCTCCATCACCTTCTGTTGGTGTCAAAACCGGTGGATCTCGGGTAGGGGGTCCCGAACTGTGCGTCTATGCGGATGTTTACAGGAGACAAGGGACACGATGTTTTTACCTAGGTTCGGGCCCTCTCGATGGAGGTAAAACCCTACTCCTGCTTGATTAATATTGATGATATGGGTAGTACAAGAGTAGATCTACCACGAGATCAGAGAGGCTAAACCCTAGAAGCTAGACTATGGTATGATTGTTGTTCGTCCTACGGACTAAACCCCCCCGGTTTATATAGACACCGGGGAGGGTTAGGGTTACACAGAGTCGGTTACAATGGAAGGAGATCTACATATCCGTATCGCCAAGGTTGCCTTCCACGCCAAGGAAAGTCCCATCCGGACACGGGACGAAGTCTTCAATCTTGTATCTTCATAGTCCATGAGTCCGGCCAAAGGTCATAGTCCGGCCATCCGGACACCCCCTAATCCAAGACTCCCTCAGTAGCCCCTGAACCAGGATTCAATGACGACGAGTCCGGCGCGCAGTTTGTCTTCGGCATTGCAAGGTGGGTTCCTCCTCCGAATACTTCATAGAAGATTTTGAACACAAGGATAGTGTCCGGCTCTGCAAAATAATGTCCACATACCACCGTAGAGAGAACAATATTCACACAAATCTAATCTGCTGACGTATTCCGCAGCGTGTTATCACACCATGACCAAGCCTTTATCCGAATCGTTTTTACTGTCCCACCTCAGTGCGTTTAGCGAGGCGGTTTCCTTGGCACGTCTTGTCAAAGCAGAGATCGTGTCCCCTTATTTCGGGATTCTCATCAATACAGACATGGGTAACCCAACCGTGCCATTAATTTGTGGCGCTTGGGAGATAAGCGAGTTTTACCAGGCTGGTGGGGGCGCATAGTTTCGTCCGCCCATATAAGGGGATAAGGATCCACCTTTTCCATCTATGCCTTCTTCCTCCTTTGCTTATCCATTTTCGTGCACTTGAGCTCCAGCGCCCAAGTCCACACATCCCACCTCAACCTTCTCCAGCCATGTCCGGAGCGGGAGGCAAGTGGATGGTTTCCTCCGTCACGGAGGGACACATCAAGAAGTTGAGGGAGGCCGGATACTTGTCTAACGACATCGCGCACCGGCTCCCAGACAAGGGGCAGCTCCTCCCCACCCTCAGGCCCCATGAGAGGGTGGTGTTCCTCACCCACTTCCTCCGCGGACTAGGTTTTCCACTTCACCAATTTGTCCGGGGGCTCAAGTTCTACTACGGCCTAGATTTCCACGATCTGGCCCCGAACTTCGTCCTCAACATCTCGGCGTTTATCGTCGTGTGCGAGGCTTTCCTCCGCATCGAGCCCCACTTCGGCTTATGGCTGAAGACCTTCAATGTCAAGCCGAAGGTTGTGGGCGGCCAACAAGCGGAGTGCGGAGGCGCCATGGTGCGTAAGATGCCCAACGTAACATGGCTTGAGGGCTCCTTCGTGGAGACCATAAAGGTGTGGCAATCGGGGTGGTTCTACATCACCAAGCCGCGTGACCTTAAATGGGCAGCGGCCCCCGAATTCCGATCTAGCTTCCCTACAAGGCTCACCTCCTGGAAAGAGACGGGCCTGTCGTGGGGTAATTCGGAAGAGCGGACCGGACTCCAATCCTGCGTCCAAGACCTGGTGAACAAAGAGGTTAAACTCGTTAACGTAGTCCAGGTCATGCTCATCCGCCGGATCCTCCCGTGTCAATGACGGGCCTTTAACTTATGGGAGTTCAACCCGGCCCAGCACCAAACTCTGACCAGGCTCTTTGACACAACGCACGAAGATGCCTGGAAGGTGCTATTCAAGGGCGCCGAGGTTCCCCCTCCCATCACCGAGGATCGCGGATTCCGCGCGAAACGACAAGCCAGCGTAGTAAGCTTATTTTACCCTTTACGGGATACTTGTTTTTCATAGTTTAACTCTATGCGGGATCTAAGCTCCCGTTCCTTTGACAGGAATGGCAGAAGAAGACCGGACAGATCGACTGTCCGGCTCCTTTGCCCGAAGATCCAGCAGACGCCCACTTGACGGGGCTGCTGGCCCCGACGCCTTACGTGGTGCCGGAGAAGAAGGCCAAGAAGCAGGCCACGGGCACTCGAAAGAGTTCCCGGCGCCAGGTGGTGTCGGACTCATCGTCCGATGACTCCGAGGCGGACTCCTCCCGTGAAGACGAGGAGGAGGAAGAGAGGTCTCTCCCGGGGGAGAGAAGAAAGGAAGGCCGCCTCATCGGGGGCCGGAGGGTCCAAGAAGGGAAGGACCCTTCCTCCGGACTACTCCACCAACGCCGACGACAGCGAAGAGGAGTGGCCATCCAGGGCCAAGCCCCTAGCAAAATCGTAAGTTTTCGGATACCAGAATAACTCATGGCGTTCCTTTGTTGCACAGTACCTTCTGACGTCGGATATTATCATGCCGTCCGCCCAAGGTCGGGCTCGACGCTTCGTCGAGCGGTTTCCTGGGTTCGTTGGATGTGAACAGCACTTCACTTCCGACCGCTTCCTCACCTCGTGCCGTGGATGACGCCGAGGTGGCGTCCCAAAAGGGGCCAAGCCAGGAGGAGATGATCCTGGAGGCACCGCAAGGCGACCTCCCAGACTCCAGGCGAAAAGGGGATAAAACCCCTAAGGGCTCTCAGTCCGCCCTAGGTCGACACCGCACCGGAACCTTCAACGGTTCCGGCATCCGGCAGGCGGCCCCCTACTAAGAAGGGCAAGCCTATGACGCCGGTGACCTCCATCCAACCGGAGGCACCGGATAATCTGCTGGAGGTGCTTGACGGCGCCTCCATCGACGAGGAGCACCGCACTATTATGAGTGCGGTGATCCAGAAGGTTCAGTCCGCCAAGAGCGGGCTGACCGAAGCCTGTGCCAGCCTCCTAACAGGCTTTGAGGTACGTAGTTAAGATATGTAAAAATATTGCCGCATAGACAGTAGCCCCTGATGCTCAGTTTGGTGTTCAGAAAGAAAAGCCGGACTGAGGATCAAAAAGATATACTCAGGAGTCTAACATAAGTGTGTCAATATGGGAATGCAGGCTGTGCTGCTGACCTCCGCCAAGACCGATCGCGAAGGTCAATGTATTGAATGAGAGCCTCGAGCGGTCCGAGGACGAGCTCGGCCTTGCCAAGAAGCAGCTCGAGGACAAGGAAGGTAAGTAATACCTTATGTAAGTATATAAAAAAAAGATGTGGTTGCAAAAAAAATGACGGGATCAACGTGGGTATGTAGGGGCCACGAACGAGGTGGCGACCCTGAAGGAAGCGCTATCCACGGCCGAAAACAATGCGGCCGTGGAGCGCACCGAGCGAGAGAAGCAGGAGGCGCGGGTGGCGGCGGTGCAGCAAGAGCTCCAGGCTCTCGTGGAAAAACACGAGAGTTTGGAGTGTGACTCGAAGACTCGAGAGTCCGAGCTCGTCTTGGCGCTTGAGAGCGCCAAATCTGCCAAGGCCGAAGCCCAAAAAGCCCTCCAGGAAATTGAGGCGATGAGGAAGATAGCGGTGGGTAAGGCATTCTTTATGCAAAGCAAGCACGCGAAAGTGAATTACTTGTTACTTACCCGAGTCCAGAGCTCTCCAGGAGCATTCCCAGATCTTGCCCGCAGTGTGTCCGACGCAGCCGTATTCTACCGAGCCAAGGAGGGAAGCTCGACGGAGAAGGTGTTCTGGTCTCAGTATGCTGAGGCCGGACACCCAAGAGTTTTTGAGCGACCAAAGCAGCTGGTCGAGCTCCATAAGGTGGCCGAACAGGCCATGAAGGGTCTCGCAGTCCGGCTGTGGCCTGGGGAAGCCATGCCTGGAAGCTACTACGGGCTGGTAAGGCGGCTGGTGGATGCCTGTCCAAGGCTTGAAGTCATCAAGCACTCCGTATGCGTCGAAGGTGCCGTAGGGCCCTTGCCCGTGCTAAAGTGCACTTGGGCAAGATGGACGCGGAGAAGCTTGTGACGGACGGACCGCCGCCGGGCAAGGAGCATCGCAAGCCCGAGATGTATTATGAGGGCGTCCTGAAGGGTGCCCACCGTATAGCGGATGAGTGCTCCAAAGATGTAATTTTGAGTAAACTCGCATTTGTAATCCTCAGACGCTCAAAACTTGTTTCATATGCGCTTAAGAAACGCTTTTGAATTTAAAATATTACCTTCAGGCGGCCGCTTATCAAAATTGAGAGATGGCGAGTTGTCGGCTTCGGCCCCATGTCATGAAGTCTTTGGGGTGTTCGGGATAAACTTGAGCGCTTTTTTCCCATTATTGGGTCCTTTGAGGGAGGCGCTCAACACAACGAACAAGGCAATCAGACTATAATGCTTGAACACTCTCACTTAGCCATAGAATTCTATAATTTTAAATTCGTGAAGCCCCTAGTATTCGGAAGACCGAGTTCGGGCGCTTATCCACGCCTAGGCCGGACAAAGCCGACTCCTCGCTCTAAGCGGCATAAGTCTTTAGGGACTCGAAAACCTCTCGAACATCGACCAGCTCTCGCCCTATCATGACGGCCAGTTTTAGCTTTCTCCTTTGAGGTGCTCGGCCCGGCTTAACCGGGCACAATCGTGATGGTTCTCCCAAAGGCTACCTTAGCCGATATAGCGGAACGTAAGGTACCAAAACATGGGAGCCAGCAAACCCAACTATTGACCCAAGACATGATTCGGAGCCGATGCATATAATGCTATAAGTTCGGGGTGCCGCACTCATGAGAGTGTTTGGACTTCTCACACCATATTCTGGGGTGCGTAAGCCCCTGGTGTATTGGCCGTACCAAAGTGTACGGTTGCATAATGTCATAACTGAACATATTTATATATATTATATATATATATATATATATATAAAGAAGGTAATGCAATAATAGACAAAAGCTATGCATTGTTTATTCGAAAAGTCTGCTGTAAAAGCAGAACGATACAAATAGTGCGATAAGCAAGAGATGGGACTATTTAACATGTCCCCCATCCAGGGGCGAGCTGCGGGATTATATGTGAAACAAGTATACTGCTCGTTATAGAGACCACCTGGCACTCGACGTAGCTTTCTGGCTCCCTGGCTGTTGCATCGTGTGGTAGGCGATTATGTCACGGACAGGCCTTCCGGAAAGTGGAGTCCCGAAAGTAAGAAAGAAAAGAATGACAAAATCGGAGCCCCTTGTGCGGTTGAACCGTATTTTGGGCGTGCAGAGTTGTGCCCCTCCCCTATGCCCATGGTATTTCCAGAGCGTAGTTATGTACGCGATCGGTTTCGCAATTGGCGAGGGCTGAGGGTTAGGGCCGCTTTGCTCTGGCGTGCTCGGAACGTGCTGTGTGGTCTTGTTGTAGGTTACTCCGGCGCACTTGAAGGTGTCCGGACGCTTAATGGCTTGATCGAGAATTGCCTTGACAGTTGCTTTGTACTTCCGCTTGAGGGCCGCCAGATGCTCCTCCGTCCGGAGAGAGCGTTCGGTGTTTCCATTGACCGTAATGACTCCTCGAGGGCCTCGCATCTTGAGCTTTAGGTATGAAAAGCGGCACCGCATTGAACTTTGCAAATGCGGTTCGTCCGAAAGCAAAGGCGTGATAGCCACCGCGAGTAATGTGACTATGTCAAGATTAACTCCTCGCTCGGAAATTATCCGGGGATCCGAAGACCACCTCAAGTGTGGCGAGCTTTGTGCGATTGGCCTCTACACTGGTATGACGCCTTTAAAGGTCGTCTTTGTGGGTTTGATCCTTGAGGGATCTATGCCCATTTTTCGCACCGTATCCCGATAAAGGTGTTCAGGCTGCCTCCGGCCCATAAGGACTCTAGTGAGGTGAAATCCGTCAATGATGGGGTCTAAGACCAATGCGGCGAATCCGCCATGGCGGATACTAGTGGGGTGGTCCCTCCGATCGAAAGTGATCGGGCAGGAGGACCATGGGTTGAATTTTGGGGCGACTGGCTCCAACGCATATACGTCCCTGAGTGCACGCTTCCGCTCCCTTTTGGGTATGTGGGTTGCGTATATCATGTTCACCGTCCGCACTTGCGGGGGGAAACCCTTCTGTCCCCTATTGTTCGGCGGCCGGGGCTCCTCCTCATCATCGCTATGCAACCCCTTGTCATTGTTTTCGGTGTTTAACTTGCTCGCTGCTTGAACACCCAACAATCCTCGCTGGTGTGGTTGGCTGGTTTTTCGGGGTGCCGTGTATCCGCACGAGCGATCGGTATTCGGTCCAAATTGACGGGCCCGAGTATTTCTTTTGAAAGGCTTTTTCCGCCGACCGGGTTTAGAGCCTCTGAATCCGCATTAATCGCCAGATCCTCGGCATTGTCGCCGCACGCGGCGCTTTTGCTTGTTGCAACGCGACCTGCCCATGCTGTCCTTGGTATCCGAATTACAAGGGATCTTGGTCATGTTGTTACTACGAGCTAGCCAGCTGTCTTCTCCCGCGCAAAAGCGGGTCATGAGTGTCGTGAGGGCTGCCATGGATTTCGGCTTTTCCCGCCCTAGGTGCCGGGCAAGCCACTCGTCATGGATGTTATGCTTGAAGGCGGCAAGGGCCTCTGCGTCCGGACAGTCGACTATTTGACATTTCTTCGTTAGGAACCGTGTCCAGAATTGCTCGCCGATTCCTCCGCTGCCGGATTATGTGGCTTAGGTCATCGGGCGTCGTGGTCGCACATAGGTGCCCTGGAAGTTGTCGAGGAATGCGGCTTCCAGGTCCTCCCAACAACCAATTGATTCTACTGGCAAGCTGTTAAGCCAATGCCGAGCTGGTCCTTTAAGCTTGAGTGGGACGTATTTGATGGCTTGTAGATCATCACCGCGGGCCATGTGGATATGAAGGAGATAGTCCTCGATCCATACCGCAGGGTCTGTTGTGCCTATGATTCGATGTTTACGGGTTTGAAACCCTCGGGGATTTGATGATCCATTACTTCATCGATGAAGCATAGTGGGTGTCTTGGCGCCTGCATCTTTGGGCTATATCACGACGTAGCTCAAATGAGCTTTGTCTCATTGTTCGCCCGGCCGGGTTTACCATATCCGGCATGACGGTTATCGTCACGTGTCGTGGGGAGCCCATGCGATCCATAGATCGATCTTGTTTGCCTTGTCCTGTCCTCCAATATATCTCGCAGGTCTGGCGCATTCCCCCGTGCCTTGGTATTCTTTGAGCGGCGCCGGGGTGCGGCTTGAGTGGAGGGCCAAGAGGCCTCTCTATCGCGGCCACGAGGTGGCCGGTCGGCCGTATCATGCGCTGGTGATGTAGGTCTAGGTGCTTCCTCCTCTAATCGAGGTAGCAACATGCGTTTTGGGTAGCTCTTGGAGAGGCGTTCGAGTTCGTACTCTTCGGTCGCAAGGACATCAGTCCATTTATCGGCTAGCAAGTCTTGGTCAGCTCTAAGCTATTGCTGTTTTTTCTTGAGGCTGCTCGCCGTGGGCTATGAGCCCGCGTTTGAAACGCTCTTGTTCGACGGGATCCTCGTGCACGACAAATTAAATGCCGTCGCCGAGGCTTGCCTCGTCTTCGGAGGGAGGCATGTAATTATCGCCCTCTACCTCTCTCGCCGCTCTCTCATGAGGGCTGGCTTCTCCATCCTCCCGTGCGTAATCCTGCCGAGGGGGGTTGTCTTCGGCACTGTCCGGGGTGTTATTGTCTCCGGTGCCGGAATCGCCATTTTTGCTGTGGCGAGATTTAGAGCGGCGCCGCTGACGTTGGCGCTTAGGCTGTTTCTTGGAGGGGTCATCCTCCGTTGTTCCATCGCCGTTCCCTTCTTTTGGGGTGTCCACCATGTATATGTCGTATGACGAGGTGGCCTTCCAATGCCCTGTAGGCGCTGGTTCTTGTTCGTCTCTCGCATCGCCGTCCATACCGCCGATGTCTTCGGAGTCAAGTCGAGCATGTCGGTTAAATCATTGACAAGTGGCTACGAAGCGCGTGGTGGGTGGGCTTTGAATTTCTTCGTCGTCCACATCCCAACCTTGCCGACCATAATCCGCCAGGCTCTCCGATAAAGAGAGAGACTTTAGTGAATTCGTAATGTCGCCAAAGGGCGAGTGTTGAAAGATGTCCGCGCGGTGAACCCCATGATCGGCGCCCAATCGGATTCGCTGGCAAGGGGCGGAAGGTTCGGAGTCCGGGAGAAGTCCGCACCTCGGAGTCACGAAGCCGCAAAGCGACATGTATGGTGTTCAGCTCGATCGCCAGAGGTTGCAGCCCCGAGGCGGTGTCCAGCCACCCGTCCTCGATAAGCGCAATCGGCTCCGAGCTAAGGGTCGGAGCGGACATCGTGCGGCCTCGAGACACCGCTCGGGCGGCAGAGCTAGATCATGCCCATCGTATAAAGGCGGCGCGCTTGGCTGTGGCTCTAACCCGTCGAAGATCAAGTCTCCGCGACGCCGGCCGTAGTTCAAACTTCCAAATCTGACACGATGGCCAGGGGCGTAGCTTAATCTGCTCCAGATGGCTGCTTAATTGGCTCAAGACCGCAAAGCCGCCAAATACCCGGGGAGAAAGGTCTCACCCCGGACCGCGTCGTTGTTGATGATCGAAGGAGCCATCGGGCCTAAAGGTGACAACACAGAGGAACTCTCAATGAAAGCACCAATGTCGGTGTCAAACCCGGCGGATCTCGGGTAGGGGGTTCCGAACTGAAGGCCTAGGCAGATGGTAATGAAGACAAGGGACACGATGTTTTTACCTGTGTTCGGCCCTCTCGATGGAGGTAAAACCCTACTCCTGCTTGATTAATATTGATGATATGGGTAGTACAAGAGTAGATCTACCACGAGATCGAGAGGCTAAACCCTAGAAGCTAGCCTATGGTATGATTGTTGTTCGTCCTATGGACTAAAACCCCCAGCTTTATATAGACACCAAGAGGGTTAGGGTTACACAGAGTCGGTTACAATGGAAGGAGATCTACATATCTCAGACGCCAAGCTTGCCTTCCACGCCAAGGAAAGTCCCATCCGGACACGGGACGAAGTCTTCAATCTTGTATCTTCATAGTCCAGGAGTCCGGCCAAAGGTCATAGTCCGGCCATCCGGACACCCCCTAATCCAGGACTCCCTCACCTTCCCCCTTCTATATTCAGCGGTCCACTCTCCCGCAACCCGCTGTACCCTCTACTTGAACATGGTGCTTTATGCTTCATATTATTTTCCAATGATGTGTTGCCATCCTATGATGTCTCGAGTAGATTTTCGTTGTCCTATCGGTGATTGATGAATTGCTATGATTGGTTTGAGTTGCATGTTTTATTATTGGTGCTGTCCTATTGTGCCCTCCGTGTCGCTAAGCGTGAGGGATTCCTACTGTAGGGTTTGCAATATGTTTATGATTTGCTTATGGTGGGTTGCGTGAGTGGTGAAACACAAACCCGATTAAGTAGGTTGTTTGCGTATGGGATAAAAGGGGACTTGATGCTTTAATGCTATGGTTGGGTTTTACCTTAATGAATCTTTAGTAGTTGCGGATGCTTGCTAGAGTTCCAATCATAAGTGCATAGAATTCCAAGTATGGGATGATATGTTAGCTTATGCCTCTAGTGATTACCGGTCTAGTAACATAGTCAATTGCTTAGGGGCAATTTCACAATTCCTACCACCACTTTTCCACATTCACTATATTTACTTTATTGTTTCTTTATCTAAACAGCCCCTAGTTTATATTTTCGCATTCTTTACTTTCTTGCAAACCTATCCTATCACACCTACATAGTACGTCTAGTTTCATACTTGTTCTAGGTAAAGCGAACGTCAAGATTGCGTACAGTTGTATCGGTGGTCGATAGAACTTGAGGGAATATTTGTTCTACCTTTAGCTCCTCGTTGGGTTCGATACTCTTATTTATCGAAAACTGTTGCGATCCCCTATACTTGTGGGTTATCATTGTTCTATGTTGACACGAGAATAAAATTTGATAGCAATAAGAGGCAATGGATATCGTTTCGTCCCCAAAGGTGGGACGTTCCCCACCAAAAACCATCATGCTTGTTGTGAGAAGCTCCGGTTTGTGAGAAGCATACACACAAACCTGCCCCAAATGGGACAAAATTTGTACCACGGCATGTTGATTCCGCTCCATGATAACATGCCAAGTTTCATGAATTTCAGACGAGTTTTAGATTTAATAGATTTTAAAAACCAGGCATCTCAATGTTTTGCCGGCAATCAACGGTGCCCTGGTGTTTGAAATTCATTCCCTTTTCTTGCATGGGACCTAAGCATGCACCCAAGGACACATATTTGATTATTCAACCCATTTATATGCAATGGAGCATGCACATGTAGTTCAAATTTAAATTATGCACATAAATGCATTGAAAACTCACTTAATGCAAAAAAATGTCCAAACGAACACCAAAAAATCACAAAAATTCAAACAACACTCTTGTTGTTCTATGTTGACACGATAAAAAAAATTTGAAAGCAATAAGAGGCAATGGATATCGTTTCGTCCCCAAAGTTGGGACGTTCCCTACCGAAAACCATCATGCTTGTTGTGAGAAGCTCCGGTTTGTGAGAAGAATATACTCAAACCTGCCCCAAATGGGACAAAATTTGTACCACGGCATGAGGGTGCCCTTCCATGATAGCATGCCAAGTTTCGTGAATTTCAGACGAGTTTTGGATTTAATAGAATTGAAAGACCAGGCATCTCAATGTTTTGCCAGCAATCAACGGTGACCAGGTGTTTGAAATTCATTCCCATTTCTTCCATGGGACCTAAGCATGCACCCAAGGACACAGATTTGATTTTTCATCCAATTTATATGCACTGGAGCTTGCGTATGTAGTTGAAATTTGAATTATGCACATAAATGCATTAAAAACTAAGTTAATGCATAAAAAATGTCCAAACGAACCCCAAAAAATCACAAAAATTCACTCAACACTCATGTTGTTCTATGTTGAGACGGGAAAAATATTTGAAAGCACTAAGAGGCAATGGATATCGTTTCGTCCCCAAAGGTGGGACGTTCCCTACCAAAAACCATCATGCTTGTTGTGAGAAGATCCGGTTGGTGAGAAGATATACCCAACCCTGCACCAAATGGGACAAAATTTGTACCACGACATGTTAATGCCGCTACATGATAGCATGCCAAGTTTCATGAATTTCAGACGAGTTTTGGATTTAATAGAATAAAAACCAGGCATCTCAATGTTTTGTCGGCAATCAACGATGCCCTGGTGTTTGAAATTCATTCCCATTTCTTGTATGGGACCTAAGCATGCACCCAAGGACACAGATTTGATTTTTCAACCAATTTATATTCACTTGAGCATGCGCATGTAGTTCAAATTTGAATTATGCACATAAATGCATTGAAAATTTAGTTAAAGCATAAAAATGTCCAAACTAACAACAAAAATCACAAAAATCCACACAACACTCATGTTGTTCTATGTTGACACGAGAAAAAAATTTGAAAGCAATAAGAGGAAATGGATATGGTTTCGTCCCCAAAGGTGGGACGTTCCCTACCGAAAACCAACCTGCTTGTTGTGAGAAGCTCCGGTTTGTGAGAAGCATATACCCAAACCTGCCCCAAATGGGATAAAATTTGTACCACGTCATGTTGATGCCGCTCCATGATAACATTTCAAGTTTCATGTATTTATGATGAGTTTTGGATTTAATAGATTTTAAAATCCAGGCATCTCAATGTTTTGCCGGCAATCAACGGTGACCAGGTGTTTGAAATTCATTCCCATTTCTTGCATGGGACCTAAGCATGCACCCAAGGACGCAGATTTGATTTTTCAACCAATTTATATGCACTGGAGCATGCACATGTAGTTCAAATTTGAATTATGCACATAAATGCATTAAAAACTAAGTTAATGCAAAAAAAATGTCCAAACGAACCCCAAAAAATCACAAAAATTCACACAACACTCATGTTGTTCAATGTTGACACGAGAAAAAAAATTGAAAGCAATAAGAGGCAATGGATATCGTTTCGTCCCCAAAGGTGGGACATTCCCTACCGAAAACCATCATGCTTGTTGTGAGAAGCTCCGGTTTGTGAGAAGCATATACCCAACCATGCCACAAATGGGACAAAATTTGTACCATGACATGTTGATGCCGCTCCATGATAGCATGCCAACTATTATGAATTTCAGACGAGTTTTGGATTTAATAGAATGACAACCAGGCATCTCAATGTTTTGTCGGCAATTAACGGTGCTCTGGTGTTTGAAATTCATTCCCATTTCTTGTATGGGTCCTAAGCATGCACCCGAAGACACAGATTTGATTTTTCAACCAATTTATATTCACTAGAGCATGCGCATTTAGTTCAAATTTGAATTATGCACATAAATGCATTGGAAACTCAGTTAATGCATAAAAATGTCCAAAGAAACCCCAAAAATCACAAAAATTCACACAACACTCCTGTTGTTCTATGTTGACACGAGAAAAAAAATTGAAAGCAATAAGAGGCAATGGATACACGTTTCGTGCCCAAAGGTGGGACGTTCCCTACCGAAAACCAACATGCTTGTTGTGAGAAGCTCCGGTTTGTGAGAAACATATACCCAAACCTGCCCCAAATGGGACAAAATTTGTACCACGGCATGTTGATGCCGCTCCATGATAGCATTCCAAGTTTCATGAATTTCAGACGAGTTTTGGATTTAATAGATTTTAAAAACCAGGCATCTCAACGTTTTGCCGGCAATCAACGGTGCCCTGGAGTTTGAAATTCATTCCCATTCCTTGCATTGGAGCTAAGCATGCACCCAAGGACACAGATTTGATTTTTCAACCAATTTATATGCATTGTAGCATGCACATGTAGTTCAAAATTGAATTATGCACATAAATGCATTGAAAACTCACTTAATGCGTAAGAATGTCCAAACGAACCCCCAAAAATCACAAAAATTCACACAACACTCATGTTGTTCTATGTTGACACGAGAGAAAAATTTGAAAGCAATAAGAGGCAATGGATATCGTTTCGTCCACAAAGGTGGGACGTTCCCTACCGAAAACCATCATGCTTGTTGTGAGAAGTTCCGGTTTGTGAGAAGCATATACCCAAACCTGCCCCAAATGGGACAAAATTTGTTCCACGACGTGTTGATGCCGGTCCATGATAACATGCCAAGTTTCATGAATTTCAGACGAGTTTTGGATTTAATAGAATTGAATGACCAGGCATCTCAACGTTTTGCCGGCAATCAACGGTGACCAGGTGTTTGAAATTCAATCCCATTTCTTGCATGGGACCTAAGCATGCACCCAAGGACACAGATTTGAGTTTTCATCCAATTTATATGCACTGGAGCATGCACATGTAGTTGAAGTTTGAATTATGCACATAAATGCATTTAAAACTAAGTTAATGCATAAAAAATGTCCAAACGAACCCCAAAAAATCACAAAAATTCCCACAACACTCATGTTTTTCTATGCTGACACGAGAAAAAAATTTGAAAGCAATAAGAGGCAATGGATATCGTTTCGTCCCCAAAGGTGGGACGTTCCCTACAAGAAACCATCATGCTTGTAGGGAGAAGATCCGGTTTGTGAGAAGCTTATACCCAACCCTGCCCCAAATGGGACAAAATTTGTACCATGACATGTTGATGCCGCTACATGATAGCATGCCAAGTTTGATGAATTTCAGACGAGTTTGGGATTTAATAGAATAAAAACCAGGAATCTCAATGTTTTGTCGACAATCAACGATGCCCTGGTGTTTGAATTCATTCCCATTTCTTGTATGGGACCTAAGCATGCACCCAAGGACACAGATTTGATTTTTCAACCAATTTATATTCACTTGAGCATGCGCATGTAGTTCAAATTTGAATTATGCACATAAATGCATTGAAAATTCAGTTAATGCATAAAAATGTCCAAACTAACTCCAAATATCACAAAAATTCACACAACACTCCTGTTATTCTATGTTGACACGAGAAAAAACTTTGAAAGCAATAAGACGCAATCGATATCGTTTCGTCCCCAAAGGAGGGACATTCCCTACCGAAAACCAACCTGCTTGTTGTGAGAAGCTCCGGTTTGTGAGAAGCATATACCCAAACCTGCCCCAAATGGGACAAAATTTGTACCACGTCATGTTGATGCCGCTCCATGATAGCATTCCAAGTTTCATGAATTTATGACGAGTTTTGGATTTAAAAGATTTTAAAAACAAGGCATCTCAATGTTTTGCCGGCAATCAACGGTGACCAGGTATTTGAAATTCATTCCCATTTCTTGCATGGGACCTAAGCATGCACCCAAGGACACAGATTTTTATTTTTCAACCAATTTATATGCACTGGAGCATGCACATGTAGTTCAAATTTGAATTATGCACATAAATGCATTTAAAACTCAGTTAATGCATAAAAAATGTCCAAACGAACCCTAGAAAATCACAAAAAATCACACAACACTCATGTTGTTCTACGTTGACACGAGAAAAAAATTTGAAAGCAATAAGAGGCAATGGATATCCTTTCGTCCCCAAAGGTGGGACGTTCCCTACCGAAAACCATCATGCTTGTTGTGAGAAGCTCCGGTTTGTAAGTAGCATATACCCAACCCTGCCACAAATGGGACAATTGTACCACGACATGTGTATGCCGCTCCATGATAGCATGCCAAGTTTTATGAATTTCAGACGAGTTTTGGATTTAATAGAATGTCAACCAGGCATCTCAATGTTTTGTCGGCAATCAATGGTGCCCTGGTGTTTGAAATTCATTCCCATTTCTTGTATGGGTCCTAAGCATGCACCCGAAGACACATATTTGATTTTTCAACCAATTTATATTCACTAGAGCATGCGCATTTAGTTCAAATTTGAAATATGCACATAAATGCATTGGGAACTCAGTTAATGCATAAAAATGTCCAAACAAACCCCAAAAACCACAAAAATTCACACAACACTCCTGTTGTTCTATGTTGACACGAGAAAAAAATTTGAATGCAATAAGAGGCAATGGAGACCGTTTCGTGCCCAAAGGTGGGACGTTCCCTACCGAAAACAAACACGCTTGTTGTGAGAAGTTGCGGTTTGTGAGAAACATATACCCAAACCTGCCCCAAATGGGACAAAATTTGTACCACGACCAGTTGATGCCGCTCCATGATAGCATTCCAAGTTTCGTGAATTTCAGACGAGTTTTGGATTTAATAAATTTTAAAAACCAGGCATCTCAACGTTTTGCCGGCAATCAACGGTGACCTGGTGTTTGAAATTAATTCCCATTTCTTGCATGGGACCTAATCATGCACCCAAGGACACAGATTTGATTTTTCAACAAATTTATATGCACTGTAGCATGCGCATGTAGTTGAAAATTGAATTATGCACATAAATGCATTGAAAACTCACTTAATGCATGAAAATGTCCAAACGAACCCCCAAAAATCACAAAAATTCACACAACACTCATGTTGTTCTATGTTGACACGAGAGAAAAATTTGACATCAATAAGAGGCAATGGATATCGTTTCATCCACAAAGGTGGGACGTTCCCTACCGAAAACCATCATGCTTGTTGTGAGAAGTTCCGGTTTGTGAGAACCATATACCCAAACCTGCCCCAAATGGGACAAAATTTGTACCACGACGTGTTGATGCCGGTCCATGATAGCATGCCAAGTTTCATGAATTTCAGATGAGTTTTGGATTTTATAGAATTATAAAACCAGGCATCTCAATGTTTTGCCGGCAATCAACGGTGATCAGGTGTTTCAAATTCATTCCCATTTCTTGCATGGGACCTAAGCATGCACCCAAGGACACATATTTGATTTTTCAACCACTTTATATGCACTGAAGGATGCACATGTAGTTCAAATTTGAATTATGCACATATATGCATTGAAAACTCAGTTAATGCATAAAAATGTCCAAACGGACCCAAAAAATCACAAAAATTCATACAATACTCCTGTTGTTCTATGTTGAGACGAGAAAAAAATTTGAAAGCAATAAGAGGCAATGGATATCATTTCGTCCCCAAAGGTGGGACGTTCCCTACCGAAAACCATCATGCTTGTTGTGAGGAGCTCCGGTTTGTGAGAAGCATATACCCAACCCTGCCACAAATGGGGCAAAATTTGTACCACGATGTGTTGATGCCGGTCCATGATAGCATGCCAAGTTTCATGAATTTCAGACGAGTTTTGGATTTAATAGAATTGAAAGACCAGGCATCTCAATGTTTTGCCGGCAATCAATAATGACCAGGTGTTCGAAATTCATTCCCATTTCTTGCATGGGACCTAAGCATGCACCCAAGGACATAGATTTGATTTTTCATCTAATTTATATGCACTGCAGCATGCACATGTAGTTGAAATTTTAATTATGCACATAAATGCATTTAAACCTAAGTTAACGCATAAAAAATGTCCAAACGAACCCAAAAAATCACAAAAATTCCCACAACACTCATGTTGTTCTATGTTGACACGTGAAAAAAATTTGAAAGCAATAAGAGGCAATGGATACCGTTTCGTGCCCAAAGGTGGGACGTTCCCTACCGAAAACAAACACGCTTGTTGTGAGAAGCTGCGGTTTGTGAGAAACATATACCCAAACCTGCCCCAAATGGGACAAAATTTGTACCACGACATGTTGATGCCGCTCCATGATAGCATTCCAAGTTTCATGAATTTCAGACGAGTTTTGGATTTAATAGATTTTAAAAACCAGGCATCTCAACGTTTTGCCGGCAATCAACGGTGACCTGGTGTTTGAAATTAATTTCCATTTCTTGCATGGGACCTAATCATGCACCCAAGGACACAGATTTGATTTTTCAACAAATTTATATGCACTGTAGCATGCGCATGTAGTTCAAAATTGAATTATGCACATAAATGCATTGAAAACTCACTTAATGCATGAAAATGTCCAAACGAACCCCCAAAAATCACAAAAATTCACACAACACTCATATTGTTCTATGTTGACACGAGAGAAAAATTTGAAATCAATAAGAGGCAATGGATATCGTTTCATCCACAAAGGTGGGACGTTCCCTACCGAAAACCATCATGCTTGTTGTGAGAAGTTCCGGTTTGTGAGAAGCATATACCCAAACCTGCCCCAAATGGGACAAAATTTGTACCACGACGTGTTGATGCCGGTCCATGATAGCATGCCAAGTTTCATGAATTTCAGACGAGTTTTGGATTTTATAGAATTATAAAACCAGGCATCTCAATGTTTTGCCGGCAATCAACGGTGTTCAGGTGTTTGAAATTCATTTCCATTTCTTGCATGGGACCTAAGCATGCACCAAAGGACACATATTTGATTTTTCAACCACTTTATATGCACTGAAGCATGCGCATGTAGTTCAAATTTGAACTATGCACATATATGCATTGAAAACTCAGTTAATGCATAAAAATTGTCCAAACGGACCCCGAAAAATCACAAAAATTCATACAACACTCCTGTTGTTCTATGTTGAGACGAGAAAAAAATTGAAAGCAATAAGAGGCAATGGATATCATTTCGTCCCCAAAGGTGGGACGTTCCTCACCGAAAACCATCATGCTTGTTGTGAGAAGCTCCGGTTTGTGAGAAGCATATACCCAAACCTACCCCAAATGGGACAAAAATTGTACCACGGCATGTTGATGCCGCTCTATGATAGCTAGTCAAGTTTCATGAATTTCAGACGAGTTTTGGATTTAATATAATTGAAAATCAGGCATCTCAATGTTTTGCCGGCAATCAACGGTGCCTTGGTGTTTGAAATTCATTTCCATTTCTTGCATGGGACCTAAGCATGCAGCCAAGGACACAGATTTGATTTTTCAACCAATTTATATTCACTGGAGCATGCGCATGTAGTTCAAATTTGAATTATGCACATAAATGCATTGAAAACTCACTTAATGCATGAAAATGTCCAAACTAACCCTGAAAAATCACAAATATTCACACAAGACTCCTGTTGTTCTATGTTGACACAAGAAAAAAATTTGAAAACAATAAGAGGCAATGGATATCGTTTCGTCCCCAAAGGTGGGACGTTCCCTACCGAAAACCATCATGCTTGTTGTGAGAAGCTCCGGTTTGTGAGAAGCATATACGCAAACTTGCCCCAAATTGGACAAAATTTGTACCACGGCATGTTGATGCCGCTCCATGATAGCATGCCAAGTTTCATGAATTTCAACCGAGTTTTGGATTTAATAAAATGACAACTAGGCATCTCAATGTTTTGTCGGCAATCAACGGTGCCCTGGTGTTTGAAATTCATTCCCATTTCTTGTATGGGTCCTAAGCATGCACCTGAAGACACATATTTGATTTTTCAACCAATTTATATTCACTAGAGCATGCACATTTAGATCAAATTTGAATTATGCACATAAATGCATTGGAAACTCAGTTAATGCCTAAAAATGTCCAAACAAACCCCAAAAATCACAAAAATTCACACAACACTCCTGTTGTTCTATGTTGACACGAGAAAAAAAATTGAAAGCAATAAGAGGCAATGGATACCGTTTCGTGCCCAAAGGTGGGACTTTCCCTACCGAAAACCAACATGCTTGTTGTGAGAAGCTCTGGTCTGTGAGAAACATATACCCAAACCTGCCCCAAATGGGACAAAATTTGTACCACGACATGTTGATGCCGCTCCATGATAGCATTCCAAGTTTCATGAATTTCAGACGAGCTTTGGATTTAATAGATTTAAAAACCAGGCATCTCAATGTTTTGCCGGCAATCAACGGTGACCTCGTGTTTGAAATTCATTCCCATTTCTTGCATGGGACCTAAGCATGCACCCAAGGACACAGATTTGATTTTTCAACCAATTTATATGCACTGTAGCATGCGCATGTAGTTCAAAATTGAATTATGCACATAAATGCATTGAAAACTCACTTAACGCATAAAAATGTCCAAACGAACCCCCAAAAATCACAAAAATTCACCCAACACTCTTGTTGTTCTATGTTGACACGAGAGAAAAATTTGAAATCAATAAGAGGCAATGGATATCGTTTCGTCCACAAAGGTGGGACGTTCCCTACCGAAAACCATCATGCTTGTTGTGAGAAGTTCCGGTTTGTGAGAAGCATATACCCAAACCTGCCCCAAATGGGACAAAATTTGTACCACGACGTATTGATGCCGGTCCATGATAGCATGCCAAGTTTCATGAATTTCAGACGAGTTTTGGATTTTATAGAATTTTAAAACCAGGCATCTCAATGTTTTGCCGGCAATCAACGGTGATCAGGTGTTTGAAATTCATTTCCATTTCTTGCATGGGACCTAAGCATGCACCCAAGGACACATATTTGATTTTTCAACCACTTTATATGCACTGAAGCATGCGCATGTAGTTCAAATTTGAACTATGCACATATATGCATTGAAAACTCAGTTAATGCATAAAAATTGTCCAAACGGACCCCGAAAAATCACAAAAATTCATACAACACTCCTGTTGTTCTATGTTGAGACGAGAAAAAAAATTGAAAGCAATAAGAGGCAATGGATATCATTTCGTCCCCAAAGGTGGGACGTTCCCTACCGAAAACCATCATGCTTGTTGTGAGAAGCTCCGGTTTGTGAGAAGCATATACCCAAACCTACCCCAAATGGGACAAAAATTGTACCACGGCATGTTGATGCCGCTCTATGATAGCTAGCCAAGTTTCATGAATATCAGACGAGTTTTGGATTTAATATAATTGAAAATCAGGCATCTCAATGTTTTGCCGGCAATCAACGGTTCCTTGGTGTTTGAAATTCATTTCCATTTCTTGCATGGGACCTAAGCATGCAGCCAAGGACACATATTTGATTTTTCAACCAATTTATATTCACTGGAGCATGCGCATGTAGTTCAAATTTGAATTATGCACATAAATGCATTGAAAACTCACTTAATGCATGAAAATGTCCAAACGAACCCTGAAAAATCACAAAAATTCACACAACACTCCTGTTGTTCTATGTTGACACAAGAAAAAAATTTGAAAGCAATAAGAGGCAATGGATATCGTTTCGTCCCCAAAGGTGGGAGGTTCCCTACCGAAAACCATCATGCTTGTTGTGAGAAACTCCGGTTTGTGAGAAGCATATACGCAAACTTGCCCCAAATGGGATAAAATTTGTACCACGACATGTTGATGCCGCTCCATGGTAGCATGCCAAGTTTCATGAATTTTAGGCGAGTTTTAGATTTAATAGAATTTAAAAACCAGGCATCTCAATATTTTGCCGGTAATCAACATTGCCCTGGTGTTTGAAATTCATTCCCATTTCTTGCATGGGATCTAAGCATGCACCCAAGGACACAAATTTGATTTTTCAACCACTTTACATGCACTGGAGCATGTGCATGTAGTTCAAATTTGAATTATGCACATAAATGTATTGAAAACTTAGTTACGGACCCCTAAAAATCACAAAAATTCACACAACACTCCTGTTGTGCTATGTTGACACGAGAATATTTTTTGAAAGCAATAAGAGGCAATGGATATCGTTTCGTCCCCAAAGGTGGAACGTTCCCTACCGAAAACCATCGTGCTTGTTGTGAGAATATCTGGTTTGTGAGAAGCATATACCCAAACCTACCCCAAATGGGAAAAAAATTGTACCACGGCATGTTGATGCCGCTCCATGATAGCATGCCAAGTTTCATGAATTTCAGACGAGTTTTGGATTTATTAGAATTTAAAAACCAGGCATCTCAATGTTTTGCCGACAATCAACGGTGCCATGGTGTTTGAAATTCATTCTCATTTCTTGCATGGGACATAAGCTTGCACCAAAGGACACATATTTGATTTTTCAACCAATTTATATGCATTGGAGCATGCGCATGTAGTTCAAATTTGAATTATGCACATAAATGCATTGAAAACTCACTTAATGCATAAAAATGTCCAAACGAACCCTGAATAATTCCAATTCTTTTATTATCACTGCAGATAGAAGGTCTAGCAATTCAAACACCGTCCATGGACGCTGTGACCCCATTATGTAATTCAAATCAAGACCAAAAATCAAGTAGATCCCACACAGTTTATTATAACCAACCGTGTGAGATGCAACACAAAATATCTTCGGACCATGTCTGAATAGGGGACCGTGTCTGATGACACTTTGCGCGCCAGTTTTTGGCTGAAGCAATTCCAAATTTTTGGCTTCCGCGGAAATATCCACCTCCCTGCCCCCCCCCCCTACCAAAAGCCACATTCCCCCTCTTTCCGCCTTCCTTTCCAAGTTGAAACGTTAACTCCTTGCTTGCAGCGCTGCCGCCTCCTCGCCGGTGACCCTCCTTCACGCTCCTCGGCCTTGCCTATCCAGGCAGGTAATCCACACCCGACCGCCCTCCTCCTCCTCCTTCCACATCCCACATGCCCCTACCGCCGGCGCGAGCACGACACCTTCCACCCAAATCACTGACCCCTCCACCAAATAAGCGCCGGCCTAAGCCATGGTGCACGCAGTATAGCCAGGACCTCAAGGAGCATTTAGCAGCGGAGAAGCAAATCATGGCCACACGCGCGGATGAGGTCGTGATGGCTGCCTTTCATGCCGTCCCCCAGATCTTGGAGGAGCACCTCACCGTCGAGGCCACCGTAGACGCCTAGCGTGTCGACACCGCGACGCAGTTGTATGCTTTAAACGACAGTTCATGGCGTTTTCCCGAGGCCACCGTCGGTGCCTTCGACGAAGACTACGAGGTGTTTTCTCAGCGTGCACGTGCTTACCTCATCTTGAGAGCCAGCAGGTTGGTGCCCGGAGCGGCTTAGGCGACTCACCACTACAACGAGGGCACCCATGATGCGGAGGCCTCGCCCTCTTCCATGTCCAAGGAGCCAATCGTCATTGATATCTCGGACAATGAGGAGTAACTTGTATTATTAGCTCACTATAAGGAGCCATGTTCAGTTTGCTAGCTACTACCTTTACTTAACAAATTCTAGTGAATTGTGCTATCTACTTTCACCATGCAATCTTCTGCTATAGTGTATATGTTCTATATGTCGTGCAATGTGGTGTTCAATTAACTGTTTGGTTCAATTCTGCAAATGTGATGTTCAATTCTTCAGGGTGCAATATTTCCAAGTTGTAAAGCATGATTGGTTTGGTTAACTGTCTGATCTTCTATTGCGAGTATGTTATATTGTTCAATTGGTGTTTAGTTAACTGCTTGGTTCATTTGTTGTGTCTTGGTTCACTTGTTGTGGTGTTTAGTTAACTGCTTGGTTCAATTCTGCAATGCGATGTTCAATTGTTGTGGTCGCATTCTGTTATTGTATACCCATGTGAGGAATAAATTGAATTTGGCTGTACTAAATACATGAGAAACAAATGCAATTGCTATATTTACCAAGTTGTTAAGCATCCTTGGTTTGGTTAACTGTTTGATCTTCTATTAGGAGTATGCTATATTGTGCAATGTGGTGCTCAATTAACATTTGGTTCAATTGTTGTGGTGTTTAGTTAACTGCTTGGTTTAATTCTGCAATGCTAGTTCGATTACTGTGGCTACATTCTCTTATTGTATACCATGTGAGGAATAAATCGAATTTGGCTATACTAAATACATGAGAAACAAATACAATTGCTATATTTCCAAGTTGTTAAGCATGCTTGGTTTGGTTAACTATCTGATCTTCTATTAGGAGTATGTTATATTGTGCAATGTGGTGCTCAGTTAACGTTTGGTTCATTTGTTGTGGTGTTTAGTTAACTGTTTGGTTCAATTCTGCAATGCGATGTTCAATTGCTGTGGCTGCATTCTGTTATTGTATACCATGTGCAGAATAAATCGAATTTCGCTGCACTTAATACATGAGAAACATATACAAGTGCTATATTTCCTAGTTCCTAATCATGCTTGGTTTGGATAAATGGGTTCTCCATGTGGCTTGAATTCTGATGAATCTGCAATGTGCTCATTTATCATCAACATATTTACTGATAGCATGCGAGCCCATACTTAACCTGATGACTAACTACCTTATATGTGTTGCAGGGAAACAATGGGAAGCACTGAGGTTTACAAGATGGTACTAACTATTATACCTTGCCTTTTTCTATTCCTTAGCCCCATTTCCAATATAGAGAAGATATTTATGCACATCCTTGTTTTCAGGCTTCACTTATGATTACCTCTCAAACCACCTCTGTGGTCAGGAGGCGAGCAAAGTTTTCATACAACACCCATGGTTCAATATTGAAGTGTTCCCAAGAATACGAACTATTTGAGATGGTGGAGACGTCAAGCACAATTCAGATTAGAGTTGCATGAGAGATATGTGGCATACAGTGGATCCAAACGAACTATTTGTGATGAGCCAGAAAATAGAAATGGTTAGCCATATCAAGGTGTGTGCGATAGACGACATACAGTTCACTTGGATGAATTATTTTTTATTAGGCAACAAAACAGAAATGGTCGGCCAGATCAAGCAGATAGAGGCAAAGGTGTCCTGTCTTTCGATGAGAAGGTGATTATCGTTTTCTGCGGGAGTAGACTTTGATGATCTCACTACGTACGTGTGAGACGCCGCGCCTTATCAATCGCTAAACCAACTTCTGGGGGTTATTGACCACATCAGAGCACCATCAACCTGACCACGAGGGTCTATTTCTTGCGAGCAAACGAAGAACATGCAAGAAACTAAGATTGCAATCTGGATATTACGAATATAAGAGGAAAGCTTTATTGATGAAAGTGAGGTTCTATGACATCTTGGTGTGGTCGTTGAACACAAACGAAGTACACGAAGTTGCAGCTATGACGTACTTTAATCTAAACAAGACCCAAAGTCTAAATGATGCCCTAAGAGTTGTATATATGGAGGAAGAGGGGGGGGGGGATTTCGTGGCCCCTTGGAGGAGGGGTCCGAAACCAAACCTAACTCTGTTTTCCCCACACATGCAGACTCTAAAAACAGCCTATACTTCAGTATTTCGAAATAACAAGGGCCTGGCCCAATAATAAGGTGACACAACACCTATAATAGCCTCTGGACGAAATTTGGAATCTTGTATATTTCATCCAAGGCTTCATGGACTCATTATGGTGGCTTCAAAGTCCTGAAATCATCACTTGTAACTCCGTTCCTGTTCCCCTTGCACATGCCATCATCTCCATGCTTGATCTCGATCCAATGTTCATCCTTCTTGTCCAAACTAGGCCCTTCATTTGTAAGCAAGACAAATGTATCCAATTTAGGAAGCATCATATTCTCATGAACATTAGAATCATTACAAAGAAACAGAAGTACCTGGTAATTTAATTTCCATGCGCGTGCTCTAGTAATTGGTCCAGTATGTATAGCAGCAGGGGTTGTGGGTGTAACAATGGTATTGATGTCCTCATCATCATCCCCTTCTTGAAATGAAGTCATCCTCGACGGAAGCTCATCTTCCTCACCCTAATAAGCCTTCAAATCTGCAATCTTAAAAGTGGGACCCCAAAATCTGCAGGCAGCTCAAGTTTATATGCATTATCATTTATTTTCTCTAACACCTTAAAAGGACAATCAACACGTGGCATTAGCTTTTATTTGCGCAAATCAGGAAACCTATCCCGCAAATGTAACCAAACAAGATCTCCAGGTGCAAAGACAACATGTTTAGCATTCATACGCTTAATGTTTTCTTTAGTTAACTCATGTATTTTTAAGATCAATTCAAATGTTGTTTAGCATCAAAATTAACCTTCTCTGAAGATGGAAGAGGTAACAAATCAATAGGTGCACGAGGTAGGAAACCATACACAATTTCAAAAGGGAACATCTTAGTAGTAGAATGCAGTGAATGATTATAAGCAAATTCAATATGAGGCAAGCATTCTTCCCACATTTTCTTGTTATTCTTAAGAACAGCCCTAAGCATAGTAGACATGTTCTATTGACTACTTCAGTTTGTCCATCAATTTGGGGATGACAAGTAGTACTAAAAAGAAGTTTAGTCCCCAACTTAGCCCATAAAAATCTCCAAAGGTGGCTAAGAAATTTAGTAACACGATCTGGAACAATAATATTTGGCACACCATGCAAGTGAATAATTTCACGAAAGAACAAATCAGCAACATTAGTAGCATCATCGCTTTTATGACATGGTATGAAGTGTGCCATTATCGAAAATCTATCCACGACAACAAATATGCTATCCCTCCCCTTCTTTGTTTGAGGTAATCTTAAAACAAAATACATACATATATCCTCCCATGGAACACTAGGTACAGGTAAAGGCATATATAAACCATGAGGATTGAGTCATGACTTAGCTTTTTGACTTGTAGTGCAGTGAGCAACAAAACGCTCAACATCCCGTCTCATCTTTGGCCAAAAGAAATGTGTAGCAAGTATGTCCTCACGCCAAAGTGACCCTTTAATTCTCCTTCATGCGCCTCCTGCAACAACAAAAGACGAACGGAGCTAGCTGGAATGCATAGCTTGTTAGCACGGAACACAAATCCATCATTAACGACGATCTTGTTCCACGTTCTTCCTTCTTTACAATTTTGCATCACATCTCAAAAATCAGCATCATGCACATATTGATCTTTGATGGTCTCCAAACCAAATATTTTAAAGGCAAGTTGTGAAAGCATAGTATAGCGATGATACCATGCATCAGCAATAATATTTTATTTACCCTTCTTGTGTTTAATAACATAAGGGATTCAACCCGTTTAGCATGTCTATGATTCGGTTTGGCTTGACTTTTAATATGTTTCAAAGATTCACGATCAAAATCTATAACAAATTCTTTGGGCCATAAATAATGTGGCCATATTTCTAAAATCCGAACAAGAGCATATAATTATTTATCATAAGTAGACTACTTTAGAGTAGGCCCACTCAATTTTTCAGAAAAATATGCAAGAGTTTTGCCATCTTACAATAACACACCTCCTAATCCAATTCCACTAGCACCATATTCAAGCTCAAAAGTCTCATTACAATTAGGAAGGTGGAGTAATGGAGCATGTGTCAACTTCTCTTTCAATACCGTGAAGGCTTCTTCCTGTGCAGTACCCCAAACAAAAGGCACATCCTTATTTGTAAGCTTATTGAGAGGTGCAGCAATGGTCCTGAAATCTCTCACAAAACGCCTATAGAACCCATCGAGTCCAAGAAAACTCCTCACTTGTGTGATCGTTTTGGGCTACGGCCGAACTCTCAATAGCTTCAATCTTGGCTTTATCAACTTCAATTCCCTATGAAGTAACAACATAGCCAAGAAAAGAGACTCGGTCGGTGCAAAAGGTGCACTTCCCAAGGTTACCAAACAAACATGCATCACGTAGAGCAATAAAAATAACACGTAAATTTTCCAAATGTTCCTCCAAAGATCTGTTATAAATCGAAATATCATCAAAATAGACTACCACAAATCATCCAATGACAGCACGTAAAACTTTGTTCATTAATCTCATAAAAGTACTAGGTGCATTAGTTAACCCAAAAGGCATGGCTAACCACTCATATAATCCAAACTTAGTTTTAAATGCGGTTTTCCATTCATATCCCAATTTCATACGAATTTGATGGTATCCACTATGCAAATCAACTTTGGATAATATTGTACAACCACTCAATTCATCAAGCATATCATCTGGCCTAGGAATAGGATGACGATAATGAATAGTAATATTATTAATGCCTCTACAATCAACACACCTACACGATGTACCATCCTTTTTTGGCACTAGTGTAACAAGAACAACACAAGGACTAGGAGATTCACGTATATAACCTTTGTCGAGCAACTCATGTACTTGACACATAATCCCCTTCGTCTCCTCTAGATTGGTATGGTACGGCGCACAGTTTGGCGGTGAAGCACCGGGAATTAAGTCAATCTGGTGCTCAATCCCTCGAATAGGCGGTAATCCGGGTGGCACTTCTTGTGGAAACTCGTCAGCAAACTCCTGCAAAATGTTAGTGAAAGAAGGAAGAAAAGAGGGAGGCACGTCCTCGAATGAAAATAATGCCTCTTAGCACACAAAAGCATAGCAACCAGGCTGAAATCTAGATCATCAATATCAGATTTGGTGGCAAGTAAACATCCACTTTTCAATTTAATTTCAGAAGCAACACTAGATGATGGTTTATTATTAGGCTTCATTTGTTGCTCAAATTCTTTTGCCACAATCTGATTTTCACTCTTATATTGCTCCTGTTTTGCTTTACTAGCTCTATTATTATCATCTTTCAAAATGGAATTAGGAGACATAGGAAGCAAAGTAATATGTTTATCCTTATGAACAAGAGTATACTATTTGTTTCTACCATGGTGTACAATTTTTTTATCGAATTGCCATGGTCGACCAAGTAATAAGGAACATTCTTGCATGGGTACCACATCACAATCAACATAATCAGTATATGTAGCGATACTAAAATGCCATGAATAGTGTGTGTTACCTTAACCTTGCCGCTGTTGTTGAACCATTGGATGTAGTAAGGATGCGGATGGGGCCTAGTGGTGAGAGATAGCTTCTCCACCATCTCCATGCTAGCGAAGTTGTTGCAACTCCCTCCATCAATGATGACTGCTACCTCTAGAGCACTGCATTGGATTTCCTTGAAGAATAAAGGATGATGCAGCAAAGTAGCATAAGTATTTCCCTTAGTTTTTGAGAACCAAGGTATCAATCCAGTAGGAGGCTACGCGCGAGTCCCTCGTACCTGCACAAAGCAAATAACTCCTGGCCACCAACGCGATAAGGGGCTGTCAATCCCTTCACGGTCACTTACGAGAGTGTCGGGGAGGCTGATCTGGCCCACGAACACCTATGGGACTGGCGGACCGAGCCCCTTTCGGTTTGGCGGGGGGCGGAGGTCGCACGAAGAGCAGATTGAGGCGAAGCACACGAGCAGTTTACCCAGCTTCGGAGCTCTCCGGAGAGATAACACTCCTACTGCTGCATGTCTGACTGTATTGAGTTCTTGCTCAGGAGCGCTGAGTGCTACAGTACACACAAGCTGCTAACGAGACCGAGCGTGAGTGTTCTCTGGCTTTGAACCCTTTCCCCCCCTTCTCTCCTACGTTGCGCATGGGCCTCCTTTTATATGCTAAAGGGGTCTCCGACAGGTGGCAACATAGACAAGGGTAAAAATGGAAAAGGAGTGGTTGGTACAGCTACTTGTACAGTGTATCATACCCGACCACGACGGCAGGGGACAAAGGCATTAAATGCCCATCTACGCCGCCTAACAAAGGCGTAAAGGGACCGCTGTGGGCGCCACCACTTGCCACGATGGCAATCTTGTCGGCGCCGCTTGCCATCAGCGCTCCGTGGCCGGCCTGACCTCTTGCCACGCGCTACCGAAAGGTCCTGTGGCGACACATTAGTGGATGTCTGGAGCGCAGTACAGAGTGGTCTGCCATGCAAGCGCCTTGCCGCGGTTGTTGTCTTGTCGCGTCCGGAAGCTCGTCGCTCCCGGCAAGCTCCTCTTGCCGGGGCCTTGTCTCCTAGGTGCCTTGGGTGGCCTTCCCGGCAAGCTCCTCTTGCCGGGGCCTTGTCTCCTTGGCTTGAATACTTTGTTCTTGAATGGCTCCAAAGGAACCATGGAGGACCTTGGCGGTCACCCGGTAAGCCTTGCCGCGGAGGGCTGCAGAATCGCGACGCGTGCACAAGTTAGGGATACTAGGGTACCCTACTCTAGTACACCGACAGAGCCCCGGCTGGGCCACACACGGTGCCGAAGCGCTGTTGGGCCAGCCCAAAACAGGCACGGCACGCCGCGGCGGGTTACGCCAGTAACTCACCCCGGACCCACCACGCCCTCCACGAACGGCACGCGCGTCGAATGCGGCGTCGTGTGAGAGATCGTGGGTGGTTTCTTTATTCGAAAGACGGAACGTCCGCCCCTCCCTCTTTATAAGCGGGGAAACAGGCAGTTCTCCGGCAAGGGACAGCTCTCCGGCAAGGGGCGGACCAGTGATCCCACAGTGGCGGAGACCATGACCTGCACCCTAGCATGTAATCTTCTTGCTTGAAAACTTTCCTTGTGTTCTTCTTCTTCTGATTTTCTTTTGAATATTTGCTTGACTTTTCTTCATTTTCCGATCGCCGATCCATCCGCCATGAGCCAATGGAGACCGAGGTCACCGGCGAGGAGGACGCAAGGCAATATCGACGACGCCGCTACCATCGGAGAAGAAGTCGGCGCCGACGAGCCCGCCGGGCGAAGAGGCCGCCAAAGCTGCCGCCGCAGAAGCCGGGCGAGGGTCCGGCGATCGTGACCGACGGCCCCGAGGCCGCAGGAGCGCCAGCGCCACGCCGACCGCCGATCCCTCCGCCGGCGGCAGCCGGGTTCAAGAGCCCTAGCCCGCGCCTATTTGAAGGCCGGCGATGGCGTCTTCATCAAGCTCCCATGGGCGTCGAGCTCCAGGGCGCCGGCCGAAGGAGAAACTTTTGATGAAGAGCTGCTCGCCTCCACTGGACTGACGCTGGTCGACGCACCAAACAGCAGCAGCGGCGAGTCTGAGGAGGAGCAGCTGCTGCGGAAGCTGCTGTCGCTCAGAATACCTTTAGGGAGAATGTGGAGCACTGGACCGAGGGTCTCATGGATGTTGCTGCAGCCATCGACAGGGAGCTGGCGCAGCTGGGGATGGAGGATCTTGGATATTCCTCCGATGAGCACCTCCGACCCAGCGCCAAGCTCAGCTTGTTCTTCAAGGGCGTGGTGACGGCCCTCCAGCGACTCCGGGAAGAAATCCCAAAGCAGCTGGCCGAGGAGTCGCGCCAGATCTGCTGGAGCTCTTCAAAAGGTCTTGATGAAGGTGGCCTTCCGCAACCTGTGCCTCAACCTCACCAACGCCCTCAAGTCCTTGCCGCCGGATGTCGATGTGGAAGCGCCAAGACCCTTTGTCGCACTCCATCGTGGACAGGGTGAGCGGGATCAAGAGGGTTGAGGGCGATCGCAGAGATTAGGCCGCCCGCTTTCTCTTTTCTTGCCGCTGCTGGTCATGTTATGAGAACAATCTATTAGAGCTGCGACAAGCTATCTTGTAATACAACTCTATTTCGGATAGCAATTGCTATGTTATTTCCTTTACTTGGTTCCTTCCTTTGTATGTTTTTGCCCTACACTTTTAGGGAACTTGTCGGCGCAGGCACCTGGGCCGCGAGCGCTGAGTGCGGGACGTCAGCAGCCTGCTGGCGGTGTTGCTACCGACAAGAAACCTTGTCGCAACTAGTCGCAGCTCACTTAAGTTGTTGAGCGGACTCGAAACAAAGTAAGGGCGCAACTAGCTACGAGTTGGTTCCTCCGCACAGGTGTTTTCCATACAAAGTACGGTCGTTCGAGGAAGATAACTTAAAAATTTAAAACAGATTGCTCAAACTTTAGCAACTTAGCTTTTCCGTTGCTTGCTTCCCAGAAGGCTAGAATTCCTTGAGCGACGCTTGGTCCACACCATTATCTTCTCCTTTCCCCCCGGCAAACTTGTGGGAGAGGGAACCTTCCTTTCTTTGAGAAAGAGAAAGAAGAGAAAATAAAGATATGGAGCCTTATGGCTCGTTATTACTTACCGGGGGTAGGTGCTGCACAAAGTGTCAGATAACGCATGCAAAATAGAAGTAGAAAGCATGAAATTGACAAGATGTGCGAAGCACATTAGCCTTTCTTATGCACGGGGTCTCATACCGGTTTTGTACAAAGGATTACATGCAACATCGGCAAGACTTGTACAAAAGGTGGTTGCCGGAACAGGTTCCGACAACCGCGCCCTACGGGTAAAACTTACGAAGATGCTCAATGTTCCAGGAGTTGCTCACCGGAATGCCATCTTCGGTCTCAAGGCAGACAGCACCAGGCCTAGTGACTCGTTTCACCCGGTAAGGGCCTTCCCACTTTGGCGTCAACTTGTTGGAATTCTTGGCGGACTGAACGCTACCGAAGAACAAGGTCGCCTTCCTCGAGACTTCGCATTAACTTTGCGGTTATGGTAGCGGCGCAAAGCTTGTCGGTATCGAGCAGCTCAGACAAAGAAATCAAGACGATCCTCCTCAAGGAGCAGCGTCATGTTGTCGCAGAATCGCTCTTGCTCAAGCTCATCATAAGCGAGCACTCGAGGTGATCCATATACGAAGTTCCGTGGGGAGAACTGCCTCTGCTCCATGGACTAGAGCGAAAGGTGTCCGCCGGTGGCTCGATTTGGCGTCGCCCCGATCGACCAAAGAACCACCGGCAGCTCCTCAATCCAGCTTCTTTCCGCACTTGTGCAGCCTGTCGAAAGTTCGGTCTTGAGCCCACGCAGCACTTCAAAGATTCGCCTCTCCGCTTGACCGTTACTTCTCGGATGAGCAATGAAGCGAAAGCGGAACCTTGGCGCTAAGATCTTGGACGATCGCATGAAGGTGCGGCTCGTGAATGCGTGCCGTTGTCGGTGATGATCCTTTTAGGGATTCCAAACGGCAAACAATCGACCTAAAGAACTTGATCGCCGATCAGGCTTGTCACCTTCCTCATCGCTTCCACTTCCGCCACTTTGTGAACTTGTCGATTGCAACGCATAAGTACCCAAAGCCCCGGCTACCGGGAAAGGGGCCGAGGATGTCGAGCGCCTGCATCAAAATGGCCGTGATAAAGGGATCGCCCGGAGAGCTTGAGCTGGCTGGTGTATCTGCTTGGAATGGAACCGCACGCTTCACACTTGGTTACTTGTGCAGTTGCATCCCGGAGGGTTGTCGGCCAAAAGAAACCTTGCTTAACGCTTTGCTCAAGAAGTGCTCGCGCCAATGTGGTGACCACATATGCCTCCATGTATCTCTCGGCAACAGCTTTTGTCCATCTTCCCGGTGAATACACTTCAATTTCACACCGTTGAGTCTTCTTACATGCAGTGTGTTGTCGACAAACTGGTACATACTTGACCGCCGGGTTACTCTTTCCGCTTCTTCTTGCTCTTCGGGAAGTTCTCTGTCTAAAGGAAGCGGACAATCATTGTGCCCATGCCGGAGCTTGCGGCTCGACAACAAGGACTAAAGGAACATCTGCCGCTGCGGGAACATCCGCTTCCACGGCGAGAACCTCGCGGCTCACCGAGCTTGACGTTCCTGTGCAAGTTTGCCGGAGCAAAACTTGTCGGGAGCGTCGCTTCAACGGAACAAACCCTAGGGCTTGCCGGAGCAGCATCGCTTCCTCGGCACCCTTGGTGTTGATCTTGAGGACCTTCTTGACGGCCACTTGGGAAGCTCTACGGGAAAATAGTCACTAGAGATCAACTTCCTCTTCTTGCTCTGTTCGGTTGATGGCGTTACATGCATAGCTTGAGTCACTTGAGCACAAAAATCCCTGGTTCCATTGTGTAACTTAAGTGCAGCAGACTTCGGCTGTGCCATCGGCAATGTCGCTCGAGTTCTTGGAACATGTTCCATTTGTAGGCCGTCAAAGTGCTCTTCTAGCTTTCTCACTTCATCAACATAAGCTTCCATCAACGGACTCGATAACTCTTGTTCACTTGGCGGATGACAAGCTGTGAGTCACCCACGACAATGAGCTTCTTGATCCCAAGGTCTCATGCGATCTCGAGACCGGCAAGCAAACCTTCATACTCTGCAGTATTGTTTGTTGCTTGCTCCTTGGGAAAGTGCATTTGGACTACGTGCTTGAGGTGCTCTCCGGTGGGTGCAACAAGTAGCACGCTCAAGACCGGCGCCTTTGCAGCGAGAAGGCACCATCAAAGTACATCAGCCACTCTTTGCTTGCTTCCTTGACGGGGATGCTCGCTTCGGAATTTCTTCATCTTGTGTTGGCGTCCATTCTGCTATGAACTCCGCCAATGCTCGCTTTGGATAGTTGAAGTGCTCTCAAACTTGAGGCCAAAGCTTGACAGTTCGATGCCCACTCGACAATCCTGCTGTTGCCTCTGGATTTTGGCAGATCCTCTTCAGCCGGAAAACGAGTGACGACTGTGGATCTCATGTGCTCGAAGTAATGGCGCAGCTTTCTCGAGGCCATGAGGAGGCCGAAAAGCAATTTCTGCACACTAGAGTATCTTGACCTAGCCCCCTGCAGAAGGGAACTGATAAAGTAAACTGGGCGCTGCACCATTCTTTTCTGCATCTTCTCATGCGTCTGCGTAGATCCATCCTTGTCGGGACCAGAGCTTGCCGGTGAAGCCCCCGCTTTCGTCATTTGGATGCATCTGCCATGGTTGCTAGCTCATCATCCGCCTCCCTCTCCGCTACTAACGCAGCACTAACCACTTGATTGGTTGCCGCTATATATAGCAGCAACTTCTCTTGTGGCTTAGGTGCGACAAGTGTTGGAGGGGAGGACAGGTATCTCTTCAAGTCCTGCAGCGCAGCCTCCGCTTCCGGAGTCCATTTCATCTGACCTGCCTTTTTCAAAATTTTGAAAAATGGCAAGCGCCAACAGAACCTAGAGATAAACCTGCTGAGAGCGATTACGCAGCAACCGACAAGTCTTCGTGACATCCTTGACGCGCTTTGGTGCTTCAATCTGCTCAATGGCCTTGATCTTATCGGGATTGGCTTCAATTCCTCACGAGACCACGAAGAACCCGAGAAGCTTGCGGAAGGGACTCCAAACACACACTTCTCGTGGTTGAGCTTGAGGTTGATCTTGCGCAGATTTGCAAAGGTTTCGTCTAAATCTTGAATCAGAGTTGCCTTGTCCTTGCTTTTGACCACTATGTCATCCATGTAGGATTCCACATTTACGTGCATTTGCGGCTCAAAAGCGCCATGGACTACTCTTGCAAATGTTGAACCAGCATTCTTTAATCCGAAAGGCATCCGCATTTAAACAAAGATGTGCCACATGGGGTGATGAATGCGGTCTTCTCCTCATCCTCTTCGCCATGAAGATCCGATGATATCTCGAGTATGCATCCGTAAATGAAAGCAAATCACATCCGGCCGTGGAGTCAACAATCTGGTCGATGCGCGGCAAGGGAAATGGGTCTTTGGGACAAGCTTTATTGACATCGGTAAAGTCGATACAAAGCCTCCATTTCCCGTTTGCCTTGCGTACAACTACAGGATTGGCCAACCACGAAGGATGGAGCACTCCTCTGACAAGGCCTGCTGCTTCCAATTTCTTGATATCTTCTGCGATGAATTCTTGGCGCCCAACGCTCGCTTCACGACTTTCGCTTGACGGGCGCGCATGAGGACAGACGGCAAGATGGTGCTCAATTACTTTCCTGGGAACACCGGGGATGTCAGATGGTTGCCACGCAAACACGTCGACGTTCGCCCGCAGGAAAGCAACGAGCGCGCCTTCCTATTTAGGGTCGAGAGTGGCACTGATGGTGAAGGTACCACAAGTGCCGTCCTCCTTGGCGGACACCTTCTTGGTCTCTGGTGGAGCTGCCATCGTCTTCTTACACTTGCCGGTGGAGCTCGATGGTGCGTCCTCGACGGTAGCGCAGCACTCCAAAGAGGTGCGCTTGCCGGACTTGGTCTTCTTCTTCGCCCCGGGAGCTTCAGCGGCAAGTGGCTTGCAACCGCTGTTCTTTGCTTCGGTAGATCTTGTCGGCGCAGATAAGAGCATCCTTCTTGTCGCCAGGGACAGAGATGACACTTATCGGGCTGGCATCTTCAAAGATGTTGTATGCATAGTGAGAGGCTGCCATGAATTTGGCGAGTCTTTGGACGACCAAGTATCCCATTGTAAGGCAATGGAAAGTCTTAACGCCAAAAGTGACCCCCAGTCCTGAAGTTCAACTTCACGCCAAATGTCACCGGCAACGTGATCTTTCCTTCGGCTTGCTCCTTCCCGGATTGATTCCTTGGAATGTGCGGTCTCTTCGAGCTCGCCATCGTGAACTGGAGTTTCGGAGCACCGCGGAGGAGATCAGGTTCAAGCCGGCCCCGCCATCAACTAGCATGTTAGTGACCTTGAGGTTGCAGATAGTTGGTGAAACCAACATCGGCAAGCACCCGACCGCAGTTACGCGATCAGGGTGGTCCTCGATATCAAAGATGATAGGCGTGTTGGACCATTTCAGAGGCTAGCGTGACTCGACGGATGGTTCTGCCGCATTGACTTTCCGCATCCACTGCTTGAGCTGGCGGTGTGAAGTATGCAGAGAAGCACCGCCGTAACCGCACAAGACCTCTGTGGCTTTCTAGAACTCCTGCTCATCGGTCTCGTCATCATCCATGTCTTCATCATCGTCGTCGTCTTCATCCTTGTCGCGGCCGCGGGGAGGTCTGTCTCCTTGCCGCTGCTTGGCCTTGCTGCGGCGTCCTCCTCGGCCGGGACGTTTCTTGCTAGCTCCTCCAGCACCTTCCTGGGCCTTCTCCTTGTCGCGTCGCTCGTATTCAGCCTTTTGCTGTTCGACAAGCTGCTCGACCTTCTTGCAGCTCTGGAGGTCATGGCCCTTGGTGCGGTGGATCTTGCAAGATCGTTTGTTGGAGCCGCCCCGCTTGTCGGCGACCGCCATAGCTGGCGGTTGGTGCGGCCGCAACCTCCTTGCCGGAGCTACCAGCTTTGACTTTCTTGGCGCCACCTCCGTTGCGGACTGCTCAACAACTAGCACATCTTTGCCTTTCTTCTTCCTGTTGTTCCGCCACGGTTTTTCTTTGTCGGGCGGTCTCCTCACTATCAGATCCTCCTGCTTCAAGATTCTCTCCGGAGTCTCCTCCTTCCTCAAAGACGTGCACACTTGTCGGCCAGGCATATAGCTCACTGACGTCTCTGACCTTGCACATCGCCATCTCCTCCCGCATCCTGCGGTTTCGCACGTTCTGATGGAACGCGCTGATTACCACGGCTGGGTGGACATTAGGGATGTTGTGCTGGACGCGGCTGAATCTCTGAATGTACTTGCGCAGGGGCTCTCCTTCCTTCTGGGCGAGCAGATGAAGGTCGCTCTCTTGGCCATGGGGCTTGTGGTCGCTGTAAAGGTGCCGACAAACCGATGGCATAGATCTGCCCAAGAGGATATGGAGTTGTCCGGCAAGTGCATGAGCCAGATCTCGACATTGGGCTTGAGCACCGCCGGAAGTAGTTGGCCAGATCTTGTCGTCTCGCCCGGCAGCTTGCACCGCGATGGTGTAGATGCTGAGGAACTCCGACGGATGCGTCTTTGCCGCCGTATTTCTCTCGTACGTCGCTTGAAATTCTTCTTCTTTGGGCCACCGGACTTGCCGCAACTCACGAGTGAACGCAGGGCAACCTACGCGTCAGACGGCAAGTCGCCTGGTTCCTTCGGGCGCATGCATGTCGACAGAAGGGCCCAACGCGCTGGTCGGATTGACGCCGCTTCTCTTCGGTGCTCGGCGCGAGTTCGAGCGTCTTCTTCTTGTCGCTGCTCGTGAAGAAATTGGCGCTGATCGCGACGAGCTCGTGGATCCGATGATGCGGTGGAGTCGCTGTCGAGGTGGATCCGGCGAGTCGGCGATCTTGGCCTTCGGGCGAGAGTGCATGGTGGTTGCACCCCATCGGTTCTTGCCGCCACCGGCTCGTGTTTGGCAGTCCCGCCGCGGCAGCGATGCACTCGGCTGTCATGAGCTGCCGCCGCTGGCAAAGCCGATGAGACTACGAATGGTGGTCCTCCATTCATCGACCTTGTCGGCTGTTGGAGGGTAATCCAGAGCGCTTGAGCTCTCGCCAAAGCTTCGCTGGAGTGGTGGGTGGCAGTGGTGAACGGCGCGAGGAGTGGATATGCTCGGACTTCTAACTATGTTAGAAGGAGCAAGATCCCGCCCAGCGATCGCGTTTCGCCGCGCCAAAGATGTTGGCGTGCATGCGGGTCTTGAGCATCCCGAGATCCACCAGCTCGATCTTGGTCCAACGAGCGTATGGCGTTAGGAATACCATGACGCTGTCGGTCCCGCGCCTCTGAGACGGGCGCGGTGCATGTACGGACGCCGAGGTTCATGCAGCCTTGTCCTTGGACTTGGCAGCACCGTGGGCTCCCGTCGACGTCCATTCTTACGCTGGCGTTCGCCCCACCACCCGCTTGCTCCGGTGGTGGTGGGTTCGACGCGACGGAACATCTGCCGCCGAAGCCTTCTTCTTCGGTGGCATGTCGATGAAGATGATGAAGATCTAGCTCGTGTGGACGCCGGATCAGGTTCACACAATCTCGACGCTTCTACAGCGCGCCAAAGATGTCGGGAGGCTGATTCGCCCACGAACACCTATGGGACCGGCGGACCGAGCCCCTTCGGTTCGGCGGGGCGGAGGTCGCCTGAAGAGCAGATCGAGGCGAAGCACGAGCAGTTTACCCAGCTTCGAGCTCTCCGGAGATAACACTCCTACCGCTGCATGTCCGAAAGTGTATTGAGTTCTTGCTCAGAGCGCTGAGTGCTACAAAGACACACAAGCTGCTAAGGAGACCGAGCGTGAGTGTTCTTCGGCTTGAACCCTTTTCCCCTTCTCTCCTACGCTATGCATGGGCCTCCTTTTATATGCTAAAGGGGTCTCCGCAGTGGCAACGTAGACAAGGGTAAAATGGAAAAGGAGTGGTTGGTACAGCTACTCAGACGGTGTATCATACCTAACCCCGACGGCATGGGACAAAGGCATTAAATGCCCGCTCACGCCGCCTCTAACAAAGGTGCGTAAAAGGGACCGCTGTGGGCGCCACCACTTGCCACGATGGCAATCTTGTCGGCCGCCGCTTGCCACCGCTCACCTGGCCGTCAAGACGGCCTCTTGCCACGCGCTACCGGAAAGGTCCTGTGGCGACACGTTAGTGGATGTGCTGGAGCGCAGGTCTGAGTGGTGGTCTGCCGTGGCAAGCGCCTTTGCCGCGTTGTTGTCTTGTCGCGTCCGGAATCTTGTCGCCATCGGGCCTTCCCGCAAGCTCCTCTTGCCGGGCCTTGTCTCCTAGGGTGCCTTGGGTGGCCTTCTCGGCAAGCTCCTCTTGCCGGGCCTTGTCTCCTTGGCTTGAATACTTTGTTCTTGAATGGCTCCAAAGGAACCACGGAGGACCTTGGCGGTCACCCTAAGCCTTGCCGCTGAGGGTTGCAGAATCGCCTGCGGCACAAGTTAGGGATACTAGGGTACCCCTACTCTAGTACACCGACAGAGAGTGAGATCTGATAGAGATGATAGATAATATTTTTGGTATTTTTGTGATAAAGATGCAAAGTAAAAAAGCAAAGGCAATAATAAAGCGTAGGAAGATTAATATGATGAAGATAGACCCGGGGGCCATAGATTTCACTAGTGGCTTCTCTAAAGAGCATAAGTATTTTACGATGGGTGAACGAATTACTGTTGAGCAATTGACAGAATTGAGAATAGTTATGAGAGTATCTAGGTATGATCATGTATATAGGCATCACGTCCAAGACAAGCAGACCGACTCCTGCCTGCATCTACTACTATTACTCCACTCATCGACCGCTATCCAGCATGCATCTAGAGTATTATGTTCAAGAAAACAGAGTAACGCCTTAAGCAAGATGACATGATGTAGAGGGATAAATTCATGCAATATGATAAAAACCCCATCTTGTTATCCTCGATGGCAACAATACAATACATGCCTTGCTGCCTGCTGTCACTGGGAAAGGACATCGCAAGATTGAACCCAAAGCTAAGCACTTCTCCCATTGCAAGAAAAACGAATCTAGTAGGCCAAACCAAACTGATAATTCGAAGAGAGTTGCAAAGATAACCAATCATACATAAAAGAATTCAGAGAAGATTCAAATATTGTTCATAGATAATCTTGATCATAAACCCACAATTCATCGGTCTCAACAAACACACCGCAAAAATAAGATTACATCGAATAGATCTCCACGAGAGAGGGGGAGAACATTGTATTGAGATCCATAAAGAGAGAAGAAGCCATCTAGCTACTAACTATGGACCCGAAGGTGTGAGGTAAACTACTCACACTTCATCGAAGAGGCTATGGTGATGATGTAGAAGCCCTCCGTGATGGATGCCCTCCCATGGAGTTCAAACAGGCCCCAAGATGGGATCTCATGGGTACAGAAGGTTGCGGCGGTGGAATTAGGTTTTTGGCTCTGTATCTAATCGTTTGGGGGTACGTAGGTATATATAGGAGGAAGAAGTACATCAGTGGAGCAAGGTGGGGCCCACGAGGGTGGAGGGCACGCCCTGGGGGGTGGGCGCACCCCCTACCTCATGCCCACCTCCTTTCTTTCTTAACGTAGGGTCCAAGTCTCCTGGATCATATTCGGTGAGAAAATCACGTTCCCGAAGGTTTCATTCCGTTTGGACTCCGTTTGATAATCCGTTTCTTCGAAACTCTGAAATAGGCAAAAAACAGCAATTCTGGGCTGGGCCTCCGGTTAATAGGTTAGTCCCAAAAATAATATAGAAGTGGAAAATAAAGCCCAATATTGTCCAAAACAGTAGATAATATAGCATGGAGCAATCAAAAATTATAGATACGTTGGAGACGACGACATCCCCAAGCTTAATTCCTGCTCGTCCTCGAGTAGGTAAATGATAAAAACAGAATTTTTGATGCGGAGTGCTACTTGGCATAATTTCAATGTAATTCTTCTTAATTGTGGTATGAATATTCAGGTCCGAAAGATTCAAGACAAAAGTTCATATTGACATAAAAATAATAATACTTCAAGCATACTAACAAAGCAATCATGTCTTCTCAAAATAACTGGCCAAAGAAAGTTATCCCTACAAAATCATATAGTCTCGCTATGCTCTATCTTCACCACACAAAGTATTTAAATCATGCACAACCCCGATGACAAGCCAAGCAATTGTTTCATACTTTTGACATTCTCAAAACTTTTTCAATCTTCACGCAATACATGCGCGTGAGCCATGGATATAGCACTATATGTGGAATAGAATGGTGGTTGTGGAGAAGACAAAAAGAGGGGAAGATAGTCTCACATCAACTAGGCGTATCAACGGGCTATGGAGATGCCCATCAATAGATATCAATGTGAGTGAGTAGGGATTGCTATGCAACGGATGCACTAGAGCTATAAGTATATGAAAGCTCAACAAAAGAAACTAAGTGGGTGTGCATCCAACTCGCTTGCTCACGAAGACCTAGGGCATTTCGAGGAAGCCCGTCATTGGAATATACAAGCCAAGTTCTATAATGAAAAATTCCCAATAGTATATGAAAGTGACGAAATGAGAGACTCTCTATCATGAATATCATGGTGCTACTTTGAAGCACAAGTGTGGTAAAAGGACAATAACATTGTCCCTTCTCTCTTTTTCTCTCATTTTTTTTGTTTGGGCCTTTTCTCTTTTTTTATGGCCTCTTTTCTTTTATTTTTCGTCCGGAGTCTCATCCCGACTTGTGGGCGAATCATAGTCTCCATCATCCTTTTCCTCACTTGGGACAATGCTCTAAAAATGATGATCATCACACTTTTATTTTTTCTTAGAACTCAACAATTACAACTCGATACTTAGAACAAAATATGACTCTATATAAATGCCTTCGGCGGTGTACCGGGATATGCAATGAATCAAGAGTGACATGTATGAAAGAATTATGAACGGTGGCTTTGCCACAAATACGATGTCAACTACATGATCATGCTAGCAATATGACAATGATGGAGCGTGTCATAATAAACGGAACGGTGGAAAGTTGCATGGCAATATATCTCGGAATGGCTATGGAAATGCCATGATAGGTAGGTATGGTGGCTGTTTTGAGGAAGGTATATGGTGGGTGTATGATACCGGAGAAAAGTGTGTGATATTAGAGAGGCTAGCAATGGTGGAAGGAAGAAAAGTGCGTATAATCCATGGACTCAACATTAGTCCTGAAGAACTCATATACTTCTTGCAAAAAACTACAAGTTATCAAAGCAAAGTATTACGCGCATGCTCCTAGGGGGATAGATTGGTAGGAAAAGACCATCGTCATTCCCCGACCGCCACTCATAAGGAAGACAATCAATAAATAAATCATGCTCCGACTTCATCACATAACGGTTCACCATACGTGCATGCTACGTGAATCACAAACTTTAACACAAGTATTTCTCAAATTCACAACTACTCAACTAGCATGACTCTAATATCACCATCTTCATATCTTAAAACAATTATCAAGCATCAAACTTTTCTTAGTGTTCAACGCACTCAAAAGAAAGTTTTACAAATCTTGAATACCAAGCATATTAAGATTTTTAAGCAAATTACCATGCTATTTAAGACTCTCAAAATAATCTAAGTGAATCATGAGAGATCAATAGTTTCTATAAAACTAATCCACCACCGTGCTCTAAAAGATATAAGTGAAGCACTAGAGCAAAACTATTTAGCTCAAAAGATATAAGTGAAGCACAAAGAGTATTCTAACAAATTCCAAATCATGTATGGCTCTCTCAAAAGGTGTGTACAGAAAATATGATTGTGTTAAACTAAAAAGCAAAGACTCAAATCATACAAGACGCTCCAAGCAAAACACATATCATGTGGTGAATAAAAATATAGCTCCAAGTAAAGTTACAGATGGAAGTAGGCGAAAGAGGGATGCCTTCCGGGCATCCCCAAGCTTTGACTTTTGGTGTCCTTATATTATCTTGGGGGTTCCATGGGCATCCCCAAGCTTAGGCTCTGCCACTCCTTGTTCCATAATCCATCAAAAGATTTTACCCAAAACTTGAAAACTTCACAACACAAAACTCAACAGAAATCTCGTGAGTCTCCTAGTTAAAAGAAAACAAACGACCACTTCAAGGTACTGTAATGAACTCATTCTTTATTTATATTGGTGTTAAACCTACTGTATTTTAACTTCTCTATGGTTTATAAACTATTTTAATAACCATAGATTCATCAAAATAAGCAAACAACACACGAAAAACAGAATCTGTCAAAAACAGAACAGTCTGTGGTAATCTGAAACTAACGCAAACTTCTGGAACTCCAAAAATTCAGACAAAATAGGACGACCTAGGAAATTTGTTTATTGATCATCAGAAATTGGAATCCTATTTTATCACGTTCTGGTGATTTTTAACAATTGTTTTCGTGAACAGAAAGTTTCTGGAAATTACAGCAAGATCAAATAACTATCATCCAAGAAGATCCTATAGGTTTAACTTGGCACAAACACTAATTAAAACATAAAAACACATCTAACCAGAGGCTAGATCAAAGATTTATTCCTAAACAGAAGGAAAAGCAAAAAAAACTAAAAATAAATTGGGTTGCCTCCCAACAAGCGCTATCGTTTAACGCCCCTAGCTAGGCATAAAAGCAAGGATAGATCTAGGTATTGCCATCTTTGGTAGGCAATCCATAAGTGGCTCTCATAATAGATTCATATGGTAATTTTATTTTCTTCCTAGGGAAGTTTTCCATGCCTTTCTTTAATGGAAATTGGAATCTAATATTCTCTTCCTTCATATCAATAATTGCACCAATCGTTCTAAGGAAAGGTCTACCAAGAATAATAGGACAAGAAGCATTGAAATCTATATCAAAAACGATAAAATCTACGGGCACATAATTCCTATTTGAAACAATAAGAACATCATTAATTCTTCCCATAGGTTTCTTAATAGTGTAATCCGCAAGGTGCAAGTTTAGAGAGCAATCATCAAAATCACGGAAATTTAGCAAATCACACAAAGTTTTGGGAATAGTGGAGACACTAGCACCCAAATCACATAAAGCATAAAATTCATGATCCTTAATCTTAATTTTAATAGTCGGTTCCCACTCATCATAAAGTTTTCTAGGATAGAAACTTCCAACTCAAGTTTTTCTTCATAAGATTGCATCAAGGCATCAACGATATGTTTAGTAAACGCTTTATTTTGACTATAAGCATGAGGAGAATTTAGCACGGATTGCAACAAGGAAATACAATCAATTAGAGAGCAACTTTCATAATTAAATTCCTTGAAATCCAAAATAGTGGGTTTAGCAACATCTAGGGTTTTAATCTCTTCAATCCCACTTTTATCAATTTCATCATCAAGATCTAAAAACTCTGAATTTTCGGAACGCCTTCTAGGTAAAGGTGGATCATATTCAGTCCCATCATTATCAAGATTCATATTGCAAAACAAAGATTTAATAGGGGACACATCAATAACTTTTAGATCTTCATCTTTATTTTCATGGAAATTGGAAGAACACGCTTTAATAAAGGCATCTTTCGTAGCACACATCCTAGCGGTTCTTTCCTTGCACTCATCAATGGAAATTCTCATGGCTTTGAGAGACACATTGATATCATGCTTAGGAGGAATAGATCTAAGCTTGGGGATCAAGAGAAATTCTATCAACGTTCCTAGCCAATTCATCAACTTTAAGCAATTTCTCTTCAAGCAAAGCATTAAAATTCTTTTGTGAATTCATAAACTCTTTAACACTAGTCTCAAATTCAGAGGGCATCTTATTAAAATTTCCATAAGAGTGGTTGTAGGAATTTCCATAATTATTAGAAGGATTACTAGGATAAGGCCTAGGATTAAAGTTCCCTCTATACGCGTTGTTAACAAAATTATTCCTACCAACAAAATTCACATCCATAGATTCATTATTATTCTCAATCAAAGTAGACAAAGGCATATCATTAGGATCAGAAGAAACGCTCTTAGTAGCAAATAATTTCGTAAGTTCATCCATCTTTCCACTCAAAACATTAATTTCTTCTATCGCATGCACTTTTTTATTAGTAGATCTTTCAGTGTGCCATTGAGAATAATTAACCATAATATTACCTAGGAGTTTAGTAGCTTCTCCTAAAGTGATTTCCATAAAAGTGCCTCACGCGGCCGAATCCAAAAGATTTCTAAAAGCAAAATTCAATCCGGCATAAATTTTTTGTATAATCATCCACAAGTTCAAACCATGAGTAGGGCAATTACGTATCATTAATTTCATTCTCTCCCAAGCTTGTGCAACATGTTCATGATCAAGTTGCTTAAAATTCATAATATCGTTTCTAAGAGAGATGATCTTAGCGGGAGGAAAATACTTAGAGATAAAATCATCTTTGCACTTGTTCCAAGAATCAATACTATTTTTAGGCAAAGACGAAAACCAAGCTTTAGCATGATCTCTAAGCGAAAAAGGAAATAGCTTCAATTTAACAATACCATTATCAACATATTTCTTCTTTTGCATATTACACAAATCAACAAAGCTATTTAGATGAGTAGCGGCACCTTCACTAGGAGGCCGGCGAATTGATCTTTCATAACAAGATTCAACAAAGCAGTATTGATTTCACAAGATTCAGTGTTGGTAAGAGGAGCAATCTGAGTGCTAAGGAAATCATTATTGTTGGTATTGGTAAAGTCACACAATTTGGTATTATCTTGAGCCATCGTGACAAACAAGCAATCCAACCCACGAGCAAACAAAAGGCAAGCGAGAAAAAGGCAAAGAGAGGGCGAATAAAACGGCAAGGGTGAAGTGGGGGAGAGGAAAACGAGAGGCAAATGGAAAATAATGTAATGCCAGAGATAAGGGATTGTGATGGGTACTTGGTATGTTGACTTTTGCGTAGACTCCCCGGCAACGGCGCCAGAAATTCTTCTTGCTACCTCTTGAGCACTGCATTGGATTTCCTTGAAGAGGAAAGGTGATGCAGCACAGTAGCGTAAGTATTTCCCTCAGTTTTTGAGAACCAAGGTATCAATCCAGTAGGAGGCTACGCGCGAGTCCCTCGTACCTGCACAAAGCAAATAACTCCTCGCAACCAACGCGATAAGGGGTTGTCAATCCCTTGACGGTCACTTACGAGAGTGAGATCTGATAGAGATGATAGATACTATTTTTGGTATTTTTGTGATAAAGATGCAAGGTAAAAAAGAAAAGGCAATAATAAAGCATAGGAAGACTAATATGATGAAGATAGACCCGGGGGCCAAAGATTTCACCAGTGGCTTCTCTCAAGAGCATAAGTATTTTACGGTGGGTGAACGAATTACTGTTGAGCAATTGACAGAATTGAGCATAGTTATGAGAGTATCTAGGTATGATCATGTATATAGGTATCACGTCCAAGACAAGTAGACCGACTCCTACCTGCATCTACTACTATTACTCCACTCATCGACCGCTATCCAAAGATGCATCTAGAGTATTAAGTTCAAGAAAACAGAGTAACGCCTTAAGCAAGATGACATGATGTAGAGGGATAAATTCATGCAACATGATAAAAACCTCATCTTGTTATCCTCGATGGCAACAATACAATACGTGCCTTGCTGCCCCCTCATCCTTTGGGAAAGGACACCGCAAGATTGAACCCAAAGCTAAGCACTTCTCCCATTGCAAGAAAAACCAATCTAGTAGGCCAAACCAAACTGATAATTCGAAGAGACTTGCCAAGATAACCAATCATACATAATAGAATTCAGAGAAGATTCAAATATTGTTCATAGATAATCTTGATCATAAACCCACAATTCATCGGTCTCAACAAACACACCGCAAAAATAAGATTACATCGAATAGATCTCCACGAGAGAGGGGAAGAACATTGTATTGATATCCAAAAAGAGAGAAGAAGCCATCTAGCTACTAACTATGGACCCGAAGGTCTGAGGTAAACTACTCACACTTCATCGGAGAGGCTATGGTGATGATGTAGAAGCCCTCTGTGATGGATGCCCCCTCCGGGGGAGCTCCGGAACAGGCCCAAAGATGGGATCTCGTGGGTACAGAAGATTGCGGCGGTGGATTTAGGTTTTTGGCTCCGTATCTGATCGTTTGAAATGCGTAGGTATATATAGGAGGAAGAAGTACGTCGGTGGAGCAAGGTGGGGCCCACGAGGGTGGAGGGTGCGCCCTGGGGGGTGGGCGCGCCCTCCTACCTCGTGCACACCTCCTTTCTTTCTTGACGTAGGGTCCAAGTCTCCTGGATCATATTCAGTGAGAAAATCACGTTCCCGAAGGTTTCATTCCGTTTGGACTCCGTTTGATATTCCGTTTCTTCGAAACTCTGAAATAGGCAAAAAAACAGCAATTCTGGGTGGGCCTCCGGTTAATAGGTTAGTCCCAAATAATATAAAAGTGGAAAATAAAGCCCAATATTGTCCAAAATAGTAGATAATATAGCATGGAGCAATCAAAAATTATAGATACGTTGGAGACGTATCAATGACGTGGACAGAACGTTCCTTGACAACTCCCTTTGTATGGAACAAAGTATGCCTCTAATTTTGCTCAGCTTGTGTTACCTGCACACTCAAAACACGTTGAGCAACTAAATTATCTTACCTGTCAGCATCTTCAGCAGCCATGTATTATGTCTCATGTTCAAAATCATCTTCATCGTGTTCTTCACTTGCAATAAGAGCCAAAGTCTCCTCATCATAGTCACTAGCGGACTCATACCCGCCATCCTCAGTAACAATCATCACACGTGGAGATGGACATTTGCTCGCATAGTGACCTCCACCCTTGCAACAACGACATATAACCTCATGTGTTTGCCCTGTTGATGCCATGGATGAAGAAGAGCTCTATGCGGGACCAGAAGATGTGCTCCTGGCAGATGGTGGTGGCGGTGCCTGTTTTCTTGTATCTCTGTTGGAATTGGCGGCTGAAGTCAGCGGTGCTGCAATAGGATGTGTTGAAGTAGAGGATGTATATGTTGACTCAGATCGGTGGTGGACAGGTGGATGTATATGTGGCCTCGTATTGGTGGTGGACAGTTGGATGCATATGTGGACTCGAATTGGTGGTGGACAGGAGGATGTATATGGATGCGGTAAGGAAGATATCTATGGTGGTGATATATGGCAACAGTGATGAAGATGGGACGGTGGTGGCATGACAAACTATGACAGAACTCAAAACTCTAAAGAACTAGACGCTAAGACCAGCAACTTGACACGACGATGCAACCGCAAATTCAACAAAGGAACTACAGAAAAGATTATGCAATGGCACAGATTGGTTTGGATATGATGAACTAACCCTAATGTTTTTGGCTTTTTTGTGGACTGTAGGTATGAAGAACAGACTCAATCTAAACTATAAAAAACTGTAAAATCTCACCGAGCAATGTGGAGATCTGCTACTACTTGATACAGGAAAAGATGCCCCATCTTTCGATGAGAAGGTGATTACCGTTTTCCGTGGGAGTAGAATTAGACGATCTGACTACGAGCGTGCGAGGACGTCGCGCCTTAGCAATCGATAAACCAACTCCGAGAGGTTATTGACCACGCTGGAGCACGATCAACCTGACCACAAGGTTCTATTTCCTGCGAGCAAACGAAGAACAAGCAAGAAACTAGGATTGCAATCTGGATATTGTGAATATAAGAGGAAAGCTTTATTGATTAAAGTGGGGTTTTGTGACGTCTTGGTCTGGTCGTTGAAGAAAAAACAAAGTACGCGAAGTTGCCGCTATGTCGAGCTTTAATCTAAACAAAACCCAAAGTTTAAACGATGCCCTAAGAGTTGTATATATGGAGGAAGAGGGGGTAATTTCGTGGGCCCTTGGAGGAGGGGTCCGAAACCAACCCTAAATTTGTTTTCCCCACAGATACGAACTCTAAAAACAACATACACTTCAGTATTTCAAAATTGCATGGGCCTGTCCCAATAATATGGTGTGACGCAGCACCTATAGTAACCTCTGGACAAAATTTATGAATTGGCATTTTGTATATTTCCTCCAAGGCTTCATGCACTCATTATGGTGGCTTCAAATTCCTGAAATCATCACTTGTAACTCCATTCTTGTTCCCCTTGCGCATGCCATCATCTCCATGCTTGATCTTGCTCCAATGTTCATCCTTCTTGTCCAAGCTAGGCCCTTCATTTGTAAGCAAGACAAATGTATCCAATTTAGGCAACATCATATTCGCATGAACATTAGAATCATTACCAAGAAATGAAAGTACCTGGTAATTTAATTGGCGTGCGCGAGCTCTAGTAATTGGTCCAGTATGTATAGTAGCAAGGGTTGTGGGTGTAACAATGGTATTGATGTCCTCATCACAAGGTGTGTGAGATAGACGACATATAGTTCACTTGGATGAACTGTTTGCAATGAGCTAAAACAACAGAAACGGTCAGCCAGATCAAGGTTTGTGCAATAGACGGGATACAGTTCACTCGGATGAACTATTTGCGATCATCCAAGACAACATAAATAGTTCAACTTGACAAGATGTCTATGATATGCGGCAAACAGGTCCATAATCAGAAAGTGCGACGGCCGATAATAACACAAACGATTGCTGCTAATAAGCCATGTGTGCTGTGGCCAAATGCTTGTTGGTAAACAATTGTTAGTGATTGATGAAATCATCACCGACGGATTCCGTTTGGTCCATGTGCGTTGTGGTTTGCTCTGTCTATAGAACAACAACATATATACTTATAAGGACATGGTTGCAGAACCAAATTAAACATCCAATTACATAGGTGGATATTACACACATGACATTTGCACACACCTAAGTAAACAATTACATGCATAATTAACTAGCATAAACGATCATCTAATCATCATCTACTCACTACTGTAGGATGCTGCTAACGTGACACTACAATCATAGACCCTTCAACGAAACTGTATGCGATGCATTAATCGCAAATGGTGTTGTAATAAAATTGTAAAAAATGATACGAACCATTTTCGATAGTGGAGACATCAAACAAAATTTAGATTATAGTTGTGTGTGCGATGCGTGGCATACAGTTCACTCGAATGAATTGTTTGCGATGAACAAAACAACAGAAACGGTCAACCAGATGAAGGTGTGTGCGATATACGACATACAGTTCACCTGGATGAATTGTTTGTGATTAGGCAATACAACAGAAACGGTTGGGCAGATCAAGGTATATGCGACAAACAGCATAGAGTTCACTCGGATGAACTGTTTGCGATGAACCAAGACAACAGAAATGGTTCAACTTAAGAAGATGTGTATGATACGCAGCAAATTGGCAACTCGGATGAACTGTTTGCGATGATAAAAAATAACACAAACATTTACAAGTGACAATATGTGCGTGATACGGGGCAAACATGTCACTCAGGTGAACTTTTTGTGATGATAAACAATAACACAAACAATTCGGCGTAATAAGATGTGTGTGATACCCGTCAAATAGGTCAGTAATTAGAGTTGTGTAGTAGCATGAACCGACAGTAACACATACGATTCGTGCTAATAAGCACCTGATTCTAGAAATGATTGCATAAATTATCGTTCATACTCATACATAATCACCCAAAGAACATAATAGCGGCATTACATATTAGCAAGGTTCATAAAACAACCAAATATAAACAGTTACACGTCAGCATTGTTGTAGGGATGGCATGTTGGTGCGACATGTTGAAATAATCTCTACACTGATGCAAAATCCTCTCTCGGAAGGAAGGGTCGAGATTCGGGTCGGCGATGACCATGTCCTTGAACATTTCATAGGCCCAGCCATTCATCTGCTCCTGCTCCATCACAGTAGCTCCGGGCTTAGGGAAAATCCACTGGAAAATGCAAGCGTACAATGCGGCCTTGATGGACATGTTCGAAGCTACCGTAAACAGCAAACGCATCTACTGCGTGTGTTGCTGGAGCTCTAGCAGACCCTAAGGAGGTTGTCGCCCTTACCACGGTGAAATCCGCGTGTGCCACCAACTCCAAGTCAACGACGGGCTCATCATCGCGTGCCGCCCAGGCCGAGGCCTCAACTGCTTGTTCCGCATATAGAACTGAACGTGCCCCCAACAGATCTACTGTAGCTGCCAACTCTTCCACGCTTGCCGCCAAGGCTGCCGCACCCGCATTACCGCTTACCGCCGCCACCGTGGGCTCTGGTACGCGTATGCGCTGCATCTCGCCCATGCCTTCCGTGATGGAGAGGATGGTTCGAGTTTCTAAGGACATGTGTGATGCGGAGGATTTTGTGGAGGCGAGGACAAAGGGTAGAAGAAGGCCTGATTTGGGACCGCGAGAGGAAAGAGACGATAGAGAGTGAAGAGATGATATGTGTCCCTATGTCAGGACCCCGATCCTAGTCACATCGATCTAGCATGTAACACATCATATCACTTTGCGGCCTCACGCACGGTATTCCCACGGGTGTCGCCTTACCATGGCCCGGGACCGTTTGCGCCTTTTGGCTCACGTATATGATAGTGTCGCTAGCATCCATATGACAAAGAACCGGGCCGACATGGCTAGTCGTGAACCCAAAGCGGCGCTAACCCATGGGAACAGCATACATGAATCACATCGAGCATGTCGGTCATCAACGTATAAATTCGGGCTGTAGCACTGGCTAACAGGACTCCGGTATCCCGGCCGTAGCAGCTAGGCAGGACTCCGAATAACACCGCGTGACATTTCCCGAAGGAACGGACATATAGGAACGGTGAAACACATGCCGCCGATCAAGTGTCCAAGCAGTAGTGCTGGCTAGCAGGACTCCGGTGAACCGGGCTGTAGCGGACTACTATCGCTCAGAAGCACGAGACTACATTTCCCCATGGGAGAGGCTGCCAAGGATAAACAACTAGTTTGTCGGATCCCACACATACCAAGCATTTCAAACATACACACAATATGCTCAATATGTGTAGATACAACATGGCATCACAACATAACTCTACGACTCAAATATTTATTCAATAGGCTCCGAGGAGCGAGATATTACAAACATGGGTCTCATGACCCAACACTCAGAGCATACAAGTCAAAGCACAAGCGGAAGCTAAACATGTCCGAGTACGCATAACTATAAATAAAGAAGGCCGAGAAGCCCGACTATCTACTGTGTCTGCCGAGGGCACAAGATCGTAGCTGAGGTAACAAGTTAAATGTCAAGTCCAAGCGGAACTACTAGCGAGAACGAAGTCTCTCTCGCAAAAACATAAAATAGGCAAACGTGAGTACAATTGTACTCAAAGCAAGACTTACATCGTAACTAACTACATATGCATCATTATCAAAAGGGGTGGTGGAGTTTGACCGCAGCAAGCCAACTTTGACTCGGTGGCTATCCTGAACTACGATTGCAAGTAACTCTTTTGAGGTGGCGCACACGAGTCCACATATTCACCATATCAATACACTACTATGGACCCGCTCCGTCTCCCTACGAGAACGCCATCCATAGCACTCACGCTTATCTTGCGATTTTAAAGTATCCACTTTCACTTGTCTATGAACTGATATAGGTAACCCAGAAGTCCTTCTCCGTGGACACGGCTATTCGAATAGATCATATTAAACCCTGCAAGGGTGTACTTCTTCACACACGCTCTCACCACTTACCGCCGTTTACACGACATGTACTCGGCAACCTTCAAGCGGAAGCCCAACGTGGGTGTCGGCCACGACCTACCTAAACACACAAGTCCCAAGTCCAGGTTTATCGCCTATTCGGGTTCCATCCATGAGGAGTCCGCCGAGGTTTCCCATACAGCCCGAACGATGTGTGCAGGGTTCCCGAGACACCAAACGGGCGAATCGGTACACCGGGCCACGGTGCCTACCGCAACACAACCCACCCCTATGGTCAGCGTTGCGTGCGGCCCCCAGCATACTACAAACACCAGAAACTACTTGCAACTCCCAGACTGAGGACAAGGGTGGTTAAGAAGCCGAGAGGGTCCATTGGTTTCGGGCCCAATGCGTGGTAGTAACTGTTTCATGGATCACAAACACAGATCTCAGTTCCTGAGGACGGCTGCAATGAGACAACCCACCATGTACTCCTACATGGCCTCTCACCGCTACCTTTACCAAATCGTGTTCACACACTTGGCTCACACACGCAGTAGGACATGTTCACACAACCATTCCAATTCATTCCCGATGAATCAGACCTGACTCAACTCTAAGCAAAGAGCAGGCATGACAACAAGCATGAATGAGTAGGCACAACATGGCTCAAACAACTCCTACTCATGCTAGTGGGTTTCATCTAATTCTTGTGGAATGACAGTCATCACGAGAGGATAAAGGGGTTCAGCTACTACAGCAAAGTAATGATTGATTCGTTGTTGTCCTAATGCAGTAAAATAGAGCAGGAGCGAGAGAATGGGATTATATCGGAATGAACAAGGGGGGTTTTGCTTGCCTGACACATCGGTGTCATCGAACTCATCGTCGGTACGTCGTCTATTGAGAGGGGGCAATTACCGGCAGACAAGAGAGAACACTATCAATGCAATGCACAGTCACATGAATGACATGTCATGTTAAGGTACTGAATTCACCTAATGCAATATCTAGCCAAGTTAATTGAAGTGGAATTCAAACAAGGTTAAACTCCAACTCCAAATGTTATTTCATAATTTGCCCTAATCATGATTCATCCTATTCAGTGAGGTTAACTTGTTCAAACATGCATGATCATGGCATAAACAGATTCTTCATATTTTTCTGATCATTTTTCATATATAAATTATTTCCATTGGAGTTACGGTTGAATTTCTATGAATTTTAGAAGTTTAGGACATTTTACTGAAATTCCACAATTAAAATAATTCCAGAAATCATTAGTGCGCCAAGATGACATAGGCATGACGTCAGCAAGTCAACGGGTGCCCCAGGTCAAACCTGACCCGTGGGGTCCCTTGGTCGATGACTCCGCTGGTTTAGGTGGATGACATGTGGGACCGGTCAAAGCTGACTTGACCAAGGTCAAACCGACACGCTGGGTCCATGGTATTAGCACTAATTTAACAGAGAAAATAAACTAATCCTAATTAAGCGCGGGGCCCACATGTCGCTGGCTCTAGAAGGGTGATTAGCGGACTCATTAGCAGCTAATGACGACGCCATCGTCAGATATGCCGCTGGCGAGTCGCCGGTGACCATAGTACACGACGGCGAAGGCCGGAAATCGCCGTTCGGCGACGGTTTGGTGCGCGACTAGGCTCTACGGAGAGCTTGGAGTGCTCCGCGTCCAGCGGTGCTGGTGGGTGAGCGTGCGGTGGCCGGGGACGATGCCGGCGAGCGTTTGGGCGGCGGCCGGCGCTCGGGTGAGTAGCGGGTTTGATGCGTAAATAGCATAAGCGGACCAACTAACGCGCTAGCCATGCTCGTGTGCGATCTCGAAGTTCGTTGGACGCTGATGCGCTACCAAATGGCCACCGGAGTAGCGCGGCGTCGAGCTCAGGCGGCGGTGGTTTCGCCTTGATGGAATCGGCGGCGAGCGAGCAAAAGAGAACGGAGGTAGGCGAACGATGGCGGGGCTTCTGGGGTCGATTGGAGGCCCAGCGGCTCGGGAACGCCGGAGGCGGCGAAGCGGGCGCCGGCGATCTCGGGCGGCCGGAAATGGGGAAGACGGCGTGGGCGGCGATGCAGGGCTCCCGGCTCATGTGGCTCGGTGGGGAGGAGGACAGGAACTAGGCGGAGCTCGTGGGCATGTCGGGGAGGAGAGGGGGTGGCGGTGGCCGCGGCGGTGCACGTCGGCGGTCTCGGGTGCTCCGGGGATGAGCGAGGGAGAGAGACAGAGGAGAGAAACGAGGAGGAGGGAGAGAGCGAGGGGGTCCAGGGGGGTTGGGGCGCGTGGCCGTCTCCGTGGCGTCGCGAGAAGGTCGGGAGGCCGCCAAAGACGGGCAGGAGGTGGCTGCTGGCTCGGCGGCTGCTGCCACGCTGATGCGAAGGCATGGGGAAGACGACGCATGAGGAGGTGGGCTGGGCCAACTGGCCAGCCAGGGGGGGGGATGGCGGTTCGGACGCCTGTAGGTGGGCTGCTGGTAAGTTTCTCTCTCTCTCTTATTTCTATTTTCTATTTTCTATAATTATGTTTGGCTTTAATAAAAATGCAGGGCATTTCAAAATCATGAAACTGGTCAATGTCACTGCTTGGAATATTTCCAACAACAAACATTTCAGTTTATGATTATTTGAGCATTTAAAATATTTTATCGTATTTAAATGCCCAAATGCAAATACCACAAGAATTAATTCAAAAGTCCAAATGTCATGGAAAATGTGCAACATCTCTGGTTATTGTTTCCAGCATTTTTCCAAAAATGGTGAACATTTTTGAAGGCCATTTGGTTCATTGAAAAATATTTCTTAGTTGAACCTATTTGAGTTGTCTTGGTGCTAGGGGTTTAGGCAATCCCCATTTCAAATTTCATGGAAATTAAACATGATGCATGGATGCAATGATACTAGTTACAAGCAAGCTCTAGGGCTGTGACAACTCACCCCCACTAAACAAGAATCTCGCCCCGAGATTCAAGATGTGAGGTAAGAGGAAAAGGGAGTCACAAACTATCACAATCTTCATGATCCATTTGCCCTTCTCGAAAATGTTGATTCATTCCATCATCTTGGTCTTGACGTCCTTGCTTTCGGGGTCTTCATTCGACATGACAATGTAAAGAAGGGGAACTCTACATGATTCGATCTTCACGAAGATCAGGTAAACATGACCGACTCACGGACTGAGACGGTGACACATCTCGAGTTGAGACATAAAACACATCGAGAGGGATGGAGAACAAGCGACGGGGTTTGATTGGTGGCAACAATTCCATGCTTAGAAGATGGTAGATGGTGTCAAGATGGCGAGAAAATATTTACCATGATTCAATAACGGGGCACCTCGAGAAAGGTGACGCAAAGAACTATTCCCTTAAGTGGCAAAAAGAATTACTTTTGAATTAGAAATCATTGAGACTCTTCATACCAGCCTAAGGCAATTCACAACGATCGTTTGGGTGGAGTGCAAAAGAATGGTATACCCGGACTAGAATGGATGATGTGGACTACCTTGTTGAAGACAACGCAATGGATGGTTTTTGCTTATCACCGAAATGGATGGGACCCATGGTAAGTCCACTTTTGAGGATGATCCTAGACAACAATTGCCGAGAAGGCAACCCAAGGGAGATTGGCACAATGGGATGTGAGCTGGGAACAAAATGCAAATGTTGAATGTTCCAACCATCATATCTGCCCGAGATTCAGATCTGGTTGGTGTTAAGATATTCCAGACTCATCGAGTCTAGAAGAAAATGAAAGTTCGCAACACAAATCGGCGAGAAGATGTTGCGACATTCTCGGAATGAACTACGATAGCAAGCTCCAAAACATGAGCTGGTTCTCGCTACTAACATGTGAACATGTTGTCCAAGACAAGAATGACCACATAGTAGTCTTATCATAAAACACTACCGAAGTTCAGGTGGGGAACCATCAACGAGGATATCAAGTCCTTGCATAAGTCATATGATTAGCTCTTATGAAGAAACTTCTTGTCCCTGCACCAATCAATCAGTGGCTTTGTGTGCTATGGAATTCATATGGAATGAAGATGATCAGTCTATCAGACCATAGAATACTTCGCACGTGCATGACTGACTTGGAATGATTCCAAAGGAAACAAAACAAATCTTTCTCGAATTCATGGCGGCAACTTACACCTAAAGCACATGAATTCGAGGAAGTCACTACTTCCTTCCAAACATATGCTTCATGAACGAAACACGAAGACATTGCTTATAAAGTTTCCAACACTAGATTGATGTTCAACATGACTCATGGGGGGAGACAAAATGCTACTGATGGGCTCAACAAAGAACTCATCGGAATTTCCATATCATGGACTTCCACCATCATGTGAACACGGTGATAGCATTGGTCGGACCAAAGGATGTAATGGGGTATGCTCGAGGGATCAACCACGAGTAAGACAACATTACGAACATCGTTGGTTACGATTTGACTTAATAATAGCCCATACTCAAGTCAAAGGATTGATAAGACAATAGGTCCAAAGAATCGATCACAGAGACCAATCGATGAAGATATCATCTTTCTTCAACACACACTACACAAGAATATCCCTTTGGAATGAACTAAGTTAGGCAAACTTTTATCTTCCAACTCTCCAAGTTGTTGTCTAGCTTAACCAACTAGCTCAGGGATATCCAACACAGATTCTTGGAGAAATGATGGTTCACAGGAAACCAACTTGATCACGAGCTCAACATAACAGTCAGGGGACAACCTGGTAATACTTCCGAGAGGATATTCGGAAAATCACAAACCACCGATATGTTACTAAGCTCGAGAACAACCTTACTTTTAAGGGCAAGACGATATGAACAAATGAGTGAGGACTTGATATAATCCTAACTCATCAATCGAAGTGTGCACCGTAATAAGGACTAGGTAGCACGATCAATCTTAGGATGATGATTTAATAACCAACACGCTAAGAATGAGGATATTGTCCATTTATCGCCAAGCAACAAGTTGCTCAAGTATTGATTTCACACCTCACAATTCACTTGTCGGCATTCCGGTTACAACAACACGAGGACCGAGGAATGAATGATGATGGTGAGAAGTATCACTACGACAAGAATTCATAAGAGAAGGTGCAATTCTCATGATGTTCCTGACATAAAGATGGTAACACTCCAAGGTAGAACAGAACAAAAGCTGAATTGACATTTTGATCTCATGGAATACAAATCGCTTTGACCCAATCCTAGAAATAGATGAGGTCTTTGGAGTTTGTTTCTCCTAGTCATTCCGTAATAGAATGGCTTGACGGACCACAAGGATAATAGACATCGATAAACGAATGCACACATACTCTTGGTTATCAACCGATAGAGGATGGTCGGGATACAACTAAAGAGAGCAACTCAAAGGAACATATAATTTTCTCGAGTTGTGGAAGCATGGATTAGTATATCGAGCAAGGCTCAACATTTCTCCCGGATAACCCATGCGAGAAAGTAGAATTGGCAGATTCACAATATGGAATGGAGAACTCCTCAAGAGTACTCTGATTGTGATCTTTTGGTTCAAAAGAACTTCTGCCATAAATAGTTCATGGCATTTGGAAGAAGGAAATACCACGGACCTCGAGGACTGTTGCAAGGTTACTAATATCCTAAGGGAACTAGTAAATACTAACAACATGAAGTAGGGTGAATTTCGGGTTCAGAAACCCAGGAGTAGAATGCCTACTAACTAATAACATCACGGGATGCTTTCAAGAATAATGGCCGTAATCATCACACCGGGATTCAAAAGCATTGCTAAATTGCTAGGTGACTTCCTAAACACCTAAGGTCATAATAATAGTTCCAACATATATGTCAAGGCAATAAATTACCTCAACGCACCGGTTAGTGTGCTTATTCTGACCAAAAGGGCATCAAAAACGGGAGGAAGGGATTGCAAATGCATCAGACTATTTAGAGACCTGGGATGAGGACAGCATAACGGCTGTAAATGCTCAAAATGATTTGAGACATCCTGCAAAAAGGGTGGCATAACCACTCAACATCACAATATCAAGGTTCCGAGATCAACAGTTATCATACAGAAATAGTAGGAACCGAATCGAGGCTTGAAACCAACAATCTTATAAGTCTATGGATTAGTAACACGTCATCCTCGATAGATAGATGAGAAGCCTAGTTCTTAAACCCGTAGAAGAGAAGAGGTTGACTCAGCATCGGAAGGCCATGAGGTATAAGGAGTAAAAAGAGCCTTACGCTCCTTCCACAATCAATTCCCTTACATAACTAAAGCATTTCTAGACACGACTTGACCAGTTTGGCTTGGTAATCCCACAGCAACAAAGGCTCGATACCAACGCCGTCAGACCCCGATCCTAGTCACATCGATCTAGCATGTAACACATCATATCACTTTGCGGCCTCACGCACGGTATTCCCACGGTGTCGCCTTACCATGGCCCGGGACCGTTTGCGCCTTTTGGCTCACGTATATGATAGTGTCGCTAGCATCCATATGACAAAGAACCGGGCCGACATGGCTAGTCGTGAACCCAAAGCGGCGCTTAACCCATGGGAACAGGCATACATGAATCACATCGAGCATGTCGGTCATCAACGTATAAATTCGGGCTGTGACTAGGCTAACAGGACTCCGGTATCCCGGGCTATAGCAGGCTAGGCAGGACTCCGAATAACACCGCGTGACATTTCCCCGAAGGGACAGACATAGGAACGAAGTGAAACACATGCCGGCCAGTCAAGTGTCCAAGCAGTAGTGCTGGCTAGCAGGACTCCGGTGAACCGGGTCAGAAGCGGACTACTATCGCCGTAAGCACGAGACTACATTTCCCCATGGGAGAGGCTGCCAAGGATAAACAACTAGTTTGTCGGATCCCACACATACCAAGCATTACAAACATACACACAATATGCTCAATATGTTTAGATACAACCTGGCATCACAACATAACTCTACGACTCAAATATTTATTCAAGAGGCTCCGAGGAGCGAGATATTACAAACATGGGTCTCATGACCCAACACTCAGAGCATACAAGTCAAAGCACAAGCGGAAGCTAATCATGTCTGAGTATGCACAACTATAAATAAAGAAGGCCGAGAAGCCCGACTATCTACTGTGTCTCCGCCGAGGGCACACGATCGTAGCTGAGGTAACAAGTTAAATGTCGAAGTCCAAGCGGAACTACTAGCGAGAACGTAAGTCTCTCGCAAAAACATAAAATAGGCAAACGTGAGTACAATTGTACTCAGCAAGACTTACATCGTAACTAACTACATATGCATCATTATCAAAAGGGGTGGTGGAGTTTGACTGCAGCAAGCCAGCTTTGACTCGGTGGCTATCCCGAACTACGATCGCAAGTAACTCTTTTGAGGTGGCGCACACGAGTCCACATATTCACCATATCAATACACTACTATGGACCCGCCTGCCTCCCTATGAGAACGCCATCCATAGCACTCACGCTTATCTTGCGTATTTTAGAGTATCCACTTTCACTTGTCTATGAACCGATATAGGCAACCCAGAAGTCCTTCTCCGTGGACACGGCTATTCGAATAGATCATATTAAACCCTGCAGGGTGTACTTCTTCACACACGCTCACCACTTACCGTCGTTTACACGACATGTACTCGCAACCTTCTGCGGAAGCCCAACGTGGGTGTCGGCCACGACCTACCTAAACACACAAGTCCCAAGTCCAGGTTTATCGCCTATTCGGGTTCCATCCGCAGGAGTCCGCCGAGGTTTCCCATACAGCCCCGAACGAGCGATGTCGCAGGTTCCCGAGACACCAAACGGGCAAATCGCACACCGGCCACGGTGCCTACCGCAACACAACCCACCCCTATGGTCAGCGCTATGCGGCCCCCCAAAGATACTACAAACACCGAAACTACTTGCAACTCCGGACCGAGGACAAGGGTGGTTAAGAAGCCGAGAGGGTCCATTGGTTTCGGGCCCAATGCGTGGTAGTAACTGCTTTCATGGATCACAAACACAGATCTCGGCCTCGAGGACGGCTGCAATGAGACAACCCACCATGTACTCCTACATGGCCTCTCACCGCTACCTTTACCAAATCGTGTTCACACACTTGGCTCACACACGCAGATGGGACATGTTCACACAACCATTCCAATTCATTCCCGGCGAATCAGACCTGACTCAACTCTAAGCAAAGAGTGTGCATGACAACAAGCATGAATGAGTAGGCACAACATGGCTCAAACAACTCCTACTCATGCTAGTGGGTTTCATCTAATTCTCGTGGAATGACAGTCATGCAGAGGATAAGGGGTTCAGCTACCGCAGCAAGTAACAGTTGATTCGTTGTTGTCCTAATGCAGTAAAATAGAGCAGGAGCGAGAGAATGGGATTATATCGGAATGAACAAGGGGGGTTTTGCTTGCCTGACACTTCTGAAGATAATATAGTTCTTCATCGGTGTCATCGAACTCATCGCTTCAGACGCTGCCTATTGAGAGGGGGCAATTACGGCAGACAAGAGAGAACACTATCAATGCAATGCACAGTCACATGAATGACATGTCATGTTAAGGTACTGAATTCACCTAATGCAATATCTAGCCAAGTTAATTGAAGTGGAATTCAAACAAGGTTAAACTCCAACTCCAAATGTTATTTCATAATTTGCCCTAATCATGATTCATCCTATTCAGTGAGGTTAACTTGTTCAAACATGCATGATCATGGCATAAACAGATTCTTCATATTTTTCTGATCATTTTTCATATATAAATTATTTCCATTGGAGTTACGGTTGAATTTCTATGAATTTTAGAAGTTTAGGACATTTTAAAATTCCTGAATTAAAATAATTCCGTAAATCATTAGTGCGGCCAAAGATGACATAGGCATGACGTCAGCAAGTCAACGGGTGCCCCAGGTCAAACCTGACCCGTGGGGTCCCTTGGTCGATGACTCCGCTGGTTTAGGTGGATGACATGTGGGACCGGTCAAAGTCGACTTGACCAAGGTCAAACCGACACGCTGGGTCCATGGTATTAGCACTAATTTAACAGAGAAAATAAACTAATCCTAATTAAGCGCGGGGGCCCACATGTCAGTGGCTCTAGAAGGGTGATTAGCGGACTCATTAGCAGCTAATGACGACGCCACGTCAGATACGCCGGCGATGAGTCGCCGGTGACCACAGTACACGACGGCGAGCGTCGGAAATCGCCGTTCGGCGACGGTTTGGTGCGCGACTAGGCTCTACGGAGAGCTTGGAGTGCTCCGCGTCCAGCGGTGCGGGTGGGTGAGCGTGCGGTGGCCGGGGACGATGCCGGCGAGCGTTTGGGCGGCGGCCGGCGCTCGGGTGAGTAGCGGGTTTGGCGTTGCAGCGCGCAAACGGACCAACTAACGCGCTAGCCATGCTCTGTGTGCGCCTCGAAGTTCGTTGGACGCTGGTGCGCTACCAAATGGCCACCGGAGTGACGCCGGCGTCGAGCTCGTGCGGCGGTGGGTTTCGGCCTTGATGGAATCGGCGGCCAGAGCGAGCAAAAGAGAACGGAGGTAGGGGCGAACGATGGCGGGGCTTACAGGGGGTCGATTGGAGGGCCCAGCGGCTCGGGGGAGACGCCGGAGGCGGCGAGCGGGCGCCGGCGATCTCGGGCGGCCGGAAATGGGGAAGACGGCGTGGGCGGCGATGCAGGGCTCCCGGCTCATGTGGCTCGGTGGGGAGGAGGACAGGAACTAGGCGGAGCTCGTGGGCATGTCGGGGAGGAGAGGGTGGCGGTGGCCGCGGCGGTGCACGCCGGGCGGTCTCTGTGCTCCGGGATGAGCGAGGGAGAGAGGCAGAGGAGAGAAACGAGGAGGAGGGAGAGAGCGAGGGGTCCAGGGGGTTGGGGCGCGTGGCCGCCTCCGTGGCGCCGCGAGAAGGTCGGGAGGCCGCCAAAGACGGGCAGGAGGTGGCTGCGGCCAGGCGCTGGCCACGCGCTGATGCCAAGGCATGGGGAAGACGACGCTGAGGAGGTGGGCTGGGCCAACTGGGCCCGAGGGGGGGGAAGTGGGCTGGTTCGGACGCTGTAGGTGGGCTGCCAGTAAGTTTCTCTCTCTCTTATTTCTATTTTCTATTTTCTATAATTATGTTTGGCTTTAATAAAATGCTGTGGCATTTCCAAAAATCATGAAACTGGTCAATGTCACTGCTTGGAATATTTCCAACAACAAACATTTCAGTTTATGATTATTTGAGCATTTAAAATATTTTATCGTATTTAAATGCCCAAATGCAAATACCACAAGAATTAATTCAAAAGTCCAAATGTCATGGAAAAATGTGCAACATCTCCGGTTCTTGTTTCAAGATTTTTCCAAAAATGGTGAACATTTTTGAAGGCCATTTGGTTCATTGAAAAATATTTCTTAGTTGAACCTATTTGAGTTGTCTTGGTGCTAGGGGTTTAGGCAATCCCCATTTCAAATTTCATGGAAATTAAACATGATGCATGGATGCAATGATACTAGTTACAAGCAAGCTCTAGGGCTGTGACAACTCACCCCCACTAAACAAGAATCTCGCCCCGAGATTCAAGATGTGAGGTAAGAGGAAAAGGGGAGTCACAAACTATCACAATCTTCATGATCCATTTGCCCTTCTCGAAAATGTTGATTCATTCCATCATCTTGGTCTTGACGTCCTTGCTTTCGGGGTCTTCATTCGACATGACAACAGAAAGAAGGGGGAACTCTACATGATTCGATCTTCACGAAGATCAGGTAAACATGACCGACTCACGGACTGAGACGGTGACACATCTCGAGTTGAGACATAAAACACATCGAGAGGGATGGAGAACAAGCGACGGGGTTTGATTGGTGGCAACAATTCCATGCTTAGAAGATGGTAGATGGTGTCAAGATGGCGAGAAAATATTTACCATGATTCAATAACGGGGCACCTCGAGAAAGGTGACGCAAAGAACTATTCCCTTAAGTGGCAAAAAGAATTACTTTTGAATTAGAAATCATTGAGACTCTTCATACCAGCCTAAGGCAATTCACAACGATCGTTTGGGTGGAGTGCAAAAGAATGGTATACCCGGACTAGAATGGATGATGTGGACTACCTTGTTGAAGACAACGCAATGGATGGTTTTTGCTTATCACCGGAAATGGATGGGACCCATGGTAAGTCCACTTTTGAGGATGATCCTAGACAACAATTGCTGAGAAGGCAACCCAAGGGAGATTGGCACAATGGGATGTGAGCTGGGAACAAAATGCAAATCTTTGGGAATGTTCCAACCATCATATCTGCACGAGATTCAGATCTGGTTGGTGTTAAGATATTCAGGACTCATCGAGTCTAGAAGAAAAATGAAAGTTCGCAACACAAATCGACGAGAAGATGTTGCGACATTCTCGGAATGAACTACGATAGCAAGCTCCAAAACATGAGCTGGTTACGCTACTAACATGTGAACATGTTGTCCAAGACAAGAATGACCACATAGTAGTCTTATCATAAAACACTACCGAAGTTCGTGGGGAACCATCAACGAGGATATCAAGTCCTTGCATAAGTCATATGATTAGCTCTTATGAAGAAACTTCTTGTCCTCGCACCAATCAATCGGTGGCTTTGTGTGCTATGGAATTCATATGGAATGAAGATGATCACCTATCAGACCATAGAATACTTCAGACGTGCATGACTGACTTGGAATGATTCCAAAGGAAACAAAACAAATCTTTCTCGAATTCATGGCGGCAACTTACACCTAAAGCACATGAATTCGAGGAAGTCACTACTTCCTTCCAAACATATGCTTCATGAACGAAACACGAAGACATTGCTTATAAAGTTTCCAACACTAGATTGATGTTCAACATGACTCATGGGGGGAGACAAAATGCTACTGATGGGCTCAACAAAGAACTCATCGGAATTTCCATATCATCGGACTTCCACCATCATGTGAACACGGTGATAGCATTGGTCGGACCAAAGGATGTAATGGGGTATGCTCGAGGGATCAACCACGAGTAAGACAACATTACGAACATCGTTGGTTCCGATTTGACTTAATAATAGCCCATACTCAAGTCAAAGGATTGATAAGACAATAGGTCCAAAGAATCGATCACAGAGACCAATCGATGAAGATATCATCTTTCTTCAACACACACTACACAAGAATATCCCTTTGGAATGAACTAAGTTAGGCAAACTTTTATCTTCCAACTCTCCAAGTTGTTGTCTAGCTTAACCAACTAGCTCAGGGATATCCAACACAGATTCTTGGAGAAATGATGGTTCACAGGAAACCAACTTGATCACGAGCTCAACATAACAAATGTGGGGACAAACTGGTAATACTTCCGATAGGATATTCGGAAAATCACAAACCACAGATATGTTACTAAGCTCGAGAACAACCTTACTTTTAAGGGCAAGACGATATGAACAAATGAGTGAGGACTTGATATAATCCTAACTCATCAATCGAAGTGTGCACCAGAATAAGGACTAGGTAGCACGATCAATCTTAGGATGATGATTTAATAACCAACACGCTAAGAATGAGGATATTGTCCATTTACTGCCAAGCAACAAGTTGCTCGAAGTATTGATTTCACACCTCACAATTCACTTGTCGGCATTCCGGTTACAACAACACGAGGACCGAGGAATGAATGATGATGGTGAGAAGTATCACTACGACAAGAATTCATAAGAGAAGGTGCAATTCTCATGATGTTCCTGACATAAAGATGGTAACACTCCAAGGTAGAACAGAACAAAAGCTGAATTGACATTTTGATCTGCGGAATACAACTGCTTTGACCCAATCCTAGAAATAGATGAGGTACTGGAGTTTGTTTCTCCTAGTCATTCCAGAATAGAATGGCTTGACGGACCACAAGGATAATAGACATCGATAAACGAATGCACACATACTCTTGGTTATCAACTGATAGAGGATGGTCGGGATACAACTAAAGAGAGCAACTCAAAGGAACATATAATTTTCTCGAGTTGTGGAAGCATGGATTAGTATATCGAGCAAGGCTCAACATTTCTCCCGGATAACCCATGCAGAAAAGTAGAATTGGCAGATTCACAATATGGAATGGAGAACTCCTCAAGAGTACTGATTGTGATCTTTTGGTTCAAAAGAACTTCGCCATAAATAGTTCATGGCATTTGGAAGAAGGAAATACCACGGACCTCGAGGACTGTCGCAAGGTTACTAATATCCTAAGGAACTAGCAAATACTAACAACATGAAGTAGGGTGAATTTCGGGTTCGTAAACCCGTGAGTAGAATGCCTACTAACTAATAACATCACGGGATGCTTTCAAGAATAATGGCCGTAATCATCACACCGGGATTCAAAAGCATTGCTAAATTGCTAGGTGACTTCCTAAACACCTAAGGTCATAATATTAGTTCCAACATATATGTCAAGGCTATTAATTACCTCATCGCACAGGTTTGTGTGCTTATTGTGACCAATAGGGCATCAAAAACGGGAGGTAGGGATTGCAAATGCATCGACTATTTAGGGACTCGGGATGAGGACAAAGATAACGGCTGTAAATGCTCAAAATGATTTGAGACATCCTGCAAAAAGGGTGGCATAACCACTCAACATCACAATATCAAGGTTCCGAGATCAACGGTTATCATACGTAAATAGTAGGAACTGAATCGAGGCTTGAAACCAACAATCTTATAAGTCTATGGATTAGTAACACGTCATCCTCGATAGATAGATGAGAAGCCTAGTTCTTAAACCCCGTAGAAGAGAAGAGGTTGACTCAGATCAGAAGGCCATGAGGTATAAGGAGTAAAAAGAGCCTTACGTTCCCTTCCACAATCAATTCCCTTACATAACTAAAGCATTTCTAGACACGACTTCGACCAGTTTGGCTTGGTAATCCTACAGGCAGTCAGGCTCTGATACCAACGCTGTCAGGACCCCGATCCTAGTCACATCGATCTAGCATGTAACACATCATATCACTTTGCGGCCTCACGCACGGTATTCCCACGGGTGTCGCCTTACCATGGCCCGGGACCGTTTACGCCTTTTGGCTCACGTATATGATAGTGTCGCTAGCATCCATATGACAAAGAACCCGGGCCGACATGGCTAGTCGTGAACCCAAAGCGGCGCTTAACCCATGGGAACAGGCATACATGAATCACATCGAGCATGTCGGTCATCAACGTATAAATTCGGGCTGTAGCATCGGGCTAACAGGACTCGTATCCCGGCTATAGCAGGCTAGGCAGGACTCCGAATAACACCGCGTGACATTTCCCGAAGGGACAGACATATAGGAACGAAGTGAAACACATGCCGCTACCAAGTGTCCAAGCAGTAGTGCTGGCTAGCAGGACTCGGTGAACCGGGCTGTAGCGGACTACTATCGCCGTAAGCACGAGACTACATTTCCCCATGGGAGAGGCTGCCAAGGATAAACAACTAGTTGGTCGGATCCCACACATACCACGCCTTTCAAACAAACACACACTATGCTCAATATGTGTAGATACAACATGGCATCACAACAGAACTCTACGACTCAAATAATTATTCAAGAGGCTCCGAGGAGCGAGAGATTACAAACATGGGTCTCATGACCCAACACTCGTGAAAGCATACAAGTCAAAGCACAAGCGGAAGCTAAACATGTCCGAGTACGCATAACTATAAATAAAGAAGGCCGAGAAGCGACTATCTACTGTGTCTGCCGAGGGCACACGATCGTAGCTGAGGTAACAAGTTAAATGTCGAAGTCCAAGCGGAACTACTAGCGAGAACGAAGTCTCTCTCGCAAAAAACATAAAATAGGCAAACGTGAGTACAATTGTACTCAAGAAGACTTACATCGTAACTAACTACATATGCATCATTATCAAAAGGGGTGGTGGAGTTTGACCGCAGCAAGCCAGCTTTGACTCGGTGGCTATCCCGAACTACTTAATCGCAAGTAACTCTTTTGAGGTGGCGCACACGAGTCCACATATTCACCATATCAATACACTACTATGGACCCGCTCCTGCCTCCCTATGAGAACGCCATCCATAGCACTCACGCTTATCTTGCGTATTTTAGAGTATCCACTTTCACTTGTCTATGAACCGATATAGGCAACCCAGAAGTCCTTCTCCGTGGACACGGCTATTCGAATAGATCATATTAAACCCTGCAGGGTGTACTTCTTCACACACGCTCACCACTTACCGTCGTTTACACGACATGTACTCGGCAACCTTCAAGCGGAAGCCCAACGTGGGTGTCGGCCACGACCTACCTAAACACACAAGTCCCAAGTCCAGGTTTATCGCCTATTCGGGTTCCATCCGCAGGAGTCCGCCGAGGTTTCCCATACAGCCCGAACGATGTGCTAGGGTTCCCGAGACACCAAACGGGCGAATCGGTACACTGGCCACGGTGCCTACCGCAACACAACCCACCCCTATGGTCAGCTATGCGGCGGCCCCAAAGATACTACAAACACCGTAAACTACTTGCAACTCCGGACCGAGGACAAGGGTGGTTAAGAAGCCGAGAGGGTCCATTGGTTTCGGGCCCAATGCGTGGTAGTAACTTGTTTCATGGATCACAAACACAGATCTCAGCCTCGAGGACGGCTGCAATGAGACAACCCACCATGTACTCCTACATGGCCTCTCACCGCTACCTTTTACCAAATCGTGTTCACACACTTGGCTCACACACGCAGAGGACATGTTCACACAACCATTCCAATTCATTCCCGATGAATCGCACTGACTCAACTCTAAGCAAGAGTGTGCATGACAACAAGCATGAATGAGTAGGCACAACATGGCTCAAACAACTCCTACTCATGCTAGTGGGTTTCATCTAATTACTGTGGAATGACAGGTCATGCAGAGGATAAAGGGGTTCAGCTACCGCAGCAAGTAACAGTTGATTCGTTGTTGTCCTAATGCAGTAAAATAGAGCAGGAGCGAGAGAATGGGATTATATCGGAATGAACAAGGGGGGTTTTGCTTGCCTGACACTTCTGAAGATAATATAGTTCTTCATCGGTGTCATCGAACTCATCGTCGGTACGTCGTCTATTGAGAGGGGGCAATTACCGGCAGACAAGAGAGAACACTATCAATGCAATGCACAGTCACATGAATGACATGTCATGTTAAGGTACTGAATTCACCTAATGCAATATCTAGCCAAGTTAATTGAAGTGGAATTCAAACAAGGTTAAACTCCAACTCCAAATGTTATTTCATAATTTGCCCTAATCATGATTCATCCTATTCAGTGAGGTTAACTTGTTCAAACATGCATGATCATGGCATAAACAGATTCTTCATATTTTTCTGATCATTTTCATATATAAATTATTTCCAGTGGAGTTACGGTTGAATTTCTATGAATTTTAGAAGTTTAGGACATTTTCAAATTCCCGAATTAAAATAATTCCAGAAATCATTAGTGGCCAAGATGACATAGGCGTGACGTCAGCAAGTCAACGGGTGCCCCAGGTCAAACCTGACCCGTGGGGTCCCTTGGTCGATGACTCCGGCTGGTTTAGGTGGATGACATGTGGGACGGTCAAAGTCGACTTGACCAAGGTCAAATCGACACGCTGGGGTCCATGGTATTAGCACTAATTTAACAGAGAAAATAAACTAATCCTAATTAAGCGCTGGGGCCCACATGTCGCTGGCTCTAGAAGGGTGATTAGCGGACTCATTAGCAGCTAATGACGACGCCACGCCGACACGCCGTGGCGATGAGTCGCCGGTGACTGACAAAGACACGACGGCGAAGGAAATCGCTGCTCGGGCGACGGGTTGGTGCGCGACTAGGCTCTACGGAGAGCTTGGAGTGCTCCGCGTCCAGCGGGGCGGGTGGGTGAGCGTGCGGTGGCCGGGGACGATGTCGGCGAGCGTTTGGGCGGCGGCCGGCGCTCGGGTGAGTAGCGGGTTTGGCGTTGCAGCGCGCAAACGGACCAACTAACGCGCTAGCCATGCTCTGTGCGCCTCGAGTTCGTTGGACGCCGGTGCGCTACCAAATGGCCACGGAGTGACGCGGCGTCGAGCTTCTGGCGGTGGGTTTCGCCTTGATGGAATCGGGCGCCATTGCGAGCAAAAAGAGAACGGAGGTAGGGGCGAACGATGGCGGGGCTTACAGGGGGTCGATTGGAGGGCCCAGCGGCTCGGGGGAAACGCCGGAGGCGGCGAGCGGGCGCCGGCGATCTCGGGCGGCCGGAAATGGGGAAGACGGCGTGGGCGGCGATGCAGGGCTCCCGGCTCATGTGGCTCGGTGGGGAGGAGGACAGGAACTAGGCGGAGCTCGTGGGCATGTCGGGAGGAGAGGGGTGGCGGTGGTCATGGGCGGTGCACGCCGGCGGTCTCGGGTGCTCCGGGGATGAGCGAGGGAGAGAGACAGAGGAGAGAAACGAGGAGGAGGGAGAGAGCGAGGGGGTCCAGGGGGGTTGGGGCGCGTGGCCGTCTCCGTGGCGTCGCGAGAAGGTCGGGGAGGCCACCAAAGACGGGCAGAGGTGGCCGCTGCTCGGCTGTCTGGCGCTGCCACGCTGATGCCGTAAGGCATGGGGAAGATGACGCATGAGGAGGTGGGCTGGGCCAACTGGGCCAGCGAGGGGGGGGGGGAAGCTGGGCCGGTTCGGACGCCAGGTAGGTGGGCTGCCAGGTAAGTTTCTCTCTCTCTCTTATTTCTATTTTCTATTTTCTATAATTATGTTTGGCTTTAATAAAAATGCCAGGGCATTTCCAAAAATCATGAACCGGTCAATGTCACTGCTTGGAATATTTCCAACAACAAACATTTCAGTTTATGATTATTTGAGCATTTAAAATATTTTATCGTATTTAAATGCCCAAATGCAAATACCACAAGAATTAATTCAAAAGTCCAAATGTCATGGAAAAATGTGCAACATCTCTCGTTATCAAGCTTCCAAGATTTTTCCAAAAATGGTGAACATTTTTGAAGGCCATTTGGTTCATTGAAAAATATTTCTTAGTTGAACCTATTTGAGTTGTCTTGGTGCTAGGGGTTTAGGCAATCACCATTTCAAATTTCATGGAAATTAAACATGATGCATGGATGCAATGATACTAGTTACAAGCAAGCTCTAGGGCTGTGACACCCTAACCCTTGCAGACAGTTTCTACAATTGTTTTGTGTGACGCCCCTGATTCGAACGTACACTAATCATACACGCAAATGTGTACGATCAAGATCAGGGATTCATGGGAAGATATGAAAGTGCAACTATCCCTGGGTGGTTTTGGTAATTACTAACAACATATAGCTCCTTGAACTAATGCTATTTCAAGATGATCATTTAAAAAAGTTCAATGATTGGCATGGCATGGATTAGGAATGTGAACCCCTCAAAATGCTAAGGACTCTTATTGGCTCAAGCTCAAGACTCTACATTTTCATTTTAGTGATCCAAGATCACGTTGAGTCCATAGGAAAAGCCAATGCTATTAAAAGGGGATGAGGTGTTGCTTAATGGCTTGCTTGCTCAAAATGCTTAGTGATATGCTCCAAAAGCCCTCAAGCACTTTCTCATATCCACATATGTCCGAAACCAAAAGTCAAACTCGGCCCTAGCGATTTGATCTATCCGGCGCCACCGAGTTCATTTGACATAGCCACTGCCAGAAACCCTAGTCACTTCGGTCTCATCGATAGGGATCTCGGTCTCACCGAGATGGGATTGCAAACTCTCTGCTTCCCTTCGTAACGTTTTGGTCCAACTGAGATGAGCAATCGGTCCTACCGAGTTCGCAATGCAAACTCTCTGTTTCCTTTTCGTAACATTTCGATCTCACCGAAATGAGCGATTCGGTCCCACCGAGTTTGCCCGACCAACTCTCTGTTTGCCTATTACAGAAATCGGTCCTACCGAGTTTATGTGATCGGTCTCACCGAGATTACGTTATGCCCTAACCCTAATGAAATCGGTCCCACCGAGTTGACATGTCGGTCCCACCAAAAAGCCTAACGTTCACATTTTGAACTGAATCGGTCTGACTGCTCTGATTCGGTCCCACCGAGTTTGGTAAATTGTGTGTAACGGTTAGATTTTGTGTGGAGGCTATATATACCCCTCCACCCACTCTTCATTCGTGGAGAGAGCCATCAGAATGTGCCTACACTTCCAAAGATACATTTTCCGAGAGAGAACCACCTACTCATGTGTTGAGACCAAGATATTCCATTCCAACCACAAGAATCTTGATCTCTAGCCTTCCCCAAGTTGCTTTCCACTCAAATCATCTTTCCACCAAATCCAAATCTGTGAGAGTGAGTTGAGTGTTGGGGAGACTATCATTTGAAGCACAAGAGCAAGGAGTTCATCATCAACACACCATCTATTACCTTTTGGAGACTGGTGTCTCCTAGATTGGTTAGGTGTCACTTGGGAGCCTTTGTCAAGATTGTGGAGTTGAACCAAGGAGTTTGTATGGGCAAGGAGATCGCCTACTTCGTGAAGATCTACCCTAGTGAGGCAAGTCCTTCGTGGGCGATGGCCATGGTGGGATAGACAAGGTTGCTTCTTCGTGGACCCTTTGTGGTGGAGCCCTCCGTGGACTCACGCAGCCGTTACCCTTCATGGGTTGAAGTCTCCATCAATGTGGATGTACGATAGCACCACCTATCAGAACCACAGAAAAAATATCCGTGTCTACATTGCGTTTTCCGTCTCCAAACTCCTCCCTTTACCTTCATATGCAATGTTTTACATTATGCTGCTATACTCTTAGACTTGCATGTGTAGGTTGATTGCTTGACTTGTTCTAAGTTGCTAAAATATGCCAAGACTTAAAATTGGGAAAAGGCTAGATTTTTATTTGGCAAGTAGTCTAATCACCCCCCTCTAGACATACTTTTGATCCTACAAGATATATCAACACAACTCTAGACACAAATAAAATAATACAAGCTTTATATTACAAGCCACGGGCCTCGAGGGCTCGAATACAAAAGCTCGAGACACAAGCGTTAGCGGAAGCAACAATATCTGAGTACAAACAAGTTAAACAGGACTGCCTTAAGAAGGCAAGCACAAAAGCAACAACGATCGAAGAGGCAAGGCCTCCTGCCTGGGACCTCCTAACTACTCCTAGTCGTCAGCGGTCTCCACATAGTAGTATGCACCCTCTGGGGTAGTAGTATCCATCGATGGTGGCATATGGCTCCTGGGATCCACCAACTGATTGCAACAACTGGAAAAAAGAAAGAACGGGGAAAAGAGGTAGCAAAGCAACCATGAGTACTCATCCAAAGTACTCGTAAGCATCAGATCTATACTAAGTATGCACTTGTATCAAAGGAAGGTATGTATCTATGGACTGAACTGCAGAATGCCAGAATAGAGGGGAAGGCCTAGCCTATCAAAGACTAGCATCTTCAAGCACCTCCAAGCATCTTACAACATTTAGAAGAGAATGCTCAGAGATCCTTCCTCGACTCCCTACGAGAAAGCAATCTCAGAGCCACATATCCATCACAAGTATCAAGTCCATTTCTTGTTATATAAGATAGGGGATACAAGTCTGAACGCTCGTTACCGTGGACATGGCTATCAATAGATAATCTTCCCTGCAGGGGTGCACCAACTTACCCAACACGCTTGATTACTCTGGCCGGACACACTTTTCAGGGTCAATGCCCGACCTCGGAAGATCAACACGCCGTAGCCCTACCTAGGCTCAGCAGAGAGGTCCCCTCCGGTCTACATCCTAAGCACTCCGGGGTCTTGGGCCCATCGCTTGTTGCAGTCTAGGTCATTGTGTGCAGGATGGATACCAGCACCGCCTCAGATGGCTACCGCGATCCGATCGTGCCACAATGCTAAACTGGACATCTGACAAAGTTTCGGCTGATACTACGACGTCAAGGCCCATAACTATTCTCGCATGGTGGTTAGTGCGTAAAGGCCAAAGGCCAACTCAGAACAAATACCCAAACCTGTTAGTGCATTGGGGGCTCGTGGAGACGAGCAGAGACTCACGATATGTGACCTCGTCGCTCCGTCTCGTGGACTTACGGCAAGGGCCCAGAATGCCCGGTCATGCCTCGTAGAAAACTCACGGGTGCTCTACGGGCCCGCCCGACTTTCACATCAACTCGCGGTTACCCCTCAGGGCCGACCCGACTTCAATAATGGTCCAAAGTAAAGTCCAGGTAGCCGTGTGTCCAAAACATGAAGGGGGGAAAACATGAGGAATCACCGTCGATGGATTCCACTCGATGTAATCGTCAAAGTGAACATGGGAGGAATCACCCTCGAGGTCCACACTTGAGAGGTTGCACGATAGAGCCGTATCAGGAGTAGTAAAGGAGGAATCACCCTCGATGACCATGATCGAATGGCTACACTACAGAGTTATCATCAGGAGTGTGTTACGAGGTATCACCCTCAGCACTCGATAGTAGCTCTACAGAGTCGAGCAACAAAAGGGGTGTGATGTGATGTGAGGTGTTGGGCTCTGGTCATCGATCACGTTGATTGAGTCATCGATGATGAAGCGGGGGCAACAGGGACAAGGTGGGGGTCACAGATGGTTCACTAACCAACCTATACTAGGCAGTTTATTATAAGCAGGTAAGGTACAACAGCAGGTACAAAATCAGGCTATGCATCAGAATAGGAGCAATCAATGTCAGTAGCAAAATCTAATGCAAGCATGAGAGAATGGAATGGGCGATATCGGGATGATCAAAGGGGGAGGGGGCTTGCCTGGAAACTCCGTGAAAAGGAAGAAGGGTCGTCGGTGACGTAGTCGATCACAGTGGCATCAACATCGGTCTCGGGGTCTACCGGAGAGAAGAGGGGGAAGAAACAGTAAATACAGAGCAAACAGAAGCATAACAAGACAACAGGTAGAGCTAGGGGTGTTCTAACGCAGGGCTATACGATACCGGCGAAGGTGGATAACATCCGGGAAAGTTCTCCCGAAGTTTGGCATTTTTGAACAAATGAAACGGAGGGGGGCAGTTGCATGTTTGCTATGCTAGTGGCATGTCGCGGACGAACATAATGCGTATTTGGATTCGTCTCGTCGTTCTGAGCAACTTTCATGTACAAAGTATTTTTCATCCGAGCTACGGATAATTTTCTAAGATTTTTGAAAGTTTAGACAAAATTATGAAATTATTATTAATTCGAAATAAAATGTGAAATTGCTATGTGCACCCAGCAGAGTGTACACACCAAGGCCACCAGAGGCTGACAGTGGGCCTCGTTGACCAGGTCAACTATTCACCAGTTAACTAGGCAACTAGGCAGGGGACCCACATGTCAGTTCCTGTTAGTGCTAACTAATTAACTAATTAGGTAATCAGACTAATTTTGTTTAAATTAATTAAGTTAACTAATTAATTAATTAAACTATTTTGTTTCTTTTTTTAAAGGGGCTGGGCCTCAAGTCGATGGACGAGGGCTTTTAGCGGGCGTCTTGGATGCAGTTAACGGGCAAGGCCGCACAAGGAGGCGCGGCTGGCGACGGGCACCGGCCTTGGCGGCTGAGGCTCGCCCGGCCGCTATTTCAAGAACGGAAGCCAAGACGGCGGGCGCGTTGGGTAGTGGGTGGGGAGGCGGCCGCACGGTGAGCAGCAGCGGCGGTCGTGGGCAGGTCTGCGCGGGCGAGCGTGGGGCGACGAGCGGCTGCGGTGCGGTCGGAAGCAGCGCTGGGGGGAGCAGCGGGCGGCGCAGCACCGGCGACAGCAGTAGCAGGTGGTTGGCGGAGGAGCGTGGCGAGGCCAGGGCTCGGTGCGCACGGGGCGGCTCACCGGGGCGGACGGGGGCAGCGACGAACGCGGCTGCAGGCGTGCGATGCATAGCAGCAGCTGCTCAACAGCAACAACAGGCAGTGGCGAGCAGTTGCGTTCACGGAGAGGCACGGGGAGGCTCCGGGCCACGCGGTCGATGGTGGAGTGACGCCAGATGCGTTCGGGAGAGGGAAACACTAGGAGAGGGGCAAATGGGTGCGCTAGGGTTTGTTCGAGGCATCGAGCAAGTCTTTAACCACCGTGGGGTGACCGATGGATGAACTACGCATGGATGATCCACGTCGTGGACGCATAACAGCGCCACCGAGCCTCTGTGAGCAGTAGGAAGGAGGGAGGTGAAGATGGGTTGGGTCGGCAGTGTTGCCAGCAGGCCCAAGTGCACAGAGCACTTTAGTCCTTTCCCTTTCTTCTATTTTGTCAAACAATTGTCTCAGTTTTGCATTTAATTAAAATAGCAAACGAATTTTGTTTGATTTTAAACTTGACACATAATTAGTAGGCAATATTTTCAACTAGTACACCAAGTCTCAAATTATTTTGAAAAGTAAACTATTTGTTTAAAAAGAATTGGCTCAATTAATAGCTGCTGGTTCACCTTTTGTTAGGTTAAGGGCATTTTAAAAACCAATTTCATGTTGAATTCTTTAAGACAATTTGTTAGTGAATATTTGCAACACTACGAACATTTTTATTTTGCCGTTTGAAGAAATATTATTTTCACTTTATTTTAAATTTGAGTTTGACTGGAATTTTGATCAAGTGACATTTGGCTTAGCAAAAAGGTGATGACATGGCACCATTAGGGTGAGGTTACTGTAGCTTAATTAACCAGGCGTTACAATTCTCCTCCACTACAAGAAATCTTGTCCCGAGATTTAAGGGGTGCAGTAAGGGGGAAAGACTCGGAAAGGACGGAGCTCAACACAAGATAGGTACCTGGGGACTATCTCAGGGTACGTGGCATAAAGGCATCCCTCGAGTTGAAATTCAAGAAAGTCATCGAGAGCAAGGCTAGAAGGTGCAATAAGAAGCTTCAAGCGGATGGACAATCGTTCAATGTCTGAAACAGAGTGTAAGAGGCGTTCAGAGCGAGAATAAGTATTGCATCTGATACCAGAACAGATCACAAGAAGGTGGCTCGTGAATTACATACGAAACCAAGCGTGAGGAACAATTTTGGAAGACAGGGATGTACAGGAGAGTCAGGTTTTGATCCTGTGGAACTGTGGGTTATGGGTCCACCATGTGGGTTAAAAGTAGGAAGGCGTTACCATTTTGCACGGTCATGATAGCAAGGCAGGTCATAGGATAGCCTGTCAAGTATGTTGGCAACAATGTTGGTACCAAAGGCGAGGGACGAAGAGAACCATTTTCCTGCTCGTTAAGACGAGGTGGACCAATAGGCAAAGTTCTTGTCCATCAGTGGCTACCGGAATGTCATCAACAAGAGTGACAAGGTCTAACTGACCGAGTTTGTACACCGAGGTGTTTACATAGCAGGGAATTATCACTGCTCAGATATGTTAAGTACAAGAAAGGTTAAACAAAACAATGGAAATGAAAGTGTAGACATCGAATCAGTTATCGGCGTTCTCGAGTGTCTAACAACTCAGAACCCGTGGAAACTTGGAATCGGTGAGAATTAATAGTTCATGAAGAACTCATAAGAAGTTATGTAGTTCCGTGATATTCTGGAGATACCAAAGGGTAATACTCGAAGGTAGAATAGGATAGAGGTTGGACAGGTGAAATGAGCTGAAGAGGACAAGTACTCTAACTTGTCCGAGGAGTGGAATCAAAGGAGAACAATTATGGTCGGAACCATGGTTGCAAAGGACCAAACATTGATACAAGATGAACTTATCACAAGGGCATTATTATTATTACTAGAATCTTCCATGATAAGTTCCACATCGGGTCCATGGGCATGAACACAAAGGTTCAAGGTCGACTCCCACTTCTCTAATGCACAACTTTCCATCCACTTCTCACATTCGAAGAAGTTGTAGCGTTGAAATTTTACCTGAGAAAAGCCAGTAGAGTATAACCCTCATAACTTTTGAGTTCACAAGGATTTAGGGGAGACATAGATTCAACCCATCGGGGCATCTTAGGAACATATACCCAAAACTTTAGGAATAAATAACTCAAGCTCGGAAGTGGATCATGGTTGAAAAAAGCAGGGTATACAATTTACCAAAGGAATTATGTATCCAAGGAAAAGGCTACAAGGTTACTGAATATGAAGGATGTTGTCGGATAAAACCTAACAAAGGATCTGGTGGTCCACAAGGGATCTAATGTGAGCATCGGTACGCAATCAAAATAAGAAAGAATGCAAGGAGATCAGATTATAGAAACAACTGAGTAACTCGAAGCTCAAATGCAAAGGAATTATGAATTCCAAATTGAAGGATTAGAAGCAGATGCTCTGATAAAAAGATAAGTAAGTTGAATACACATAGATCAACAATCAATCAAGGTTTGATTTGTCGAACACCAGCTCATGTCCGGGGTCACGTTTGAGCCAAGGAAATAATTCTAATTATGACTGATGATTGCGAGCATTCAGAAACATATTGAAACAAATGCTCGAAATTACGATGACAAAGGATGCTAATGAGTATTGCTAGACATATGGAAGTAACCATAACGCGAGCGAGCAAGAATTTCAAGAGAAATAGGCTGTAGAGGATTATCGGAAGATCAAATAGTATTATGAAGAATTTTTTGAAACATATGAACAACTGGGGATGAACAAATTCTCGGTAAGTGTGAGAAATTATCCGTAAGAGATTTCAAACGGTATGAACTGCAAGGCAGTAAGCTCAAAGGATTCCCGGGATATCGGAGAGTATTTCCGGACATCCTGTAACAACAAGAGCAACTGGCGATGAAGGTATGAACGACAATGTAGGTAGTTACCCCTAAGGATTTATGGGTCTCGGGAAAACATCAGAAAGTATCTTCAGAATCTTTTGGTGCATGAAGCAATCATCTAGAGTGAGGGGCTCTCCGGGAGAAAGTATTTACAAGAACCTAGAGTTAGAGTTAGCAAAATCATTTAACCCGAACAGAAGAGAGATCAGAATCCAAGAGTATAGATAAGGAATAAAAGATCCTAATACCACCCAATGGCGACGTGGGCCTGTAAGCCGCACAACCATGTTAGTAAAATAGTATTAAAAAGACTAGACTCAACTTTGGCCAAGGAGTTGGAAAGAGGGTTCCTACAGGCAGTCGGCTCTGATACCAACTTGTGACGCCCCCGATTCGACCGTACACTAATCATACACGCAAATGTGTACGATCAAGATCAGGGACTCACGGGAAGATATCACAACACAACTTTAGACACAAATAAAATAATACAAGCTTTATATTACAAGTCAGGGGCTTCGAGGGCTCGAATACAAAAGCTCGAGACACAAGCGTCAGCAAAAGCAACAATATCTGAGTACAGACTTAAGTTAAACAGGACTGCCTTAAGAAGGCAAGCACAAAAGCAACAACGATCGAAGAGGCAAGGCCTCCTGCATGGGACCTCCTAACTACTCCTTGTCATCGGCGGTCTCCAAGTAGTAGTAGGCACCCTCTGGGGTAGTAGTATCCATCGGCAGTGGTATCTGGCTCCTGGGATCCACCAACTGATTGCAACAACTGGAAAGAAGAAAGAATGGGGAAAAGAGGTAGCAAAGCAACCGTGAGTACTCATCCAAAGTACTCGCAAGCATCAGATCTATACTAAGTATGCACTGGTATCAAAGGAATGTATGTATCTATGGACTGAACTGCAGAATGCCAGAATAGAGGGGAAGGCCTAGCCTATTAAAGACTAGCATCTTCAAGAAGCTCCAAGCATCTTGCAGCATTCAGAAGAGTATAGAATAGCAGTTTATATTTAATAAGCATGTTGTAGCATTAACACCCAGAGATCCTTCCTCGACTCCCTGTGAGAAAGCAATCTCGGAGCCACATATCCATCACAAGTATCAAGTATCCATTTCTAGTTATATAAGATCGGGATACAAGTCTGAGCGTCCATTACCGTGGACATGGCTATTAATAGATAATCTTCCCTATAGGGGTACACCATGTTACCCAACACGCTTGATTACTCTGGCCGGACACACTTTTCTGGGTCAATGTCAGGCCTCGGAAGATCAACACGTCGCAGCCCTACCTAGGCTCAGCAAAGAGATCCCCGCCGGTCTACATCCTCAGCACTCCGGGGTCTTGGGACCATCGCCCATTGCACTCTGGGTCATTGTGTGGAGGGTGGATACCAGCACCGCCTCGAATGGCTAGCATGATCCGACCCCACAATGCTGAACTGGATGTCTGACAAAGCTTCGGCTGATACTACGACGTCGAGGCCCATAACTATTCTCGCGTGGTGGTTAGTGCGTAAAGGCCAAAGGCCAACTCAGAACAAATATCCAAACCTGTTAGTGCATTGGGGGCTCGCGGAGACGAGCAGAGACTCACGATAATGTGACCCCGTTGCCCCGTCTCGTGGACTTACGGCAAGGGCCCAGAATGCCCGGCCGTGCCTCATAGAAAACTCGTGGGTGCTCTACGGGCCCGCTCGACTTTCACATCAACTCGCGAGTACCCCTGAGGGCCGACCCAACTTTAATAATGGTCTCAAGTAAAGTCCAGGTAACCGTGTGTCCAAAACATCAAGGGGGGAAACCCAAGGAATCACGCTCGATGGATTCCACTCGATGTAATCACCAAGGTGAACGTAGGAGGAATCACCCTCGAGGTCCACACTTGAGAGGTTGCACGACAGAGCCGTATCAGGAGTGGTAAAGGTGGAATCACCCTCTATGACCAATACCGAATGGCTACACTATAGAGTTATCATCAGGAGTGCATTACGAGGTATCACCCTCGCCACTTGATAGTAGCTCTAAAGAGTCGAGCAACAAAAGGGTGTGATGTGATGTGAGGTGTCGGGCTCTGGTCGTCGATCACGTTGATCGAGTCGTCGATGATGAAGCAGGGGCAACAGGGACAAGGTGGGGGTCATAGATGGATCACTAACCAACCTATACTAAGCAGTTTTTATTTTGCCCCCCTAGCTCTGCATGTTGTCTTGTTATGCTTCTGTTTGCTCTGTATTTACTATTTCTTCCCCCTCTTCTCTCCGGTAGACCCCGAGACCGATGTTGATGTCACTATGATAGACTACGTCACCGGCGACCCTTCTTCCCTTTCAGCGGAGCTTTAGGCAACCCCCTCCTTGATATTCCTGATATCGCCCATTCCATTCTCTCATGCTTGCATTAGATTTTGCTACTTTAATTGATTGCTCCTATTCTGATGCATAGCCTGCTTTTGTACCTGCTGTTGTACCTTACCTGCTAGGGGCATGTGGCGGATGAACTAACCGCGTATTCGGATACGTCTCGTTGTTCTGAGCAACTTTCATGTACAAAGTATTTTCATCCGAGCTACGGATAATTTTCTAAGATTTTTCAAAGTTTAGACAAAATTCTAAAATTATTATTAATTCAAAATAAAAGGTGAAATTGCTATGTGCACCCAACAGAGTGTACACATCAAGGCCACCAGAGGCTAAAAGTGGGCCCCGTTGACCAGGTAAACTGTTGACCAGTTGACTGGTCAACTGGGCAGGGACCCACATGTTAGTTCCTGTTAGTGCTAACTAATTAACTAATTAGGTAATCAGACTAATTTTGTTTAAATTAATTAAGTTAACTAATTTTTTGTTTATTTTTTTAAAGGGGATGGGCCCCTGAAGTCAGTGGCCTAGAGGGGCTTTCGCGGGCGGGCGGATGCAGCGGTTAACGGGGCGAGCGCCCGCACAAGGGGCTCGCCGGCTGGCCGTTTCCAGGGATGGAAGCTGACGCGGTGGAGCGCGTTGGGTAGCGGGTGGTGATACGGCCGCACGGGGAGCATCAGCGGCGGTCGCGGGCAGGTCTGCGCGGGCAAGCGTGGGCGGCGAGCGGCTGCGGTGCAGTCGGAATCAGCACCGGCAACGGCGAGCGGTGGGCGGGCGTGGCGAGCGAGGCGCGGTGCGTGCGGGGTGGCTCACCGGGGCGACAGGGGCAGCGACGAACGCTGCTGGAGGCACGCGATGCACAGCAACTGCTGCGCAACTGCAAACAATAGACAGTGGCGAGCGGTCACGCACATAGGAATTGTCGTGGCGCGGTCGTGGCCCTACGGCGAGGGTGAGGAGGGGAAGCAGGGGTGCGGCGTAGGCTCACCGGGGGGTGGCTGGTGGCGAGCTCGCGGGGGTTGGGGAGGCGCCGGAGCAGCGGGTCGAGGCGACAGGAGGGCGATGACCGAAGTGGAGGGGGATGGGACGATGGCGGCGAGTCAGCACGGCTCCGATCAAACGGGTGCGCACAATCGACATAGACGAGGACGACGCCATTCTGGACGTCACGGCACGGGGAGGCTCCGGGCCACGCGGTCGATGGCGGAGTGACGCCGGATGCGTTCGGGAGAGGGAAACACTAGGAGAGGGGCAAATGGGTGCGCTAGGTTTGTTCGAGGCATCAAGCAAGTCTTTAACCACCGCGGGGTGACCGGTGGATGAACGACGCGTGGAGGATCCGCGGCGTGGATGTGCGAACAGCGGCCACCGAGCCTATGTGAGCAGTAGGAAGATGGAGGGAGGTGAAGATGGGTTGGGTCGGCACTATTGCCAGCAGGCCCATGTGCACATAACACTTTAGTCTTTTCTCTTTATTCTATTCTGTCAAACAATTGTCTCAGTTTTGCATTTAATTAAAATAGCAGAGAAATTTTGTTTGAGTTGAAACTTGGCACATAATTAGTAGGCAGTGTTTTCAACTAGTACACCAAGTCTCTAATTATTTTGAAAAGTAAAACTATTTGTTTAAAAAGAATTGGGTCAATTAATAGCTGCTGGTTCACCTTTTGTTAGGTTAAGGGCATTTTAAAAACCAATTTGATGTTGAATTCTTTAAGACAATTTGTTAGTGAATATTTGCAACACTACGAACATTTTTATTTTGCCATTTGAAGAAATATTATTTTTACTTTATTTTAAATTTGAGTTTGACTGGAATTTTGATCAAGTGACATTTGTCTTAGCAAAAAGGTGATGACATGGCACCATTAGGGTGAGGTTACTGTAGCTTAATTAATCGGGCGTTACATTTTTTGTGCGATTATGTGTGTAGAAAAAACTTTTAAAATGCAAACAAGTTGTTTGCGATGGCTAGGAGCATCGCACATGATGCGTGGTACGAGTACTCATGTGTGATGATTTGTAAGTTACACATATGTGTCCTTATGTTAACACGTGTGTGATAGCACGTGACACAGCATACAGTTGTGTGTTGGGAATTGTGTGCTCCACTTAGTCTTCCCGTGCAGCCACAGGGATAAATTGTAAAGCCCTCAATCCCCTAGCTATCTGCAAGCTATAAATAACCACAACAATGGCTGGCAGCATTGACTAACTACTGATCCTCTTGCTAGCTTGTTACCCGCACATAACGGCATAACCCCAACGACCGATAACCTCATGGAGTTGGCGATGGCGGAATCGAGGCTGACGACACAATGGTGGGCTTGGCGGCCGACGACCATGCCGACGCCTCTCCCGACGACGGCCGGAGGAAGCAGGAAACATGGTACGAGCAAGCCACTAGGTTAGCCAAGGTCGTCCTAAAAGCAGACAGGGATCGCCAACTGGCGATACTGCTGGCTCAGCGCAGAGTGCGGCGGATGTTCCGGGTGGCGGAGCAGGAACCGCGACCATGCAAGGACAACTACGATAGTGGCAGCCGCTGCACGAGGCATATGCTTATGTCCCATATGGAGAAGGGCGCAACGCCGGATGTCGTCGAGGCATGCCTTGGGGCTATGACGGCAGCCCTGGCGAGAGCCAACGTCGTCATGCTAGACATCGCCGGGGCAGACACGGCATCCCTGGAAAGTGCTGCGCCCGAGGTAGTACCGGTGATCCCCGATGTCGAGGCTGCCCCAGCCTCGATCGGCCAAGGTGTGTAGGTCACCAACTTGGTGGCCTCGGCTCCTCCTAAGCCCAGGATCGACACACTGATGGACAATGGCAATTGTGTGTGCTGGGTTGGCGTCAGGTGCACAGTAGCTCTTCTGTGCACACACGGTTCATTATATTTGTAAATTATTGAGCTAATGGTTTGTAAATTACTCGTCAAACTAGGCACTGGACCAATAGTTTGAACTAGGCACTGGTTCATTATATATATACCGGTTCTTTTATTATTAGACATTGGGCCAGCTACAGCCGACAACTGTGTCAATGTCCAAATATATACCCTGGACAAAATATATACGTATATCAGAGTATATGTTCTTGCAGTCACTAGTGCAGAATCGGGCTATTGTCCAGGTTTGTAAGGACCTTTAGTGTCGGTTCTGGAACCAGCACTAAAGGGTGGGGACTAAAGGCCCCCCCTTTAGTCCCGATTCAACAGGAACCGGGACCAAAGACCCACCACGTGGCACGATCCCGCGCCGGGGGGCTGAGGGCCTTTAGTCCCAGTTGGTGTAGGTTTAGGGGTTTTTGGTTTAATTTTCCTTTTAATTTTGAGTTTTCCATTTAATTCTTTTTCATTTCAAACATATTTTACGCTACTACATACTGTACATGTTATGCATATATATATAAATAGAATTTCTCGTAGAACCGATCATATATATATCATCGAATTTCCCGCACGACCATTCACATAACACACACACATGCACACACACACACACACACACACACACACACACACACACACACACAGATATATATATATATATATATATATATATATATACAATTTCTCCTACAATTTGCAGATCATTACATGAAGGCATTACAACGGGTAATAGTATTCTCCTTTGGGATCTATGACCTGGTCGAGCAAAAATCCCGCTATTTCCTCTTGAATTGCTCGTACGTGATCCTCTGGTAGGAGCTTGTCCCGCATCTCCGGCATATTTAAAGGAGATCAATATGAATGTATTAGTTGTGTGTGTGTGTGTGTGTGTATTAGATAATGATATAAAAATTGTGAATAATGCTCGAGCAAACGTACCCAAGCTTGTATATCATCTTTGGTCCTTTCAGACGTCATAATGTGAATGTTCTCACAAATGTAGTATGCACATAGATTAGTCCCCGGCGCCTGCCTCACGGTCTTTACGAGAATAGAATTCAATCAGATAATAATTAATCAAGCATGATAATGGTATTGAAACTAGAATTAAAGAGATGGTAGCTAGGTAGTACTACTTAATTCATTTGGGTCACACCCATTTCAGCTTTTGTTTCCATGGCTCGTCAACCTGTTTGATGAACTTTTCCCAAGCCCTGCCCGCCGGCAAAGAAAATGAATAAAGGAGTTATTAATTAGTTGATATCATGAAATGAACTAAAGAGGCCGACATAGCTAGTGCAATAATGATTGAAATTACATGTCGACCATCCCGTTCACGATTGAGTATTCATTAGTATCTTTATATAGTGTGTCCAGTACTTGAACTTTTCCCTCATCAACTTCAATGGTTAACAAGATCCAGTGGAAACTGCATGTGCACACATTTTCATGTATAATTAAGTGGGCATGTGCATAACTCATCAACTACACTTATTAACATCTATTAAGCAAAAAAAATTAGTACAAGACAATGTCACTCACCCGAAGTTGTAAGGAAGTAGTATTTCTAGTTGGGTATTTAGTTGCTTCAAGAACTCTAGCAAGCTTCTCTTTGTGTGTGGTCGATCATATTCACGTGACCATGTCTCTTGATTAATGGTATTTGGGTCAATGAACCCAATGCCATAGCGTCAAGCTCTTTTCATTTCATACATCTTCATTCTGCATAATACCACAGAAAAGAATATAGTGAGGATAATTACAGGTAATGAACGAGCACTACAGCTAGCTAGAGACTTAAATTATAGAAAGAAACCACTTACAGACAATAGCAACTGATGATAGATTTGTCGAGTGCGTCTTGATTAAATAACTGAAACATTTCTTGAAACTCCACCCATAGATCTTTTGCATGGTAGTAATGCTCTTCCTTGACTTTCACCATGAGGGACTCTCGATCGGTAGTCTTTACTTCTCCCATGTACTCCATCCGTCCCAAAATTATTGTCTTAGATTTGTCTAGATACAGATGTACCTAATACTGAAATGTGACTTGATACATCCGTATTTAGACAAATCTAAGACAAGAATTTTGGGACGGAGGGAGTACCATTGATGCAATTCATACATTCTCGTTGATAGACGCGGGATCTCCTCAGGCTTGACCATAGGTTCCCTGCAGGCATATTTCCATTTTAGTTCCTCCTGTTTAAACATTTCCATGGGCTCGATGCCTAGGAGTTGTTCTACAGTGATACCGGCCTCTTCAGCCTGCCTTCTATGATCGTCGGTTATTACCAGCTGATCGGCGCCGGTACTCACATGTGTTGGTACAATGAGTGGGGGGGTCGATTGTACCGCATGTTCTCCCAGCCGGGGAACAATTTTCCCGCTTTTTTGGCAGCTGCTTGGCTCGAGCTCGAGCTCGGCTCCTTCCTTTGTTGTGGTTGATATGACTTCTTGATTTGGCGCTCATAGTCTGAGTACCTATGCTTGGGAGCTGGTGCTTTAGCCATATCAACAAAGTGTTGAACGACATGCTCATCTACTTTCTCCTCTAGCGGCGGGGGCGTTTTCGGTCCAAAATGGGCCTTCACTTGGACCTTCACTTGGGCCCTCACTTAGGCTTCATTTTTCGCGTCAGTCAGGTGGTAAGGAAACCTCGGAAGAGGCTTGAGGCTTGGACCAAATTTGTATTTCTTGCATCTTGTTGTATCGCTAGCCACTGTAGTTGCGGCGCCTCTCTTCCGTTGTTGCTTAGGCGGCGGAGCCTCCTGAGGCGGCGGAGACGGCTGACGCAGTGCCTGACTTGGAGGAGGAGGAGGCTGACGCAGTGCCAGACTTGGAGGAGGAGGAGTCGGCTGACGCGGTGCCAGACTTGGAGGAGGAGGAGTTGGCTGACATGGTGGCGGACTTGGAGGAGCAAGAGTCTGCTGAGGTGGTGGCTGACTTGGAGGACCGGAGTCTGCTGACACAGTGGCGGACTTGGAGGATGAGTCGGCTGACGCGATGTCGGTGGCCTTGGAAGGACGATGCAATCCTTTTCCCATAGAATGATATGATGTATGGCCTCTCCCAGTGTGTGCTCGTCGTCACCTCCAGGAATGTCAAGCTCTAGCCCCGAATATTGTGCCACAACTTCATCAACCCCAACACGAGCATAGCCAGCTGGAATCGGATGGCAATGGAAGGTTGCTTCAGGGGGATTTGTATAAGAAACGTCGTCCGCCACCTTCATGGATATGTTCTTCATTTTAAAGTGTAGCTCACAAGTTGTCATATCTATGATATCATCCACAAGGTATCTATCCAGCAATGCATCATCGCCTGGGGCGAAACCCATGCTGCTTCTCGGCATGGATGGGATGGTGCTATCCAATGTTGGATCCGCTAGCTACTGCCGATGTTGAGACCCCCTTTCCTCGCTAAGTGAGTCGGTCTGCTGCTGCTGCTGCTGGAAAGCGAGTGCCAACTCCGCGTGCCTTGATTCTAGGCCCTGAAGGTGATCTACTTCCTTCTTCCTCTGCTCCTCCTCCAGCTTCCTCTTCTGCTCCTCCTGCTTCTTCTTTCTTGCACGACTTCTGTAGTCGGTGTTCCAGTCCGCAAACCCCTCAAACAACGGAACAACACCTTTGCCTCATGTTCCTCCTGGGTGTTCAGGATTCTTCACGGCGGCGTAAGCTCGTCGTTCTCTCTGTTGGGCGTGAACACCCCCATTCGAGCATCTTCTATTGCAACAAGTAAACTGAGGTCGGCTCCTTTAATACTTGCCCGCTCCAAAACCGCACCTGTCTTTGGGTCCAACGCCCCCCATGCGCATAGAACCAAGTCCTGGACCTGGGGGCCAACTCAATGTAACTGGAGTGACCCCTGCATCCATCATTTGTTGCTCAGCAAGATCCCACTTAGGCTGGGCCACCTCGTAGCCACCTGGCTCCAGCTTATGGTGCCACTGCTTTTTCGTGGCATTAATCTTGTTTATTCTTGACCATTCCTGGGCTACTTACGATTCCTTGAATTTCACGAAAGCATCCCAGTGATCGCTTGCCTTCTCCAGTCTTCTTTCCTGCATTGACGTACACGGGCCATATATTTTTCTTGTGGTTTTTGAATGCTATCGCCATCTTCCTAAGAGTAGAGTTCTTGACTTTCTCCACATCTTCATCTATGAAATGATCTGGTAGGGTGAAATGTGACATGAGAGATTCCCAAAGCCGATCTTTTGCTCTTTGGTCGACAAAAGTAACATCAGCATGTTCCTTTGCTGGCTTTTTCCATTCTCGAATGGAGATTAGGATTTGGTCCCTGACAATAACTCCGCATTGACGAATGAACTTGCTCGCATTCTGCTTAGGTTCGCGCGGTTCGCCATTAGGTTTTATGGCATAGATGTTGTACTTTATGCCATCCTTCAAGTTTTTGGCCGGGCCTCGAACTGTCCTGTTGCTTGTAGAAGATTTGCTCGATCCGAAGGGCTAAAACAAGAAAGATTGATTTGTTAATATTTATACAAATCATTTAAAACATGTGATGATCACCAGATGCTTGCTTATATAAATATACCTCGCCGGTCTTTGTTACTTCAAGAACAACATTTCCTTCGTCATCATAGTTCTCCACTTCATTTATCAGTTTGTCTTCTTCAAATATCATACCCTTATTGGTATAGTTCAGATATTGCGAGCCATCATCTTCTTCAATCTCATCTGGGCAAGGGGAGCGTATGATCTCCAACAGGACCTCTTATCCTTCTCTATCGGTATTGTCCATAGCTTTTATTTAGCCAATACAGAAGAAAGATAAAATAATTTAGTATTCAAATTAGAATGCATGCATGCAATCAATAAGGAAAAACGGAATCATAGTAGATAATATGCATCTCGAATAATCCAGATAATTAATATGCATCGTCGAATATAATCTCGAATACATCGTCTCGAATAATATAATCTCGAATACATCGTCTGGAATATTATCTCGAATACATCACTAGCTAATACAGACCGAATACTATCGAATAATCTAGTTCACTCGCGGTGGACACCCAAAGAGAAGGAACCGTCACAGGATCATAGCTCGGGTGAGATCCCTGAAGAACCTGCCAGGTATTGGAGAACCTGACATCCAACGCAACCATGTAGCGACGGACGTGCTCGTCCTCCTCCCTGACACAGTGACGTACCACCTCTGCGGGGGACGCCAGCCTCAGCACCGAATGTGGCCCACGCGCCCGCCACCAAAGAAGCTCTGGGTCGACGACGGGACCCGGGTTCCTCGCCAAGATGCGCGCCCCTGAAGGTAGCACCTCCCAGTGCCAGCCCGGCGGAGCCTAGTCCCGAACATGGCGCCTCTGAAGCAGGACGTCGTCGTGAACGGGTGGACGACGAGGATGCGGGTCGGGCATCGTTGACATCAAGAACAAATTCTATGCAAATGTAACATTTTTTAAATGCTTGGATTGCGATTTCTTATATACGAGGAAAACCTTAAGTCCCTGGCTAGGAACAGGATTCAGAATCATAACGTATTATTATCCTTTAAGGGATTTAACAAAATGGCGTCATTCTGGATGTGCAGAAAATGGTCCATATTTTTCTTGATCTCATCTACCCTTCTATATGTCACGTTGTCTAGTGTCAAAGCATTCAAGAAAACCATGGCTTCATCATTAGCCGGAAGTAACAGGCGCACGATGGTATGAAGCTCTTCAAAGTTGTTTTGGAATGGAGTCCCGGATAGGATAATTAACTTTTTGGTACGAAGTTCAGCAAGACCCTTCCGAATATCGCTATTTGGAAGGCCTTTGCTGAACTTCGTACCAAAAGGCGAATTATTCTATCAGGAACTCCGTTCCAAAACAACTTTGGAGAGCTTCGTACCATCATGCGCATGTTACTTCCCGCTAATAATGAAGACATGGGATTCTTCAATACTTTGACAGACAACGTGACATATAGAAGGATATATATATATATGAGATCAGAAAAAAATTGGATCAATTTGTGCACATCCATAATGGGGGCATTCTTTATAAATCCCTTATTAGAGGACTAAGAGAATCTATTGTATACATTCATATACTAATTAATTGCGAATACATAACAAACTTTTGCAAATACAACATTAAAATATGCAACTTTTGCAAATATTAATTGCTACACATTGGATCAAATGTCAAAATTCTAGCTACATTGGATGTCAAAATTCAAACTTTCTCTCAAATGTACATCTATGTCATTCTTGCATCTATGTCAAAATTCAAACTTTGACATATGATCAAATGTTGCATACGTCAAAATTCAATCTTTGACATATGATCAAACTTTGACATATGTCAAAATTCTTGCATCTAATTACATTGGATCAAATGTTGCATCGTGAAATATGCAACATTCAAACTTTTTTCTATATACATCTGATCACCTAGTGAAAAAATGTCAAAATTCTTGCATCTGTGTCAAAATTCCTCTCAAATGTCAAAATTCTCGCATCTATACATATTGGATCAAAATGTCAAAATTCTTGCATCTATGTCAAAATTCCTCTCAAATGTCAAAATTCCTCAAATTTTTTATATCTAACATTTATCTAGCTATAAATAAAAGTATAAAAAACTAAAAAACATTCATCTAACATTTATATATCTAATATTTCTATACCTAAAAGTGTAAAAACTAAAAAACATTCATCTAATTAACATTTATATATCTAGCATTCATATATCATTTCTGTAACAAAAAGTACAAAAAAAATAAAAAACATTCATCTAACATTTATATATCTAATTCATCTAACATTTCTATAACTAAAAGTATAAAAAACTAAAAAACAGAAAAATAAGAAAATGTGTGTGTGTGCGTGTGTGTGTGTGTGTGTTCATGCATGTGTGTGTGTGTGTGCGGGCTCGATGGGAGGGCGGCCATGGAGGCAGGGGCTCACAGCGAGGCGACGGCCGGCGAGGCGAGGCGAGTCGTCGGCGACGACGACGGTACGCGAGCTCGAGGAGGGGGCGGCACGACGGGGGCGGCACGTCGGGGGCTGCAACGGCATGGGAGGCGTCGGGGCGGCGACGGTGTGGGCGGCGCGTCGGGGGCGGCGACGGCGTGGGCAGCGACGGCGTCGGGGCAGGCGGTTGCTACCTCTTGAGCACTGCGTTGGTTTTCCCTTGAAGAGGAAACGGTGATGCAGTAAAGTAGCGTAAGTATTTCCCTCAGTTTTTGAGAACCAAGGTATCAATCCAGTAGTAGACCACGCTCGAGTCCCTCGCACCTACACAAACAAACAAGAACCTCGCAACCAACGCGATAAAGGGGTTGTCAATCCCTCAACGGTCACTTACGAGAGTGAGATCTGATAGATATGATAATATAATATTTTTGGTATTTTTATGATAAAGATGCAAATTAAAGTAAAAGGCAATAAAAATAGCTAAGTGTTGGAAGATTTATATGATGGAAATTACTTTTGAGCAATTGATAGAATTGAGCATAGTTATGAGAATATCTAGGTATGATCATGTATATAGGCATCACGTCCGAGACAAGTAGACCGACTTCTTCCTGCATCTACTACTATTACTCCACACATCGACCGCTATCCAGCATGCATCTAGAGTATTAAGTTCAAAAGAATAGAGTAACGCTTTAAGTAAGATGCCATGATGTAGAGGGATAAACTCATGCAATATGATATAAACCCCATCTTGTTATCCTCGATGGCAACAATACAATACATACCTTGCTACCCCTACTGTCACTTGGAAAGGACACCGCAAGATTGAACCCAAGGCTAAGCACTTATCCCATTGCAAGAAAGATCAATCTAGTAGGCCAAACCAAACTGATAATTCGAAGAGACTTGCAAAGATAACCAATCATACTTAAAAGAATTCAGAGGAGATTCAAATATTGTTCATAGATAAACTTGATCATAAACCCACAATTCATCGGTCTCAACAAACACACTGCAAAATAAGATTACATCGAATAGATCTCCACGAGAATCGTGGAGAACTTTGTATTGAGATCCAAAGAGAGAGAAGAAGCCATCTAGCTAATAACTATGGACCCGAAGGTCTGAGGTAAACTACTCACACATCATCGGGGATGCTATGGTGTTGATGTAGAAGCCCTCCTTGATCAATGCCCCCTCGGCGGGGCACTTTGAAAAGGCCCCAAGATGGGATCTCACTGCATGTAAGGTTGCGGCGGTGGAATTAGGTTTTCGTGGATGCCTCTGTTGGTTTGGGGGTACGTAGGTATATATAGGAGGAAGAAGTACATTGGTGGAGCAACATGGGCCCCATGAGGGTGGAGGGTGCGCCCAGGGGGGTAGGCGCGCCCCCCTACCTCATGCCCTCCTGGTTGCTTTCTTGACGTAGGGTCCAAGTCCTCTGGATCACGTTCGTTCTAAAAATCACTTTCCCGAAGGTTTCATTTTGTTTGGACTCCGTTTGATATCCTTTTTCTGCGAATCACTGAAATAGGCAAAAACAGCAATTTTGGGCTGGGCCTCCGGTTAATAGGTTAGTCCCAAAAATGATATAAAAGTGTATAATAAAGCCCGTTAAACATCCAAAACAGAATATAATATAGCATGAAGCAATAAAAAATTATAGATACGTTGGAGACGTTTCAAGCATCCCCATGCTTAATTCCTGCTCGTCCTTGAGTAGGTAAATGATAAAAACGGAATTTTTGATGCGGAATGCTACTTGGCATAATTTTCAATGTACTTCTCTTATTTGTGGTATGAATATTCAGTTCTGAAAGATTCAAGACAAAAGTTTAATATTGACATAAAAATAATAATACTTCAAGCGTACTAACTAAGCAATTATGTCTTCTCAAAATAACATGGCCAAAGAAAGTTATCCCTAAAAAATCATATAGTCTGGCTATGCTCTATCTTCACCACACAAAGTATTTAAATCATGCACAACCCCGATGACAAGCCAAGCAATTGTTTCATACTTTTGGTGTTCTCAAACTTTTTCAATCTTCACGCAATACATGAGCGTGAGCCATGGACATAGCACTATATGTGGGATAGAATGGTGGTTGTGGAGAAGACAAAAAGAAGGAGAAGATAGTCTCACATCAACTAGGCGTATCAACGGGCTATGGAGATGCCCATTAATAGATATCAATGTGAGTGAGTAGGGATTGCCATGCAACGGATGCACTAGAGCTACAAGTATATGAAAGCTCAACAAAAGAAACTAAGTGGGTGTGCATCCAACTCGCTTGCTCACGAAGACCTAGGGCATTTTGAGGAAGCCCATCATTGGAATATACAAGCCAAGTTCTATAATGAAAAATTCCCACTAGTATATGAAAGTGAAATCATAGGAGACTCTCTATCATGAAGATCATGGTGCTACTTTGAAGCACAAGTGTGGTAAAAGGATAGTAACATTGTCCCTTCTCTCTTTTTCTCTCATTTTTTTATTTGTTTGGGCCTTCTATCTCTTTTTATGGCCTTTTTTTTAGTCCGGAGTCTCATCCCGACTTATGGGGGAATCATAGTCTCCATCATCCTTTCTTCACTTGGGACAATGCTCTAAAAATGATGATCATCACACTTTTATTTAATTACAACTCAATACTTAGAACAAAATGTAACTCTATGTGAATTCCGTCAGTGGTGTACCGGGATATGCAATGAATCAAGAGTGACATGTATGAAAGAATTATGAACGGTGGCTTTGCCACAAATACGATGTCAACTGCATGATCATGTGAGGCAATATGACAATGATGGAGCGTGTCATAGTAAACAGAACGGTGGTAAGTTGCATGGAAATATATCTCGGAATGGCTATGGAAATGCCATGATAGGTAGGTATGGTGGCTGTTTTGAGGAAGGGGGTGTATGATACCGGCGAAAAGTGCGCGGTATTAGAGAGGCTAGCAATGGTGGAAGGAAGAAAAGTGTGTATAATCCATGGACTCAACATTAGTCATAAAGAACTCATATATTTATTGCAAAAATATACAAGTTATCAAAGCAAAGTATTACGCGCATGATCCTAGGGGGGTAGATTGGTAGGAAGAGACCATTGCTCGTCCCCGGTCGCCACTCATAAGGAAGAAAATCAATAAATAAATCATGCTCCGACTTCATCACATAACGGTTAACCATACATGCATGCTACGTGAATCACAAACTTTAACACAATTATTTCTCAAATCCACAACTATTCAACTAGCATGACTCTAATATCATCATCTTTATATCTCAAAACAATTATCAAGCATCAAACTTCTCATAGTATTCAGCACACTCATTAGAATTTTTTTACTAATCTTGAATGCCTATCATAATTAAAGCAAATTACCACGCTGTTTTGTAGGACTCTCAAAATAATATAAGTGAAGCATGAGAGAACAATAGTTTCTATAAAACAAATCCACCACCGTGCTCTAAAAGATATAAGTGAAGCACTAGAGCAAAAACTATATAGCTCAAAAGATATAAGTGAAGCACATAGAGTATTCTAAAAAATTCCAAATCAAGTGTGTCTCTCTCAAAAGGTGTGTACAGAAAGGATGCTTGTGGCAAACTAACAAATAAAGACTCAAATAATACAAGACGCTCCAAGCAAAACACATATCATGTGGTGAATAAAAATATAGCTCCAAGTAAAGTTACCGATGGAAGTAGACGAAAGAGGGAATGCCTTCCGGGGCATCCCCAAGCTTTGGCTTTTTTGTGTCCTTAGATTATCTTGGGGTGCCATGGGTATCCCCAATATTAGGCTCTTGCCACTCCTTGTTCCATAATCCATCAAATCTTTTTCCCAAAACTTGAAAACTTCACAACACAAAACTTAACAGAAAATCTCGTGAGCTCCGTTAGCGAAAGAAAACAAAACACCACTTCAAGGTACTGCAATGAACTCATTCTTTATTTATATTGGTGTTAAACCCACTATATTCCAACTTATCTATGATTTATAAACTATTTTACTAGCCATAGATTCATCAAAATAAGCAAACAACACACGAAAAACAGAATCTGTAAAAAACAGAACAGTCTGTAGTAATCTGTAACTAACTCAAACTTCTGGAACTCAAAAAATTCAGCCAAAATAGGAAGACCTATACAATTTGTTTATTTATCAGCAGCAATTGCAATCAATATTTTATCACGTTCTGGTGATTTCTAACAATTGTTTTTGTGAACAGAAAGTTTCTGGAATTTTCAGCAAGATCAAATAACTATCATCCAAGAAGATCCTATTGGTTTAACTTGGCACAAACACTAATTAAAACATAAAAATAAATCTAACCAGAGTCTAGATCAAATATTTATTCCTAAACAGGAGCAAAAAGCAAAAAACTGAAATAAAAATTGGGTTGCCTCCCAACAAGCGCTTTTCTTTAAAGCCTTTTTAGCTAGGCATTGAGATTTCAATGATGCTCACAAGAAAGACAAGAATTGAAGCACAAAGAGAGCATCATAAAACACGTGACAAACACATCTAAGTCTAACATACTTCCTATGTGTAGGCATCTTATAGGCAAACAAATCATCAAGGCAAGCAAAAACTAGCATATGCAAGGAAGCGGAAAGAAACAATAGCAATCTCAACATAACGAGAGGTAATTTAGTAACATGAAAATTTCTATAACCATATTTTCCTCTCTCATAATAATTACATGTAGGATCATAAGAAAGTTCAACAATATAGCTATCACATAATATATTCTCAACACGATCCACATGCATGTGAAGTTGACACTCTTCCAAAATAGTGGGATTAACATTAACTAAAGTCATGACCTCTCCAAACCCACTTTCAATATTATTGCAAACAATATTATCAATCTCATATTCATCATGGGGGTTAAATAACTTTTCAAGATCATAAGAAGAATCACCCCAATCATGATCATTGCAACAAGTAGTAGACATAGCAAAACTAGCATCCCCAAGCTTAGGGTTTTGCATATTATTAGCAATTCACATCAAGAGAAGTTATAGTAAAATCATTGCAATCATGCTTTTTATCCAAAGATCTATCGTGAATCCCTTTATAAAGCACTTCATCACAATTTTCAGATTCACGAATTTCAAGCAAAACCTCATAAAGATAATCTAGTGCACTCAACTCACTAGAAATAGGTTCATCATAATTGGATCTCTTAAAGAGATTAGCAAGTGGATGAGGATCCATAAACTTTTAGCAAGCAAAGATGCAAGCAAAAAGAAGGCACATGCTAACACAAGATCGAACAGAAGGAGGGCGAAGAAAAGGCAAAGGTGAAGTGGGGGAGAGGAAAACGAGAGGCAAATGGCAAATAATGTAATGCGAGGGAGATGATTTTGTGATGGGTACTTGGTATGTCTTGACTTGACTTGACTTGGCGTAGATCTTCCCGGCAACGGCGCCAGAAATCCTTCTTGCTACCTCTTGAGCACTGCGTTGGTTTTCCCTTGAAGAGGAAAGGGTGATGCAGTGAAGTAGCGTAAGTATTTCCCTCAGTTTTTTAGAACCAAGGTATCAATCCAGTAGGAGACCACGCACGAGTCCCTTGCACCTACACAAACAGACAAGAACCTCGCAACCAACGCGATAAAGCGGTTGTCAATCCCTCAACAGTCACTTACGAGAGTGAGATCTGGTAGATATGATAATATAATATTTTTGGTATTTTTATGATAAAGATGCGAAGTAAAGTAAAAGGCAATAAAAATAGCTAAGTGTTGGAAGATTTATATGATGGAAAATAGACCCGGGGGCCATAGGTTTCACTAGTGGCTTCTCTCAAGAGCATACGTATTACGGTGGGTGAACAAATTACTTTTGAGCAATTGATAGAATTGAGCATAGTTATGAGAATATCTAGGTATGATCATGTATATAGGCATCACGTCCGAGACAAGTAGACCGACTTCTTCCTGCATCTACTACTATTACTCCACACATCGACCGCTATCCAAAGATGCATCTAGAGTATTAAGTTCAAAAGAATAGAGTAACGCTTTAAGTAAGATGCCATGATGTAGAGGGATAAACTCATGCAATATGATATAAACCCCATCTTGTTATCCTCGATGGCAACAATACAATACATACCTTGCTACCCCCATCATCACTTGGAAAGGACACCGCAAGATTGAACCCAAGGCTAAGCACTTATCCCATTGCAAGAAAGATCTATCTAGTAGGCCAAACCAAACTGATAATTCGAAGAGACTTGCAAAGATAACCAATCATACTTAAAAGAATTCAGAGGAGATTCAAATATTGTTCATAGATAAACTTGATCATAAACCCACAATTCATCGGTCTCAACAAACACACCGCAAAGAAGATTACATCGAATAGATCTCCAAGAGAATCGTGGAGAACTTTGTATTGAGATCCAAAGAGAGAGAAGAAGCCATCTAGCTAATAACTATGGACCCGAAGGTCTGAGGTAAACTACTCACACATCATCGGGGATGCTATGGTGTTGATGTAGAAGCCCTCCTTGATCAATGCCCCCTCCGGCAGGACGCCTGAAAAGGCCCCAAGATGGGATCTCACGGGTATAGAAGGTTGCGGCGGTGGAATTAGGTTTTCGTGGATGCCTCTGTTGGTTTGGGGTACGTAGGTATATATAGGAGGAAGAAGTACGTCGGTGGAGCAACATGGGCCCCATGAGGGTGGAGGGTGCGCCCAGGGGGGTAGGCGCGCCCCCTACCTCATGCCCTCCTGGTTGCTTTCTTGACGTAGGGTCCAAGTCCTCTGGATCACGTTCGTTCTGAAAATCACGTTCCCGAAGGTTTCATTTCGTTTGGACTCCGTTTGATATCCTTTTTCTGCGAATCACTGAAATAGGCAAAAACAACAATTTTGGGCTGGGCCTCCGGTTAATAGGTTAGTCCCAAAAATGATATAAAAGTGTATAATAAAGCCCGTTAAACATCCAAAACAGAATATAATATAGCATGAAGCAATCAAAAATTATAGATACGTTGGAGACATATCAACGGTGTGTCGGGGGCGGCGGCGATCTCCTCTGTGCGTAGTGGTCGAAGAGATGAAGTAGCAGAGGGAAACTGAAAATATTTCAAGTGGTGTATATATATGCGGAGGCCTTTTGTCCCGGTTGGAGCCACCAACCAGGACTAAAGGTCAATTTTGGTCAGGTCAAGCGGCGGGAAGCAAGGCCTTTCATCCCGGTTGGTGGCTCCAACCACGAGTAAAGACCCCCCCCCCCCACCTTAGTCGCGGTTGGAGCCACCAACCGGGACTAAAGGCATGTGCTTCCTGTGTCCAATGTTTAGTCCCACCTCGCTAGTTGAGAGGAGCTCGCACCGGTTTATAAGCCCCATCGAGGCTACGGTGTCGAGCTCCTCTCTAAGCAGGCATGTGTGGGCCTATTCAAACTGTGCTGCCCTGTGGGGCCTACTAGGTCGCACGGGCCTGCATCCTGGCCCAACTAGAGGTTGGGTTTCTAGTCGTATGCAGGTTGTGGCGGCCTAGTAGGCGGGCTTTTCAAATTTTTGTTTTTTTTTGTTTTCTGGTTTATTAATTTTCTTTTGTTTTTGAGTTGTTTTTTGCTTTATTAAGAGTTTCTTTGTGAATATTTTTGCTTTAGGTAAAAAAAATATAAAATTTCTTTTAGTGCCAGTACTTTTCAAATTTGGATAGTTTAAATTTGAATTATTTGAATTTTGTGTGAATCACTAGTTTGTGAATAACTTTACTTTAAAAATAGATTTTTCAGTGATCCTTTTTTCCGCTATTTAATATTAGTGTGTTTTATCATTATATTCAATTTGGTAATTCTTAGGTTATTTAAAAAATGAAATACCCTTGTAACAGATGAGATTTCATCCGAAAGCCTGATACTTCGAAAGAGATTGTCCATTTTGTACATGAAGTGCATCCAGTTTTTGCCGCAACCCTCTCAACTTTTTAGCACATGCTATGTGGGTGAAATGATGATACCATGCCAACTTTCAACCTTTTCAGAGTTTATTTTGTAGTGCTTTTAAATTTCAGGGTCATTTAGCTAAAAAATCAATAAATGCATGAAAAATAGCAAATGAAGTCAAAGGGTTGAAAATTGATGACGTGGCTTTGAATGGTGCATACTGAACGCACAAAAAGTCTGGAGTTGAAATAAGTTAAAAAAATGAAATGCCTTTGTAACAGATGAGTTTTCGTTCAAAACCCTGATACTTCGAAAGAGATTATCCATTTTGTATACAAAGTGCATCCAATTTTTGTTGTAACCCTCTCAAATTTTTAGCACATGCTATGTGGGTGAAATGATAATACCATGCCAACTTTCAATCTTTTTAGAGTTCATTTGTAGTGCTTTTAAATTTCAAGGTCATTTAGCTCAAAAAAATCAGTAAATGCTTGAAAAATAGCAAATAAAGTCAGAAAGGGTTGAAAATTGATGACGTTTGTTCGAACCACAAAATTACACGTTTCAAATGCCAAAACACATAAGCACCCTAACTATTACAAAATTACACGTTTCAAATGCCAAAATTGTACGAAGAGAAAGAGGCCGAGTTGGATCGGCAGGACAGCCTAGATGCCTTGGAGGAGGAGCGTCACGTCGCCAAAGCCCGTTCAACATTTTATCAACAGCAGGCTCGAAGATATCAAAGCAGAGAAGTATGGGCCAAGACTTACAACGTTGGTGAACTTGTTCTACGCTTGCCGGAGAAGAAAAAGGACAAACTCAAGCCCAAATGGGAGGCTCCCTTCATAATAGACGAAGTTCTTACCGGCGGAGCCTACCGTCTTCGTGATGCATCAGACAATCGCCTAGAGCCAAACCCATGGAACGCGGCCAGACTCTGAAGGTTTTATGCCTAGTGCCGAATTCTTTGTTCGTCCCCTTCTCCCTGGTAGTTTCCATTACTTTTTCTCTCTTTTCCACCTTTATTTGTTTCGCTTTAAAGCTCTCATACGGCTCGATCAAACACTGCTGACGTGCACATCTTTATATATGTACGTCCATTATACCTGGGGGATTCTTTAGCAGAAGCTTGTTAATATTATTTTCTGAGCGTCAAGCTCATCACACATACGCGTTTTTCCGTATGTCTTTTCTTCACCATTATATGCATCGATATGACTTAAGTTTTGGCCAAGCTGGGTTGCCTGGCTCCTGTGCTTACCCCTACGTTCCTGATTGTTCGGCTAGGTGGTAAAGGGAGCACCTCTGCAATTGTTACTGTCGGGTCATCCGGATGTGTACCTCAGACTGGGTGAAGCCGAAAGCTAGCGTTCCTAAGGGAATATTCAGTCGGTGGATGAAAAATGTTTTTTGCACTCACTCTATTGTGAACCCACAGAAGCTATACACACTGTGATTTTCACATCACAATTCGGACATGTCTACTAATGCATGCACACCCAGGGAGAGGAACTATTCTCCCTGGAAGATGTTTCTTACAATCTCAATGTAATATAACATAACTAGCCGGATACAAATTGTCTATTCAAGCAACTATGACCCCTACGCTTAGTTTTCCACGCATACCCCGGCCTCTTCGGCCCTGACGGTATTCGGAAACACTCCGCACCTTTGGGTCCGGAGGTTGAAGCGAAAAGTTCTGCCATGACAAATGATATAAAATTCAGCTAGAATCCCACATGGTGAGGAAAGTACATAATCACTTGGACTCAAACACTTCCTCCTCTATACCATCTAACATGCAGTCTAACTTACAATCCTGTTGGGAATATTTGGCAGCCACCTCTACTTGGTCCTATACTAAACTAACGGGAATTTCTTCCCCATTAGGCCCTAACGGTCCAACCCGGGCCATGTGATTAGGATTCGGCTTGGTATATCGCTTTTTCACCATGGCCCAGGCCTCTCGCGCACCCTCTCGGCAGGCCGATATCTCCCATAATCAGATACGCTGTCGCGCTCCCCTGAATAGCTCTACAAGCTCCTCCATACTTCCTGGAGGGGAGGCGGATGGCTATAAGGCATTGGCAACACTCCGCATGGCCAGCCGAGCATGCTCGTGCGCTTGCGACACTCTTTGCAGCAGATCACTCGATGATCCGGACACCTCCTCTTCAGGACGGCCCGTCAATATACCTGCAAACATAGTTATATCATTTTCATTTATCTCCGAACTACTTAAAAAAAGCTCGGAAACATACTGAATATGTCGCCCCGCAGCTTCTTGTTCTCCTTCACGGAGTCCGCTAGCTGGTCCCGCACATCTTTCAACTCTTCACCCAACGTAGTGTTGGAATCCTGTAGCTTGTTTTTATCGTCCCTGACGTGGGTCAGCACACGCTCGCCTGCGGCGTGTTGCCTCTTTGCCTCGCATTCTCCCTCTTGGGCGATCTTCAACTTCTTTTCAAGTTGATCAGGCGACCCTATTATGCGATCAGTGGCAGTATTAGGACAGTTGGTATACAATTATTATTCCTCGATGGAGGGGAACGTTACCAGAGGACAGCTACTTGAAGTTTTCTAGTTCGGCGGTAGCAGCATTTAGCTGCGCCCAACACTGCTCCAGCTCTTGAGCTAGCAGGCCATTCTTCTCTGTAAGGACCTGGTCGTACAATGATCCTTAAATCAGTTGTGCCAACTGATTTCAGTCTCGGGGGCTACGGGCATATGATCATCCTTTTTTGGACAAAGAAAACTTACCCGCACACCCGCCAAATATTGCTTCGTGGCTCTTCAAAGCCCATCTCGAGCAGCTCAGATGTATGCGTCGCCCGAGCTAAAGGCATCGAATGCCTCCTCCGAGAACTTGGGGTCCCGTAAGACCGCCTTACAGCGCCGATGATTCGTGGCGCTCTCTACCTCCGAGTTGGTAATGGACATATTTTCCGAACCCTCGGCCGATGGACAGTCCGGCATTGTTCCCACAGTGGCCCCTGTCTCGCCAACTGGATCTAAATCCTGGTTGTCGGGAACACGACCGGCCGGGCCCCCGGACATAGTTCGGCAAACCTTTTTCATGTAATCAAACAAACGCACAGGTCACGGTTGGATGCGGCCGCTGACAAAGCATATTCACCCGTACCTCCTCGATGAAGGCTTGGTTGCGTCCTCACCGGCCTTCCTCTTCGAAGGCCTGCCCGGTACAGGAATCGATCTCTTCGGAATCATCGAACACCTCGTGAGGGAGTTCCGGACTAGGGGGTGTCCGGATAGCCGAACTATCATCATCGGCCGGACTCCAAGACTATGAAGATACAAGATTGAAGACTTCGTCCCGTGTCCGGATGGGACTTTCCTTGGCGTGGAAGGAAAGCTTGGCGTCTGGATATGTAGATCTCCTACCTTTGTAACCGACTTTGTGTAACCCTAGCCCTAACCGGTGTCTATATAAACCGGACGGTCGTAGTCCATAGGACGAACAACAATCATACCATAGGCTAGCTTCTAGGGTTTAGCCTCTTTGATCTCGTGGTAGATCCACTCTTGTAACACACATCATCAATATTAATCAAGCAGGACATAGGGTTTTACCTCCATCAAGAGGGCCCGAACCTGGGTAAAACATCATGTCCCTTGTCTCCTGTTACCATCCGCCTAGACGCACGGTTCGGGACCCCCTACCCGAGATCCGTCGGTTTTGACACCGACATTGGTGCTTTCATTGAGAGTTCCTCCGTGTCGCCGCCATCGGTAGGATGCCTCATCTCGTCTTTAAAGACGATACTAACGCCAAAGGAGCCTTGGCCGCTGGCGAACTCTTGACTAGGTGGTTTTCTTATGACCGCCATCCGGCCATCAAGGCCGACGATGACCTCTCGAGTCATCGAAACCAATCTCCAGGTTAGTTCGGAACTTTCCGAACAGTTAGATCCGATCGAGCTCTCATCCATAAACGAGCTCTTGGATCACATCGCCGCCCTGGGAGTCGCCACAGACTACGACCAGATCGGGCCTAAAACCGATCTGAGAGAGATCAACTCTCCCCAGGCTACCCATCATGTTGCTGTAATAGAGCAGCAATGCGGCGATTCTTCTTGTATCTTAAGGACTAGTTACGTCCGGATTCCCGATCCCTCCATGCCGGATTTCCGCAGAGGGACGGATGTCGATCAAGCCCTGAACTTAAAGTCAGGCGGCGGGTTGGACTCATTGGATAACACTCAAAATCCAAACTTCCAAGTTCGGAAACTTCTCGCCCTTGAGTCCTAAATTGACGGGTTCCGGATCTAGTTCCACCTGCCCACCCAAACATTAGCGATCTCTCTCGAATTCAGCAAGAGCCCGCTGAAACGATTACATCATTCTTGGGCGATTCCTCCACGGTTATGAACAGGATAAAGGACTGCCGAGAGGAGGACGCAATCCCAATTTTCTGCAATAATTGCACGGACAAGGGAATCCTAAACGCCATAAGTCGTCGCGAAATAACACGCTTTACTGACTTGGTGACCATAGTACAAAAGTACTGTGCGATGGAGAGCGCCTGGAAAACCGAAAGTAAATTTTGGGATAATCCGGCCCCGAATACATCCCTAGTCCGAAACAAAAGGGTGCATCATTATCAAGCACCTGGGTTGAATACCAAAAACCAAAACCCCCTAAAGGGTACGGAACCAGCATCTTGGAGGGTTGGCTCAACGGACCTGCAAAATCCACAAAGACGGAGGGCGCCACTCCAACACACAGCCTTCGGCGTGTTGGATACTACGACAGTGGCCAAAAGTGGCGTGAGGCTTTTTAGCCCCGCAACCAACCCAAAGATGCAAAGACGGTATTAACAGTCTTGAGACTTTCACATCAAATAACATGCGAAACAAACAATCCGCAGCCTCGCCAAGTCTACCAAATAGCAACATCCAATCCTTGGCGCGACACGGCGATCTCGTTCACCGACTGCGACGAACCTAAATTCCGAACAGCTAGAGCACCAGCCGCATTGGTCCTCATTCCGATAGTGGACGGTTTCCGTCTTACTAAGGTACTCATGGATGGCGGCAGCGGATTAAACCTCATCTATGAGGAAACCCTTCAAAAAATGGAAATTGACTGGAGCCGCATTGAGCGCAGCAGCACAATCTTCAGAGGGATAATCCCTAGTCGAGAAGTACGCTGCACAGGAAAAATCACACTAATGTAGTGTTCGTCTCACCGGATAATTACAGGTCCGAGGAGGTCACGTTCCAAGTGGCCCCATTCGGCAGCGGATATCACGCTTTGTTAGGGCGAGAGGCATTCACAATTTTCCAAGCTATACCCCACTACGGGTACATGAAGCTCAAAATGCCCGGACCCAATGGGATAATCACTCTCGCCAGTGATCCAGATACAACACTCTGCGCTGAAAATAAGACAGCCGCACTGGCCCTAGAGGCATTGTCCGAAGCCCTAGCGGCAGAGGAACTAACTACGCTGCGCTCCACGGTGGATAGGGATGATGTGATCCTCGATATAAGGTCCAAGTCCACCTCTATTAAACCAGCAGATGAAATAGTCAAATTTCAGGTCCATCCAACGGACCCCACAAAGACGGCCTCCATTGGGGCACAATTAAGTCCTGATGTCGAAGCCGCACTACGAGAATTCCTTCGGGAAAATTGGGACATTTTTGCACGGCACCCTTCAGACATGCCAGAATCCCACGCAGTTGGCAGAGCACAGCCTAAATATCCTAAAAGGATTCAAGCCAGTCAAACAAACTCTTCGGCGATTTTCCAAACCCAAAAGACATGCAATGGGAGAGGAGCTAGCCAAACTCTTAGAAGCCGGATTCATCAGAGATATAAAACATCCGGACTGGCTAGCCAATCTAGTAATGGTACCAAAAAAGGACAAATCCTGGCGCCTCTCCGTCGATTTTAAAGACCTTAACAAGGCCTGTCCAAAGGACCCTTTCCCCCTCCCTCGCATCGACCAAATCATCGATGCTACCGCAGGCACGATTCATTGTGCTTCCTCGACGATACTCCGGATACCATCAAATCAAGATGGCGGAGAAAGATCAGGCATAGCGGCATTCATTACTCCATATGGGCCATTCTGCTTCAACACAATGCCCTTCGGACTCAAAACGCCCGGCGCAACATATCAGCGCATGATTCAAACATGTCCGCTACCCAGATAGGCAAAACAGTAGAGGCATACGTAGACGATGTGGTCGTCAAGACCAAACACGTCGAAACTCTAGTAGAAGACTTGAGGGTGACATTCGACAACCTCCGAGCATATGACATTAAGCTCAATCCGGAAAAATGCGTCTTCGGCGTACCGGTAGGAAAAGCTCTTGGGCTTCATCAGATCCGTAGAGGAATTGAAGCAAACCGGCCAAAATCCGAGCCTGTCACAATTGGATATTCCAAAAGACCTCAAGTAGATACAAAACTAACCGGATGCGTAAGCGGCCTTAAGTCGCTTCATCTTCCGTTTGGGAGAAAAGGCTACGCCCTCTACCGCCTCCTCCGGCGCACGAACATTTGAATGGACGGATCTTGCCACATCCGGACTTCGAAGAAATAAAGGCCATACGGCAACAAATCCGGTTCTGGCCGCGCCCAACCTGGGCGAACCTATGGTATTATATATCGCAGCAACACATCAAGTTGTCAGCGCGGTACTCGTCGTTGAAAGAGAAACAGAAGGGCACAGATTCCCTCTTCAAAAACAAGTGTACTACATATCCACTGTTCTAACTCCATGCAAATCCCGGTACCCACATTATCAAAAGATAGCGTGTCACGGTGTTCATGGCATCCGGAAGCTGCGACACTACTTTCAAGAGTGTTCAATAAAGGTGGCCTCAAGTACCTCTCAACGATATTATAAACAATCGCGATGCAACGGGCAGGATTGCAAAATGGGCTATCGAGCTCTTACCATTTGACATAACCTACAAACCACAGCGAGCTATAAAGTCGCAGGTTCTGGCTGACTTAAATGCCGAATGGACCAAAGCCGAACTCCCTAAAGAGTGCAGTAGCGTACTCTAACTGGATCATGCATTTCGACGGATCCAAAATGTTGGCTGGCTTGGGGAATGGCGTCGTCCTGACGTCCCCAACTGGAGACACAATCCAATACGTACTTTAAATAATGTACATGGACTCCAACAACGCAGCCGAATACGAGGCCCTTCTACATGGCCTCCGGATGGCAATCTCCATGGGCATTCAACGCCTGGAGGTGCGCGGGGATTCAAACCTCGCAATATCCCAAGTAAATGGAGACTTTGACGCCAAAGATCCAAAAATGGCAGCTTACCGCAACACCGTCCTAAAAATGTCAGCTCGGTTCGAAGGACTCGAATTCCACCATGTAGCCCGGGATAATAACCAGGCAGCAGACGTGTTAGCACGCATCGGCGCGAAACGAGACGCTGTCCCTCCAAACATCTTCCTGGAACGGCTCTTTAAGCCATCCGTATTATGGGAAGAGGAGTCCGGAAATAACAATCCGGAACCAGCTGAATCACCTAACTCAGACCATTCTGACACAATCGGCGGCTCAGCCAATGAAATAACACCTTCAACTCACGAAATAATGGCAGTAATTGCCCCGTGGACAGAACCATTCCTAGCCTACTTAATGCGGCAGGAACTTCTCGAAGACCAAAATGAGGCCCGCGCATAGTTCGGCGATCTAAAGCCTACAAGGTCCATGAGGGAGAACTTTATAAGAAAAGCACAACCGAGTCCTTCAAAGGTGTATCTCCGAAGAGGAAGGGCGAAATCTCTGGCTGAAATTCACGCCGGACTCGTGGCAGCAAGACGCTGCAGCCCGGGCCCTTGTAGGCAAGGCCTTCCGACAGGATTTTATTGGTGATAGCCGGGCAGATGCTCAGGACTTAGTCCAACGATGCGTTGGTTGCCAGCTCTTTGCTAATCGAGCCACATGCCACCCACCGCCCTCAAAACTATACCCATTACACGGCCGTTCGCGATCCGGGGCTTGACATGGTTGGACCCCTTAAAGGGGGAACCCACAAGCACAAATAATTATTGGTCATGGTGGACAAATTCACCAAATGGATTGAGGCCAAGCCGGTTAAAGCGGCAGAATCCGGACGGTGATAGACTTCATATCCGGGGTAGTACACCGTTTTGGTGTCCCCACGCATCATCGCGATAACGGCACAAACTTCACGGCCGACGAGGTTAAACTCTGGTGCAAAAACATGGGCATCAAGCTCGATTACGCTTGATCTATCACCCCCAAACTAACGGTCAAGTCGAGCGAGCAAATGGTCTAATCATGAGCGGCATCAAACCCGGACTAGTGCGGTCCCTCAAGGAATCTAACACGCCTTTGGGTAGAGGAGCTTCGACTCCGACTCTGGGGCTGCGGACCACGCCAAACCGAACTACCGGATTCACACCATTTTTCATGGTATACGGCGCAGAGGCAGTTACGCCTGCGATATAATTCATGACTCACCTGGGTAATGCGCATGTACGAAGAAAGAGAAGCCGAGTTGGATCGGCAGGACAGTTTGGATGCCTTAGAGGAGGAGCGGACGTGGCAAAGGCTCGTTCCGCATTTTATCGGCAAAGAGCTCGAAGATATCAAAGCAGAGAAGTACGGGCCAAAACTTACAATGTTGGCGAACTTGTTCTACGCCTGCCGGACAAGAAAAAGGACAAACTTAAGCCCAAGTGGGAAGGTCCCTTCATCATCGACCAAGTCCTGACCGACGGACAACCGACTCGAGCCGAACCCATGGAATGCAGCCCGTCTTCGAAGATTCTACGCCTAACGCCGGACTCCAAGTTCGTCTCACTCCCCCGTCCACCTTTTTATATTTTTACTGTCTCTTGTCCCCCTCCTTCTTCCCACTTTTTTTTTCAATACCATTCATAGGCTGATTTGTGCTTTGTTCGCACACACTTGATGTGCTCCTGGCACTCATTATACCTGGGGGCTTCTTTAACAGAAGCTTATTCAAACGGGCCTCATGCCCAATACATGTGTCATTCTTCCGCATGTACCTTTTATTCACCATTGTATGCATCGATATGACTTAAGTTTTGGCCAAGCTGGGTTGCCTGGCTCCTGTGCTTACCCCTACGTTCCCGATTGTTCGGCTAGGAGGTAAAGGGAGCACCTCTGCGATTACTCTTGCCGGGTCAGCCGGATGTGTACCTCGGTGGGTGAAGCCGAAGCTAGCGTTCTTAAGAGAATATTCGGTCGGTGACTTGAAAGATGATTTATTACTTACTTATTTATCTGCCCCCAGATGCTTTTTCTGCTATTTTCACAGTCCGGCATTGCACTTTAGGGCATGCCTCCCAGGGAAAGGAACCCTTAACGGAACTATTCTCCCTGGAAGATGTTTCTTACTAACCATGTAATATAACATAACTAGTTGGGCACTTATGCGATAAAGCAATTATGACCCCGACTCCTTGTCTCCATGCATGCCCGGTTCTTTTATAACCGTAAGGGTATTCGGACACACTCCGGACTATTGGGTCCCGAGGTTGAAGCGAAAGCGGTCCATAAAGACAAACGATCTACAATCCGGCTAGAAGGCATTTTACATGTCATTTCAAATTACATCGTCAAACCGACTGATTGTACTCCTCTTCAATCCCATCTAACAGGCTGTCTAATTTACAGTCCTGTTGGGAATATTTTGCGGCCAGTTCTACTTGGCCGTACATCAAGCTCACAGGGATCTCCTTCCCATCGGGCCCGCAGTCCGACCTCGGCCATGTGGTTTGGGTCGACCTTTGGGTAACGCGTCTTCACCATGGCCCAGCCTCCTGGCGCTCGACGGCAGGCCGATATCTTCCACAAGCGGAGGTGTCGTTGTGCTCCTGAAGCTTCTCGGCAAGCTCACCAAGGCCCTCGGGTAGGGAGGCGGATGGCCATAAAGCATGAACGACACCACTCGCCGCTGCCGAACACGTTCGAGCAATTGCACCAGCTTCGGGAAGTTGGTCACCCGTTGACCAGGCATTTCCTCCAGCGAGGCGACTGTGAGCACACCTAAAGACATATTTACGTCAATCGACTTCCTCGCGAATTCTTCTTTTCAAAGGAATTTGTTCAAGCACTTACTATAAATGCCGACGAAGCCGCTGATTCTCCTTCACGGAGCTAGGTGGGCCGAACACCTTTCAGCTCTTCTCCTTCTTGGGTGTGGGCATCTTGGAGCTTGTTTCTCTCTGCTGCACCTTCATAAGCACCCTCTCGCCGGCCTTTAGCTGGCGCAGATGGCTGTTGCTTGTCCGGATCTAGTCCGGCGCCCTCTGCAATATTATTGTCAGATTCACGCCGCACTTTGTTAAATAATTATCTTTTCAAAGTACGTCTTACCAGTGGGGGTCTCTATGGCTCCCCCTGTGGTGGCCAGTGCAGCCTCAAGTTGGGCCTAATTGTGATGCCCGGATAATTAAGCTACAATAAACCTCTGTTAATGATGTCACTTCACCACGGTTACTGTTCCTAATCTTGCGATGATTCAATTCTCCTTCGAATTCAAATTCAAAGTCGAGTCCAATGATAAAAGTTTTCAAACATCAAAACTAAAATGCTCGGACTGTGTCAAATATTGCAAAGGTAATTATGGTGAAGTAAACACATTTTTAGAAAATGCCTAATTGCTTTAAAATGAAATAAAACAGAAAAGGAAATAAACAAAAAAAGGAGCAAACCCCCCCCCCCCACTGGGCCTCGGCCCAGCAGGCCATCGGGCCCCCAGGCCGGCCCACTCGCCCCCTGCATAACCCCCACTCCCCACTCGGCCGAACCCTAGCGCCCCACTCCCCCCCCACGTCGCTCGATCCCCACCCTCTCCCTCCAGCGCCGCCAGGGGAGAGCCCCACGCACGACCTCCCCACTCCCTCTGATTCCCCCTCGATCTAGATCGGGGCAACGGCGCCCCGACCCCGTCGTCCCGCTTCTACCTCACCGGCGCCGCCTCCTCGTCCTCCTCCCCTTGAACGCCTGAGCCGGAGCCGCTCGACCCAGCCTTGACACCTCCCAAGCGACACCGCCCGTCTGGGCTTCCCTCGGCCCATGGTCGCCCGGCCATCGTCGACGCCTTGGAGCCCCACACCTCGCTTGGGGACCTCACCGGCCTGCCTCCTCCACGCCGCCGTCGTCCTCGTCATCCACCCGAGCCCCGCTGCCTGGACCCTACATCCCTCCGTGAGCGCCACCCCCATCTCCCTCTCTGACCCCGCGCCGGAGTCGTCCTCGACGGGACTCGCTCGCCCGCGTGCTCCCGCAGCTCCCCCTCTCCTCGTCCGGTCACTGCACGCCCGTGCCGTCCCGTGCCCGTGCACGCACCGTGGCCGCGCCCTGCTCCCTACGCACGGCGTGCCCGCTGCGAGGCCGAGCCCCGCGCTGCTCCGCTCAATGCCGGCGCCCCTGCAGCCCACCTCCAGCAGCCCCACGGCCACCATCCGGTGCCCCTCGTCGTGATGCGCCTGCCGAGCCACCCACAGCTCCAGCCGTCGCCGGAGATGGCCGGCCGACGAGCTCTGCCGCCCCTGTTTAGCGTCGGCGGTTAGCCGTGAAATCTTGGCGTGGCCATGTGGTTAAGCCACTAATGGCCCTAATTAATCTAACTCTAGCCCTATGACAAACGGGGCCCGTGTCCCAGAACGTTTTATAAAAAAAAGGGAATCAAAATAACTAAATAAGTAAATAGATAGATAAAATTAAATATTAATTAATTAAATTAATTAATTAACTTAACTAATTCTGTTTAAAGTAACTAATTAAGATTAATTAACCTAATTAACTAATTAACTTATTTAACTAAAACAGTCAATGTCATGCGGGACCCACGTCGACTTGACCCGATCCAACACCTCTGTTGACTGATGACGTCATGCCGACGTCATGCTGGTGCAGTAATGCCATTTTTGGATTAAATAAATAATAATAATTTATAAATTGATTAAATCTTTAAAAATGAATATAAAATAAACCGTAACTCGGATGAAAATGTTTTGTACATGAAAGTTGCTCAGAACGACGAGGCGAACCCGGATACGCAGCCCGTTCGTCCGCCACGCATCCCTAACCTATCGAACTCGCAACTTTCCCCCTCCGGCTCCTCTGCCCGAAAATGCGAAACACCGGGGATACTTTCCCGGATGATTACCCCCTTCGTCGGTATCACCTCCTACCGCGTTAGGGCATACCTAGCACCGCGTATTGCCTCGTTATGTTTTGTGATGCTTTTCTTGCTCCGTATTTACTGTTTCTTCCCCCTCTTCTTCCCCGGTAGACCCCGAGACTGATGTTGCTGCTGGTACCCCGATCGACTACGGAGTTGACGACCCCTCTCTCTTGCCAGAGGAACCAGGCAAGCCCCACCTTTGATCACCAGATATCGCCTACTCTTCTCTATACTGCTTGCATTAGAGTAGTGTAGCACGTTCTCGCTTTCGATTAATCCTATACTCTTGCATAGCTTTGTCCTTGCTGCTCTTGTTGTTACCTTTACCTTTATCCTACCGCTTAGTATAGGATGCTAGTGTTCCATCGGTGGCCCTACACTCTTGTCCGTCTGCCATGCTATACTACTGGGCTGTGATCACTTGAGGAGGTGATCACGGGCATATCTATATACTTTACCTTTGTTACATTACCCGTGATATCTGTTGGAGATGGGGATGAAAGGACAGGTGCCTCCATCCCGGTAGAGGTGGGCCTGGGTTCCCGACGGCCCCCGACTGTTACTTTGTGGCGGAGCGACAGGGCAGGTTGAGACCACCTAGGAGAGAGGTGGGCCTGGCCCTGGTCGGCGTTCGCGGATACTTAACACGTTTAACGAGATCTGGGTATTTGATCTGAGTCTGGCCATTTGGTCTATACGCACTAACCATCTACGTGGGAGTAGTTATGGGTATCCCGGCGTCGTGGTATCAGCCGAAAAACGCCGTGGCCTTGTGGCCCGAGCGGCCTTGGCGCGCGGATTGGAACGTAGGCCTGCTCTTGTATTAAGGGGCTAGATTACGCTTTTCGGCCGCCCGCATAGCGTCTTGGTGTGCATTGGGCGATGGGCCCGGACCCTGTCGCATAGGTTTAGACCGGCGTGCTGGCCTCTCTGTTGTGCCTAGGTGGGGCTGCGGCGTGTTGATCTTCAGCGGCGGGCATGACCCGAGAAAGTGTGTCCGACCAAATGGGATCAAGCGTGTTGGGTTATGTGGTGCACCCTGCGGTGAGTTTAATCTATTCGAATAGCCGTGATCTTGATAACAGGGCGACTTGGAGTTGTACCTTGACCTTATGACAACTAGAACCGGATACTTAATAAAACACACCCTTCCAAGTGCGGTACAACCCGGTGGTCGCTCTCTCTCGTGGTTACGAGGAGGGATCGCGGGTAGGATTATGCTATTCGATGCTACTTGGAGGACTTGATCTGCTCTCTTCTACATGTTGCAAAGGCGGAGGTTGCCGAAGCGTAGTCTTGACGGGATTAGCTATCCCCTCTTATTACGGCATTATGCAGTTCAGCCTTGATATGGCCCTTTACACATATATCCATGCATATGTAGTGTAGCTCCTTGCTTGCAGTACTTTGGATGAGTACTCACGGTTGCCTTGTTCCCCTTTTCCCCTATCTCTACTCGGTTGGTGCGACGGAAGATGGAGCCGGGAGCAGACGCCACCGCCGATGACGACTACTACACTAGAGGCGCCTACTACTACGTGCAGCCCGCTGACGACGACCAGGAGTAGTTAGGAGGATCCCAGGTAGGAGGCCTGCGCCTCTTTCGATCTGTATCCCAGTTTGAGCTAGCCTTCTTAAGGCAAATTTGTTTAACTTATGTCTGTACTCAGATATTGTTGCTTCCGCTGACTCGTCTATGATCGAGCACTTGTATTCGAGCCCTCGAGGCCCCTGGCTTGTATTATGATGCTTGTATGACTTATTTATGTTTTAGAGTTGTGTTGTGATATCTTCCCATGAGTCCTTGATCTTGATCGTACACATTTGCGTGCATGATTAGTGTACAATTGAATCGGAAGGCGTCACAAGTTGGTATCGAGCCATTTGCTGTAGGAATCCCTTTCCAACTCCTTGGCGAAGTCGAGTCTAGACTTTACAAAACTTTTACTAACATGGCTGTGCGGCCCATGGGCCCACGTCGCCATTGGGTGGTATTAGGATCTTTTACTCCTCGACCTTTACTATGGGATTCTGAACTCTCTTCTATTCGGGTTAAATGAATTTTTTACTAAAATCTAACTTTAGGTTCTCGAAAATACTTTCTCCCGGAGAGGCCCTTCAGTCCAGATGATCACCGACTACACCGAAGGATTTTGAAGATACCTTCCGATATTCTCTCAAGAACTTGTGTTCATCGCGTTTGCAATTCCCCTTCCACCGTAAACCCTTATGGATAACTACTTGCAGTTGTTATTCTTACCTTCATCCCCAGTTGGTCTTGTTATTACAAGATACCACGAAAAAATAAATCGTTGTTTTGATAATCCTTTGAGCTTCTTTGCCTTGCTGTTCTTTGTCACTGAATACCCCTACGGTTAATTCTCGCACTTATCGAGTATCCGCTCATCCCCGATTGTTCATGTGTTACACAAAACTCTTGAAATACCATTCGATATTCCGAAAATCATCAGCAACCTATTGCTCTGGAATTTCTTGTTTGCTTACATTATGAATAATCCCATAAGTATATTAATCATATTGGCATCATTTGTCACCATCATATTTGAGTCCGTTGATTCAATACGTGCGAATGCACGCAATCATCAGTTGATCCTTTTAAATTATCTTTCTGGCTCAGACTGAGCTGGTTCTCAACCAATCCAATTGCCATCGATTGTACCCCTAAGGCTATTCAACTTATCCATCCCTAATCAGAACATTTCTTATGATCCCTTGATTTGAGAATCATAATTCCTTTGCATTTGAGGTCTGGATTAGTCAGTTGTTTCTATAATCCAATGCCTTTGCACTGTTACTTCCTCTGGTTGTGTGTCGATGCTCACATCAGTCCCGTTGTGGACCGCCGTACCCATTGCCGGGTTATTATCCGATAGTGTCCTTCACAACCAAAATTCTTATGAGTTCTTTACCCGATACATAATGCCTTTGGTAAATTGTATCCTCTACTTTTGTCAACCATGCTCTACTTTTGAGCTTGTGTTATTTACTCCTAAAGTTCATGGTATATGTTCTAAGAAGCACCTATGGGTTGAACATATGCCTTCTCTAAACCGTGTGAACCCGAAAGTTTTCACGAGTCATACTCTTCTGGTGCTTCACCAGATAAAATTTCAACACTGCAACTTCATCGAACGTGAGAAGTGAATGAAAGGTTATGCATTGGAGAAGTGGGAATCGACCTTGAACTTGTGTTCATGCCCATGGACACGATGTAGATCTTATCATTAAAGCTTCTCTTAAATTAATTATTCCTTTGGTATAAGCTCATCTTATATCTGGGATCTGGCCTTTTGCAATCGTGGTTCCGGCCATGTTCTCCTTTAAATACCATTTCTCGTGCAAGTTTAAGCACTTGTCTTACGCAGAGCAATGCCCGATCCAACCTCTACTTTGATACATCGCCAGTATTGCCCCGGTATCTCGAGATTATCATGGAACTGCATAACTTTTTATGAGTTCATCAAGTACTACCTTCTCACTGATTCAAATTTTTCACGGGCTCTGAGTTATTAAAAACTCAAAGACAACGATAACTGAATCGAGTTCGCATTGCGAATCAACAAGTATTTGTACCCTTCACTGCTTACAACTTTATTAATCCTTCAAGTCATTCCTAGCCCTATCGGCTATAGCATTATCGAGCAAATTTTAACTATGCTACCCGGTCCTTCTTCCCGGAGCACAATTTTCGACGATGAACTAACCTTACGTCGATCATCATCGTCATATCATTTCGCCTTGAACAGCAAGCTTGCTTTCGATTTTGTGTCGTACCCATGGTTCCAATAACTTTTTGCTTCATCATTCTGTTGACTTGGTGTCATCGCCGATCAGTTACACCTTCTCGAAACCTCTCGACAAATGTGTCATGATCATCATCAACCTTATGAGCTCTTCCAGGATATCAACCGGATTCATGAAGAGAAATACCATCCTTGCCCTCGATGAGTTGTGTTATCATCGGCCACTTATTGCCTTCCCTCCAACACAAACTTGTTCGTGTTTTGTGTAAACCTTGAGATCCCTGCTACCCAGCAGTTGATCTTCCTTACCTCGGAAGTATTACCATCTCTTTTTGTCAAGAATGTGGTGAGAATTTCACCACCTCTTAAGAATTCTTGATATCATAATACTTCTTGCCATCTTCGTTCATTCCTTGGTCCTCGTATTGTTTTCAACCGAATACCGACAATTGAGCTATGACGTGTGAATTCAAAACTTCTAGCAACCCTATTGCTTTGAAGTGAATGGGCGATAGTTCATTCTAAGTCTTTCGATAATTGAATCACCATTCTAACATTGACCGTGCAACCCAACCCATATTTGGTGCACCGTTCAACCAATGTTTAATTATGTATGTTTTCCTCGAGCATATCCCATTATATCATTTGATCTAACAAATGTCATCTTCTTGTTCACATTATCGTGGAAATCCATCCGTTTGGAATTCTCGATGAATTGTCGCCGAGCCCATCAGCCACCTTCTCATCCCTCCTTGGTTTAATGATGAACTATTGCTTGAAACCCGCTCCCATAGTTCATTTCTCGAGAATCTTGCAATGTCATTTAAATCGATTTGTGTTGCACCTTTTCCTCTCGGACCCCCTGAGTGCGAGGTATCATGACACCAATTGGATATGGATCTCGGTCGAGATATGATGGTTGGGACAACTTTCCAAGAGTTATGATGTTGATCCTTTGATGACCCGGTAACATGATGTCATGCCTAGCACTTCCTATTTGGAGGACCTATCATTATAGATTCCTTTTCAGCAAGGTTATCCATTCATCCATGAGGAAATTGTAAGACTTATTCTACAAGTTATTCTGATGGATCCTTCGTGTTCAAAGTCGATCTTCACACGAAGACCATGTCAATGCTATCTCGAAGCATGTCAATGGTACTCCGATTTTCAACAGGAACATTTGAAGCACGATGCTAAATTTTATTTATCACTTATCCTAACACCGTTGTATGGGTAATATCATGAGATTCCTTCCCCCTTACCTAAATGGTTTTCTACTTTATATCCTGTCATGGATATCTTGCTCTGCTTGCCTTGGGAAGGATATACCCTTGAAATATGTGTTTAAACATATTTTCCTTTCCATTGTTCTGTTTAATCTGATGATCATATTTTCCTTCCATTGGTTTGTTTAAAACTTTTCTATGATCTATATGATATAAGCGGTAATAATCCTTTGCTTGTGCAAACACCTCGATGTACGACTTCTGTCGATAAGACCTTGTTACTATTGTTGATGACATTAGGTAACCACCGATGGACGGGAACCTTGCCTATTGGTCCGCCTCGTTTCAACGAGCAGGAAAATGGTTCTCTTCGTCCCTCGCCCTTGGTACCTATGTTGTTGCCGACATGAACCACAGACTCTCCTCTGAAATGCCTTGCTTACATGATCGTGCAAGATGTCACCGACCTTCCTACTTTTAACCACATGGTGGGCCCATAACCCACAGTTTCACAGGATCGAAACCTGACTCTCCTGTACACCCCTGTTGCCCAAGTTATTCCTCGTGCTTGACTTCGTATGTAATTCATGGGGTCACTTTCCTAGTAATCTATTCTGGTATCAGACACAAAACTTATTACCATTGCTCTGGACCCCTTTTACACTTTGTTTCAGGCATCGAATGATTGCCTACCCGCTTGAAACTTCTCATGGTACCTTCTTACTTTGCTCTCGATATTTTCTTAAGTTCGGTTCGAGAGTTACTTTCCGCCACCTTCCCGATGTTAGCTACCGGATAGTCAACCTTGCGGAGGTTAGATTACGCGGAATACCCCTTACCTATTAAATGAAATACGTTGGAGTTCGAGAAAAGGCGGCATCACCAAGATGACCATGTGAGAGAAATGAAGATGTCAAGGTAATGGATCGACCTCTTCAAGAAGAGCAACCAAGACTGAGAAGATTCGTTAGGATTTCGTAACCAGACCTTTCCCCCTTACTCCCCTCTTAAATCTCGGGACGAAATTTCTTGTAGTGGAGGAGAATTGTGACGCCCGGATAATTAAGCTACAGTAAACCTCTGTTAATGATGTCACGTCACCACGGTTACTGTTCCTAATCTTGCGATGATTCAATTCTCCTTCGAATTCAAATTCAAAGTCGAGTCCAATGATAAAAGTTTTCAAACATCAAAACTAAAATGCTCGGACTATGTCAAATATTGCAAAGGTAATTATGGTGAAGTAAACACATTTTTAGAAAATGCCTAATTGCTTTAAAATGAAATAAAACAGAAAAGGAAATAAACAAAAAAAGGAGCAAACCCCCACTAGGCCTCGGCCCGTGAACCATCGAGCCCCAGGCGGCCCACTCGCCCTGCATAACCCCCACTCCCCACTCGGCCGAACCCTAGCGCCCCACTCCCCCCCCCCCACGTCGCTCGATCCCCACCCTCTCCCTCCAGGCGCCCGCCCGAGAGCCCCACGCACGACCTCCCCACTCCCTCTGATTCCCCCTCGATCTAGATCGGGGCAACGGCGCCCCGACCCCGTCGTCCCGCTTCTACCTCACCGGCGCCGCCTCCTCGTCCTCCTCCCCGCCGGAAACGCCCTGAGCCCGGAGCCGCTCGACCCCGACGCCAGCACCTCCCCGAGCAGCGCGCCCGTCTTTGGGCTTCCCTCGGCCCGCTGTCGCCCGGCCATCGTCGACGCCTTGAGCCCACACCTCGCCGGGACCTCACCGCCCGGCCTGCCTCCTCCACGCCGCCCGTCGTCCTCGTCATCCACCCGAGCCCCGCTGCCCTGACCCTACATCCCTCCGTGAGCGCCACCCCCATCTCCCTCTCTGACCCCGCGCCGGAGTCGTCCTCGACGGGACTCGCTCGCCCGCGTGCTCCCGCAGCTCCCCCTCTCCTCGTTCGGTCACTGCACGCCCGTGCCGCCCCGTGCCCGTGCACGCACCGTGGCCGCGCCCTGCTCCCTACGCACGGCGTGCCCGCTGCGAGGCCGAGCCCCGCGCTGCTCCGCTCAACGCCGGCGCCCCTGCAGCCCACCTCCAGCAGCCCCACAGCCACCATCTGGTGCCCCTCGTCGCGATGCGCCTGCCGAGCCACCCACAGCTCCAGCCGTCGCCGGAGATGGCCGGCCGACGAGCTCTGCCGCCCCTGTTTAGCGTCGGCGGTTAGCCGCCGTGAAGTGCTGACGTGGCCATGTGGTTAAGCCACTAATGGCCCTAATTAATCTAACTCTAGCCCTATGACAAACGGGGCCCGTGTCCCAGAACGTTTTATAAAAGAAGGGAATCAAAATAACTAAATAAGTAAATAGATAGATAAAATTAAATATTAATTAATTAATTAATTAAATAATTAACTTAACTAATTCTGTTTAAAGTAACTAATTAAGATTAATTAACCTAATTAACTAATTAACTTATTTAACTAAAGCGATCGATGTCATGCGGGACCCACCGTCGGCTTGACCCGGTCAACACCTCTGTTGATTGATGACGTCATGCCGACGCGTCATCTTTGGTCTTGATAATGCCATTTTCGGATTAAATTAATAATAATAATTTATAAATTGATTAAATCTTTAAAAATGAATATAAAATAAGCGTAACTTTCGGATGAAAATGTTTTGTACATGAAAGTTGCTCGAGCAGCGAGGCGAACCGGATCGCATCCCGTTAAATCGCCGCATCTAACCTATCGAACTCGCAACTTTCCCCTCGGCTCCTCCTCTCTGAAAATGCGAAACACCGGGATACTTTCCGGATGATTCCCCAACCGTCGGTATCACCTCCTACAGCGTTAGGGCATACCTAGCACCGCGTATTGCCTCGTTATGTTTTGTGATGCTTTGCTTGCTCGTATTCTTGTTTCTTCCCCTCTTCTTCCCGGTAGACCCAAGGCCCGATCTTTCTTCTTTGGTACCCCGATCGACTATGGAGTTGGCGACCCTCTCTCTTGCGAGCAACCAGGCAAGCCCCCCTTTGATCACGGATATCGCCTACTCTTGTTCTATGCTACTTGCATTAGAGTAGTGTAGCATATTCTTGCTTCGATTAATTCTATCTTCTTTGCATAGCTTTGTCCTTGCTACTCTTGTTGTTACCTTTACACGCTATCCTCTTTGCTTAGTATAGGATGCTAGTGTTCCATCGGTGGCCCTACACTCTTGTCCGTCTGCCATGCTATACTCTTGGGCTGTGATCACTTGGGAGGTGATCACGGGCATATACTATATACTTTACCTTTGTTACATTACAGCAATCTTGTTAGGAGATGGGGGCTGAAAGGACGGTGGCTCCATCCCGGTAGAGGTGGGCACAGGTTCCGGCCCCGGCCCCATTACTTACTGTGGCAGGCGGCAGGGCAGGTTGAGACCACCTAGGAGAGAGGTGGGCCTGGCCTGGTCAGCGTTCGCGGATACTTAACACGTTTAACGAGATCTGGGTATTTGATCTGAGTCTGGCCATTTGGTCTATACGCACTAACCATCGACGTGGGAGTAGTTATGGGTATCCCGATGTCGTGGTATCAGCCGAAACGCCGTGGCCTTGTTGGCGGCCTGTGGCCCGGATTTGAGCGTAGGCCTGCTCTTGTATTAAGGGGCTAGATTACATTTCGGCCGCCCTACTTAGCGTCTTGAGTGTGCATTGGGCGATGGGCCCGGACCCTGTCGCGCTTAGGTTTAGACCGGCGTGCTGGCCACTCTGTTGTGCCTAGGTGGGGCTGCGACGTGTTGATCTTCCGCGGCCGGGCATGACCCAGGAAAGTGTGTCCGGCCGAATGGGATCAAGCGTGTTGGGTTATTGGTGCACCCCTACAGGGAAGTTTAATCTATTCGAATAGCCGTGATCTTCGGTAACAGGGCGACTTGGAGTTGTACCTTGACCTTATGACAACTAGAACCGGATACTTAATAAAACACACCCTTCCAAGTGCCAGATACAACCCGGTGGTCGCTCTCTCTCAGGGTTACGAGGAGGGGATCGCCGGGTAGGATTATGCTATTCGATGCTACTTGGAGGACTTCAGTCTGCTCTCTTCTACATGTTGCAAGACGGATGTTGCTAGAAGCGTAGTCTTCAACAGGAGTAGCTATCCCCCTCTTATTCTGGCATTCTGTAGTTCAGCCCACTGATATGGCCCTTTACACATATATCCATGCATATGTAGTGTAGCTCCTTGCTTGCGAGTACTTTGGATGAGTACTCACGGTTGCCTTGTTCCCCCTTTTTCCCCTATCTCTACTCGGTTGATGCGACCAGACGATGGAGCCCAGAGCTGTGACGCCACCGTCGATGGCGACAACTTCTGCTGGGCGCCTACTACTACGTGCAGCCGGCGGCGGCGACCGAGAGTAGTTAGGAGGATCCCGTGCAGGGAGGCCCTGCGCCTCTTCGATTTGTATCCCGGTTTGAGCTAGCCTTCTTAAGGCAAATTTGTTTAACTTATGTACGTACTTTCGAGATATTGTTGCTTCCATGACTCGTCTATGATCGAGCACTTGTATTCGAGCCCTCGAGGCCCCTGGCTTGTATTATGATGCTTGTATTACTTATTTATGTTTTAGAGTTGTGTTTTGATATCTTCCCGTGAGCCCTTGATCTTGATCGTACACATTTGCGTGCATGATTAGTGTACGATTGAATTGGGGGCGTCACAGCCTTGCACTCTTGGAGCTCCTGGGACAGATGGGTATTCTTCTCCGTAAGATCCTGCATAATAATTGATCCTTAAATCAGTTATTTCAACTATTTTAAGTCTCGAGACTCTTGGCATATATAACTATTAAAATTACTTACCCGTATGTCTTTCACATACTTTGCTCCGTGGCTCTGGTTAACCCATCTTGAGCGGCACGGAGGTGCGCGTTCCGCAGCAAAGGCATTTAACGCCTCGGGGAGAAACACGCGTCACGAAGAAGCTGTCCGGCGCCTTTGTGATTCATGGCGCTCTCCACCTCAGACCGGGTGGCGGACAGACTGTCGGCATCCTCCATCGGAGGAGCGTCCGGCTCATGCCTTGTATTTGCCTCCCCTCCGGACCATGCGTTGGAGCATGGCTGGCGGAGGCTTGATTGGCAACCTCTCCGGACCTTTGTCCGTGACATCTTCTGGAAAAGTTATGAGCATTAATATACCTCACGGGATCCTCCTTAAAAATAACGATTGCCCGTACCCGTTGCGGCGGCGTTTGGTTCGTGTCGCACTCCTCTTCCGCCAGCTGGGCGTCTTGACCCTTGTTGGTGGCCGCGCGGTTCGGCTTCCGCCTTAAAGGCACCTCCTGCGATGCACCATCGGTATGGGATGGTCGAGGTGAAGTCGCGGATCAAATGATGGTGTCGAGACCTCGGTCGTAGTCACGTGGGAGGCGGAAACAAACCGGGGTAGTCGGCCGTAATGGCGACTAGGGCATTGTCTATGCTACGTTGGTGGAACACCCGTCAATCAGCTCCACCTTTATGTCCGGATCCTCTTGGAGGTCGGATCAAGGATCGTTCAGATCCTCGGGCTGTAGGGGTTGAAGCCCGTATGCCCTCCACGTCCGGCGCAGCTCTGCGTCGAAATCACAGAGTCAGATACTTGATTTTAAAAGTATGGATCGGGTAGATGAACATCCGCTTACCCAGCTCCGAGGGTTATTCATAGAAAATTCATTCAACGGATTCTTGCGGAGGAAGTCCTCCTCCTCTCCCTTGTACAAGCCGGACAGGATCTTTGCGGATCGGCTGCCGAGGCAACCCTTTGCGGCCATGACGGGTGGCGTCATCTTCCCGTTGAAATCCCACATAGGGTGGCCCCTATATTGGAGTGGCTGCACCCCTCGCATAATGCTGCGTGGCCATGACTCGATCATGGTCAATCCGGAATGGGCCAGTAACCTAATCCGGCCCATCAGATAATGGACGCTCCTATCATCTTCCCGTTGAGGGCTCCGTGGGCGCCAACTCAGGCGTTTCTTCAAGGGAGCATTGCTGAACTCCGGGAGGCCGATCCGAACTGGATCCAGCAGAGGGGCGTCCTCCATGTAGAACCATTCCGAAGGCCAGTCTTCGGACGCCTTCTTCGGTGCGGATAGATATCCGGTCGGCGATGCGCCATATTTCGGCTCCGTCCACTTGATATATCGACCCCTCATGAGAACGAAGTGCGAGACAAAACAATCTCTTCCACAGCGCAAAAATGGGGCTCGATGCCCAAGAACAGCTCGCAAAAAAGCTACGAAGGCGCGATGTGCAAAATGGGCGGGCGTGAGGTGGTGAAGCTGGAGTCCATAGAACTCCGAGGCCCCGGAGAAAGCGGATGTATGGAAATCCGAGTCCCCTTATCGGATGGGGACAAAGCATACCCGCTCCCCTTTGGAAGGGTTGGGGCGCTCTCCGCCTGCTTTCCACCCTTGTAGGTGGCTAGTCCGGCTCGAACCGGAACCATGAAAGCTGGGGAAGATATCCCTCGATTTGGAGTGCCACTAGCTCACTTTGTGTGGCCCAGGCATCTCCGCCAATCTCACGGCTTAGGGTTTGGGGCGAGAGGAGGAGCAGCGTCGGCTATCCATGATGGAATGGATTTTTTGTCGAGGCGCTTGATGAGAACTTGCGGATGGAGGATGGTGTGAGCTGGATCTAGATCCTCGCCTCTCTTATAGGCGGCTCGTTCACCTACGGCTAGGGGTAAAATGTAAAAATACTGAGCCTTTCGCATTAAATGCGACCGTGGAAGAAGGCCATTATTGGGCGTAGAAGCCAAGGAGCACAACATTTATAAGAAAGCGGACACTATTCGGCGGGAACATGAAGTTTGAAGGAGAACCCGCCTTGCAACACGAAGACAATGTACTGGCGCGGACTCGTCGTCGGCTGAAGCCGGTCCGGGGGCTCTTGAGGAGTTAGGACTAGGGGGTGTCCGGATAGCCGAACTATCATCATCGGCGGACTCAAGACTATGAAGATACAAGATTGAAGACTTTGTCCCGTGTCCGGATGGGACTTTCCTTGGCGTGGAAGGCAAGCTTGGCGTCTGGATATGTAGATCTCCTACCTTTGTAACCGACTTTGTGTAACCCTAGCCCTCTCCGGTGTCTATATAAACCGGACGGCTGTAGTCTATAGGACGAACAACAATCATACCATAGGCTAGCTTCTAGGGTTTAGCCTCTTTGATCTCGTGGTAGATCCACTCTTGTAACACACATCATCAATATTAATCAAGCGGGGCGTAGGGTTTTACCTCCATCAAGAGGGCCCGAACACAGGTAAAACATCGTGTCCCTTGTCTCCTGTTACCATCCGCCTAGGCCTTGATTCGGGACCCCCTACCGAGATCCGCGGTTTTGACACCGACACCTCCCCTATGGGCCTTGAGGCAGTCACGGTGGGTGAGGCAGAATAAAATCACTCTTTTAGGGAAAGTGTCTCGTGATTACTTACGTGAAGCGGGGAAGAAGGCGGGATAGTCGGCGATGATGGCCACTACGTGCCGTCATAGCTCGTGCGGTAAAATACTCCCTCGGCGAGCACCACGAATATATCCGGATCCTCCTCAAACCCGAGGATCAAGCTCTCGGTTGTGGTTTTCCGCTTTGTGGTGAGACTATGAAATCCTTGGTGACCTTTCGCCCGGTGCTGTCATAACAAGCGGATTTAAAATTTATCAAAAGGAATCCGGCAAGGAGGAATGAAAGCAGAGGGTGGAAGCTTACCCAAGCTGGGAGGATCATACATAGAATACCCATCTCTGCGTGTAATGCGAAGAAATTCCTCTTCCTCCCTTTAAATAGCCGACCAATATCTTAGCGAGGCGGCGGGAGTACGGACCTTTCCGGCCACGGTAGCTGACGTCATCCTCCCCATTGTAGTGCCACATTGGCAGCCCTCTGTATTATGGCGTTTGAACCCCTCGCACTATGGAGGTCACCATTACCTCGATTATTGTGAGTCGGTGGCGAGCATCTTTATCTTGCTCATGGCTGGCGAACTTCCGCCTATCATCCTCTTGGCGACTCGGGGGCGCCAAGCGTGGCGTTTCTTCAGTGAGCACGCCAAACTCAGTAAGACCCTTTCGAACTGGGTCAGGAAGTGCGACGTCCTCAATATAGAACCATTCGGAAGGCCAATCATCAGACGCGCTCCTTGCTGTGCCGGACAGATATCCGGTATCGGCAATACGCCACACTTCGGCTCCACCTACTTCAAATATTGACCCCTCGTGATTACGCGGGACAAGGCAGAACAACTTCCTCCACAGCTCAAAATGGGCCTCGACGCCCAGAAATAATTCGCATAAAGTGACGTAACCCGCGATGTGTAGAAGGGAGGCAGGGGTGAAGTTGTGCAGTTGGAGGCCATAATATCCCAGAAGCCCTCGGAGGAACGGATGGATTGGAAATTTGACGCCTCTTAGTAGGAAGGGGACGAAGCACACTCGCTCTCCCCTAGATGGGTTGGGGAAATCCTCCGCCTGAGTCTCGCCATTAAAAGAGGCCAGTCCTGCTCAGACAGGGACCAGATCTGCGGGAGGAAGAAATCCCTACGTTTGCAACTTCGTCAGTTGACTGTGGGACATAGAGCACTTCACCCACCTGCCTTTCTCTGGGTCGGAACGGGAGAAGGAGCTGGGAATGCTAGCCATGTTGGAATGGTCTCTCCTAGCGGTCTCCGGGGATCTTCTCGGTGTAGCGTCCAATGGATCTAAGATCCAGTCCCTTTAAATGGGCACCCTGCCTTGCATGGACGGGGTGTTATTTGCAAAAACATCCTAACCTTCCGCATTCGCTTGACACGTGGAAGGCGAAGTTATTAACGCACAGAAGCCGAGGGGAGCGACATTGAATCAACAGCCGAATATATTACTTGGAAGTCATCGAAGGAGGAACCCGCCTTGCAATGCCGAAGACAATCTGTGTGCGAACGCCCGTTATTGAAGACTGGTTCGGGAGACTCTTTGAGGAGTCTGGACTAAGGGGTCCTCAGGCGTCCAGCCTGTTATCCATTGGGCCGGACTGATGGGTTGTGAAGACATGAAGACCGAAGATTGTACCTATGTCCGGATGGGACTCTACTTGGCGTGGAAGGCAAGCTAGGCAAGCAACTATGAAGATTCCTTCTTATGTAACCGACCCCATGTAACCCTAGATCTCTCCGGTGTCTATATAAACCGGAGAGTGTAGTCCGGATAGACGGATACACATTACCATAGTCATAACAGGCTAGACTTCTAGGGTTTAGCCATTACGATCTCGTGGTAGATCAACTCTTGTAACACTCATATTCATCAAGATCAGTCTAGCAGGAAGTAGGGTATTACCTCCATAGAGAGGGCCCGAACCTGGGTAAACATCTTGTCCCCTGTCTCCTGTTACCATTGATCCTAGACGCACAGTTTGGGACCCCCTACCCGAGATCCGCCGGTTTTGACACCGACAAGGACCCAGAATGGCAATCTCTTTGCATAGGTCAACTAGGACGTGTGTCATGATATTGAAGAAGGATGCTGGGAACACCAACTCGAAACTGACAAGACATTGCACCAAATCATTCTCTAACCTTGGTATGATTTCTGGATCGATTACCTTCTGAGAGATTGCATTGAGGAATGCACATAGCTTCACAATGGCTAATTGAACGTTTTCTGTAGAAGCCCCATAATGCAACGGAAGCAGTTGTGTCATAATCACGTGGCAGTCATGAGACTTTAGGTTCTGGAACTTTTCTCGGCCATATTTATTATTCCCTTTATATTCGACGAGGACCTTCATACTGAGCAGGTATTCAAGGAAGATTTCCTTCTCTTCTTTGGTAAGAGCATAGCTGGCATGACCCTGATGTATGCCGTCTTTTTTGTGCATACGTTGCTGGTCCTCCGTGCCACCGGTGTATCTTTTGTCTTCCCATACACGCCCAAGAAGCCAAGAAGGGTCACGCAAAGATTCTTCGTCACGTGCATCACGTCGATTGCAGAGTGGACCTCTAGGTCTTTCCAATAGGGTAGGTCCCAAAATATAGATTTCTTCTTGCACATGGGTGCATGTCCGTCAGCGTCATTCGGAACAGATTGTCCGGCGGGACCCTTTCAAAGATTACCTTTACCTTGAACATATCATGTACATCATCACCCGATGCGGTTGGCGAGGCCGTCCGTTGATCTACCTCACCTTTGAAATGCTTGACTTTCTTTCTTCACGGGATGCCTGCTTTCGGAAGAAATCGGCGATGTCCACTGGTACACATTCTTCTTACAATTATCCAAATATATATCTGTCGGTATCATCCAAGCGGTGCATGCATGCATCGTGGTATCCCTTGTTTATACATCACGAAAGGTTCTTGAGAGTAGGCCAATCATTGATGGTCACAAACAGCAACGCATGTAGGTCAAATTCTTCCTGATTGTCCTCATCCCGCGCACGTACACCTTTTTTATTCCATAGCTGTAAGAGTTCTTCACCAATGGCCTTAGGTACACATCATTGTCGTCGCCAGGTTGCTTAGGGCCTTGGATGAGCACTGGCATCATAATGTACTTCCGCTTCATGCACAACCAAGGAGGAAGGTTATACATACATAGAGTCACAGGCCAGGTGCTAAGATTGTTGCTCTGCTCCCCAAAAGGATTAATGCCATGTGCGCTTAGACCAAACCATACGTTCCTTGCGTCATCTGCAAAGTCCCTCCACTTCCTCTTGATTTTTCTCCACTGCAACCCATCAGCGGGTACTCTCAACTTCCCGTCTTTCTTACGGACTTCTTTGTGCCATCGCATCAACTTGGTATGCTCTTTATTTTGGAACAAACATTCGAACTATCGTATTATAGGAGCATACCACATCACCTTGGCAGGAATCTTTTTCCTGGGGCGCTCGCCCTCAACATCACCAGGGTCATCGTGGCTGATCTTATAGCATAATGCACCGCATACCGGGCATGCATTCAAATCCTCGTACTCACTGCGGTAGAGGATGCAGTCATTAGGGCATGCATGTATCTTATGCACCTCTAATCCTAGAGGACAGACAACCTTCTTTGCTTCGTATATACTGTCGGGCAATTCATTGTCCTTTGGAAGCATCTTCTTTAACATTATCATCAACTTTCCAAATCTCTTGCCAGATACACCATTCTCTGCCTTCCATTGCAGCAATTCCAGTGTGTTGCCCAGCTTTTTCTTGTCAGCTTCACAATTTGGGTACAAAGATTTCTTGTGATCCTCTAACATGTGATGCAACTTCAGCCTCTCCTTTTCACTTGTGCGGTTTCTCTTTGCATTGGCAATGGCCCGACCAAGATCATCAGCGGGCTCATCTAATGCCTCTTCTTCAACTTCTTCCCGCATTGTCGGCTCAGCTTCTTCCCCCATTGTTGTACCATCGCATTCAGGGAACCCATGGCCAGGATAGCTATCGTTGTCCTCTTCTTCTTCATTGTCTTCCATCATAACCCCTCGTTCTCCGTGCATGGTCCAAACATTATAGTGGGGCATGAAACCGGACTCAAACAGGTGGACGTGGATGGTTTTTGACTTAGAGTAATTCCGATCATTCTTACAGCCAGCACATGGACAACACATAAAACCATTACGCCCGTTGTTTGCCTCGTGACAAGCAAAAAATCGCATACGCCATTAGCAGCGGGAGAGCATCGGTCATCATACATCCATTGCTGGCTCATCTTCATTACACAACACCGAAAAGACCAAATTAATACAAGTTCATACATAAAGTTCATACACACTTATTCTCATAAAACAACATACAAACTCTCTAGCTAAAGCATTTAAATGCAACAACAAATGCGATCAAGATCGCAACTAAGGTAACAATCGATCCAACAGCATAATGATACCAAGCCTCACTATCAATGGCATATTTTCTAATCTTTCTAATCTTCAAGCGCATTTTCTCCATCTTGATCTTGTGATCATCGACGACATCAGCAACATACAACTCCAGTTTCATCTTCTCTTCTTCAATTATTTTCAATTTTTCTTTAAAACACTCATTTTCTTTTTCAACTAAATTTAACCTCTCGAGAAGAGGGTCGATTGGAATTTCCGGTTCACATACCTCCTAGATAAAAATATCTATGTCAACTTGATGGGCATAATTTGTCATAAACACGAAATGCAACAAATAGTTATAAAAGAGAATATACCACACCCGAATCATAAACCGGACAAGGGCCGATGGGGATGGATATCAAAACCATGCCACTATGTATAACAAACAACGCACGGGTAAGAAAATTATACAAGTAACTATATATCTAAATCACACAAACATGATTTTTTATATATAAAAAAGATAAGAACAAGAGGCTCACCAAGGTGGTGCGGCGGACGGAGACGATCTTGAGGCGATCGGCGGTGGTTAGGGGCGGAGGCAGGAAGGCACTAAGTGAACCACACCTACATATGCAAACTAAGAGTTAATTTGAGCTCAAGTTGCATATAAATCAAATAAACTACCACATATAATTACTCCCAGACTAAAACCCACAAATCACTATACTTATAGAGCATTGCAAGAGCTAATCTAGCAATGAGAGATGAAAGGACAAAGTTGCTAACCTTTGTGATCACTTGGATGGATGGGGGGCCTTCAAATCCTGACAAATTTTGGGCAAAATGAAGGATGAGCTCGAGGAAGAGGGGAAGAACAGAGAGGAGAGGAAAGGAGAAGAACAGAGAGCTCGACGAAGGGTTTATATAGGATGATCTTTAGTCCCGGTTGGTGATACAAACCGGGAGTAAAGGTGAGCCTCTAGTCCCGGTTCGTGCCACGAACCGGGACTAAAGGTTAGTGGGGCTGACTGACACCAACCTGCGGCACCTCTTTACTCCCGGTTCGTGTCACGAACCGGTACTACTGAGTTCAACACGAACCGGGACTAATGAGTGCCGCCCCTAGCCGTTGGAACCGGCACTAATGGTCACATTAGTGCGGTCCGTATAAGCAGGACTAATGAGGTGAACATAAGGTCGTTTTTCTACTAGTGAGTATACACCATTGTTGTTTGTGTTAGTAGCCCAACATCTGCTTGATAGTTTTTCTTAGTTGTGTCAACGGAAAACTGCGAGTGCTTTTCATTTGATTGTTCTTGCATAGTAATCCATATGCATGTGAGTGTTTTTCATTTGATTGTTCTTGCATAGTAATCCATATGCATGCATTACACCTGAGAAGGGATGATTTACATTTCTCCAGCTAGCCGGCAACAATGACAATAACCTACTTATTATAGTTGTATGTTATACCTGCAGTGTATTCATACAAAACTAAAGACACCCGCCTTTAGCCTCGCTCGACGCCTTAGGGGGCGGCTCGGACGAACCCTAGTCGTCGCCGCCCCTGACCCTTCATCCCTCCCTGCTTCCCCACCGCTGCCGGAGGAGGCCAGCGAGCGAAGCTCGCCCGGCGGTCGGCGGGCTCTCCTCCTCTCTCCGTGAGGGGATCTCTGGCCAAGAGCAGGGCCAGCGACCACAGGCGCCCGGTATGGATGTCGATTTGGCATGATTGGTAGGCGGCCCGATGCGATTCCGGCGGTGGCTGGGCCACCATCACTGTGGGGACAGCATGGGCCAGCCTTGGCAGCTGGCAGTGGAGGATCTAGAGATTCCCACCCCAAATCGGTTCTCCTCCATCATCACACGGATGCCTCGGGTGGAGACCCTGGGCTTGGCGGTAGTGGTCATCTCCTTCATCGAGATGGTCGGCCTAAAGGCTGGGTGGTCGGATCACGAGATCGGTCATCTAGTCCAGGCTGCGAGTCGGGGAGACATAGTTGCTGGTGAAAACCGAGTCGACGACGGGTGATAGCGGCATTCTACGTCATTATGTTGATGAAGGCATTGTCGTGTAACTACTGTCGACCCACTCGTGCTGCTCTGGTGGAAACCCTACGATCTAGTCTTCCCGGTCGGAAGATGGAGGCCATGCGGTGTCGTTTCTCTCCTGGGAGCATCGTTTGTGGAGTAGTGCTAGACGGCAGAGGCAGGAGGTGCATCGGATTCGTCTTGCACGGAGCTTCGGTGGAGATGTCGAGTCATGCCTGGCCGAGGGTGCTACGTTGTGTCATGCCTGTTCGGCAGGTGTTACGCATGACAGATCTTGCAGAGACTTCATGCTACGTCGGCTGCTGGTACCTAGCGGCATGGTGTTGCGGTGTACCAGCGACGACCGTGACGTGCTCAGCAATTTTCTCTCAAGGAGGTGGTGTCGTCCGGCACCGTAGTGGCGTCGATGGATGGTCGGAATGGCAAGGATGATGCGGATCTTTGTGCTAAAGATGAGTCGGCAGTTCGATGGTGATGGCGGCTTCTAAAACGCGTGCATGTTGTGTACGCTTTAGATTTGCTGCATCGACTATAGGTTCCGATACGTTATGTGGATGGATCGGCGACGTCACCGATATTAGATATGAGGAGTGAGAGCACTCCATAGTATCAAGTTTGTAGGTGTGAGTGGTAGCTTTGGGTGGCTTGATGTATGTTCTTCTCAGGCCTTTGTTGAATAATTAATAAATATGGTTGCATGCCTTTGTTGAATAATTAATAAAGATGGTTGCATGCATCTATTGGCCATGAAGGCGGGGTTTTAACCTCCTTTTTCAAAAAATGTGCAATGTATTCATATGATTAGTATTTTTGCTAATTAGTTCTTATCCAATCCATGCTTATTGGCAGCTGAGAGAAATAGGCATGGTTGATGAGAAAGAACATTTCTTTTTTCCATGATGGTGTTGCGGCGAGATGAAAAGAACATTTCAACGTTGATGACACTCCCTTGTTTGTGCCTCGACCGCAAGCAATCCTTCTGACGCCCAATTCCACTCCACCGAGACCGCCGGCTACCAAGAGGAAGACCTTGGTAGGTGTAACTGGTCTGAACCTGATTCGAAGCAGTCCAAGGTTGCAAGCCAAGAACAAAGACATGTCAATTGCGATGCTAGCTAAGAGGCTTCTCTTCCAGCACATGGGAGTCGTTGAAGAGGGAGGCTTGGTCACTGAAGCAGCCATAGCCAAGTATGTGGCACTCTTCCGTGGCCAGCTTCCCGACCTTGTTGTTGCTGCGTTGAGAGCTCTTTTCCAGTTGGATTGTGATCTTGCTATTGTTGTTGAAGATGCCCTGTTGGACCACGGTGGAGGTGCTGGGCTGGAGCTCCAAGGCCAAGACAAAGAATACGCGGCGGTTGCCTGATGCCCCTGCTCCGCTTTGCTTCCGATGTATCCCAGTTTCTATGATTAGCTCTCTCCATGTTGTTGTTGTTACATTGATGCGTTCAAGCTAGAGTGCGTGTGTCCTCAACTACCCCGTGATGTGGTCCTGGCAAGGTTCCTACTAGTGTTAACTGTCGTCCATGATGTATCCCTTGTTTGCAATGAATGAAAGTATGTCTATCCTAAACTGGAAGGACCATGGTCTCAATTGTCCTAACCGTCGTGCTAGAGAAGCCTGCTGATGTCACCGGGGCATCCTTCTTCTCCATAATGAAGATTACATTGCAGTGGACAACGCCTGCATTGGCATCTTTTGTATCTCTACGAGCATTTCTATCGTGAACACACCCATTTCCTTCAAGCTCACCTCCGAATATGGACCTACTAGAAGTGACCTGAAAGATTCATTCTTCCATGGGTTCGTGAGCTCTAAGCCTCAACATGGCACTAGATAGCTTGTGATAGGTGACTTTAACCAAATTTGGTGGGCTCGAGACAAACACCGTGCGAATGTTGATTGATCTCTCTTGAACATGTGTATATGTATGTAGGTCTAGGTTTTGTATGCCGCATCTGTAGTATCTCTCTTCCTTTGTATTTACGTGTATCTTGGGAGACAAGACACCGGTCGCACCCCTTGTACCTATATATGTGACTAATACACGATCAATGAAAATATCGATTCACACAATCCCTTCTACATGGTATCAGATACTGTCACGATTCTCTCCTAAACCGCTTACGACCAACACTAGTCGCCGCTGCCCCATGTTGTCGTCGTTGTCTCCCCCCCCCCCCCCGCCCACGCAGCTGCCCCCTCTCCCCGCAGCTGCGCCGCTCCTCTCTAGCTCCCAGCCGTCGCGCCGCCCCTCTCCAGCTCCCAGCCGCCGCCACCCCTCTCCAACCCTAGCTGCCGCCCCTCCTCCTCCTCACCGCGCCGCTGCCATGTCCTCCAACGCCTCCACCTACTCCAACCCCTTCGCCGGGCCAGAGCCCGCCGACATCCATGACATCAATATCCACGAACGCGTCCCCGTCGTCCTCGATGCCACCGACTCCACGTACTTCGTGTGGAAGACGTATTTTTTGCTCCTCTTCCGCGAGAACAATCTCGTGGATCATGTTGACGGCACCATCGACTCTCGCGCCATGGTGGGCGACTCCGAGTGGACCGCGATCGACGCTACGCTCATCCGGTAGTTCTCACCACCATCTCCAATGACCTATTTCACACGGTCCAGAGCGATGGTGATGATGCTCGTGCCGTGTGGGTCAAGCTCAATGGCCTCTTCACCGACAACAAGCTTGGCGCGCGCGTTTTTTGCGATGAAATTTTTCTTTGTCGCCAGAATGAAACGGTCCATCGGCGACTACTTCCGCTGCACGAAGGCGTTGGCGGATGAACTCCGTGACATCGGCGCCAAGGTTGATGGCGACCTCCTCCTCGGCCGCTCACGCCCGGCCTCGGCGAGGACTTGACAACCGCCTTCAACCTCACCTTGATGCTGGAGCAAGTTTGTGGCGTACTTGCGATTGGAGGAGCGCCGGATGAAGCAGATGAAGAAGCCCGTGCAACACCACGCCCTCGCTACCGGCACCTCTCGCGGCGCCCCACCGCCACCTGCCACATCGGCGCCCGGTAGCGGCGGCGCCCAGCGCCCACAGGGTTCTTTCCCCTCGGCCGCCCCCACCCCTCCCGCCCCTCCGCTGCCCTCTAACGGCAGCCGTGGGGTGGCGGCAACAGCGTCAACCACCGCGTGGCGGCTTTAAGCAGCGACCCACGGAGGAGAGCGGGGGGCTCGCCAGCAGCAGGCGACCCCACCGTGGACCTACGGCACCAACCCGTGGACGGGCGTCGTTCACGCATACTCGATGCCGGTTCCTCAGCCTCCCGCCTCGGGCATTCCTGGGCCCCGTGCGGTGAGCCATCAGGCGTACCTCGTTGCGCCAGGCGCCGCACCCTACCCAGCCCTCCCTGCATCGCCGGCCACGGGCGGCTATGGCGCTGCCACGCGCCTCCTTATGGAGGGTAGAACCCGTCCCAGGTGCTGCCGTCGTGGGATCCCACCCTGCTTTCGCCGCCACACTTTTCGGCTTAGCCACCTAGCAACTATGGTGGCGGCGGTGGTAGTACATGGACTCGGCGCCCTTGCTCACATGACATCTCTTCCCGGGAACCTCACGTCTTCCACTCCTGTTCATACTCCCACTCGCATCACCGTTGGTAACGGTTCCTCTTTACCCATTACACATGTTGGTCATACGCCGTTTCCTTCCACTTCTACTCCTATTAACATGTCTAATGTTCTCGTCTCACCTGACTTAGTTACCAACCTTGTCTCTGTTTGTCGCCTTGCTCGTGAGAATCCTATTACTGTTGAATTTGACGATGTTGGCTTTTCTGTGAAGGACGCCTGTATATGGATGGTACTTCACCGATGTGATAACCCTGACGAGCTCTACCCGGTGCATCCTTCCGCTGCCACTTCCACCCGTCCAGCCGCCCTTGCCGCTAGCATCGGCCTTTAGCACGCCCGTCTCGGTCATCCCAACTCCATGTTTTTGCGTCAGATTCTTCAGAGTTTTTCATTCTCATGTAATAAGGTTGACAACCACACTTGTGTGGCATGCCGTCTCGGCAAGCACCACTACAAGAATCAGCTAATTTGTCGTCGGCCAAGGCAGACATCAAAGGCATGGAAGGCGGACGGCAAAAGGCACTGGCAAAGAAAGGATCGGTAAAGACCTTCTTTGCCATCTGCTTTCTGAAGCGGACGGCAAAGGGGCCTTTGCCATCAGCGGCTGACGGCAAAGAAAGCCGACGGCAATAAATTCGCTGTTAGTCCGTTAGGTGGCTAACGACAGTATTTGTCGTCATGGTGACGGCAAGCGACATCGAACCTTTGCCGTCGGCGAATAGCGTTAGTTGGGCGTCACTGCCACCAAGGCTTTGCCGATGCCGCGTCCTTATTTGTAGGAAAATCACGGTGATCCATTGCCATCTGCCCTTTGTAAGCAAAGACTTTGTCGTCATACTTTGTGAGCAAAGACTTTGTCGTCGCCACGATGAGCAAAGCCCGACCAAATGGGTCGACTTCGAGCTGCAATTGGCTGCCCGCGTGGCTTCTTTGCCGTCCATGGCCGAGCGGCAAAAGAGCCCGTTGCCGTCGATGGCGAATGACAAAAGAGCACGCATTGCCTCTATTTTTTATTTTTTTTAAATCCAATAATTTTCATAGCAAATATATATGACATATATAGATATATTTCACAGGGCTATTTCACAGCAAACATATGACATATCCAGCACATAAGTTTCATCGTACATACATATATAGTTCCATCCATTCATACATAGCAAGTTGCACATACACATTGTTCCATCATAGCAAGCTAAGAATACTAGAAGAGAATAAAAGAAAAAACAAGCACTCCATCATAGCTAGTTAGCTTAGTGAAGTGAATGAAATGCGCAAAATGGCAAATAAGAAAGTTAGAAAAAGCATTGACTAGAAGAAGAAGTATATGTCATTTATGAGCAAACTTAGGTGAAATGGATCATTTATGAGCTAACTTAGTTGAAATGGATCGTTTATGAGCTAACTAAGGTGAAATGGATCGTTTATGAGCTAACTAAGGTGAAATGGATCGTTTATGAGCTAACTTAGTTGAAATGGATTGTTTATGAGCTAACCAAGGTGAAATGGATCGTTTATGAGCTAACTTAGGTAAATGCATCATTTTAGAGCTAACCTAGGTAAGATGGGTCATTTTGGAGCTAACCTAGGTAAACTGGGTCATTTTAGAGCTAACTTGGGTTAAATGGATCATTTATGAGCTAACTAAGGTAAAATGAGTCATTTTAGAGCTAAGTTAGGTAAAATGGGTCATTTTAGAGCTAACTTGGGTACAATGGATCATTTATGAGCTAACTAAGGTAAAATGGGTCATTTTAGAGCTAACTTAGGTAAAATGGATCGTTTATGAGCTAACTAAGGTAAAATGGATCATTTTAGAGCTAACTTAGGTAAAATAACATGGGTAAAATGGATCATTTATGAGCTAAGTAAGGTAAAATGGGTCATTTTAGAGCTAACTTAGGTAAAATGGATCGTTTATGAGCTAACTAAGGTAAAATGGATCATTTTAGAGCTAACTTAGGTAAATTGGATCGTTTATGAGCTAACTAAGCTAATTATGCCATTTTGACATAAGTAAGCTAAGTACATGTCATTATTGAGCAAACCCTAGTTAACTAAGCATATTAGAGCTAACTTAGGTCATTTTGGAGGAAATAAAGCTAAGTATAGATCGTTTTAGAGCTAACTTAGGTAAAATGGATGGTTTTGTAGGTCAGTAAGCTTATTAAGTCATTTTGGAGAAAATAAAGCTAAGTCTAGGTCTTTATGCATTTGTTAATCAAAATACTAGAGAAACTTACCGTGATCATGGAGGTGTAGGAGCGGGCTACTAATAATCTCGATCACTATCATCAATAAATGCATAATCATCATCATCACTACTCGGCAATAGCGTGCTCATAGGGTTGGTGGCATCAACATGTGGAAGGCCACCTTGGCGTGTCGGTCGAGCATTGGCAGGTCATCCGTGTGATAACCTCTTCTTGTTCGGCTCTTCTTGTTCCTCCTCTGGGGTGATGCAGATTCATTGTCATTTGTCTACTTCAATGTTTTGGGGTGAAGTTAGCGGTTCTTGAAACATTTTTTGGAAGAGCGTGTCTCTGGAAGAATTCTCCTTCATATGTATGCAGGTTAATGTGAGGTTCATAATCCTCTTCCTTTGGGGAGATAGTCTATGCGATGGCGGCACTTCATAAACGACACCCCAACCTTTCAGATTTGGATTAGTTTGGTAGGCCCACGGTAGATATAATACTTGGGTCGCCTGTTGAGCCGTAATATAGACATCAGGAACACCTAAATGGGTGCTTTGTTTGATTTCAACTAGCCCAATATGTTCATGACTCCTTCTAGTCTCCTTCCGCTGAAACCAATAACATTTGAAGAGTACGACATTCGGTGGGTTTTCACCATAGAATAGAAGTTCATAAATTGCTTCAACTCTCCCATAATACTCAGTACCTCCTTACGTGAGCGAGATACACAACAATTTGTAGACTTTCGATTGACCATAGATAACTCTTTGCCATACGTCTGAAAGCGATACCCGTTGATGTCATATTTGTCAAATGAAGCGGACCTTATAGTCAAAACCATTAGCGACTTGTCTCAATTGGCGTCCATAGACTCTGAATTAGCCTACAAGTTTAATCTGAAAGGTTTGTTGCATTAGGCACAAATTAGCGAATGAAATGAAATGGTCTAATAGAAATTACCGTTTGTTTGAACCAAGAGATGAAACCGGGATAGCCGCCTCCTTGCTGCGAGAAGCTCATACTCTTGATGGAATCCTTTTGGATCACCGCTCCATACGAGAATATGGAAGCGTATCATTTGTATGAAATATCCAGAAATAAGAGTAGTTCAAAGGAAATAGAAGTTGCGAAACAATGTCTGAGAACTTACTCGATGTCTGACGCACTTCTATCGAGGTTGTTGAAGATATACAACATAATGGTCCGCCATTCTACGTTATCCAAAGATATTGTTTTCGAACCACTGGCTGGTGCGAGATTCCCTTTGAATAGGCTGAGGTTGGAACCACACTTTATAGGGTCGTCAGCATAGTATCGAGGCTTAGGATTCTGCAAATAGCGATTTTGGCCGTAGTGTGCTTTCATGAAGTTTGCCGCCTCCTCGGTGATGAATGCCTCGACCATCGATGCTTCAATTCTATGTTTATTTTACATTTTTCTCAGGCGTCTTACGCATCCTCTCGGTTAGGTAGCACCAGCGATTTTGCAGGCCCCCCAATCTTGCCTCGGTCGGGATGCAAAATCAAATGCCGCATTGGATTAAAAGAAGCCCGGTGGAAAGATCTTCTCTAACTTGAGATCAACTCCGGCACCAACTCTTCCATTTCTTCTAGCATGCGAGGCGATAGTTCTTCGCACAAAGAACATGGAAGAAATAGCTGAGTTCTGCGGTACTAGCCATTCATCCTCGGGGATGAAGCCACGCATAACATCACCGGCATTACCGCTCAATCCATATGTGCCAATCATGACTCTTGAGACCAAATATCTTCAATTTATCAAGACTACGCTCCCTCTTTAGATTCACTTTGCATACCCATCGAGAACATCAATGCACTTTCACCCACAAGATAATTTCTCTCATTTGGCCTTCCAAGATTGGACCATGCCTTTGGCCGTCGATTACGCTTTCCTTCGGTTCTCTCATGTTTTATAGCGGCCTATCACATAGCGCCTCCGGATCGACTCTAGCCTTAGTATTATCCTTTGACTTCCATCTATGCGAACAATGTACCAAAAAGTGCCTAGGAGATATTCTTCTCGGTGTGCATCACGTCGATGTTGTGTGAGCAAGGAGGTCTTTGAATTAAGGCGAGATCCGTAAGCATGTCTTGTGAGTCCATGTGTGTTTAGAATTATACCTTGAAGTACCACAGGCGCTCTGGATGCAGCTCGAGGCGTTTAAGCGATCCGAGTGCTGTTAGTGCATCCAGCTTGGTGGTGCGAGTTTTGACAACTCTACCTACACGATGAAGTCATTCTTGTCTTTCACGAACTTATGGCGAGGATCCGAGGCTGTCTATGCATGTCGAAGCAAGAAAACTTGCGACCGACCGAAATAACGAAACTCAAGAGCTCCCTTGCATGTGGGGCACGAGAACCTTCCATACACACACCAGCCAGCGAATAAGCGCATCTGCCCGGCAAGTCATGCGTCGAGTACATGTACCAGACACGCATTATGAAGTTATGTTTGCTATAGGCGTCGTATGTCTTGAACCCATTATCCCAGGCTTCTTGCAATTCGTCCTTAAGCGGTTGCATGTACACATTCATATTTTATTCCCCGGATATTTGGGCCCTGGAATTATCAATGTCAGGAAAATGTTCTTTCTTTGCATAATGCATCGGGGGGAGATTGAGTGGAAAAGACAAATCACAGACCAACAATTGTATTGGGTTGCCGTCGGACCGAACACCACTTGAACCCATTACGTCTTGTGCGCGCCTCGAGGATGCCTCGGATCTGCGCTTTGACATCATGTAATTCATCAAACTTCTTCCACGCAACACCATCCGATGTGTACCATCATCGATTCCCATACGCATCTAGTTCGGTTCTTTTGCCCATTTTGTGCCATGTCATGCATGCGGCCGTCTCTTACGACCATGAAAAGGCGTTGAAGTCGTACTACGATTGGCATATACGAAGAACACTAACGGGGATTTTAGTGCCGTCTTCTCACCCATACCGTTGTCTACCACAACATACGGAAGACTTGCAAATGGGACAATAGTTCAAGTCCGCATATTCAAGCCTAAATAAGGCACATCCTTTCTCACAGGCATGTATCTTCTCATAGGGCATCTTCAGTGCACGGAGGATTTTGTCCGACTGGTACAGGTTTGCAGGCATTACATGGCCTTTGGGTAGAAAACGTCCAAATAATGTCATAATTGTGTGACCGGTGTACATCCACGCACGATCACTCATCTTGACTTACAGAGCTACTAGACACAAATATATATATATATATATATATATATATATATATATATATATATATATATAAGTCACCATGTATATTGATCATTTGATCTAGTTTTTCAATTTTATTACGTCCATACAACCTACACTCTAATAGGTAATGATAGGTCTGAGTCCCACCCGGTATGTGTAGATTGGGTTCATTTTCCCATGCTATGCTCCGGATCCGGCCTTAAAATTTGGCAGCACCTCCCGTTGTTCTCTGATACCGTCTACGCAATAAGCAGGAGAGAGGATGTGTGCGAAGAACAACGGAAGCGGTATAAAGCGAAATTTATCGTCGGATCTGGCAAACCTCTTGCATATTTATAGATGCAGCCCTTTCGAACGGGAGACGCATAGTGGTTAAGCATACTGATGATTGACACCTATAGCTAGCAAGTTTCATCGGCACGAAGACCGGAACAGAGCAAATGAAGGTCTTCTTCTTCTTCTTCTTCTTCTTCTTCTTCTTCTTCTTCTTCTTCTTCTTCTTCTTCTTCTTCTTCTTCTTCTTCTTCTTCTTCTTCTTCTTCTTCTTCTTCTTCTTCTTCTTCTTCTTCTTCTTCTTCTTCTTCTTCTTCTTCTTCTTCTTCTTCTTCTTCTTCTTCTTCTTCTTCTTCTTCTTCTTCTTCTTCTTCTTCTTCTTCTTCTTCTTCTTCTTCTTCTTCTTCTTCTTCTTCTTCTTCTTCTTCTTCTTCTTCTTCTTCTTCTTCTTCTTCTTCTTCTTCTTCTTCTTCTTCTTCTTCTTCTTCTTCTTCTTCTTCTTCTTCTTCTTCTTCTTCTTCTTCTTCTTCTTCTTCTTCTTCTTCTTCTTCTTCTTCTTCTTCTTCTTCTTCTTCTTCTTCTTCTTCTTCTTCTTCTTCTTCTTCTTCTTCTTCTTCTTCTTCTTCTTCTTCTTCTTCTTCTTCTTCTTCTTCTTCTTCTTCTTCTTCTTCTTCTTCTTCTTCTTCTTCTTCTTCTTCTTCTTCTTCTTCTTCTTCTTCTTCTTCTTCTTCTTCTTCTTCTTCTTCTTCTTCTTCTTCTTCTTCTTCTTCTTCTTCTTCTTCTTCTTCTTCTTCTTCTTCTTCTTCTTCTTCTTCTTCTTCTTCTTCTTCTTCTTCTTCTTCTTCTTCTTCTTCTTCTTCTTCTTCTTCTTCTTCTTCTTCTTCTTCTTCTTCTTCTTCTTCTTCTTCTTCTTCTTCTTCTTCTTCTTCTTCTTCTTCTTCTTCTTCTTCTTCTTCTTCTTCTTCTTCTTCTTCTTCTTCTTCTTCTTCTTCTTCTTCTTCTTCTTCTTCTTCTTCTTCTTCTTCTTCTTCTTCTTCTTCTTCTTCTTCTTCTTCTTCTTCTTCTTCTTCTTCTTCTTCTTCTTCTTCTTCTTCTTCTTCTTCTTCTTCTTCTTCTTCTTCTTCTTCTTCTTCTTCTTCTTCTTCTTCTTCTTCTTCTTCTTCTTCTTCTTCTTCTTCTTCTTCTTCTTCTTCTTCTTCTTCTTCTTCTTCTTCTTCTTCTTCTTCTTCTTCTTCTTCTTCTTCTTCTTCTTCTTCTTCTTCTTCTTCTTCTTCTTCTTCTTCTTCTTCTTCTTCTTCTTCTTCTTCTTCTTCTTCTTCTTCTTCTTCTTCTTCTTCTTCTTCTTCTTCTTCTTCTTCTTCTTCTTCTTCTTCTTCTTCTTCTTCTTCTTCTTCTTCTTCTTCTTCTTCTTCTTCTTCTTCTTCTTCTTCTTCTTCTTCTTCTTCTTCTTCTTCTTCTTCTTCTTCTTCTTCTTCTTCTTCTTCTTCTTCTTCTTCTTCTTCTTCTTCTTCTTCTTCTTCTTCTTCTTCTTCTTCTTCTTCTTCTTCTTCTTCTTCTTCTTCTTCTTCTTCTTCTTCTTCTTCTTCTTCTTCTTCTTCTTCTTCTTCTTCTTCTTCTTCTTCTTCTTCTTCTTCTTCTTCTTCTTCTTCTTCTTCTTCTTCTTCTTCTTCTTCTTCTTCTTCTTCTTCTTCTTCTTCTTCTTCTTCTTCTTCTTCTTCTTCTTCTTCTTCTTCTTCTTCTTCTTCTTCTTCTTCTTCTTCTTCTTCTTCTTCTTCTTCTTCTTCTTCTTCTTCTTCTTCTTCTTCTTCTTCTTCTTCTTCTTCTTCTTCTTCTTCTTCTTCTTCTTCTTCTTCTTCTTCTTCTTCTTCTTCTTCTTCTTCTTCTTCTTCTTCTTCTTCTTCTTCTTCTTCTTCTTCTTCTTCTTCTTCTTCTTCTTCTTCTTCTTCTTCTTCTTCTTCTTCTTCTTCTTCTTCTTCTTCTTCTTCTTCTTCTTCTTCTTCTTCTTCTTCTTCTTCTTCTTCTTCTTCTTCTTCTTCTTCTTCTTCTTCTTCTTCTTCTTCTTCTTCTTCTTCTTCTTCTTCTTCTTCTTCTTCTTCTTCTTCTTCTTCTTCTTCTTCTTCTTCTTCTTCTTCTTCTTCTTCTTCTTCTTCTTCTTCTTCTTCTTCTTCTTCTTCTTCTTCTTCTTCTTCTTCTTCTTCTTCTTCTTCTTCTTCTTCTTCTTCTTCTTCTTCTGCATAGTGATGTTTGGACGTCCCCGGTTGCAAGCAACACGGGTTATCTATACTATTTGGTGATATTGGATGATTTTTTCCATTATGTGTGGACATTTCCTCTCCGTCGCAAGTCTGACGCTCTTGCCACATTCACCGCTTTTTACTCCTACATCGCCACACAGTTTGGTTGTCCTATCCTTGCCCTACAAACTGACAACGGAAAAGAGTTTGACAATGTTGCCGTCCATAACCTCCTCGCTTCTCACGACATCATTTTTCGCCTCACTTGTCCTTACACGTCCCAGCAAAATGGGCGCGCCGAGCGCGTAATTCGCACTCTTAATGACTGCGTCCGCACGTTGCTCTTCCACTCCAACGTGGCTCCTCGATTCTGGCCGGAGCTCTTGCCACCGCCAGCCTCCTCATTAACATCCGCCCGTGTCGTTCTCGCTGGAACTATGCTCCTCACCAGCTCCTCTTCGGTGCGGCTCCATCTTATGATGGTCTTCGCATTTTCGGGTGTCTTTGTTATTCTAGCACCGCGTCCACCACCCCTCACAAACTCGCTCCCCGGTCGGTTCCTTGCATCTTTCTCGGTTACCCTCCCAACACCAAAGGTTACCGATGCTATGATCCAGTATCCCACCGTGTTTATACATCACAGCACGTACCGTTCTCCTCGGCGCCTCCCGTTTCAGCAGGTATCGTCCTCCTCGGCGCCTCCCGCGGCTTGGCTCGCCCCTACCACCACCTACGGCGAGTCGCACCCTTTGCCGAGCCAAGCCCTGGACCCGGCCCTGCCTGCGCTCCTGGCGCCGGCCGCCCCCTCCCGTGGTGCTTCGGGTGTGGGTGCCTCCGCCGCCGCGGCCCCCTCAGGTGCCCCGTGAGCGCTCCCGTCGCCGCGGCCTCTGGCGCGCCCTCGGAGTCATCGGAGACCGGCTCGACCTCCTCCTCGCTGGACTCCCCCTCAGCTCCGCTGGCCGTGGCTGCACCCCTCACCGGAGTGGTCACTCGGGCTCGAACTGGGACGTTTCATCCTAGCACGCGCTACACCTCTGATGAGTACGTGTGTGTCGTGTCTACCTCGGCCCCGTCTCCGCTACCCACCTCCGCTCGCGCAGCCCCTCGGGATCCGAACTGGCTTGCTGTGATGCGTGAGGAGTTCGACGCCCTGCAGCGCAACCGTACGTGGCAGCTTGTCCCGCGGCCTACCCGTGCCAATGTTATCACTGGCAAGTGGGTTTTCCGCCACAAGACTCGCCCGGACGGTTCCCTCGAGCGCTACAAGGTGCGTTGGGTCGTGCGCGGTTTCCGGCAGCACGCCGGCATGGACTTCACCGACACCTTTTCCCCGGTTGTCAAACCAGGCACAATTCGCGCCGTTCTCCAGCTTACTGTCTCTCGCGCCTGGACAATTCACCAGCTCGACGTGTCCAATGCTTTGTTGCATGGCCATCTCGACGAGCAGGTGTTTTGTCAGCAGCCCACTGGTTTCGTCGACACCGACTATCCGGACCACGTGTGCTTGTTGTCCCGTTCTCTTTACGGGTTGAAGCAGGCACCTCGGGCCTGGTACCAGCGGATCGCGGCTTTCCTTCAGCAGCAGGGGTTCCGGTCCACACAATTTGATGCCTCCCTATTTGTTTATCACCAGGGCGCCGCTGCCGCGTACCTTCCCATGTACGTCGACGACATCATCCTGACTGCGTCCTCGCCAGCGCTACTTCAGCAGATCACAGCTCGCCTCTGCATCGATTTGGGGGCTCCACTACTTCCTCGGCATCAAGGTCGTTTGCCGTGCCACTGGCTTCTTCCTGCATCAGCAGAAGTACGCCTACGAGCTTCTAGAGCGAGCCGGCATGCATAACTGCAAGCCTGCTTCCACGCCTGTCGACACGAAGGCTAAGGTGTACGCCGTCGAGGGCTCTCCGGCATCCGACGCTCCCTTCTACCGCTCCATCGTCGGTGCTCTTCAGTACCTCACGCTGATGCGGCCGAATATTCAGTATGTTGTCCAGCAGGTGTGCCTCCACATGCATGCTCCTCGTGACACCCATTGGGCTCTGGTGAAACGTATCCTCCGGTACATACGTGGCACCACGGCCATGGGTCTCATCCTGACGGCATCCCTCTACACCAGCCTCGTCGCCTACTCCGACACCGACTGGGTTGGGTCCGACACTCGGCGCTCCACTTACGGCTACTGCGTCTACCTCGGGCCCTCTCTGATTTCGTGGTCGTCTAAACGACAACCCACGGTCTCACGATCGAGTGCCAAGGCCGAGTACAGGGCTATGGCCAACGCCGTCGAGGAGTGCTCCTGGCTACGACAGCTCCTTCAGGAGTTGCTATGTGAGGTTCCCAAGGCCACGCCTGTCTACTGTCACAATGTCTCTGCGGTCTACCTCGCTGCCAACCATGTTCATCATCACTGTACGAAGCATATTGAGCTCGACATCCACTTTGTTCGGGAGCATGTCGCACTTGGCCGTGTTCGAGTTTTGCATGTGCCCACCGATCAGCAGTTCGCCGATGTTATGACGAAGGGACTACCTACCTCGACTTTCGAGGGCTTTCGGTCCAGTCTTTGCGTCACCAGCGACGCTTCGACTGTGGGGGGGGGGGGGTGTTGAACATGTGTATACGTATGTAGGTCCGGTTTTGTATGCCGCACCTGTAGTGTCTCTCTCCCTCTGTATTTACGTGTATCTTGGGAGACAATACACCGGTGACACCCCTTGTACCTATATATGTGCCTAATGCACGATCAATGAGAATATTGATGCACACAATCCCTTCTACAATCTCGACTGGTGCGCTTTAGAAACGCCCTTAACTTGTGTGAGCTAAAAGAGATCCATCTACAGAACAGAAAACACACTTGGAGCAGTGAACAGGCTAACCCGACTTTGAGCAAATTAGACTCTTTTTTCTGGAATGAGGATTGGGACCTTGAATTTGGTACACACATACTTCATGCTCTATCGTCATCGCTCTCAGATCACTGCCCACTCCTCTTGGCTAGCGACAAGGGACCCAAACGGCCCAAATCTTTTTTTATTTGAAAACTTCTGGATTAAAATGACTAACTTCAAGAAGGTGGTCTAGGATGCTTGGAATGAGGAAACGAGACACTTCGAGCCATACCAGGTGCTTTTCCAGAAGCTTAAGAGAACAAGTCAGTGCCTTCGCAAATGGAGCAAGTCCATTTTATGAAACCACAAAGTCCAGCTTCACATGGCCCTCGAGATCTTCCTTCGCCTCGACATTGCGCAGGAAAATAGTGCCCTCTCGAGGGTGAGCCAAATCTAAGAAAGGACCTCAAGAGGAAGGTGGTGGCCTTGGCGGTTCTCGAGCGGGCGAGAAAAAGACAAAGCTCGAGAATCAAGTTGCTTAAAGATGGGGATGCAGATACTCATTTCTTTCGCATTCGCATCAACCATAGACGGCGAAAGAATTTCATCCACCGTCCTAAACACAATAACGGTTGGGTCACAACTCACGATCAGAACAAAGATATTATTCAGACACACTTTAGAAAAGCGATTGGAAAGGGCCCCCACGATCCAAGGACCTGAACTGGGGCTGCATCCCGTCGGCTACCTGTGACCTCTCGGAACTTGGGGCCGCCTTCACTGAGGAGGAGGTACATGCCGCGATCAACGAGCTCCCGGGAGACAAAGCACCAGGCCCAGACAGATTCAGCGGAGTTTTCTTCAAAGAACGCTGGGACATCATAAAGTCAGAGATCATGCATGCGGTCAATAGTTTTTCGAATTTACATGTCAACAACCTCCACTGGCTCAACTCGGCTAACATCGCTCTCAATTCTCATCCCTAAAAAGGATGACGCGGAGGACATCTCTGACTTTCAGCCTATAAGCCTCATCCACGCAATTGCGAACATCATTGCCAAGATGATGGCTACTCGACTGGCTCCCCACATGCCTGCGCTTGTCTCCAACACGCAAAGTTGCTTTAATTCAAAAAAGAAGTATCCACGACAATTTCATGTACACTCGCAACTTCGCCCGCCGATTCCACCGGACCAAGTCCCTACTTTGCTTCTAAAACTGGACATCAAGAAAGCCTTCGACTCGGTCACATGGGATTATCTTATGGATTTATTATGCCATCATCATTTTCTGAGCCGGTTCTGTGATTGGATACCGCCCCTCCTTTCCACGGCTTCCTCAAGAGTTCTCCTTAACGGCGTTGCAGGCGACCAATCAAGCATGGGTGTGGGCTGCGGCAGGGGGATCCCCTCTCCCTCCTGCTCTTTGTCCTTGCCATTGATCCCCTACACCGTATCCTTGCCAAGGCTACTGAACAGGGCAACCTGCATCCCCTCCGTGGCAACCCTATTCGAGCCTCCTTATATGCTAACGATGCGGCCATCTTCGTCGCTCCTTTCAAAGAAGATATCCAATTCCTAGCTTCAACGCTTTTGGCCTTTGGGGGTGTCACTAGACTTATCACCAACTGCTGCAAGAGCTTGGTCGCGCCCATTCGTTGTGCCAAAATTGACCTTGATGACATCCTTCAGGCATTCCCAGTAGTTCGGACCTCTTTTCCCTTGCGGTATCTTGGTTTCCCCCTGTCGGTCACGAGACTCAAGCGTGTGCACTTCCAGTACCTTGAGGACAAAGTTGCGGCCAAGCTTCCACCTTGGTCAGCTATGCATGTTGCTGCTCCCGGACGCATCGTTTTGGTCAAAGCGGTCCTTACGGCCATTACGATCTATCACCTCGCACCGCTGGAGCTCCCCGCTGAAGTTTGGAAAAAGATCGATAGCTTGAGACGTGCTTACCTTTGGGCTGGCTGTGATAAGGTGTCTGGTGGAAAATGTAAGGTTAACTGGGAGCTTGTGTGCAAGCCCAAGATCCTTGGTGGCCTGGGTATGCTTAACCTCGAGAAAATTGCGACCGCCCTTCACCTCTGCTGGCTCTGGTTTGAATGGGCTGACCCTCCTAAAACTTGGGCGGGAATGGAAACGCCATGCAGCGACAGTGATAGAGATCTTTTTCTCGGTGTCCACGATTGTGACTATTGGTGACGGCAAAAAGGCCAATTTCTAGGAATCCTCTTGGCTGAATGGCCTCCGGCCTAAGGACGCCTCGCCTGAGATTTTCAAGATATCTAAAAAGAAGGCGTGTTTGGTCAGCAAGGCTCTGGACGGTAGCTTCTGGATCTGACAAATTGACATTAGCCAGGGACTTTGACACATATCCAGGAGTTTGCTGCCCTTTGGGAGATGATTGATGGTGTTGATCTCAATCTTGATAGGAAGGACACTATCTCCTGGAAATTCACTTCTAGTGGTGAATATTCAACGGCTACGGTGTACATGGCGCAGTTTGCGGGCCACTTCCTTAGCCCAACTTCATCCACAATATGGAAGAGCTGGGCCCCGCCGAAATGCAAATTTTTCGCTTGGCTTGTCATACAAAATCGTGTGTGGACGACGGACCGACTACAACGGCGAGGGTGGCCAAACTGTGGTCTTTGCCCCCTATGCAAGCAAACTCTGGAGTCGGACGCACATCTTCTATTCCAGTGTAGATTCACCGCATGTATTTGGAACGAGGTTATTGATTGGCTTGGCGTGCAAAGCCACTCGCCGCTGGCTTGGCGCCATGAAAGCATTGTGCATGACTGGAGGCTGAAGACGATCAACACGGGAGGGAATATCAAGAAAGCAATAGTCTCTATTATGATGCTGCTCACTTCGGAAATTTGGAAGGAGCGGAACGATAGAATCTTTCGCAACACGGCTTCACCGGTCACCATTGTGGTTGCCAAGATCAAAGAGGAGGCCCTCGCGGGAGCCAAACACCTGAGAGCACTTATATCGCGAGAGTAGTCTTGTAATTTTGCCTTTTTGCCGTATGACGGCTTTTGTCTTAAACTCCTCCTTAATTAATGAAAATGGCAAATCTTATGCCTTGTTTCAAAAAAAATTGAGCAGGCTTGGAAGGGCCTTGACTTGGAAAATGATGTCAATTACGATTTCGTGTCTGTGGTTTTATACCTCCCAAGTGTCCTTAAATTCTGATTTGCAAGCTGATTGCAAGGGCCTCATTTATACCTCCCAAGTGTCCTTAAATTCTGGTACTATTTATTCTGAAGTGCGTTTAAATCCTAATTTTGTAGCGATGTATTTGTGTTTTCTTCATGTTAAATGCTTTTTAAAATTCTACGCCAAATTGGTGGTTTTGAAATTGTGCTCACTGATGTCATGTTTAAACTAGTGCCAGTTTGATTCTGTGATGTAATCTGATTACACACCACATCCAAACATAGTTTTGTAACTTGATACCTTTGCATGCATGAAACAAACAAAAGTAAATGCTCCTTTTTTTTTGACAGAAAGACTGTAAGGGAACCCCCTACAGTATAATTGGTGCAACAACCCCAAATTGCAAGTACCATGCCTTGAACCTGGGTGGGTGGGAAGGCATCAGCCCCTTCCCACCACTAGGCTATGCCTTAGTCTGCAGTAAATGCTCCTATTACCTGGCTCCATTACCAGTCCCATTTAGAACAAAGTAGAAGCGTGTTTAATTTTTTGTGAAAAATGTCCATAGGGCTTAAGGCCAAACATAGAATCTTCTACTCCCTCTGTTCCAAAATATTTGTCTTTCTGGAGGTTTCAATAAGTGACTACATACGGAGCAAAATGAGTGAATCTACACTCTAAAATATGTCTATATACATCCGTATGTGATAGTCCCTTTTAAAAACCTCTAAAAAGACAAATATTTAGGAACGGAGGTAGTAGATAGTATATGTGGCAAAATCTGGTGTAGTAAAGGGAATATCTAACGATCATCAACACTCAGATCTGCCACCTCTCTACTGTTTGATCGACTGCATCCAATTGTCATTATTCAAAGTTATGCATACACTATACAGTTGTGACGCCCCCGATTTAATCATACACTAATCATGCACGCAAACGTGTACGACCAAGATCAGGGACTCATAGGAAGATATCACAACACAACTCTATAAACATAAATAAGTCATACAAGCATCATAATACAAGCCAGAGGCCTCGAGGGCTCGAATACAAGTGCTCGATCATAGACGAGTCAGCGGAAGCAACAATATCTGAGTACAGACATAAGTAAACAAGTATGCCTTAAGAAGGTTAGCACAAACTGGGATCTGAGATCGAAGAGGCGAGGGCCTCCTGCCTCGGGATCCTCCTAAACTACTTCCCGGTCGCTGCCGCCTGCACGTAGTAGTAGGCACATCCGGTGTAGTGGAGTAAATAAATCGACGGTGGCGTCTGGCTCTGGGCTCCGACATCTGGTTGCGACAACCAGGTAGAAAGGAAAGGGGAAAAGAGGGAGAAAAGCAACCGTGAATACTCATCCAAAGTACTGCATAAAGCAAGGAGCTACACTACATATGCACGAGTATATGTGTAAAGGGCCATATCGGTGGGTGAACTGTAGAATGCCAGAATAAGAGGGGGATAGCTAATCATGTCGAAGACTACGCTTCTGGCCACCTCCATCTTGCAGCATGTAGAAGAGAGTAGATGGTAAGTTCACCAAGTAGCATCACATAGCATAATCCTACCCGGCGATCCCCTCCTCGTCGCCCTGTTAGAGAACGATCACCGGGTTATATCTGCCACTTGGAAGGGTGTGTTTTATTAAGTATCCGGTTCTAGTTGTCATAAGGTCAAGGTACAACTCCAAGTCGTCCTGTTACCGAAGATCACGGCTATTCGAATAGATAAACTTCCCTGCAGGGGTGCACCACATTACCCAACACGCTCGATCCCATTTGGCCGGACACACTTTCCTGGGTGTAAGTGCATCTAGTGCCCCTTAGTGATTTTGGTGTATTGAAGACTTATAGGTTAAGGGACTAATGTGTTTATGAGTGTACACAGGTCTATAAGTCTATGAGGAGTTTGATATTTACAGAGAAAGTCGACCCCTAAAAATGAAGTTCTTCGTCTGAAGACTTTGGTATTCTGAAGAATTTCTGCAGACTTTGAAAGTGAAGAAATTTGTGTGACCTTGAAGACTTGGTATTCATTTGAGGAACATGAAGCGTGAAGACTTTTGTTTTCGTAGTTTTGTTTTCTCTTTCTTGAGTCATAGGAAACACTGCATCTTTGTTAAAGGGGGTCGAGGAAATACTAAGGTAAAATTTCCATGTGATGCTCAACTCAAAATCCTACACCTACCAATCCCTTCGAGTGAAGCCTTTGGAAAACTCATACGATTCAGTCAATTTCTTCAAAGGATGAGACGAAGTTCTTCTAGTCGCCGAGAATTTTTCCGATCGAGGAGTTAGGAATTCGCCAGTGCGAATTGCCTACACAGTGAGGAACATGATAGCCCTGAGGAATTTGAACCTCAAGTTTCCGACCGTTGTTGTGTTGCGCGCCAGCTGTCCCAAAATATCTTATCCACCTAACGGTCTATCATTGAAGGGCATTTATGTCTTATCATGTCGGGCTGCTCCCTAGGATATAAATAGCCGCCCCCTTCAACCACTAGCTGGTTGGCTGCTCCGAGAGAAAATGACACTTGTCATCTAAGAGCATCCCATCCTCCGAGGACTTTGAGCGAAAATCATCGAGTAAGGAAAACCCAAAACCAAACCCCTACAAACCCAAAGTGATTGAGCATCACTGAAGAGATTGATCCTGCGTGGATCCGACGCTTGTTACCTTTGAAGACTGTGCTTCTTCCAGACGGTTAGGCGTCATGGTCTAGAGCATCCAAGAGGAACTGTGGATCACCGAGTGACCGAGTCTGTGAAGGTTTGGAAGTCGCCTGAAGACTTACCCCGAGTGATTGGACGAGGTCTGTGTGACCTTAGTTCAAGGAGAATACGGTGAGGACTTGGTGTCCTGAGCTGCGTGCTCCGATCGGGTGTCCGGACTGTGTGTCCTTGAGTTTAAATACTCATCCGCTCCAACCAGACGTATTAACCGAGACAGCAGTTGGAACTGGTCTACCAAATCATTGTCTTCACCAACCTTACTGGTTCTATTTCCTCAACTCATTCATTTCCTCATTCTTGTGTTGAGTGTTTGTTCATATCTGTGTTTGAAGACTTTGATCAAGACTTTCTCAATTTCCTCAGTTCAATTTCTTCACCGCTTTGTCTTCATCTTGTGTTATCCTGTGATTACGCTTTCTGTACTCTATGATTGTATTCATTTCATCATGATGACCATGCATGTATTCTGTTATGCTTACTTCTGAGTACTTATTCCGCTGCAAGTAGTTCTTTGCTAAGGAATTTCCTCACCGGCAAATTCCTCAGTGAAGAATTCTTAAAAATCGCCTATTCACCCCCCCCTCTAGTCGATATAACGCACTTTCAATTGGTATCAGAGCAAGGTACTCCCTTGTTCTGTGTGATTTTGGTTTAACCATCTGGATTTTTAGTTATGTCGACCGCAGGTATGAAGAAAGTGACATTCCCTATCTTTGACGGTCATGATTATCCCAAGTGGAAGGCCATGATGAGGAAGCGCCTCATGGAAATTGGTCTTACCGATCTATGCAAGAAGGCGGGCGCTGATGACATTCGCAAGTACACTCGACTTGACATCATGGCGAAGGACATCATCTGTTCCTGCCTATCCAGAGATAAATTCAAGCGCATTATGCATCTTTGCAATGCGAAGCTTATCTGGGATCGAATCTCTGACGTCTATGAAGGTCATCAAACCCGTCATGATCCTTGGTTTGAGGACTTCAAGGAATATCTCAAAACGATGACTTTCGAACCAGATCCATCATCTTCTGCACCATGCCTCATGGCAAACGGTGTCAAGGTAACCGAATGTTCCTCATCCGACTTTAGTGACGATGAATCTGATGATGATGAATCTGATGATGATGTTGAACCTAGTTATACCAAACTTGTTTGCATTGCCACTAAACAACAAACGGCCTTGGAAAAGGTTCAAAACATGCTAGACAAAAGTGATGATATGTTGGGTGAAGAAATGGATCGCACTAAAGCTCTGACTGAAAATCTTCCGAGACTTCAGTCTAGGTTTGATAGCCTTCAAGGTCATCATAACACTCTCTTATCTGATCATGAGAAGCTTTCTTATGAATTTCTTCAAAGAAAGCAAGATCTTGAGAAGCTAAGAGTGAGTTATGAAGATCTTCAGAAGGAGCGCGATTCATTACTTGCTCAACAAATCAGCGCTTCTCAGGAAGTATTTGTTCCTCCATGCTTAAAGTGCATTGAACGTGAATCTGCTAATTCTTCACCTGAATGTTCAAATGCTTCAACTGCTACAAATTCTTCACCTGCCTCTGCTATCACTAATTCCTCATCTGAGGACATTGCTAGTATCACCGACAATGCAGGCTGAAGGAATTGTACATGACAGGCTTGTACAAAAGCCTCAAAGGGCATCAGACTCTTTGTGATGTGCTTAAAAGCAGATCCTCAACAGAAACCCTAGGAAAGAGGGTATTGCCTTTGAGAGGAAAATCAATGCTGATGGTACATACTTTGGAAGCAAAGGCGGTACCCCAAAACCTCATGGGTTCTTTGAAAAGGATCTCCAGTTGATCCATCCAACTTATCTGGCTTTACATGTGAATCTCCTCATTCTTCTGATGAGTCATTTGACTCCAACTATAAACTGTTCAAAAATCAGAATGGTGAAGTATTTGCTAGATATGTTGGCACTAACTGCAGGAACGGTTCTCCTATGAAGAAAATCTAGGTTCCCAAGAAGTGTCTTGAAAGTCTTCAGGTGAATGTCCTCATGACACCACCTGTGAAGAGTAGGAACCCCAGATCAAACTCTTCATATGGACCAAATTCTTCATATGGATCCAAGTCCTCATACGGACCAAATTCCTAACATGGATCAAATTCCTCAAAAGGATCAAAGTCCTCATATGATTATCATCGTGCTAACAACTCTGCTTTTGCGAGGGGTAGAGCTAAGGGCTATGAATATGTGCATTATTCTTCAAACCATTATGTTCATAAGTCCTCGAAGAATTTCTCTGCTTATTCATATGCTTACCCTAACTCCTCATATGTGAAACGAAATGGATTGGCTTCTATGCCACCATTCTCATATGGAGCTCGTAGAGTGATGAACTCTTTGCCACCCCTTCAGATGTGGGTGGTGAAGAAAAAGAACTAATCTCTTCTGCAGGGTCAGGTCTCCAGACGTGCTTTAATGTCTGAAGAATTTGCTGGGGGCCTGACAAAATCATGAAGAAATGAACTTTCATTTCACACGTCCTCATACTGATATATCTGTTTTATTGTTTGATGAATTTCATCTGATGAATTTGATATCATATTCTTCGCTGATGAAGTATATGAGTTTGTAAGTTGCACTAGTTCATCTGCAGGATGATCTTCCTAAAGCCACTGAATGGGTCCTCGATAGTGGATGTACAAATCACATGACTGGTGACAAGAATCTATTGATGGATGCTCCCTTATCACCGTCACATCCGAAGCATATCATCTTTGCTGACAAAGGCAAAAGTCAGGTATTGGGTCTAGGTAAGGTTGCGATCTCTAAGGACATACACATGGACAAAGTCATGCTTGTTGAGTCCTTAGGATACAACCTCATGTCAGTCTCAATGCTTTGTGATCTTGATATGGTTGTTGTCTTTGGAAAGTATCGATGTGTTGTGATTATGGAAGCTGACCATTCCAAAGTCTTCGAAGGCTTTAGGAGAGGAGACTTGTATATCGTTGATTTCTCTACAGACCACAACCAGCCGTGTGCCTACTTGCAAAAGCTTGAAGGTGGCTATGGCATCGACGACTTGGTCATGCAGGCATGAGGAATTTGCACACGCGCTTGCGAAGAAGAAGCATGTCATTGGCATTGAGAATGTCAAATTCCTCAAGGATCACTTGTGTGGAGCCCGTGAAGCTGGAAAAATGACCAAGGCCAAGCATCCAAAGAAGACTATCATGACCACTACGGCGTCCATTCAATTGCTTCACATGGACCTCTTTGGTCCTAATGATTACTCAGCAGTCACTAATGATGCATCTCTATATGGCTTTGTTATTGTTGATGATTACTCTCGTTACACATGGGTACACATTGTCACTTACAAACATGAAGTGCAGGAAGTCTTCAAACGATTTTCCTCGAGGGCTTCAACCAACTTTGGTGTGAAGATCAGGCACATCAGAAGTGACACTGGCACTGAGTTCAAGAATTCGGGTCTCGATGACTATCTTGACGAACTTGGTATTACTCATGAGTTATCTGCTCCCTATACTCCTCAAAGAAATGGCGTCGTGGAGCGCAAGAGAACTCTTGTTGTGATGGCTCGCACTATGCTTGATGAATACAAAACGCCTCGTCGTTTTTGGATTGATGCAATTGATACCGCGTGCCACATCATCAACAGATTATATCTTCACAAATTCTTCAAGAAGACTGCCTATGAACTCCTCACTGACAAGAAACCCAATGTGAGTTATATAAAAGTCATCGGTGCTAAATGTTGGATTAGAGATCCTCATCACAATGCTAAATTTGCACCGAAAGCACATGAAGGTTTTATGCTTGGTTACGGAAAGGACTCAGACACCTCTGTAGTCTTCAACATCGCTCTTCACAAGATTGTTGAAACTGTAGATGTGCGGTTCGATGAAACTAATGGCTCGCAAAGAGAGCACCTACCTTCCGTGATAGATGAACCAGCACCTGAGGATTCTATCAAGTTCAAGGCGACTGAGGATGTCATTCCTACTGAAGAATCTGCTGAAGAATTCATTCCAGAACGTGAATAACGTCGAGCTGATGCACCTGAAGATAATGCTGAGGAAAATGCTGATCAAATTCCTCGATGACAACCAGCTCATCCTCGCATTGCAAAAGAAGTGCAAGTTGAAAAGATCATCGATGACATTGAAGCACCAGGTCCTCTCACACGCTCAAAAGCTTCACATTTATCTAACTTTTGTGGGCACTATGCTTTTGTCTCTATCACAGAGCCCACTAAGGTAGATGAAGCATTTACGGAGCCTGAGTGGATTCAGGCCATGCAAGAAGAATTACATCAGTTCGAGCTCAACAATGTCTGGGAACTAGTCAAACGTCCAGATACTCGCAAGCATAATATCATTGGCACAAAGTGGATCTATCGCAACAAGCAAGATGAAAATGTCCTTGTGGTGAGGAATAAGGCACGACTTGTAGCTCAAGGCTACACACAGGTTGAAGGAATTGATTTTGATGAAACTTTTGCACCTGTTGCTAGACTTGAGGCTATTCGCATATTACTTGCTTATGATAACCATCATGATATCACTTTATATCAAATGGATGTGAAAGGTGCATTCCTCAATGGTAAGCTTGAGGAAGAAGTATATGTTGCTCAACCCCTGTGTTTTGAAGATCCAAAGAATCGACAAAGTCTTCAGACTCAACAAGGACCTCTATGGCCTCAAGCAGGCCCCTCGGGCGTGGTATGCTACTTTGAAGGAATTCTTCGTGAAGAATGGCTTCACACACGGTTCACTCGACCCTACTCTCTTTACTAAATCTTATGATGGTGAACTGTTTGTGTGCCAAATATACGTTGATGATATTATCTTTGGCTGTACTGACCAACGTTATAGTGATGAATTTGCCTATATGATGAGTTAAGAATATCAAATGTCTATGATGGGAGAGTTGAAATTGTTCTTAGGTCTTCAAATTCGTCAACAGCGCAATGGCATATTCATATCTCAGGAGAAATACCTCAAAGATATTCTGAGGAAATTCTGCATGCAAGATTGCAAAGGCATCAAAATTCCTATGCCCACAAATGGCCATCTATGCACTGATGAAAATGGTATTGACTTCGATCACAAGGTATACCGCTCCATGATTGGTTCTTTATTGTACTTATGTGCATCTAAGCCAGATATAATGCTTAGAGTTTGCATGTGTGCCCGATTCCAAGCTACACCGAAGGAATCACACCATTAGGCTGTGAAGCATATTCTTTGATATCTAGCTCACACACCAACACTAGGATTATGGTACCCCAAGGGCTCTACTTTTGATCTCATTGGATATTCCGACTACGACTATGCTTTGGTGATCGTGTGGACCGCAAGTCAACATCTGGTACTTGTCATTTCCTCGGACGATCTTTAGTCGTTGGTCCTCGAAGAAACAGAACTACGTATCACTGTCTACTGCGAAAGCTGAGTACATTGCTGCTGGTTCTTGCTGTGCTCAATTGTTGTGGATGAAGCAAATGTTGGGGAACGTAGTAATTTCAAAAAAACTCCTACGCACACGCAAGATCATGGTGATGCATAGCAACGAGAGGGGAGAGTGTTGTCCACGTACCCTCGTAGACCGTAAGCGGAAGCGTTATGAAAACGCGGTTGATGTAGTCGTACGTCTTCACGATCCGACCGATCCAAGCACCAAACGACGACACCTCCGAAGTTCAGACACGCTCAGCTCGATGACGCATCCCGGACTCGATCCAGCAGGGTGTCGGGATGAGTTCCACAAGACGACGGGCGTGGTGACGATGATGATGTTCTACCGACGCAGGCTACGCCTAAGCACCGCAATGATATGACCGAGGTGGAATATGGTGCAGGGGCACCGACACGGCTAAGGAATGATCACGAAGATCAACTTGTGTGTCTAGAGGTGCCCCTGCCGCCTCAGATATAAAGGAGCAAGGCGGAGGCCGGCCGGCCCTAGGGGCACGCGCCAGGGGAAGTCCTCCTCCTAGTGGGAGTAGGACTCCCTTTCCTAGTCCAACTAGGAAGGAGGAAGGGGAAGGAAAGAGAGGAGAGGGAGAGGAAGAGGGCCGCGCCTCCCCTAGTCCAATTCGGACTCCCCATGGGAGGGGGCGCGCCACCTCCTGGGCTGCTGCCCTCTCTCCCCCCCTCAGGCCCATTAAGGCCCAATACTTCCCCGGGGGGTTCCGGTAACCCCTCCGGCACTCCGGTTTTCTCCGAAATCACCCGGAACACTTCCGGTGTCCGAATATAGTCGTCCAATATATCAATCTTTATGTCTCGACCATTTCGAGACTCCTCGTCATGTCCGTGATCACATCCGGGACTCAGAACAACCTTCGGTACATCAAAACTTATAAACTCATAATAAAACTGTCATCGTAACGTTAAGCGTGCGGACCTTACGGGTTCGAGAACTATGTAGACATGACCTAGAACTGTTTCCGGTCAATAACCAATAGCGGAACCTGGATGCTCATATTGGCTCCTACATATTCTATGAAGATCTTTATCTATTAAACTGCATAACAACATACGTTGTTCCCTTTGTCATCGGTATGTTACTTGCGAGATTTGATCGTCGGTATCCAATACGTAGTTCAATCTCATTACCGGCAAGTCTCTTTACTCGTTACGTAATGCATCATTCCGTAACTAACTCATTAGCTACATTGCTTGCAAGGCTTATAGTGATGTGCATTACCGAGAGGGTCCAGAGATACCTCTCTGACAATCGGAGTTACAAATCCTAATCTCGAAATACGCCAACTCAACATTTTACCTTCGGAGACACCTGTAGAGCTCCTTTATAATCACCCAGTTACGTTGTGACGTTTGGTAGCACACAAAGTGTTCCTCCGGTAAAAGGGAGTTGCATAATCTCATAGTTGTAGGAACTTTGTATAAGTCATGAAGAAAGCAATAGCAACATACTAAACGATCAAGTGCTAGGCTAACGGAATGGGTCAAGTCAATCACATCATTCTCCTAATGATGTGATCACGTTAATCAAATGACAACACATGTCTATGGTTAGGAAACATAACCATCTTTGATTAATGAGGTAGTCAAGTAGAGGCACACTAGTGACATTATGTTTGTCTATGTATTCACACATGTATCATGTTTCCGGGTAATACAATTCTAGCATGAATAATAAACATTTATCATGATATGAGGAAATAAATAATAACTTTATTATTGCCTCTAGGGCATATTTCATTCAGTCTCCCACTTGCACTAGAGTCAATAATCTAGATTACACTGTAATGATTCTAACACCCATGGAGTCTTGGTGCTGATCATGTTTTGCTCGTGGAAGAGGCTTAGTCAACGGGTCTGCAACATTCAGATCCGTATGTATCTTGCAAATCTCTATGTCTCCCACCTGGACTTGGTCCCGGATGGAATTGAAGCGTCTTTTGATGTGCTTGGTCCTCTTGTGAAATCTGGATTCCTTTGCCAAGGCAATTGCACCAGTATTGTCACAGAAGATCTTCATTGGTCCCGATGCACTAGGTATGACACCTAGATCGGAAATGAACTCCTTCATCCAGACTCCTTCATTTGCTGCTTCCGAAGCAACTATGTACTTCGCTTCGCATGTAGATCCCGCCACGACGCTTTGTTTAGAACTGCACCAACTTACAGCTCCACCGTTTAATAAAAACACATATCCGGTTTGCGATTTAGAATCGTCCGGATCAGTGTCAAAGCTTGCATCAACGTAACCATTTACGACTAGCTCTTTGTCACCTCCATATACGAGAAACATATCCTTAGTCCTTTTCGGTATTTCAGGATGTTCTTGACCGCTGTCCAGTTGATCCACTCTGGATTACTTTGGTACCTACACTGCCAAGCTTATTGCTAAGCATACGTCAGGTCTGGTACACAAGATTGCATACATGATAGAGCCTATGGCTGAAGCATAGGAACATCTTTCATTTTCTCTCTATCTTCTGCGTGGTCGGGCATTGAGTCTGGCTCAATTTCACACCTTGTAATCTGTGCAAGAACCCTTTCTTTGCACGATCCATTTTGAAATTTTTCAAAACTTTATCAAGGTATGTGCTTTGTGAAAGTCCAATTAAGCGTCTCGATCTATCTCTATAGATCTTGATGCCCAATATGTAAGAAGCTTCACCGAGGTCTTTCATTGAAAAACTTTTATTCAAGTATCCCTTTATGCTATCCAGAAATTCTATATCATTTCCAATTAACAATATGTCATCTACATATAATATCGTAAATGCTCTGAGCTCCCACTCACTTTCTTGTAAATACAGGCTTCTCCAAAAGTCTGTATCAAACCATATGCTTTGATCACACTATCAAAGCGTTTATTCCAACTCCGAGATGCTTGCACCAGTCCATAAATGGATTGCTGGAGCTTGCACACTTTGTTAGCACCTTTTGGATTGACAAAACCTTCCGGTTGCATCATATACAACTCTTCTTCCAGAAATCCATTCAGGAATGCAGTTTTGGCATCCATTTGCCAAATTTCATAATCATAAAATGCGGCAATTGCTAACATGATTCGGACAGACTTAAGCATCGCCACGGGTGAGAAAGTCTCATCGTAGTCAACCCCTTGAACTTGTCGAAAACCTTTACGCAACAAGTCGAGCTTTGTAGACAGTTACATTACCATCAGCGTCAGTCTTCTTCTTGAAGATCCATTTATTCTCAATGGCTTGCCGATCATCGGGCAAGTCAACCAAAGTCCATACTTTGTTTTCATACATGGATCCCATCTCAGATTTCATGGCTTCAAGCCATTTTGCGGAATCTGGGCTCATCATCGCTTCCTCATAGTTCGTAGGTTCGTCATGGTCAAGTAACATGACTTCCAGAATAGGATTATCGTACCACTCTGGTGCGGATCTTACTCTGGTAGACCTACGAGGTTCAGTAGAAACTTGATCTGAAGTTTCATGATCAATATCATTAGCTTCCCACTAATTGGTGTAGTTGTCACAGGAACCTGTTCTTGTGATGAACTACTTTCCAATAATGGAGGAGGTACAGTTACCTCATCAAGTTCTACTTTCCTCCCACTCACTTCTTTCGAGAGAAACTCCTTCTCTAGAAAGGATCCGAATTTAGCAACAAAAATCTTGCCCTCAGATCTGTGATAGAAGGTGTACCCAATAGTCTCTTTTGGGTATCCTATGAAGACACATTTCTCGATTTAGGTTCGAGCTTATCCGGTTGAAGTTTCTTCACATAAGCATCGCAGCCCCAAACTTTAAGAAACGACAACTTTGGTTTCTTGCCAAACCACAGTTCATAAGGCGTCGTCTCAACGGATTTTGATGGTGCCCTATTTAACGTGAATGCAGCCGTCTCTAAAGCATAACCCCAAAACGATAGCGGTAAATCAAGAAGAGACATCATAGATCGCACCATATCTAGTAAAGCACGATTAGACGCTCGGACACACCATTTCGCTAGGTGTTCCGGTGGCGTGAGTTCTTGAAACTATTCCGCATTGTTTCAAATGTAAACCAAACTTCGTAACTCAAATATTCTCCTCCATGATCGATCAGAGAAATTTTATTTTCTTGTTTCGATGATTTTCCACTTAACTCTGAAATTCTTTGAACTTTTCAAATGTTTCAGACTTGTGTTTCATCAAGTAGATATACCCATATCTACTCAAATCATCTGTGAAGGTGAGAAAATAACGATACCGGCCGCGAGCCTCAATATTCATTGGACCTCATACATCAGTATGTATGATTTCCAATAAATCAGTTGCTCGCTCCATAGTTCCGGAGAACGGCATTTTAGTCATCTTGCCCATAAGGCACGGTTCGCAAGTACCAAGTGATTCATAATCAAGTGATTCCAAAAGTCCATCAAGATGGAGTTTCTTCATGCGCTTTACAATCGATATGACCTAAACGGCAAAGGCCACAAATAAGTTGCACTATCATTATCAACTCTGCATCTTTTGGCTTCAACATTATGAATATGTGTATCACTACTATCGAGATTCAATAAAAATAGACCACTCTTCAAGGGTGCATGACCATAAAAGATATTACTCATATAAATAGAACAACCATTATTCTCTCGATTTAAATGAATAACCGTCTCGCATCAAACAAGATCCAGATATAATTTTCATGCTCAACGCCGGCACCAAATAACAATTATTTAGGTCTAAAACTAATCCCGGTGGTATATGTAGAGGTAGCGTGCCGACCGCGATCACATCGACTTTGGAACCATTTCCCACGCGCATCGTCACCTCGTCCTTAGCCAATCTTCGCTTAATCCGTAGTCCCTGTTTCGAGTTGCAAATATTATCAACAGAACCAAAGATCAAATACCCAGTGCTCTGCGAGCATTAGTAAGGTACACATCAATAACATGTATATCACATATACCTTTGTTCACTTTGCCATCCTTCTTATCCGCCAAATACTTGGGGCAGTTCCGCTTCAGTTGTCCAGTCGCTTGCAAGAGAAGCACTCGATCTCGTGCTTAGGTCCAGACTTGGGTTTCTTCTCTTGAGCAGCAACTTGCTTGTTGTTCTTTTGAAGTTCCCTTCTTCTTCCCTTTGCCCTTTTTCTTGAAACTGGTGGTCTTGTTAACCATCAACACTTGATGCTCCTTTTTGATTTCTACCTCCGCTGCTTTTAGCATTGCGAAGAGCTCGGGAATAGTCTTGTCCATCTCTTGCATATTATAGTTCATCACGAAGCTTTTGTAGCTTGGTGACAGTGATTGAAGAATTCTGTCAATGACACTATCATCAGGAAGATTAACTCCCAGTTGAATCAAGTGATTATTATACCTGACATATTTTGAGTATATGTTCACCGATGTAACTATTCTCCTCCATCTTACAGCTATAGAACTTATTGGAGACTTCATATCTCTCAATTCGGGCATTTGCTTGAAATATTAACTTCAACTCCTGGAACATCTCATATGCTCCATGACGTTCAAAATGTCGTTGATGTCCCGGTTCCAAACCATAAAGCATGGCACGCTGAACTATCGAGTAGTCATCAGCTTTGCTCTGCCAGACGTTCTTAACGTCGCCGGGCCAGTATCAAGACAGGTTCGGCACCCAGCGGTGCTTCCAGGACGTATTCTTCTGTGCAGCAATGAGGATAATCCTCAGGTTACGGACCCAGTCCGTATAATTGCTAGCATCATCTTTCAACTTAGCTTTCTCAAGGAACGCATTAAAATTCAACGGAACAACAGCACGAGCCATCTATCTACAACAAACATACACAATCAAAATACTATCAAGTACTAAGTTCATGATAAATTTAAGTTCAATTTAATCATATTACTTAGGAACTCCCACTTAGACAGACATCTCTCTAGTCATCTAAGTGATCACGTGATCCAAATCAACTAAACCATGTCCGATCATCACGTGAGATGGAGTAGTTTCAATGGTGAACATCATTATGTTGATCATATCTACTATATGATTCATGCTCGACCTTTCGGTCTCCGTGTTCCGAGGCCATATCTGTATATGCTAGGCTCGTCAAGTTTAACCTGAGTATTCCGTGTGTGCAACTGTTTTGCACCCGTTGTATTTGAACGTAGAGCCTATCACACCCGATCATCACCTGGTGTCTCAGCACGAAGAACTTTCACAACGGTGCATACTCAGGGAGAACACTTCTTGATAATTAGTGAGAGATCATCTTAAAATGCTACAGTCAATCAAAGCAAGATAAGATGCATAAAAGATAAACATCACATGCAATCAATATAAGTGATATAATATGGCCATCATCATCTTGTGCTTGTGATCTCCATCTCAAGCACCGTCATGATCACCATCGTCACCGCGCGACACCTTGATCTCAATTGTAGCTTCTTTGTCGTCTCGCAAATATTTTGCTTCTACGACTATCGCTACCGCTTAGTGATAAAGTAAAGCATTACAGAAGCGATTGCATTGCATACAATAAAGCGACAACCATATGGCTCCTGCCAAAGGGCCGATAACTCGGTTACAAAACATGATCATCTCATACAATAAAATATAGCATCGCGTCTTGACCATATCCATCACAACCTGCCCTGCAAAAACAAGTTAGACGTCCTCTACTTTGTTGTTGCAAGTTTTACGTGGCTGCTACGGGCTGAGCAAGAACCGTTCTTACCTACGCATCAAAACCACAACGATAGTTCGTCAAGTTATTGTTGTTTTAACCTTCTAAGGACCGGCGTAGCCACACTCGGTTCAGCTAAAGTTGGAGAAAGCGGACACCCGCCACCAAATGTGCAAAGCACGTCGGTAGAACCAGTCTCGCGTAAGCGTCTGGCGTAATGTCTGTCCGGCCGCTTCATCCAACAATACCGCCAACCAAAGAATGGCATCTTTGGTAAGCGGTATGACTTGTATCGCCCACAACTCACTTGTGTTCTACTCGTGCATATAACATCTACGCATAAAACCTGGCTCGATACCACTTTGTTGGGAGCGTAGTAATTTCAAAAATCCTACGCACACGCAAGATCATGGTGATGCATAGCAACGAGAGGGAGAGTGTTGTCCACGTACCCTCGTGAGACCGTAAGCGGAAGCATTATGAAAACTGGTTGATGTAGTCGTACGTCTTCACGATCCGACCGATCCAAGTACCAAACGTACGACACCTCCGAGTTCAGCACACGTTCAGCTCGATGACGATCCCCGGACTCTGATCCAGCAGGGTGTCGGGATGAGTTCCGTCAGCACGACGGCGTGGTGACGATGATGATGTTCTACCGACGCAGGGCTTCGCCTAAGCACCGCAACGATATGATCGAGGTGGAATATGGTGGAGGGGGGCACCGCACACTGCTAAGGAACGATCACGAAGATCAACTTGTGTGTCTAGAGGTGCCCCCCTGCCCCCGTATATAAAGGAGCAAGGGGGGGAGGCCGGCCGCCCCTAGGGGGCGTGCCAAGGAGGGGGAAGTCCTCCTACTAGTGGGAGTAGGACTCCCCTTTCCTAGTCCAACTAGGAAGGAGGACGGGGGAAGGAAAGAGAGGAGAGGGAGAGGGAAGAGGGTCGCGCCTCCCCTAGTCCAATTCGGACTCCCCATGGGAGGGGGTGCGCCACCTCCTGGGCTGCTGCCCTCTCTCTCCCCTCAGGCCCACTAAGGCCCAATACTTCCCCGGGGGGTTCCGGTAACCCCTCCGGCACTCCGGTTTTCTCCGAAATCACCCGGAACACTTCCGATGTCCGAATATAGTCGTCCAATATATCAATCTTTATGTCCCGACCATTTCGAGACTCCTCGTCATGTCCGTGATCACATCCGGGACTCCGAACAACCTTCGGTACATCAAAACTTATAAACTCATAATAAAGCATCACATCGTAACGTTAAGCGTGCGGACCCTCACGGGTTCAAGAACTATGTAGACATGAACTAGAACTGTTTCCGGTCAATAACCAATAGCGGAACTCGGATGCTCATATTGGCTCCCACATATTCTACGAAGATCTTTATCGGTCAAACCGCATAACAACATACGTTGTTCCCTTTGTCATCGGTATGTTACTTGCCCGAGATTTGATCGTCGGTATCCAATACGTAGTTCAATCTCGTTACCGGCAAGTATCTTTACTCGTTACGTAATGCATCATTCCGTAACTAACTCATTAGCTACATTGCTTGCAAGGCTTATAGTGATGTGCATTACCGAGAGGGTCCAGAGATACCTCTCTGACAATCGGAGTGACAAATCCTAATCTCGAAATACGCCAACTCAACATTTACCTTCGGAGACACCTGTAGAGCTCCTTTATAATCACTCAGTTACGTTGTGACGTTTGGTAGCACATAAAGTGTTCCTCCGGTAAACGGGAGTTGCATAATCTCATAGTTGTAGGAACTTTGTATAAGTCATGAAGAAAGTAATAGCAACATACTAAACGATCAAGTGCTAGGCTAACGGAATGGGTCAAGTCAATCACATCATTCTCCTAATGATGTGATCCCGTTAATCAAATGACAACACATGTCTATGGTTAGGAAACATAACCATCTTTGATTAATGAGCTAGTAAAGTAGAGGCACACTAGTGACATTATGTTTGTCTATGTATTCACACATGTATCATGTTTCCGGGTAATACAATTCTAGCATGAATAATAAACAGTTATCATGATATGAGGAAATACATAATAACTTTATTATTACCTCTAGGGCATATTTCCTTCAACAAACTCTCAAGAACTACGACATCAACGTGAAGAATGTGCCTCTCTACTGTGACAATGAGAGTGCCATCAAGATTGCTCACAACCCAGTTCAGCACTCGAAGACAAAGCACATTCAGATTCGTCATCATTTTCTTCGCGATCATGTGTTGAAGGACGACATCTTTATTGATCATGTGAAGACTGAAGAACAGCTAGCCGATATCTTCACAAAGCCCTTGGCTGAGAAGAGATTTAGCAAGTTGCGGTGTGAGCTAAATATCTTAGAATCTTCGAATGTTCTTTGAAAAGGACACACATCCTGACACTTATGCAAAATTGATGACTTAGATGTGCAACACATGAAGAAACCTTTTTCTTCAATCAATGAAGAATAACACTATAAGTGTGAAGAAATTAATGAAGAATTTGATTCTCAGAACCCTTCGACTATTTTACGCTGTGTGTGATATCATCATTCTTTTACTGTGGGTAACGCCACCACCAAAGTTGAAAATCTTCAATTTGAGTTTTTCCTCAGTTTTGAAATTCTTCAGTTTTTTTATTCTTCAACTTTGCAAAATCTTCACGGTTTTCGTCTTCAAGTTATATATATGTGGGTTTATGTCCTCTACAGCATTCACATATGGCTATTTCTTCAAGTTACATTTTCTGCTAAGTGAATGTGATCGGACCCTTCCCCCTCTTTGCTATACTCAACCCAATCTATTCACAAATTCTTCATGTGCGTTCTATTTGAAACTCGTTCAAAATCTTCACTGTGTCCTTGTCACCGAAGAAATTGCGAGCGGAACTTTAAAACTAATCTTATCCAAATTTTCGGCTTTGCCGCTCAAACCGTTCCGCTTCCTACGATAGACTTATCTATTCACCCACGATCTAACATGATCTCCACTTTTCAGTATGTGGGTGACACATGTCAAGCGAATGAGAAGGGTCAGGGGCACGTTCGTCCTAAATCTTCGGGCGAACAGTTTTTCACTGCGACTATAAATACCCCATCTCCCCTTCCTCACTTTCTTTACTCCGCTCGACCGCTCTCTCTCTCGCTCGAGCTTCTCAAACCCTAGCGCCGCCGCTACTCCATCGTCGCCGGTGAGGAAGAGCTTCACTGCCTCGACCTCGTCATTTCGTGACTCGCGGCCGTCATGAAAATCTTCACTCCGTCGCCGTAGCTGTCTTCCTCCGCCGAAGTTAGGGCGTGGAAGATCTGAACTGACGAGCTTCAAATCTACACTTCTCGGTTCGTCGTGTTCTTCATCCAGGTAATTAAAAGTTACTTTTATCGCCCTCTTTGATTCACATTTTCTCTACAAAATCTTCAAAGGTGTTTTATTCTTCAAATCCTCACACACAAAACACCTCAAGAGTCATCTGTTCTTGATTCGCTTCCCTAAGCATCATTTTCTTCAAGATTCCTCAATTGTGTGGATCCTCGATCTATACAACTCTGGAACCTAAGACAAAGAACGCTTAGTGAAATTCTTCAAGGCTCATCTGGTCAAATTCCTCAAACTTGTTCTTTTGAAAAACCTTACGAGAACGCATATGACCTCTCCAAATTCCTCGCAACTATACTGCTTCCACGGTACTCATGTCCGTCTTTGAATCACTAGGTTCTCATCAACTTAACTCATTTGCAGCGTTCCTCGAAGAAAAGTTGCATACTTCTTCAGAGAATTTGATTGTTCAAATTCCTCAACTGAAGAATATGGCAGACGGTAAGAAGCCACGGAAAGGAGGAAAGAGGCCTGAGGTCATGACTGCGTTTGAAATACCTGAGGACATCTATGCTAACTATTGCACACCTGATGAGGCTAAGTTCGGAAAGGAGAACAAAAATCAGCGCAAGGTGCGCATACAGAGGATTGAAAGGAGATGGGCAAGAGAATGGAGGGAGTATGTGTATGTTACTCCAAAGTATATGAAGAAATTCGCACTTAATATTCCATGCCCAAGAGCTCCATTGGCACCTGGCCAAGAAGCTGACCCCACCAGCATCAAGCGTGGTGAGGATTTTCCTGAAGAATGGGTCAAGCGCCAAGCCAAGTTGGCAAGACAAGCCAAAGAAGTAGTGAGGAAATTCAATGAAGACTCTGCTACTGCTGCTGCCACTGTGGCCTCTGTCAAGCCAAGAAAATCAATGGCAAAGAAGCCCACGCACAAGCCAAGTGCTTCAACAACTATGCTCTCACGACCAAGTTCCTCAGCAATGCACTCACGGCCAGAATCTTCAAAGCCCTCACGGCCAGTTCCTCATGCTGCTCTTGCTCCTCCCAAATCTTCAGCTGCTCCTCAAAAGTCCTCGGCGGCTCCTCCAAAGTCCTCAAGCACTGTGCATCCGCCACGTGCCAAAGGACTGCAGGCATCTCTATTGCCTCTGGTGTCTCAAATGAGTTCCTACTGCACCAAATTCTTCATCAGCCCCACACTGCTGAAGACAAAGGCAACGGGCCGGACGAGGTCCTCGGCCAAGTCCAAGAAGAAACAGGTTGCCTTCCAAGTGCCATCCGACGATGAAGGCGATGATGATGAACTTGCGAGAAAGAGACAGACAAGAAAGGGCCGCTAGAGCCAAAGGCACACCTGTGCCACTGCTTTTGGATCCAAGGGCGATCCTCGATTACATTGATCTCTGGCACAAGGACCCAAACACCCTATGCCTGATTTTCATTTGACTCCTGGCCAAAGTCACATGCTGACCCATTTCATCACTGAAGAGAAATGGAAATGTGAGAAGGCTAGGCAGATCAAGAAGGCTCGGCCAGAAAGAGAAGTTCACGAGGAAAAATGTTGTCAAAATGACAACCGGTGAACTCATCAAGATCGATCTGAAATCAAAGCCCTCGTGATTACTTGATGCTTATTATGCCGATTGGCAGGAGCCAAAGTCAGATTTGTCAATCGACTAAGAAGTTCACCAATGTTGCAGCTCCAACGCAACAAGAAGTTCCTCAGCCGGAGCCTCTGCTTTCGACCCCATCAAGAAAATGCCAGACCATCGATGATTTTCAGCCTTTGAAGAAAATGCTAGTTCGAGGCTGATGACTCCATTCCGGCCCGAAGAAATTGCGGTGGCATCCACTAGTGGTGCGCTCAAGAAATCGAAGAAGTCAGGGCAATCGGTGCGCCATACCGAGGAAATTCAAACAGATTCCTCAGCTCCTCCCGTGCCTACACCAACTCCTATCCTTCCATCTGCATCAGATGTGAAGAAGACCAAGGCTGCAGAGCAAACTGAAGTGAAGAAAAGGAAAGCATCAGCTGCTTCAGAATCTTCAGCTCCAAAGAAGATGAAGCCTATGACCAGCTCGTTTGAAAATCCGATTGATGATGTTCCGATTTCCACCATGCCATCAAAGGACCTTGTTCCTTTTGGTGAAGAATATGTGATCCCTAGCGGATCTGGTGAAGAAAATCATTCTGCTGCTTCGTCAGAGCAGATTGATGAAGAAATTGAAGTGGATGTGATCCCTTCACCACCTGTTGTTTCCTCGCCAATGGCTCAGATCACAGCTGAAGAGGCTGGCGTTGAAGAAATTGAAGATGAAGACGTGGATATTGATGCACTACGCCTGTGATGAATGATGACTTTTGGGAAAGTCGGCATCCCAATTCTCCACTCGTCACCCCAATACAACAAATACCTCAGTCCCCTGCACCAACCGTTCAACTGGGCTCTGAAGAAACTCATCCCACCTCCTCTGTGCATGAAGAAATTCTAGCCACTAGTCTTTGAAGAACCCACTGCTGATCCTTTGAACACGCAGATCGCAAATGAAGAGGAACCAGAAATTCCTCGACTGAAGAACACGAGATTGCGATTCACGAGGTAGTGATGCAACTCACCGACACTCCTCTGCCAAAACCAAAGGATCCACTCTCGCAAGCAAAAGTTCAAGGCTGAAGACTTCTTTGGCGAGCATGTTTTCCTCGCTGATTACAACCCTTATGATTCTGCTCGCATAAGGAAGAGGCGTTTCTGGACTGCTAGTCAAGCCAACTTTTATTCCTCTGTGCGATTCGACAAAGACGAAGTCTTCGATCATGCACACATTCCTCACGTGGACATGGAATCTCTACCAGGCTTCGAGCCAGTCCTCGGTGTTCTTCACGATGCTGGATTGTTGAATTTCTGCACTGACATCTGTGATTGGAATGAAGAACTCATTCTTCAATTCTATGCGACGCTGCACATCACAGGAAATTCTGAAGATGTGAACTCATGGGTGCTGGATCGATGTCGAAAATACTCACTACAAGGCACCAAAGAACGAATTGCTTCGTGCCCTCCCACTCGATCCTCCCTTGATGGTGCTCGTTGCGTCTACAATGAACCTGAGCTTACAAATCATTACATGCAAGTCTTGATGAAGCCTTTGAAGCTGTGGCAGGCCCTTGAACCAAATTCCTCGTCAAGGAATTCTTGTATGTGCCTCGGCTGTCTATCGCATTCTGACGAAGACAATGAGTCCTATCAAAGGCCACGACTCAAATGATGAAGAAGTCGTTGGCATCATGAAGAATATGCTCTTCAATATCATTCATGGCGTTCCCATAAACTTCCATGATTTCTTCATGAGGACTCTGGCGAATATTGCTATGTCACCATTTGAGCCGAAGCCTTATGCACCATGGATTATGAGGTTCATCAGGACAAGGTCTTCACTCAATTACAAGGCTGATACTCTGAACCACTGCAGCTACTTGCCTCCAATTGAAGTCCTCAAACGGACATTTTCCTCAGCTGATGACAAAGGCAAGGCAACTACTGTGATAGATGAAGGCATTCGTCCATTGGATGGTTAATTTCCCAAGGCTGCATCCTACTCCACCAATGATGACTCTGCCACACATGACTCTGCCGCCAACAACTCTGCCAAGCAAAATCCTCAAGCCACAAAGACCTGTGGTAATGACCGATCATGAGTTACTCCTCGGTCTTCATCGGAAAGTTGATCGAAATCATAAATGGGTCAAGCGCCGGTTTGGTTCAATTCTTCACAACATGACCTCAACACACAATGCAGTGAAGAAAAACCAATACTACCTCCATGAAACCTTCAACCGTACCTGGGCTGTTCTATCTCATGTCTACAACGCAGAAGATCTGAGGAAAATGGGTCTCAAGGAAGAATTTGACTGGTCTGCACCTCCACCGAAGAAATACAAGAAGGTCAAGGTTCCTTCCTTGGTGGCCAGCTCCTATTCTTCATCGCGCAACACTGATGAAAATGAAGACTTGGACGACATTGCGGCATGCCCTACTACGACAACCGACCCCGATAACGCTGGCGCTCCTCCATCAACTTGATATTCTTCAGGGGCGTTAGTCCTCAGTTTCGATCCTTTTGGTCATTCGATGACAAAGGGGGAGAAATTTGAGTTAGTCTTCAAGCGGGTCTATTATATGGGCGTTTTTTGCTAAGTTACAACTCTCGTTCTTACGAAACTTTATTGGATCGAAGTTGTAATCTTAAACCCGATGGTGCTCTGATACTTTTGATGTGTTCCTCTGCATGCTTATTCTTCGTTATATGTTAATACACGCATGTTGAATTACATCAGTCACCATATTTCATCATGCATTTCAAATTGTTCATATTATATGTCAAATGCGTGTATGAATTACAAGATATAGGGGGAGATCTCCATGATTCAACTCTTCAAATGTGCATTACCTCAAAGGAAAATTCCTCACTATGCACATCTTCAGGGGGAGTTCTTCTATATCTTGCAATCAAATTCCTCAATATCAGTAGTTACACTTCATACGTTTATCCCTGTTGAAAACTTAACCTATATTGTCATCAATCACCAAAAAGGGAGATTGTAATCGCATCTAGTGCCCCTTAGTGATTTTGGTGTATTGAAGACTTATAGGTTAAGGGACTAATGTGTTTATGAGTGTACACAGGTCTATAAGTCTATGAGGAGTTTGATATTTATAGAGAAAGTCGACCCCTAAAAATGAAGTTCTTCGTTTGAAGACTTTGGTATTCTGAAACTTTCTGAAGACTTTGAAAGTGAAGAAATTTGTGTGACCTTGAAGACTTGGTATTCATTTGAGGAACATGAAGCGTGAAGACTTTTGTTTTCTTAGTTTCGTTTTCTCTTTCTTGAGTCATAGGAAACACCGTACTGTTAAAGGGGGTCGAGGAAATACTAAGGAAAAATTTCCATGTGATGCTCAACTCAAAATCCTACACCTACCAATCCCTTCGAATGAAGCCTTTGGAAATCTCATACAGTTCAGTCAATTTCTTCAAAGGATGTAGACGAAGTTCTCCTGGTCGCTGAGTAATTTGTTCTGACTGAGGAGTTAGGAATTCGCCAGTGCGGATTGCCTACACAGTGAGGAACATGATAGCCCTGAGGAATTTGAACCTCAAGTTTCCGACCGTTCTTTGTGTTCTTGGCCACTGTCCCAAAATATCTTATCCACCTAACGGTCATATCATTGAAGGGCATTTATGTCTTATCATGTCGGGCTGCTCCCTAGGCTATAAATAGCCGCCCCCTTCAACCACTAGCTGATTGGCTGCTCCGAGAGAAACTGACACTTGTCATTTGAGAGCATCCCATCCTCCGAGGACTTTGAGCGAAAATCATCGAGTGAGGAAAACCCAAAACCAAACCCCTACAAACCCAAAGTGATTGAGCATCACTGAAGAGATTGATCCTGCGTGGATCCGACGCTTGTTACCTTTGAAGAATGTGCTTCTTCCAGACGGTTAGGCGTCATGGTCTAGAGCATCCAAGAGGAATTGTGGATCACCGAGTGATCGAGTCTGTGAAGGTTTATAAGTCGCCTGAAGACTTACCACGAGTGATTGGACGAGGTCTATGTGACCTTAGTTCAAGGAGAATACGGTGAGGACTTGGTGTCCTGAGCTGCGTGCTTTCGGCCCGGGTGTCCGGACTGTGTGTCCTCGAGTTTAAATACTCGGCTCCAACCAGACGCATAACCGAGACAAAGTAGCTTGGAACCGGTCTACCAAATCATTGTCTTCACCAACCTTACTGGTTCTATTTCCTCAACTCATTCATTTCCTCATTACTGTGTTGAGCGTTTGTTCATATCTGTGTTTGAAGACTTTGATCAAGACTTTCTCAATTTCCTCGGTTCAATTTCTTGATCTGTTTGTCTTCATCTTGTGTTATCATGTGATTACGCTTTCTGTACTCTGTGATTGTCTTCATTTCATCATGATGACCATGCGTGTATTCTGTTATGCTTACTTCTGAGTACTTATTCCGATGCAAGTAGTTCTTAAAAATCGCCTATTCACCCCCCCTCTAGTCGATATAACGCACTTTCACTGGGTCATGCCCGACCTTGGAAGATCAACACGTCGCAGCCCTACCTAGGCACAACAGAGAGGTCAGCACGTCGGTCTAAATCCTATGCACGCAGGGGTCTGGGCCCATCGCCCATTGCACACCTGCACGCTATGTGACGCTGCCGAAGGAGATCTAGCCTAGCAGGCGTTCGGTCCAATCCGGCTCGCGCGCCGATCGGCCGACGCCACGAAGGCTTCGGTGATACCACGACGCCGAAAGTGCCCATAACTGTTCACAGCGTAGTTGGTTAGTGCGTATAGGCCAAAGGCCGCACTCAGATCAAATACCAAGATCTCGTTAAGCGTGTTATTATGAAATAACCGCTGAACGCCGACAAGGGCCAGCCCACCTCTCTCCTAGGTGGTGTCAACCTGCCTGTCGCTCCGCCCTAAAGTAACGATGGGGCCGTTGGGAACCCAGGCCCACCTCTACCGGGATGGAGCCACCTGCCCCTTCAGCCCCCATCTCCGAATAGTATCATAAGTAATGTAACAGTATAAAGTATATAGCATGTGCCCGTGATCACCTCCTGAAGTGATCATGGCCCAGTAGTATAGCATGGAAGACGGACAAGAGTGTAGGGCCACTAATGGAATACTAGCATCCTATACTAAGCATTTAGGATTGCAAGTAAGGGTAACAACTGTAGCAACAATGACAGGCTATGCATCAGAATAGGATTAACCGAAAGCAGTAACATGCTACACTACTCTAATGCAAGCAGTAGAGAGAAGGAATAGGCGATATCTGGTGATCAAGGGGGGGCGTGCCTGGAAGCTCTGTTGCACAGGAAGAAGGGTCGTCGGTGATGTAGTCGTACTCAGTGGCATCAACATCGGTCTCGAGGTCTACCAGAGAAGAAGAGGGGGAAGAAACAGTAAATACGGAGCAAACAAAGCATCACAAAATATAACAAGGCAATACGCGGTGCCAGGGGTGATCTAACGCAGGGATAGGTGATACCAGCAAAGGGAGGGAACATCCAGGAAAGTATCCCCGGTGTTTCGCGTCTTCGGGCAGATGAACCGGAGGGGAAAATTTGCATGTTCGCTATGCTAGGGATGTGTGGCGGACGAATGGACTGCTTATTTCGATTCGTCTCGTTGTTCTGAGCAACTTTCATGTAGAAAGTATTTTCATCTTAGCTATGGTTTATTTTTATATGATTTTCTAAAGTTTTAAATCATTTTTAGAATTTATTTAATTAATTTAATTCAACATTATCGAGCGATTGCATGCCGACGTCATCATGACGCCGATCAATGAGGTGTTGACTGGTCAAACTGACGTGGGGGTCCCGCTGTCATACTCTGTTAACTAATTACTCAATTTAATTAGTTTAAATAACATATTAGTCAGGCTAATTAATTAATTTGGCTAATCTAATCAGGATTGATTAAGTTAATTAATTCTTTAACTAATTAATAAATTAATTTAATTATTTATTTATTTATTTAATATTTTAACTAAAACGTTCTGGGCAGGGGCCCACTTGTCATTGGCCTCAGGAGGTTAGCACTAAAAGGGGATTAGCCCCTTAATCCATAAGGGGCCGGCCTCCATTATAGAAGGCTGCTGCTCGCCAGCACGCACGTCAAGGCGCTTCGGGCCAGGCGGCCGCGTTGTGGAGCAGGTGCCGGGCCTTGGGGATGCGTGAAGGCGGGCGGAGGCGACGGGTCAGAGGCGGGGCATCGCCAGGGGGTCGAGCAAAGGCCCGGCAGAGGAGAGCACGGACAGCCGCGCGCGAGGCGGAGGTGGGCTCGCCAGGAGGGCGCGACGCAGAAGTTCTGGCAAGATGGCAGCCGCGATGGCGGCCGCAGCTGGGCAACAGATAGCCAGGCAGCCAGGGCGCCGGTGACGAGCCCTGGCGGCGGCGCGGATCGGACTAGATTGGGCGCCTGGCTACGGGACACGAGGAAGAGAGTGGAGAGGTCGCGAGGGACCGGGGGCTCACAGAGAGTGTCGCGGGCGTCTCGGTGAGGCCGGAGATGGGCGAGGTCGAGCGGATCGGCCGGCGAAGTGCGGCGGCCGTGGCGGAGTGGAAGGCGATGGATCCATCACCGTGGGGCTCTCAGGCTTGGCTTGATGGGCGAAGAAGAAGCGGCCTCCTCGTGGTGCTCTGGGCCGCCTAGGCGATGCGGACGACGGTGGGCGCAGGATGCAGGGCCATGCTTCGAGGTGCTCGTGCACGGCAGGAAGGGGGAGGGGAGAGAGATGGTGGCGCGAGGGAGCAGAGTCTAGGGTTCGGCGAAAGGGGTCACGGGGTTGCTTTTAACCATCAGGGGGGTGCCAGGGAGGGCCAGCACATGGAGGGTGCCATGCGGATGGCCTCCACGCAGCCTCCGGTTCCTGTAGCGAGAGGTAGGGGACGCTTGGGAGGTGGGGCTGGGCCAGATTCATAGTGGCCACCAAAGGCCCGATTGCAAAGTAGTTACCTAGGCCCTTTTCTATTTTATTTTCTTTTTACTTTTCTGCTATGTATTTTCCTACTATTTTGTATTTATTTGAGCAAGCAAACGAATTTTGTTACAGATGAAACTTGGCACATAAATACAAGGCATTGCTATGAGCTAGCACAAAGAAGTTTCAATTTATTTTGAAAAGTGAGAATGTTTATTTAATTGAAACTGGATCAATTAAAAGTTGTTGGTCCAATTTTAAATAGGTTAAGGGTGTTTTAATAATTCAAATAATATTGGTTTGTTCATGACAATTTGCTAGTGAATTCTTGCAACCCAGCGAACATTTTTGTTTTACTATTCAAAGAAATAATAATTTGACTTTATTTTAAATTAGAATTTGAATTCGGCTTGGATCAAAGTGAGGTTAGAAAATTAATTGCGATGACATGGTCCCATTAGTGTGTGGTTACTGTAGCTTAATTATCCGGAGGTTACAATTCTCCTCCACTACAAGAAATCTCGTTCCGAGATTTAAGAGGTAGTGAAAGGGGGGAAGGTTTGGTAACGAATCTAGCGGGTCTTCTCATTCTGGCTTGCTCTCCTCGAATAGGCCGGTCCAATACATTGATGTCTTCAGGAAGGTGGCGGAAGTAACTCTCGAATTGAAACTTAAGAAAATATCGAGAGCAAAGTAAGGAGGTATCATGGGAAGTTTCGAGCGGGCAGGCAATCGTTCGATGCCTGAAACGAAGTGTTGAAGGGGTTTAGAGCAATGTGAATAAGCATTGCATCTGACACCAGAATAGATCAACAGACAGGTGGCACGTGAATTACATACAAAGTCAAGAGCGAGGAATAACTTTGACAACAGGGTGTACAGGAGAGTCAGGTTTCGATCCTGTGGAACTGTGGGTTATGGGCCCACCATGTGGGTTAAAAATAGGAGCGGTGACATCTTGCACGGTCATGATAGCAAGGTATGTCAGAAAATAGCCTGTCAGTTATGTCGCCAACAACGCTGGCACCAAGGGCGAGGGATGAAGAGAACCATTTCCTGCTCGTTGAATGAGGCAGACCAATAGGCAAGGTTCTTGTCCATCGGTGGCTACCAGAATGTCATCAACAATAGTAACAGAGTCTTACTGACAGAGTTGTACACCGAGGTGTTTACATAAGCAGGTGAATTATTACTGCTTAGATCATATAGATCTCAAGAAAGATTAACAAAACAAATGGAAAGGAAAAGGTGATCATCGGATTAAAAAGAACAGTGGAAAGGAAAATGTGTTTAAACACATATTTCAGGGGTATATTCTTCCCAAGGTCAAGCAGATCATGATATCCATGACAGGATAGAAGTATAAAACCATTTAGGTAAGGGGAGAATAATTTCATGACATTACCCAAACAACAGTGTTTGAATAATTGATAAAGAAAATTTAATATTGTGCTTCAAAGGTTCTTATTGAAATTCGGAGTATCATAGACATGCTTCGAGATAGCATTGACATGGTCTTCAAGCAAAGGTCGGACTTTGGATACACAAAGGATCCATCAGGAACAACTCATAGAATAAGTCTTGCAATAGGTCCTCCAACCAGGTGTGCTAGGCATGACATCACCTTATTGGGTTATAGAAAGACCAATGCTATGGCTCTTGGAAAATGTTCCAACCATCATATCTGACCGAGTTTCAGATCTGGTTGGTGTCAGGATAACTCGGACTCGGGACGTCCGAGAAGAAAAGGTGTAACACAAATTAACGCAAGGACATTTTAAGATTCTCGGGAATTGTACTATGGAAGCGAGTTCCGAAACAAGAGTTCATCATTAAACCAAGGAGAGGAAGAGGAGGTGGCTGATGGACTCAGCGACAATTCATCCAGATTTCCAAACAGGTGGATTTCCACAATTATGGAGATAACATTTGTCAGATCAAATGGTATAATGTGTATGCTCGAGCAAAACATACATAATTAAACATTGGTTGAAAGGTACACCCGAAATATGGGCTTAGGTAGCATGACTGATGTTAGAATCGTGATTCATTAACCAATGGTCTAAGAATGAAATGTTGACCATTAACTTCAAAGCAATAGGGTTGCTAGAAGGGCAGAATCCAAACAGCACCATTCACTTGTTGGTACCCCAGTTGGAATCAACACGAGGACTAAGAAAGAATGGTGATGGTGAGAAGTATCACTATACCAAGAATTCTTAAGAGGTGGAGTAATCCTCACAACATCCTTGACATAAAAGATGGTAATACTCCAATGTGAAGAAGAACGGATGTTGGATAGCAAGGAACTCAAGATACAACACAAAACAAGAACAAATTTTGTGTTGGAGGGAATGCAATAATGTTGTCGATGATAACCCAAATCATCGAGGGCAAAGGATGGTATTTCCCATCAAAAATTCGATAGATATCTTGGAAGACCTCGGTATGCTGATGATGATCACGACACATTTGTCGAGAGGTTTCAAGAAGATGTAACCGGTCGGTGATGACATCAAGTCAACGGAATGATGAAGCAGAAAGTTATCGAACCCATGGGTACCACACAAACTCGAAATCAAGCTTGTTGTTCAAGGACAAACTATATGACGAGGAAGATCGACGTAAGATTAGCTCACCGTCGAAACTTTTGCTCCGGGAAGAAGGACCCGGTAGCACAGTTAAAATTTAGCATGATAATGATATAGCCAATCAGGCTAGGAATGACTTGAAGGATTATTAAACTCGTAGGCAACGAAAATTACTTAAGAGTTATTGAATCGGAGTGCGGAATTGATTCACTTATCGGTGTTCTCGGTCGACAAACAACCCAGAACCCATGAAGTGACAAAGACAAGGTAAGGTAGTACTTCATCAAAGTTTATAAGATGTAGTGCAATGGCAAGATATCCTTGAGATACTAGGGGTAATACTCAAAGGTAGACCATAATAGAGGTTGGGCAGGCGTATTGACCTGCAGAAGACAAGTGATTTAACTTGTCCAAGAAATGGAATCAAAGAACATATGGTCGGGACCACGATTGCAAAGGATCAATTCACCGATACCAAAGGATATTATTACAAGAAGCTTCCATGATAGGCCCTACATCGTGTCTATGGGCATGAACACAAAGGTTCAAGGTCGATTCCCACTTCCTCAATGCATAACCTTCCATTCACCTCTCGTATTTCGAAAATGACATTAGTTGTTGAAAGTTTTTACCTGGTGCAATACCAGATAAGTATGACCCGTGAAATCTTTCGGGTTCTCGCTGATTAGAAAAGGCATTGGTTCAACCCATCGGGGCATCTTGGGAACATATACAACAAAATTCGGAGTAAATAATACAAGCTCGAAAGTAGAGTATGATTATCAAAGCAGAGGATACAAATTACCAAAGGCGTTATATACCCATGGAAATGCTCACAAGGTTTTTGAATATGAAGGATATTGTCGGATAAAATCCAACAAAGGATCCGTTGGCCTTCAAGGGATCTGATGTGAGCATCGGTACTCAACCAGAGGAAGAAAGGATGCAAGGAGATCAGACTATAGAAACAACTGACTAATTCAAAGCTGAAATGCAAAGGAATTATGATCTTCAAATCAAAGGGATCAGAAGCAAAAACACTCAGATCAAGGATGGATAAGTTGAGTATACTTAGGGGTACAATCGATGACAATTTGATTGGTCGGAATCCAGCTCCTGTTTAAAATGACGTCTGAGCCGGAAGGATAATTTTCAGGGAATAACTGATGGTTGCGTGCATTCACACACATGTTGAATCAACAGGATCAGAATGTCAATCACAAGGATTTTAATTGTTATTGCTAGACAAATGGAATTGTCCTGACTACAAGCAGACAAGTATTTGCAGAGCAATAGTTGGCAGAGGATTAACGGAAGATCGGGTAGTATTCCAATGTATCTAGTGAATCTTATGAACAACTGTAAAGAACGGTTCCTTGATAAGTGTGATGAAACAAATCGTAGGGATATTTTTGCAGCAAGGAACCGCAAGGCAGTGGCACAAGGGATTCTTGGAACAACGACGAGTATTACAGGGTATCCTGTAACAGCAAGACCAACTGGGGATGAATGTAAGGATGGCAAGTGCAGGTAGTTATCCGTAAGGGTTGACGGTGGAAAGGGAATTGCAAACGCGATAAACACAAGTTCTCGGGGTAATATCAGAGAGTATCATCGGGGTCTTCTAATGAATCAGGCCATCATCTGAAATGAAGGGGCTCTCTGGAAGGAAGTAGTTACGAGAACCTAAAGTCGGATTTAGTAAATTCATTTTAACCCGAATAGAAGAGAGTTCAGAGTCCCGGAGTAAAGGTCAAGGAGTAAAAGATCCTAATACCACCCAAATGGCGACATGGACCCGTAAGCCACACAGCCATGTTAGTAAAAGTTTTGCAATGACTCGACTCGACTTCGGCCGAGGAGTGTGGAAGGGGGATTCCTACAGGCAGTCGGCTCTGATACCAACTTGTGACGCCCCCGATTTAATCGTACACTAATCATGCACGCAAACGTGTACGACCAAGATCAGGGACTCACGGGAAGATATCACAACACAACTCTAAATCATAAATAAGTCATACAAGCATCATAATACAAGCCAGGGGCCTCGAGGGCTCGAATACAAGTGCTTTCGATCATAGACGAGTTAAGCGGAAGCAACAATATCTCGAAGTACATATAAGTAAACAAGTATGCCTTAAGAAGGCTAGCACAAGCCGGGATCTGATCGAAAGAGGCGAGGGCCTCCCGCCTGGGATCCTCCTAAACTACTCACAGTGGGTCGCCGGTGACACTTGCGTAATAGTAGGCACCTCCGGTGTAGTAGGAGTCGTCGACGATGGCGTCGGCTCACAGGCTCCGACATCTGGTTGCGACAACTGTAGAAAGGAAAGGGGGAAAAGGGGAGAAAAGCAACCGTGAGTACTCATCCAAAGTACTGCAAGCAAGGAGCTACACTACATATGCATGGGTATATGTGTAAAGGGCCATATTGGTGGACTGAATCTGCAGAATGCCGTAATAAGAGGGGATAGCTAATCCTGTCGAAGACTACGCTTCTGGCCACCTCCATCTTGCAGCATGTAGAAGAGAGTAGATGGTAAGTTCACCAAGTAGCATCACATAGCATAATCCTACCCGACGATCTCCTCCTCGTCGCCCTGTTAGAGAGAGATCACCGGGTTATATCTAGCACTTGGAAGGGTGTGTTTTATTAAGTATCTGATTCTAGTTGTCATAAGGTCAAGGTACAACTCCAAGTCGTCCTGCATCAAGATCACGGCTATTCGAATAGATAAACTTCCCTGCAGGGTGCACCACATTACCCAACACGCTCGATCCCATTTGGCGGACACACTTTCTGGTCATGCCCGCCTCGGAAGATCAACACATCGTAGCCCTACCTAGGCACAACAGAGAGGTCGACATGCGGTCTAAATCCTATGCGCTGAAGGGGTCCGGGCCCATCGCCCATTGCACACCAAGACGCTATGCGTCTGGCCGGAAGCAGACCTAGCCTAGCGGCGTTCGGTCAATTCGGCGCGCCGCTTCGGGCCGACGTCCACGAAGGCTTGGTGATACCACGACGCCGAAAGTGCCCATAACTGCTCCTCAGCGTAGTTGGTTAGTGCGTATAGGCGGTGGCGACTCAGATCAAATACCAAGATCTCGTTAAGCGTGTTATTATGAAGTAACCGCGAACGCCGACCAGAGGCTGTGCCCACCTCTCTCCTAGGTGGTCTCAACTCGCCTGTCGCTCCGCCTAAAGTAACGATGGGGCCGTCGGGAACCCAGGCCCACCTCTACCAGGATGGAGCCACCGCCTTCAAATTTCATCTCCTAACAAAGATCATAAGTAATGTAACAAGATAAAGTATATAGCATGTGCCCGTGATCACCTCTCGAAGTGATCACGGCCCAAAGAGTATAGCATGGCGGCAGACAAGAGTGTAGGGCCATCGATGGAATACTAGCATCCTATACTAAGCATTTAGGATTGCGGTAAGGGTAACAATCAGAGTAACAATGACGGGCTATGCATCGAGAATAGGATTAAGCGAAAGCGATAACATGCTACACTACTCTAATGCAAGCTGAGAGAGAAGGAATAGGTGATATCCGGTGATCGAGGGGGCTTGCACGGAAGCTCACATTACGGGAAGAAGGGTCGTCGGTGATGTAGTCGTACTCAGTGGCATCAACAACGGTCTCGAGGTCTACCGGAGAAGAAGAGGGGGAAGACATAGTAAATACGGAGCAAACAAAGCATCACAAAATATAACAAGGCAATACGCGATGCCAGGGATGATCTAACGCAGGGATAGGTGATACCGGCAAAGGGGAGGGGACATCCGGGAAAGTATCCCCGGTGTTTCGCGTTTTCGGGCAAATGAACCGGATGGGGAAAGTTGCGTGTTCGCTATGCTAGGAATGTGTGACGGACGAACGGACTGCGTATTTGGATTCGTCTCGTCGTTCTGAGCAACTTTCATGTAGAAAGTATTTTCATCTGAGCTACGGTTTATTTTATATGATTTTTTAAAGTTCTAAATCATTTTTAGAATTTATTTAATTAATTTAATTCAACATTATCCAGAACAGTGCATGCTGATGTCATCATGACGTCAGCAGTCAACAGAGGTGTTGACTGGTCAAACTGACGTGTGGGTCCCGCTGTCATACTTTGTTAACTAATTAATCAATTTAATTAGTTTAAATAATAGATTAGTCAGGTTAATTAATTAATTTGGCTAATCTAATCAGGATTAATTAAGTTAACTAATTCTTTAACTAATTTATTTATTTATTTAATTTTTTTTAACTAAAACGTTCTGGGCAGGGGCCCACTTGTCATTGGCCTGGGGAGGTTAGCACTAAAAGGGGATTAGCCCCTTAATCCATAAGGGGCCGGCCTCCATTACAGAAGGCCAAGCGGCCTCGCCAGGCACGCACGCTGCGTCTTGCCGGCCTTCAAGGCCGTGACCAGAGCAGCAGTAGGGGCCTTGAGGAGGCGCGAGGCGGAGGCGACGGTCGAGGCGGGCATCGCCAAGGGCGGCGGCCGAGCATGAAGGAACCAGAAGACCCATGGCGCTTGGCGGAGTGGGCTCGGTCGGGAGGCGGAGTCAGGCAAGACGGCATGCCGCATGATGGGAGGCCGCAATGACAGATGTTGTGGCGGTGGCAGTAGCCGTGTGGCCCTGGCGGCGGGGATCTGACTAGATTGGGCGCGTGGCTACGGGACACGAGGAAGAGAGTGGAGAGGTCGCGAGGGACCAGGGGCTCACAGAGAGTGTCGCGGGCATCTCGGTGAGGCCGGAGGTGGGCGAGGTCGAGCGGATCGACAGGCGAAGTGCGGCGGCCGTGGCGGAGTGGAAGGCGATGGATCCGGCATCGTGGGGCTCTCCGGCTTGGCTTGATGGGTGAAGAAGAAGCGGCGGCCTCCGACGGTGCTCCTGGTGCTGGCCTAGGCGATGGGGACGACGATGGGCGCATGGATAGCGGCGGCCATGCTTCGAGGTGCTCGGGCACGGCAGGAAGGGCGAGGGGAGAGAGATGGCGGCGCGAGGGAGCAGAGTCTAGGGTTCGGGGGAAGGGGTCACGGGGTTGCTTTTAACCATCAAGGAGGTGCCAGGGATGGCCAGCACGTGGAGGGTGCCATGGGGATGGCCTCCACGTAGCCTCCGGTTCCTGTAGCGAGAGGTAGGGGACGCTTGGGAGGTGGGGCTGGGCCAGATTCATAGTGGCCACCAAAGGCCCGGTTGCAAAGTTACCTAGGCCCTTTTCTATTTTATTTTCTTTTTACTTTTCTGCTATGTATTTTCCTACTATTTTGTATTTATTTGAGCAAGCAAACGAATTTTGTTACAGATGAAACTTGGCACATAAATACAAGGCATTGCTATGAGCTAGCACAGCAAGTTTCAATTTATTTTGAAAAGTGAAAATATTTATTTAATTGAAACTGGATCAATTAAAAGTTGTTGGTCCAATTTTAAATAGGTTAAGGGTGTTTTAATAATTCAAATAATATTGGTTTGTTCATGACAATTTGCTAGTGAATTCTTGCAACCCAGCGAACATTTTTGTTTTACTATTCAAAGAAATAATAATTTGACTTTATTTTAAATTAGAATTTGAATTCGGCTTGGATCAAAGTGAGGTTAGAAAATTAATTGCGATGACATGGTCCCATTAGTGTGTGGTTACTGTAGCTTAATTATCCGGGCGTTACAACAGTGGTGAGCATCAACTTTTCTTTTGCCCACATGCAAAACACAAATCAGTGTTTGTTGCCAAAAAAAATCAGACTTTTCTAAATTGTTTTAGTATTTTTTTTGGATCTCACTGCAGCAAATGGTGCATGTGAGCTCAAGCTCACAACCTCCATGTACACCGTGAGAAGGCAAGCAATATTATAATAACAGTTTTGCTAAAGCACACCTAGATGTGCCCTAAGTATTGCACATGTAAGTCATATTAGAAGAACCTTCCATTCAGTGCACAAACCATCTTCAGCATCAGAAAGAAATGTGGAATTGTAAATAGTGAGCTCAGGACAAGACTGTATGACAGTCAAAATACCAAATAGTGGAAAGTAGACTACTGGCAATCTTAAGTACAAAGTTGTACTAAACCAGGGATAATTAATATGGATAGGAGGGAGTATAATATGTGTCTTGAAAAAACTTTATAAGGTGCCTAGAGATACTTCCTAGCAAGTATTTCACCATTGGATATTTTTTTATGTAATCCAGTCGTGTAGCTGAATGTATTCTAGTTACTGGCACAGAAGCATAATTCAACCCTTTGTTGTTGTTAGGAAAAGTCACAATACTCTGCTGAACTTCGATGGTGCGTCTACTCAACGCCCTGAAGTATTAAATGGATTAGCCTAGTCCCTAGCCGTCTAAGAATAGAGTAAATAACCGCCAATGTCAGTTACTGTGGCGGATGTAGTGAATAATATGGCCATCACTCAGAAAATAAGCATAAAATTTCCAGTGGGTCGACACTGATGTAAGTGAATAAATCAACAAAGGGAGTTAGGTACTACCCCCTCCTCCATATTAATTGTCGCAGACTTAGTACTGAGGGAGTAGTATATGTAACAGATACAGCCTTAGTATACTAGAACTATGCACAATTTCTTCCACTTGTCTATCTGTACAAAGCATCTTATAGACTATAACAGTTCTGTTCCAATCAAGAATAAACTCTTCAAATGATTAGTGATATAGTACTTTATATATATTGTTGCCATCTCCTAAATAGAAAGGTAGTATAAAGGTTAATTTAGGTGTCCCAACACAAATAACTTGAAATGATTAGTGATATACTTTATATATATATTGTTGCCATCTCCTAAATAGAAAGGTAGTATAAAGGTTAATTTAGGTGTCCCAACACAAATAACTTGAATGTGTCTAGAATAATCCATGTGAATGTTAATCTTGCTCAAGGAACCATGGCAACTGAATCTCTTAACAAGCACTCTCTTGAACAGCAACAGAAATACTGAATTTTCCATATGGCGGCTCAGCTATTTAATTAAACTGTTTATCATGCTCATCAATCTCTTGTATAATATGTGTTGCTTATGAAATATTGCTAGCTTGATGGGCCATTGTTAGGAAGAAAACTAAACAGGCTTGACCATACATAAGCCAGATACCTCGTGATTCTAGAAATAACACATGTAACAGATTTATGATCCTTGGTGGGAGCAGAACAAACCGCGAAGTTAAGAAACAGAGAAAACCAAACAGGTCACACAGGCATAAGATAAGCCACATATAAAAAAACGACTTTGAAATACAACCATGTAAAGCTCAAGACTACCAAATTACAGCAAGGATTGGGAATATTACCAGCAGAGTAACTTCTAGCAGCAATCTCCTTGACGATCCCCAAGAGAAGCATTACGAAAATGTTACACAAAGGAAAACGAAAGAAGAATTTGCCTTCCAGTGGATACTGACTACATAGTTAACTTTCCAGCCCATTCATCAATCATTCCATAGTCAATGCTTAGCTCCCTCAAGGGCGGAATGTTCTCCAGGGCAAAGATCATGAGGTGGGGATAAGACACGTTGTAGTGGTCAAACAGCACAAACTGAATAAATACATTTGGACTGCAACTATGGCTGAAATAACAAGCCACATTCCTTGCCCTTGAGACATCAATCGAAAAGTTCAAGTCTGTAGTGGCAGGATGGTTCGGAGCGACATACTCAGGATATACATCAGAGATATCACCCCAATCTAACCACCTTGAAGGGAACCTGTTCGGATGCACCAAACAATCACCACTGGCTGCCACTATCTCTGACTGCTGATGAGTAAGCACAATCCCACTAAACTCACAGATGAACGTGCCAGACTTAATGAGATCCAGAGACCGAACACCCCACCCAGTTTCCCTTGACCGGAACACCTCAAGCCTATTCTTAAGCCCCTTCTGACTAACCCTGTTGGGGCAGCTAGGTGGGCATTGGCAATATGGACCACACTCATACAGCAGTGGTTTGCCCCTTAGAAGAACACCAGCTTTATCATACGCAAACTCACCCCCATTCCTTTCTGCACAATAACATCCAATTGAGCAATTCTCGATGCACCCACACCCACCACCACCCTCAGCAAACTTCCCTTGAACTGCAGAAGATGGGAATATTGGCCGTGCCAGGTACTCAAATAAGAGTGGGTCCCTATCATCATCGACATCATTATATAGTGCAACTGGCATAATCTCTCGACCCATGGAAATATCAAAGCTCAGGTATCCAGTTGGTCGCATAGATAGTGCATCCACCTTAAGATGTTCAGCTGCGCGATAATTCACAGATCCCATGGGCTCCTGCCCTTCAATGCGAATCATTTTATACTTGTAAACACCAAAGCCTGCTTTCCCGCGATCGAGCCAGTAGTCAACAACCTTGTAGAGGCCGTCGTAGAAGTAGACCTTTCCAACAGGGCTGCGCTTAGACTTGACAGCACGGATTACACGAATCTCAATACCATAGGCCATGCTGCGCTCGAGGGCAAGATTGCCGCCCTCAAGCTTCTGGTCGACGCAATGCTTGTGCAGGTTGGGGTCTCGGCCACCATGGCCGGTGTACACCAGTACATCACCACGATCATCATCATCTTCATACCCACCAGAGACAATAATAGATGTGGCTATAGGCTCGCCTGAGGCAGATTGCCCTGCTGAGAGATAATCAATCCCGGCCTGCACCTGGCCATGGAGGCCCAGCACACATAGCTCCATGCGGAAGAAGAAGGCATCGCCGACAGCAATCCCAGGTATCGGTCCCACTATGCGGCGGTCGCGGTTGAGCCACAGGTCTCGGTCGGCCATGAGCGCCGCAGCCCGCAGGTCGGCGCGCACGCGACGCCGGTCCACTGAGCCAAGCCCGATGACGCCCGCAAGACCGAGCGCCTCCGCGCGCTCGTCGTCCTTCAGCAGCAGGCCGCGGAGCGACTCGAAGGTGATGCGCGCCCGGCGCACCAAATCACGAAAATAGATCTGATCCCGCACGCTAAGTGAGGACACCCGTACCAACTCTGACGACCGCGGCCGGCGCTTCTTCGCCGCGGACCCCGACCCAGGCTGCACTGCCGCCGGCGCCGCGGCCTCAGGCGTCGGCGCTGGCACGATCGCCCCGGCCCCCGCTGATAACAGGTAGAGGCTCGCCAATCGGCAGTACTCCGCGAAGAGCGCGTCCTCGTCGGGGTTTGGTGGCAGCGACTGCAGAGGCGTCAGGACCTCAGGCGAAGACAGGTCAGGCGTTGTCGGTGCCGCGAACGCCACCGCAATAGCAGCCGTGGCCTGCGGCGGCAGCGGCAGCGGCAGCGGTGGCGGCAGAGGGCCATGCTCAGGAGAAGCCGGCTCCGACTTGGGCTCCCTCCTCAGGAACGGCAGGAAGTTGAGGTCAATGGAGTCAGAGGAAAGAGATGAGGGCGAGGAGAGCAGCGACGACGGCGAGGACTCATCCACCTCCATTGCCCCAGAAAGAAAAACCCGGCCTCCGCGTCGTCTTCTAAAACAACGAAACAGAGGATCCTCAATTCCCAGATTCCTCCACGAGCGCGGCGGAAACGCCGAGGGCGACAAAGTGGCGGATGTGGGGAGGGAGCACGGTGGTGGATTAGTGAAGATGGGGGTGAAGGTAGGGGCAGGATTGCGATTGAGGGAGAAGTGCGAAATGCGCTCCTTTTCTTGGTATCTACAGAGTATGCTTAGACCAGGCGACGGTTGTCCTTTTTGTCCGCAGAGGACTCATATCCGGCCCAAACTTGGGCCGGGTTTGCCTCGTTGCGTGAACCAGGTTTTTATTGTCAAGGCCACGTAGCAAGCCCTTTTCATGCTAGGGTTTCATTATAACGAGCCATCCATTTTTGCTGCCGCCATGGCTGCGGCGAGCACAGGCTCCTTGGCTACCCGCCTGCCATGTCCCGAGTCACCGTGCACCTCCACAACGCCGCAGACGCACGGGTTCCCTCCCAACACGACTCAGGCGCATATCGCTTCTCCACCTTGCGGGAAGTGAGTGTGATCGCACTGGCCATCCCCGTGCACACGGCCATCGACTTCAACGCCACACCTGTGGCCGACCAGATGTCCAACAGGACGTAAAGGAAGCAGTGCTGGAGATCTCTATGGGCAATCTTCCCGACGCCCGCAACCTGTTCGACGATACGCCAGCCTGACGACGGCACATGATGACCCAGTCTACTACAGTGATTTCATGGAGAAAATCATTTCTAAGGTTGAACCATAAGTATAGAAGATCTATCGTAGTCCTTTCGATAAGTAAGAATGTTGAACCTAATGAGGAGTAGAAGGAAATGACAAGCGATTTTCAACAAGGTACTCTGCAAACACTGAAATTATCGGTGACAGATAGTTGTATGATGAGATAATTCGTAACGGATAACAAGTAACAAAAGTAAACAAGGTGCAGCAAGGTGGCTCAATCCTTTTTGTAGCAAAGGACAAGCCTGGACGAACTCTTATACAAAGCAAAGCGCTCCCGAGGACACATGAGAATTACTGTCAAGCTAGTTTTCGTCATGCTCATATGATTCGCGTTTGTTATTTTGATAATTTGATATGTGGGTGGACCGGTGCTTGGGTGTTGCCCTTCCTTGGACAAGTCTCCTACTTATGATTAACCCCTCTCGCAAGCATCCGCAACTATGAAAAAAGAATTAAGATAAATCTAACCATAACATGAAATATATGGATCCAAATCATGTTGGGGAACGCAGTAATTTCAAAAAATTTCCTACGCACACACAGGACCATGGTGATGGCATAGCAACGAGAGGGGAGAGTGTTGTCTACGCACTCAGAGACCGTGGCGGAAGCTATCACAACGTAGAGGAAGTAGTCAGACGCTCTCCTCGCGATCCTCGCCGATCCCAGCCAAGCATTACTCGGCACCTCCGAGTCGATGATGACGTAGAGGAAGTAGTCAGACGTTCTCCTCACGATCCAGCCGATCCCAGCCAAGCATTCGGCGCCTCGAAGTTCTTGGCACACGCTCAGCTCGATGACGCTCCACGGGCTCCGATCCAAAGAAAGCTCCGAGAGAAGGAGTTCCACAAGACGACGGGCAGTGACGATCTTGATGTTTCACCGATGCAGGCTTCGCCTAAGCACCGCCACGATATGACCGAGGTGGAATATGGTGGAGGGGCACCGCACACGGCTAAGGAACGATCTCAAGGATCAACTTGTGTGTCTTAGGGTGCCCCCCCTCCCCCGTATATAAAGGAGGGAGGGAGGAGGTGGCCGACCCATGGGGGGCGGGGGGGGCGCACCATAGGAGGGGGAAACCTACTCCAAGTAGGTTTCCCTCTCTTTTTCCTTATCTTATTTGGAGGGGGAAGGAAGGAGTACTAGTATTAGGAAGTAGTACTAGTAGTAGGAATAGGAAGAGGGGAAGGAGAAAGGAGGGGGGCCGCCCCTCCCCATTCGGATTGGGCTTGGGGCGCGCCTCCCTTGTTCCTTCTCCCTTCCTCCTACATGGGCCCAATAAGGCCCATATACCTCCCGGGGGTTCCGTAACCTCCCGGAGCTCCAAACTTCTCCGGAACCTTTCCGGTGTCCAAATATATCCGTCCAATATATTTTAATCTTTATGTCTCGACCATTTTGAGACTCCTCGTCATGTCCGTGATCATATCCGGGACTCCGAACAACCTTCGGTACATCAAAATACACAAACTCATAATATTACCGTCATCGAAACCTTAAGCGTGCGGACCCTACGGTTCGAGAACAATGTAGACATGACCGAGACACATCTCCGGTCAATAACCAATAAGCGGGACACGGATGCCCATATTGGCTCCTACATTTTCTACGAAGATCTTTATCGGTCGACCGCATAACAACATACGTTGTTCCCTTTGTCATCGGTATGTTACTTACCCGAGATTCGATCGTCGGTATCCAATACCTAGTTCAATCTCAAGCATCGCAAGTCTCTTTACTCGTTCTGTAATACATCATCTCACAACTAACTCATTAGTTGTAATGCTTGCAAGGCTTATGTGATGTGTATTACCGAGAAGGCCCAGAGATACCTCTCCCAGCAATCGGAGTGACAAAACCTAATCTCGAAATCGCCAACCCAACAAGTACCTTTGGAGACACTGTAGTACTCCTTTATGATCACCCGATTACGTTGTGACGTTTGGTAGTACCCAAAGTGTTCCTCCCAGAACGGAGTTGCATAATCTCATAGTTACGGGGAACATGTATAAGTCTGAAGAAAGCAATAGCAACATACTAAGCGATCAAGTGCTAGGCTAACGGAATGGGTCATGTCAATCGATCATTCTCCTAATGATGTGATCCCGTTAATCAAATGAAAACTCATGTCTATGGTTAGGAAACATAACCATCTTTGATTAACGAGCTAGTCAAGTAGAGGCATACTAGTGACACTGCTTGTCTATGTATTCACACATGTATTATGTTTCCGGTTAATACAATTCTAGCATGAATAATAAACATTTATCATGATATAAGGAAATAAATAATAACTTTATTATTGCCTCTAGGGCATATTTCCTTCAGTCTCCCACTTGCACTAGAGTCAATAATCTAGTTCACTCAAGAATGATTCTAACACCCATGGAGTCTTGGTGCTGATCATGTTTTGCTCGTGGAAGAGGCTTAGTCAACGGGTGCGCAGCGTTCAGATCCGTATGTATTTTGCAAATCTCTATGTCTCCCACTTGGACTTGGTCCCGAATGGAATTGAAGCGTCTCTTGATATGCTTGGTCCTCTTGTGAAATCTGGATTCCTTTGCCAAGGCAATTGCACCAAGATTGTCACAGAAGATCTTCATTGGTCCCGATGCACTAGGTACAACACCTAGATCGGAAATGAACTCTTTCATCCAGACTCCTTCATTTCTGCTTCCGGCAGCTATGTACTCCGCTTCACATGTAGATCCCGCCACGACGCTTTGTTTAGAAGCGCACCAACCGACAGCTCCACCGTTTAAAAACACGTATCCGGTTTGCGATTTAGAATCGTCGGATCGGTGTCAAAGCTTGCATCGACGTAACCATTTACGACTAGCTCTTTGTCACCTCCATATATGAGAAACATATCCTTAGTCCTTTTCGGGTATTTCGGGATGTTCTTGATCATTGTCCGATGATCCACTCTGGATTACTTTGGTACCTTCTGCCAAGCTTACTGACTAAGCATACGTCAGTGTCACGGTACATGACATTGCATACATGATAGAGCCTATGGCTGAAGCATAGGGAACATCTTTCATTTTCTCTCTATCTTCTGCTTTGTGGTGGACATTGAGTCCGACTCAATTTCACACCTTATGTCTGGTAAAAACATTTCTTTGCACGATCCATTTGAACTTCTTCAAAACTTTATCAAGGTATGTGCTTTGTGAAAGTCCAATTAAGCGTCTTGATCTATCTCTATAGATCTTGATGCCCAATATGTAAGTAGCTTCACCAAGGTCTTTCATCGAAAAACTCTTGTTCAAGTATCCCTTTATGCTATCCAGAATTCTATATCATTTCCGATCGGTAATATGTCATCTACATATAATATCGAAATGCTCTGAGCTCCCACTCACTTTCTTGTAAATCTGAGGCTTCTCCATAAGTCCCAGATAAACCCAAATACTTTGATCACACTATCAAAGCGTTTATTCCAACTCCGAGATGCTTGCAGGTCCATAAATGGATCGCTAGAGCTTGCACACTTTGTTAGCTCCCTTTGGATCGATAAAACCTTACGGTTGCATCATATACAACTCTTCTTCCAGAAACCCATTCAGGAATGCGGTCTTTACATCCATTTGCCAAATTTCATAGTCATAAAATGCGGCAATTGCTAACATGATTCGGACAGACTTAAGCATCGCTACGGGTGAGAAGGTCTCATCGTAGTCAACCCCTTGAACTTGTCGAAAACCCTTTGCGACAAGTCGAGCTTTGTAGACAGCAATATTACCGTCGGCGTCGGTCTTCTTCTTGAAGATCCACTTGTTTTCTATTGCTTGCCGACCCTCGGCAAGTCAACCAAAGTCCACACTTTGTTTTCATACCTGGATCCCATCTCGGATTTCATGGCCTCACGCCATTTTGTGGAATCTGGGCTCACCATCGCTTCTTCCTAGTTCGTAGGTTCATCATGATCTAGTAGCATGACTTCCAGAACAGGATTGCCGTACCACTCGTGCAGATTTTATTACGGTTGATCTACGAGGTTCTCAGAGTAACTTGATCCGAAGTTTCATGATCAACATCATCAACTTCCTCACTATTTGGTGTAGATATCGCAGAAACTGGTTTACGTGATAAACTACTTTCAAATAAGGGAGAAGGTCTGATTACCTCATCAAGTTCTACTTTCCTCCCACTCACTTCTTTTCGAGAGAAACTCCTTCTCTAGAAAGGATCCATTTTAGCAACAAATGTCTTGCCTTCGGATCTGTGATAGAAGGTGTACCCAACTGTCTCCTTTGGGTATCCTATGAAGATACATTTCTCCGATTTAGGTTCGAGCTTATCAGGTTGAAGCTTTTTCACATAAGCATCGCATCCCCAAACTTTAAGAAAGCGACAACTTTGGTTTCTTGCTAAACCACTGATTCATAAGGTGTCGTCTCAACGGATTTTGACGGTGTTCTATTCAGCGTGAATGCGGCCGTCTCAAGAGCATAACCCCAAAAGCGATAGCGGTAAATCTGTAAGAGACATCATAGATCGCACCATATCTAGTAAAGTGCGATTCATGACGTTCGGACACACCATTCTTTGTGGTGTTCCGGTGGCGTGAGTTGCGAAAACTATTCCGCATTGTTTCAAATGTAGACCAAACTTCGTAACTCAAATATTCGCCTCCACGATCGGATCGTAGAAACTTTATTTTCTTATTACGATGATTTTCAACTTCACTCTGAAATTCTTTTGAACTTTTCAAATGTTTCAGACTTATGTTTCATTAAGAAGATATACCCATATCCGCTTAAATCATCTGTGAAGGTGAGAAAATAACGATATCCGCCACGAGCCTCAACATTCATTGGACCACATACATCCGTATGTATGATTTCCAACAAATCATTGCTCTCTCCATAGTAGGAGAACGGGGTTTTAGTCATCTTGCCCATGAGGCACGGTTCGAAGTGCCAAGTGATTCATAATCAAGTGACTCCAAAAGTCCATCAAGATGGAGTTTCTTCATGCGCTTTATACCGATATGACCTAAACGGCAATGCCACAAATAAGTCGCACTATCATTATCAACTCTGCATCTTTTGGTTTCAACATTATGAATATGCGTATCATTACTATCGAGATTCATTAAAAATAGACCACTCTTCAAGGGTGCATGACCATAAAAGATATTATTCATATAAATAGAACAACCTTTATTCTACGATTTAAATGAATAACCGTCTCGCATCAAACAAGATCCAGATATAATGTTCATGCTTAACGCCGGCACCAAATAACAATTATTTAGGTCTAAAACTAATCCCGAAGGTAGATGTAGAGGTAGCGTGCCGACCGCGATCACATCGACTTTGGAACCATTTCCCACGCGCATCGTCACCTCGTCCTTTGCCGGTGTTAAGCAATCAGTAGTGCCTGTTTCGAGTTGCAAATATTAGCAATGTAACCGATATCAAATACCAGTGCTCATGCGAGCTCTAGTAAGGTACACATCAATAACATGTATATCACATATACCTTTGTTCACCTTGCCATCCTTCTTATCCGCCAAATACTTGGGGCAGTTCCGCTTCAGTGACGATGCGCTTGCGGAGAAGCACTTTCGATTTGAGTTTAGGTCCAGACTTGGGTTTCTTCCCTTGAGCAAAGAACTTGTTTGCTGTTCTTCTTGAAGTTCCTTCTTCTTCCCTTTGCCTTTCTTCTTGAAACTAGTGGTCTTATTGACCATCAACACTTGATGCTCCTTCTTGATTTCTACCTCCGCAGCTTTCAAAGATTGCGAAGAGCTCGAGCATAGTCTTTACTAACCCTTGCATATTATAGTTCATCACGAAGCCTTTGTAGCTTGGTGGCGTGATTGAAGAATTACATCAATGACACAATCATCCGGAAGATCAACTCCAGTTGAGTCAAGTGATTGTAATACCCGGACATTACGAGTATGTGCTCACCGATGCACCCATTCTCCTCCATTTTGCAGCTATAGAACTTATTGGAGACTTCATATCTCTCAATCCGGGCATTCTGTTGAAATATCAACTTCAACTCTTGGAACATCTCATATGCTCCACGACTTTCAAAACGTCGTTGAAGACCCGGTTCTAAGCCGTAAAGCATGGCACATTGAACTACAGAGTAGTCATCGACTTTGCTCGCCAGACGTTCTTAACGCCGCTGGCCACATCAAGAAGAGTCTGGCACCTAGCGGTGCATCCAGACGTAACTCTTACAGGCAAAGAATGAGGATAATCCTCGATTACGGACCCGATCCGTGTAATTGCTACCATCATCTTTCAACTTTGCTTTCTCAAGGAACGCATTAAAATTCAACGGAACAACAAAGACGAGCCATCTATCTACAAGCATATAGACAAGCAAGATACTATCGGTACTAAGTTCATGATAAATTTAAGTTCAATTAATCATATTACTTAAGAACTCCCACTTAGGCAGACATCTCTCTAGTCATCTAAGTGATCACGTGATCCAAATCAACTAAACCATAACCGATCATCACGTGAGATGGAGTAGTTTTCAATGGTGAACATCTTATGTTGATCATATCTACTATATGATTCACGCTCGACCTTTCGGTCTCCGTGTTCCGAGGCCATATCTGCATATGCTAGGCTCGTCAAGTATAACTCGAGTATTCTGCGTGTGCAAAACTGGCTTGCACCCGTTGTAGATGGACGAGAGCTTATCACACCCGATCATCACGTGGTGTCTCGCACGACGAACTTTGGCAACGGTGCATACTCGGGAGAACACTACTTGATAATTTTAGTGAGAGATCATCTTAAAATGCTACCACAATCAAAGCAAAATAAGATGCATAAAGGATAAACATCACATGCAATCAATATAAGTGATATGATATGGCCATCATCATCTTGTGCTTGTGATCTCCATCTCCGAAGCATCGTCATGATCACCATCGTCACCGGCGCGACACCTTGATCTCCATCGTAGCATCGTTGTCGTTTACGCCATCTATTGCTTCTACGACTATCGCTACCGCTTAGTGATAAAGTAAAGCAATTATGTATGCGTTGCATTTCATACAATAAAGCGACAACCATATGGCTCGTGCCGATTTGCCGATAACTTGGTTACAAAACATGATCATCTCATACAATAAAATATAGCATCACGTCTTGACCATATCACATCACAACATGCCCTGCAAAAACAAGTTAGACGTCCTCTACTTTGTTGTTGCAAGTTTTACGTGGCTGCTACGGGCTGAGCAAGAACCGATCTTACCTACGCATCAAAACCACAACGATACTTCGTCAAATAGACTCCGTTTAACCTTCTCAAGGACCGGGCGTAGCCACACTTCAGTTCAACTAAAGTGAGAGAGACAGACACCCGCCAGCCACCTTTAAGCACGAATGCTCGTAACGGTGAAACCAGTCTCGCGTAAGCGTCTGGCGTAATGTCGGTCCGGCCGCTTCATCTCACAATACCGCTGAACCAAAGTATGACATCTTTGGTAGGCAAGATGACTTGTATCGCCCACAACTCACTTGTGTTCTACTCGTGCATATGACATCAACGCATAAAACTCGGCTCGGATGCCCTTTGTTGGGGAACGCAGTAATTTCAAAAAATTCCTACGCACACACAGGACCATGGTGATGGCATAGCAACGAGAGGGAGAGTGTTGTCTACGTACCCTCGTGAGACCGTGGCGGAAGCTATCACAACGTAGAGGAAGTAGTCAGACGTTCTCCTCGCGCGATCCTGCCGATCCCAGCGCCGTTACATTCGGCACCTCCGAGTCGATGATGACGTAGAGGAAGTAGTCTACGTTCTCCTCACGATCCAGCCGATCCCAGCGCCCGTTACTCCGGCGCCTCCGAGTTCTTGGCACACGTTCAGCTCGATGACGCTCCACGGGCTCCGATCCGCAAAGCTCCGGAGAGAAGGAGTTCCACAAGACGACGGCGTGGTGGCGATCTTGATGTTTCACCGATGCAGTGGCTTCGCCTAAGCACCGCCACGATATGACCGAGGTGGAATATGGTGGAGGGGGCACCGCACACGGCTAAGGAACGATCTCAAGGATCAACTTGTGTGTCCTAGGGTGCCCCCTCCCCGTATATAAAGGAGGGAGGGAGGAGGTGGCCGCCCAAGGGGGCGCACCATAGGAGGAAACCTACTCCAAGTAGGTTTCCCTCTCTTCCTTATCTTATTTGGAGGGGAAAGGAAGGAGTACTAGTATTAGGAAGTAGTACTAGTAGTAGGAATAGGAAGAGGGGAAGGAGAAAGGAAAGGGGGGCCGGCCCCTCCCCAATCGGATTGGGCTTGGGGGCGCGCCTCCCTTGTTCCTTCTCCCTTCCTCCTACATGGGCCCAATAAGGCCCATATACCTCCCGGGGTTCGGTAACCTCCCGAGCTCCAAACTTCTCCTAACCTTTCCGTGTCCAAATATATCCGTCCAATATATTTTAATCTTTATGTCTCGACCATTTTGAGACTCCTCGTCATGTCCGTGATCATATCCGGGACTCAACAACCTTCGTACATCAAAATACACAAACTCATAATATTACCGTCATCGAAACCTTAAGCGTGCGGACCCTACGGTTCGAGAACAATGTAGACATGACCGAGACACATCTCCGGTCAATAACCAATAGCGGGACCTGGATGCCCATATTGGCTCCTACATTTTCTACGAAGATCTTTATCGGTCGAGACCGCATAACAACATACGTTGTTCCCTTTGTCATCGGTATGTTACTTACCCGAGATTCGATCGTCGGTATCCAATACCTAGTTCAATCTCGTTCTTGGCAAGTCTCTTTACTCGTTCCGTAATACATCATCTCACAACTAACTCATTAGTTGTAATGCTTGCAAGGCTTATGTGATGTGTATTACCGAGAAGGCCCAGAGATACCTCTCCGACAATCGGAGTGACAAAACCTAATCTCGAAATACGCCAACCCAACAAGTACCTTTGGAGACACCTGTAGTACTCCTTTATGATCACCCGATTCGTTGTGACGTTTGGTAGTACCAAAGTGTTCCTCCGTAAACGGGAGTTGCATAATCTCATAGTTACAGGGAACATGTATAAGTCTGAAGAAAGCAATAGCAACATACTAAACGATCAAGTGCTAGGCTAACGGAATGGGTCATGTCAATCAGATCATTCTCCTAATGATGTGATCCCGTTAATCAAATGACAACTCATGTCTATGGTTAGGAAACATAACCATCTTTGATTAACGAGCTAGTCAAGTAGAGGCATACTAGTGACACTGCTTTGTCTATGTATTCACACATGTATTATGTTTCCGGTTAATACAATTCTAGCATGAATAATAAACATTTATCATGATATAAGGAAATAAATAATAACTTTATTATTGCCTCTAGGGCATATTTCCTTCAAATCAGCCACTTACGAAGCAACACATAAACTAGGGTTTAAGCTTCTGTCACTCTAGCAACCCATTATCTACTTATTACTTCTTAATGCCTTCCACTAGGACCAAATAATGGTGAAGTATCATGTAGTCGACGTTCACATAACACCACTAGAGGAAAGACAACATACATCTTATCAAAATATCGAACGAATATCAAATTCACATGATTACTTAGAGTTAATTGCAAGGCACTACCACACTTCGGCACGTTGTGACGAATCAGTACCACTAGTCATTTTTTTTGCCATGCAGTGCCAACTCTAAGCCTAAGTGTTGCAAAACGGGCTGACAGCCGTATAAGCGTGTATTGACCACGTATCTGACCGACCGGGCCCACTTGTCAGGCGCCACGGTGGCCTACCCGCTCGCACCCCCTCGCACCCGCTCGGTCACTCGATCCTGCCCGGGTCGGTCGCACCAAGTAGCTGGGTCGGGTCGAATCGGACCGGACGAACCCTAGTTTCCTCTCCCCCTCCCTCGTCTCCCTCTCCACTCTCAGGCGATGGCGGCGGCGACTCCCAGCGGCGCCAACGACGCGGGCGGGTACGGAGACCTTCCTGGCCTCGACCCCGATGACCACTTCGGTCTGGACGATGTCGACGGCTCCAGTTCATACTACTCCAGCGCAGCCGAGGATTGGGAGGAGGAGGCCGCACTGTCCATGGAGGAGAGGCTGAAGCTGGCAGATATATGGGTGGCCCACCCTAGCAGTAGCCATCAGTGGACCAGTGGAGTTGGTGGCGGCGTGCTGTAAGTCTTCTCTTCTCTGCTTCTGTATATTGCAAAACAGGGGGCTAGGGTTAGTGTTGCTCATGACAGTCTAAATTTGTGCTGTCAATTGTAGTTTGGATGATGCTTTTTGGGATGTTCAGATTCATTTCGATGCACAACACAATCTGGATAGGAAGATATGCAGCTCAGATGTGACATTTCTGTAACTTATATGCACTGATGCACACACAAGGTTATTCCTTCTCTGATGAACTGTACCACATGAAGAATTTAGGCAGAGGAGAGGAAAGAGAGCAAGGGTTAGAGTTAATTAACACAAACATCAAACTGCAGCAACTTAAGAAGGAATATGAGCATAGTTTAGTTCTGAATTTGCTAGTGAGGGCAACAGCACCTTTTGTATGTCAGATAGAAGCAGATTTAGTGAGACCAAACTACAGCAATGTCTGTTAGAGGAAAGAAGAAAATTTAGCAACTATATTGTATAGACCACCTGTTGTGTATGATCTCAGTGAGCCTGCAGTTCTTCTTTGTTGATCAACAAGGTGTTGTTTTTCATAGTCAGTGCACACAAGAGAGCAGAAATTTCAGTAAGGAGAAGCTCAAAGTTGTAATGGAGGAAGAGGCAGTGCTAGAGGAGGGACATAATAACAGTGATGACTCTGAGGCTGCTGCATATGACAGTGATAACAATCCTTTCTGCATGGAGAAGTACAGGATAATTGAAGACACAGAGATAATTGAGGGGAATAGACTAGCAGAGCAAGAGGTTGAAGATGAAGATTCAGATGAGGATTCATAAGAGGAACAATTACATTATGAGGGTGACACTGAGGTTGAGGACTTGTTTGAGATGGAGGAGGAGGAGGAGGAGCAGGAGAAGGAGGATGAGGTCAATGTTGTTGCAACAGAAGAGGCACCAATTCAAAAACCTGCAAAGAAGAGGAAGAAGCTGGTAGTTAGGAGAGGCCCTACTACTAGGACACATTCAAGTGTGTTGGAGGAGGTGCAACCTGATTTCATTCCTTCATCAGATGAAGAAGATGATGGGTTGCTGTTTGAGGATGAAGATGATGGACATGAGCCACTGTCATTTGTTCTACCTAAAGGGAGGAAGAGTAGGGCCAAGAAAAGGAAACCAAGGATCTGGTACAATGACAAACTTGAGCAACCACATCAGCAGTTATGTCTGTACATGTGCTTCAAGAATCAACAACAATTCAGAGATGCTTTGTTGAGCTTGCACATCACACATGCAAGAGACTTCAGGTATCACAGAAATTCAGACCAAAGGATCAATGCTTGTTGTAAGAAAGAGCACTCCTAGTTTTGCATAGTTGCTGCAGTTATCAAAGAGGAGAAGACTTTTGCTATTAAGAAAATGAGGCTGGAGCACACTTGCCCTAGCAGCACTGAGACATCTAGGATTAGTGCCAAGTGGCTTGCAAAGACCTATGAGTCATTGTTCAGGTCTGATCCAACCACCAGCATACACACTTTGATTGACAACTGCAATGAGAAGTATGGTGTTGATGTGCAAAGGCACATGGCCTATAGGGCCAAAAACCTAGCTGTGGAAGCTGTGCTAGTGATGTCTACTACGCAACCTTCTTCTTATAGACGTTGTTGGGCCTCCAAGTGCAGAGGTTTGTAGGACAGTAGCAAATTTCCCTCAAGTGGATGACCTAAGGTTTATCAATCCGTGGGAGGCGAGGGATGAAGATGGTCTCTCTCAAGCAACCCTGCAACCAAATAGCAAAGAGTCTCTTGTGTCCCCAACACACCCAATAAAATGGTAAGTTGTTTAGTTGAACTAGTTCAACGAATAGATGGTGATACAAGTGCAATATGGATGGTAGATATAGGTTTTTGTAATCTGAAAAATATAAAAATAGCAAGGTAACTAACGATAAAAGTGAGCGTAAACGGTATTGCAATGATAGGAAACAAGGCCTAGGGTTCATACTTTCACTAGTGCAAGTTCTCTCAACAATAATAACATAATTGGATCACATAACTATCCCTCAACATGCAACAAACAGTCACTCCAAAGTCACTAATAGTGGAGAACGAACGAAGAGATTATGGTAGGGTACGAAACCACCTCAAAGTTATTCTTTCCAATCAATCCGTTGGGCTATTCCTATAAGTGTCACAAACAGCCCTAGAGTTCATACTAGAATAACACCTTAAGACACAAATCAACCAAAACCCTAATGTCACCTAGATACTCCAATGTCTCCTCAAGTATCCGTGGGTATGATTATACGATATGCATCACACAATCTCAAATTCATCTATTCAACCAACACATAGAACCTCAAAGAGTGCCCCAAAGTTTCTACCGGAGAATCAAGACGAAAACGTGTGCCAACCCCTATGCATAGGTTCATGGGCGGAACCCGCAAATTGATCACCAAAACATACATCAAGTGAATCACGTGATATCCCATTTTCACCACAGATACGCACGGCAAGACATGCATCAAGTGTTCTCAAATCATTAAAGACTCAACCCGATAAGATTACTTCAAAGGGAAAACTCAATCCATTACAAGAGAGTAGAGGGGGAGAAGCAACATAAGATCCAACTATAATAGCAAAGCTCGCGATACATCAAGATCGTGCCAAATCAAGAACACGAGAGAGAGATCAAACACATAGCTCTTTGGTACATACCCTCAGCCCCGAGGGTGAACTACTCCCTCCTCGTCATGGAGAGCGCCGGGATGATGAAGATGGCCACCGGTGAGGGATCCCCCCTCCGGCAGGGTGCCGGAATAGGGTCCCGATTGACTTTTGGTGGCTACAGAGGCTTGCGGCGGCGGAACTCCAGATCTATTCTCCTCTTCGATAGTTTTAGGGTACGTGGGTATATATGGGTGAAAAAAGTACGTCAGGGGAGCCACAGGGGCCCACGAGGCAGGGGGCGCGCCCCCCACCCTCGTGGCTCCCTCGTTCCTTTCCTGACGTGCACTCCAAGTTTTTCCGGTAGCTTTCTTTCCAAAAGTAACTTCTCCAGTTGGTTTCATTCCATTTCGACTCCGTTTGATATTCCTTTTCTTCGAAACACTGAAATAGGCAAAAAACAGCAATTCTGGGTTGGGCCTCCGGTTAATAGGTTAGTCCCAAAAATAATATAAAAGTGGATAATAAAGCCCAATATTGTCTAAAACAGTAGATAATATAGCATGGAGCAATAAAAAATTATAGATATGTTGGAGACGTATCAAACATCCCCAAGCTTAATTCCCGCTCGTCCTCGAGTAGGTAAATGATAAAAAAGAACTATTGATGCGGAGTGCTACTTGGCATAATTTCAATGTAATTCTTCTTAATTGTGGTATGAATATTCAGATCCGAAAGATTCAAGATAAAAGTTGATATTGACATAAAAGTAATAACACTTCAAGCATACTAACTAAGCAATCATGTATTCTCAAAATAACATGGCCAAAGAAAGTTATCCCTACAAAATCATATAGTCTGGCTATGCTCTATCTTCACCACATAAAGTATTTAAATCATGCACAACCCCGATGACAAGCCAAGCAATTGTTTCATACTTTTGACGTTCTCAAACTTCTTCAATCTTCATGCAATACATGAGCGTGAGCCATGGACATAGCACTATATGTGGAATAGAATGGTGGTTATGAGAAGACAAAAAGGAGAAGATAGTCTCACATCAACTAGGCGTATTAACGGGCTATGGAGATGCCCATCAATAGATATCAATGTGAGTGAGTAGGGATTGCCATGCAACGGATGCGCTAGAGCTATAAGTATATGAAAGCTCAATGAAAGAAACTAAGTGGGTGTGCATCCAACTCGCTTGCTCATGAAGACCTAGGGCATTTTGAGGAAGCCCATCATTGGAATATACAAGCCAAGTTCTATAATGTAAATTTCCTACTAGTATATGAAAGTGACAAAATGAGAGACTCTCTATCATGAAGATCATGGTGCTACTTTGAAGCACAAGTGTGGTAAAAGGATAGTAACATTGTCCCTTCTCTCTTTTTCTCTCATTTTTGGGGCCTTTTCTCTTCTTTTTTTATGGCCTCTTTTTTTCTTTTTCTTTTTCTTTTTTTTTCGTCCGGAGTCTCATCCCGACTTGTGGGGGAATCATAGTATCCATCATCCTTTCCTCACTGGGACAATGCTCTAATAATGATGATCATCACACTTTTATTTACTTACAACTCAAGAATTACAACTCGATACTTAGAACAAAATATGACTCTATGAATGCCTCCGGCGGTGTACCAGGATGTGCAATGACTCATGAGCGACATGTATGAAAGAATTATGGAAGGTGGCTTTGCCACAAATACAATGTCAACTACATGATTGTAACGCCCCGAGACCGACGCTTCAGAAGACTTCCATATTTTTGTGACCTCCGTGTGTTTTCATTTGTGCTTGCTCTATTTATTTTTGCATTGCATCATGTCATCATGCCAGCTTGTCATTTAATTTTTAAAACTCTTCTAAACAAATTGTATGGATCTTCGATCTATTTAAATCGAGGGAAGGGTGACTTCTCTTTATAACATATCCTCCCAATATTAGGGAGCTATATTAAAATATTCCATTAACTTTGGAATCACCATAACACACTTGCAATTTAATTCTCATGCCTTTTGCTTCATGTTTGTTCTCCAAACTTTCTCCATATTTCTTTCTCCATTTATCGAGGCTCCTCCTAAAGTGTTAACATTTTGGACACTCCTAAATCCTAGACTCCATTCAAACTCCTTTGGCGCAAGTTAAATAATTTTGGGTTTAACTTAGCCTATTTTGTCGAACCACTCTTGTTGGGTTGGAAACATTCCATAAAGCCTTACAAAAATATCCCACCATTGTATTCTTCTCCATGGCCTCTTCTCTTGATTCTTTTTGGTCTCTCTCTATTTTTTTCTGTAAGGAGTATATCAAGAGAGAGGGGAGCAGCATAGTCAAGCCCGCTTAAGGCCCACTGCTGGCTCGACCTAGCCGGCCCAAGTGTCCTGCCCGCTCTCCTCTTATCCACCCACTCGCTCGACCCCCCTCTCCCTCGTTCCCCTGCTAGCGCCGCCACTCACACACACACGCATTGCACACGAGAGGAGCGCCCGCGCCCGATCCCCTCAAGCTCGCCACCGGGCCAGTACCTCCTCGCTTGCCTCCTCGTCTACCCGGCGCCATCGCCTCGTCAGCTCCGTCGCCAGGGGAGGAGCCCCTCGACCCGTCCCTTTCGGCCCCGACTCGGCGGCGCCGCCCGTCGACTCTCCTCCACGCGACGCCTCCCCTCTGCTTCCTCGTCCTCGCCTCATACCCCGCCACCGCCGGGCTGCTCCGTCCGCCCTTGCTGAATCCGTTGTTCCCGAGGCTGCCGCTCATCTCGCATCCTCCTCACCTCCCCATGCGCCGCACCTGCAACCTCCGCCTCGATCGTGCGGCGAGCAAGCAGCTGCCGTCCGCCTCGTCGCGTTCCCCGCCGCCTTCGTCACATCAAGTTCCGCACCGAGCCCTCTAGTCGACCAGAGCTCGTCACCTCCAGCGCCTCTACATGTCCAAGCCCCTGCCCGCCTCTGCCCGTTCGGCGGGGAGGAGGACGACCTCCGCTTCGTCCGCATCGACCAACGCCAAATCTCGCCGCCGCCTTCGGTCTTGCTTTTTTTGGACCAGCAAGAACGCCGCCAAGAACCGTACGCGGACGCATCGTCTCCAGGATTTTTTGCCAAGTACCTCTACGTGCGGACTCGCCAAGTACTCGACCCGGATGCGCCAAGTTCCACTACCGTCGACCTCTACGTGCGGACAATGACTATGTCTGACCCCGTTTTCGAACCTCAAGCGCCAAGTTCCACTACCGTTGTCGTGTATCCGACAAGACCAAGTGTACGACTACACCCGGTGATGCGTCAAGTACCTCTACCGATGACCCAAACATCTACGATCCGTGTACCACTACGCCCAAGTTTCACTACAAGATGTACCACTACCGTCGCACGAACCGAGACCGGCAAGTCCGAAGACCCCTAGTACCATGACTATCCTCGAGGACATTGGTTCCATCAAGTTCGACTACGAAACGTGTACCACTACTTCCACTACCATCGCGAGAACGACTACTTCCACTACGACTCGTGAACGACTGCTTCCCTCGACATTTGTGAACCGCCTTGAAATGCACGCTTCGAAGGTATAACCCCGAGACGACGCCCGTGAACGAATACTTGCGATGTGTTGTATGAGATGCATGTGTTTGCACCATGTCTGAATTGATCCTTGCACGTTCCTCGTTTCCATGCCATCGACCCGTGGGCATCCGATATCCGGGATCACCCCACCATCCTTGCATGACATGCTCCCGACACACTTCCTTTTGCACCGGTATCTCCGTGAGCTACCGGAACCGATATGTTGCCGTGACATCATTTTCGGATTCATTGTCGTGGCACCCCTTTTCTTCCACCACGGTGACAAATGCTTCATAACATGCTCATGTCAACATTTTCATAAAATTGCATAAGTTTTGCATAGGTCATCCGTATCATGATAACAACATTTAAAATGTTTAAAATTGTTGTTGCATTAAATTGCTAAATAACATGAGGACTTATCGGAATTGTTGTTTGTTGTTCCGGCCTCATTTAAATTTGCCTAAATAATTAGTTTACTTATGCTTCACCTCTTTCCATGTTTAACAACATTTAATATTGTTGAGTACCTAAACGAGAGCGAACTAAATAATTGAATGTGGTGTTCTGTCAATATGCAACTCGTTACATATTGAGCTCCAGTTAAATTGTAGTGTTGTTTGCTTCACCTTGCCATGCCATGCCTCATTAAACCGGACATGCATCATACTTGGTTGTGCATCATGCCTTGTTCATGTGTTGTTTGTTTACTATGTTGTTTGCTTCTTTCCGGTTGTGCTTCTTCTTGATAGTTCCTGTTTCATTGCGATCGTGAGGATTCGTTCGTCTATGCTTGGTTCATCTTCGTGGCTTCATCTTCTTCATGGACTCGTTCTTCTTCCTAGCGGGACTTCAGGCAAGATGACCATCACCTTGGATCTCAGTACTATCATTGCTATGCTAGTTGCTTCGTTCTATCGCTATGCTGCGTTACCTACCACTTGCTTATCAAGCCTCCCAAATTGCCATGAACCCCTAACCTTTGACACCCTTCCTAGCAAACCGTTGTTTGGCTATGTTACCGCTTTTGCTCAGCCCCTCTTATAGCGTTGCTAGTTGCAGGTGAAGATGAAGATTGCTCCATGTTGTATTATGTTTATGTTGGGATATCACAATATCTCTTATATTATTAATGCATCTATATACTTGGTAAAGGGTGGAAGGGTCGGCCTTATGCCTGGTGTTTTGTTCCACTCTTGCCGCCTAGTTTCCGTCATATCGTTATTATGTTCCTGGATTTTGCGTCCCTAACGCGGTTGGGTGATTTATGGGACCCCCTTGACAGTTCGCTTTGAATAAAACTCTTCCAGCAAGGCCCAACATTGGTTTTACCATTTGCCTCACCTAGCCCTTTTTCCCTTGAGTTTCCGGAGCCCGAGGGTCATCTTTATTTTACCCCCCGGGCCAGTTCTCCTCCGAGTGCTGGTCCAAACCGAGCGATGTCCGGCGCCCCCTGGGCAACCAGGGTCTATGCCAACCCGTCATCTGGCTCATCCGGTGTGCCCTGAGAACGAGATATGTGCAGATCCTATCGGGATTTGTCGGCACATCCGGGCGGCTTTGCTGGTCTTGTTTTACCATTGTTGAAATATCTTGTAAACCGGGATTCCGAGTCTGATCGGGTCTTCCTGGGAGAAGGTATATCCTTCGTTGATCGCGAGAGCTTATCATGGGCTAAGTTGGGACACCCCTGCAGGGTATAATCTTTCGAAAGCCGTGTCTGCGGTTATGCGGCAGATGGGAATTTGTTAATGTCCGGTTGTAGATAACTTGACACCAGATCCGAATTAAAACGCATCAACCGTGTGTGTAGCCGTGATGGTCTCTTTTCGGCGGAGTCCGGGAAGTGAACACGGTTTTGGGTTATGTTTGACGTAAGTAGGAGTTCAGGATCACTTCTTGATCATTGCTAGCTTCACGACCGTTCCGCTTGCTCTCTTATCGCTCTTATATTGCGTAAGTTAGCCACCATATATCCTTAGTCGCTGCTGCAACCTCACCACTTTACCCCTTCCTTTCCCTTTAAGCTTTGCTAGTCTTGATACCCATGGTAATGGGATTGCTGAGTCCTCGTGGCTCACAGATTACTACAACACCGATTGCAGGTGTACAGGTTATGCAATGATCTTGACGCGAGCGCGATGTTACTTGTTTTGGAGTTCTTCTTCCGCTTCTTCTTCGATCGGGGATAGGTTCTGTGTCGGCAGCCTGGGCTAAAGGTGGTGGATGTCGATTGAGTTTCTGTTTGTGTTTCATCCGTAGTCGGATGGTGCTCTTATGTATTGTGATGTTGTATTCGTGTGGCATTGTATGCCTCTTGTATGTATCCCCATCTATTATGTAATGTTGATGTAATGATATCCACCTTGCAAAAGCGCTTCAATATGCGGTTCTATCATTGGTGGGACTTTCAAGTCTCTTTAGGGTAATATCGCATATTGGGCGTGACAATGATCATGCAAAGCAATATGACAATGATGGAGCGTGTCATAATAAACGGAATGGTGGAAAGTTGCATGGCAATATATCTCGGAATGGCTATGGAAATGCCATGATAGGTAGGTATGGTGGCTGTTTTGAGGAAGGTATATGGTGGGTGTATGATACCGGTGAAAGGTGCGCGGTATTAGAGAGGCTAGCAATGGTGGAAGGAAGAAAGTGCGTATAATCCATGGACTCAACATTAGTCATAAAGAACTCATATACTTATTGCAAAAATCTACAAGTTATCAAAGCAAAGTATTAGGCGCATGCTCCTAGGGGGATAGATTGGTAGGAAAAGACCATCGCTCGTCCCCGACTACCACTCATAAGGAAGACAATCAATAAATAAATCATGCTCCGACTTCATCACATAACGGTTCACCATAATGCATGCTACGGGAATCACAAACTTTAACACAAGCATTTCTCAAATTCACAACTACTCAACTAGCATGACTCTAATATCACCATCTTCATATCTCAAAACAATTATCTAGCCTCGAACTTTTCTTAGTATTCAACACACTCATAAGAAAGTTTTTACTAATCTTGAATACCAAGCATATTAGGATTATTTAAGCAAATTACCATGCTATTTAAGAATCTCAAAATAATCTAAGTGAAGCATGAGAGATCAATAGTTTCTATAAAACAAATCCACCACCATGCTCTAAAGGATATAAGTGAAGCACTAGAGCAAACAACGAACTACTCTGAAAGATATAAGTGAAGATCAATGAGTAGTCGAATAATTATGCAACTATGTGAAGACTCTACCATTTAATAATTTCAGATCTTGATACTTTATTCAAACAGCAAGCAAAGCTAAAGAAAGCAACATTGCAAGGATAGCACAACTCATGTGAAGAAGCAAAAACTTAGGTTCAACCGATACTAACCGATAGTTGTCGAAGAAGAAAGGTGGGATGCCTTCCGGGGCATCCCCAAGCTTAGATGCTTGAGACTTCTTGAAATATTATCTTGGGGTGCCTTGGGCATCCCCAAGTTTGAACTTTTGCGTCTCCTTAATTCCTTTCATATCACGGTTTCCTAAATCTCGAAAGCTTCATCCACACCAAACTCAACAAGAACTTGTGAGATAAGTTAGTATAAACCAATGCAAAAACCTTATCATACTATACTGTAGCAAATCACTAAAATTATTATTAAAAATTGCATACTAAATGCCTCTGCATATTTAATACTCCTATCCTCAAATAGAATCGTTAAACAAGCAAACATATGCAAACAATGCAGACATAACAACAATCTGCCAAAACAGGACAGTCTGTAAAGAATGCAAGATTCATCATACTTACCTAACTCAAAAAATTATTAAAGAAAATTCCCACTGTAGTAAATTTATCAAAGCTTATTATGCAAAAGGTTTCAACATTTTATCACATTCTTACTTTTCTAGGGAATTTTTGCAACAGCGGTAAACTTTCTGTTTTGAAACAGCAACATGTATACTTGCAAAATAAGCATGGTGAAGGCTATCCTTGACATTTTTATTGAAACTAGAGATGCAAAACACTATTCTAAATAACAACAATCAAATACTAACAAAATAAAATGACGCTCCAAGCAAAACACATATCATGTGGTGAATAAAAATATAGCTCCAAGTAAAGTTACCGATGAACGAAGACAAAAGAGGGGATGCCTTCCGGGGCATCCCCAAGCTTAGGCTTTTGGTCATCCTTGAATATTAACTTGGGGTGCCTTGGGCAAGCTTAGGCTCTTACCACTCCTTATTCCATAGTCCATCGAATCTTTACCCAAAACTTGAAAACTTCACTAACACAAAACTTGACAGAAAACTCGTAAGCCCCGTTAGCGAAAGAAAACAAAACACCACTTTAAGGTACTGTAATTAACTCATTATTTATTTATATTGGTGTTAAACCTACTGTATTCCAACTTCTCTATGGTTTATAAACTATTTTACTAGCCATAGAGTCATCAAAATAAGCAAACAACACATGAAAAACAGAATCTGTCAAAAACAGAAGAGTCTGTAGTAATCTGTATCAAACGTATACTTATGGAACTCCAAAAATTATAAAATAAATTGGTGGACCTGAGGAATTTGTATAGTAATCATATTCAAAAAGAATCAACTAAATATCACTCTCCAGTAAAAAGTTGAAGCTAATCTCGTGAGCGCTAAAGTTTCTGTTTTTACAGCACGATCATAAAGACTTCACCCAAGTCTTCCCAAAGGTTCTACTTGGCACAAACACTAATTAAAACACAAAACCACATCTAAACAGAGATTAGATGGATTATTTATTCCTAAACAGAACCAAAAATCAAGAAACTAAAATAAAATTGGGTTGCCTCCCAACAAGCGCTATCGTTTAACGCCCCTAGCTAGGCATGATGATTTCAATGATGCTCACATAAAAGATAAGAATTGAAAAATAAAGAGAGCATCATGAAGAATATGACTAGCACATTTAAGTCTAACCCACTTCCTATGCATTGGGATTTTGTGAGCAAACAACTTATGGTAACAATAATCAACTAGCATAGGAAGGCAAAACAAGCATAACTTCAAAACTATAAGCACATAGAGAGGAAACTTGATATTATTGCAACTCCTACAAGCATATGATCCTCTCCCATAATAATTTTCAGTAGCATCATGAATGAATTCAACAATATAACCATCACCTAAAACATTCTTTTCATGATCTACAAGCATAGAATTTTTATTACTCTCCACATAAGCAAATTTCTTCTCATGAATAGTAGTGGGAGCAAACTCAATAAAATAACTATCATGTGATTGAAAATTAAGATCAAGATGACAAGTTTCATGGTTATCATTATTCTTTAAAGTATACGTGTCATCACAATAATCATCATAGATAGGAGGCATGCTTTCATTATAGTAAATTTGCTCAACAAAGCTTGGTGGACAAAAAATATCATCTTCATCAAACATAGCTTCCCCAAGCTTGTGGCTTTGCATATCATTAGCACCATGGATATTCAAGGAATTCATACTAACAACATTTCAATCATGCTCATCATTCACATATTTTATGCCAAGCATTCTATCTAATTCTTCTTCTAGTACTTGAGCACAATTTTCCTTCCCATCATTTTCACGAAAGACATTAAAAAGATGAAGCATATGAGGCACACTTAATTCCATTTTTTATAGTTTTCTTTTATAAACTAAACTAGTGATAAAACAAGAAACTAAAAGATTCAATTGCAATATTTAAAGATATACCTTCAAGCACTCACCTCCCCGGCAACGGCGCCAGAAAAGAGCTTAGTTGACGGGGTGTGAGTGCCGCTTACCTAGCCTCCCCGGCAACGGCGCTAGAAAAGAGCTTGATGTCTACTACGCAACCTTCTTCTTGTAGACTTTGTTGGGACTCCAAGTGCAGAGGTTTGTAGGACAGTAGCAAATTTCCCTCAAGTGGATGCGTAGGATGAAGATGGTGTCTCTCAAGCAACCCTGCAACCAAATACCAAAGAGTCTCTTGTGTACCCAACACACCCAATACAATGGTAAATTGTATAGGTGCACTAGTTAATGAAGAGATGGTGATACAAGTGCAATATGGATGGTAGATATAGGTTTTGTAACCTGAAAATATAAAAACAGCAAGGTAACTAACGATAAAAGTGAGCGTAAACGGTATTGCAATGATAGGAAACAAGGCCTAGGGTTCATACTTTCACTAGTGCAAGTTCTCTCAACAATAATAACATAATTGGATCACATAACTATCCCTCAGCATGCAACAAAGAGTCACTCCAAAGTCACTAATAGTGGAGAACGAACAAAGAGATTATGGTAGGGTACGAAACCAGCTCAAAGTTATTCTTTCCAATCAATTCGTTGGGCTATTCCTATAAGTGTCACAAACATCCCTAGAGTTCGTACTAGAATAACACCTTAAGACACAAATCAACCAAAACCCTAATGTCACCTAGATACTCCAATGTCTCCTCAAGTATCCGTGGGTATGATTATACGATATGCATCACACAATCTCAAATTCATCTATTCAACCAACACATAGAACCTCAAAGAGTGCCCCAAAGTTTCTACCGGAGAATCAAGACGAAAATGTGTGCCAACCCCTATGCATAGGTTCATGGGTGGAACCCAAGTTGATCACCAAAACATACATCAAGTGAATCACGTGATATCCCATTGTCACCATAGATACGCACGGCAAGACATACATCAAGTGTTCTCAAATCATTAAAGACTCAATCCGATAAGATTACTTCAAAGGGAAAACTCAATCCATTACAAGAGAGTAGAGGGGGAGAAGCAACATAAGATCCAACTATAATAGCAAAGCTCGCGATACATCAAGATCGTGCCAAATCAAGAACATGAGAGAGAGAGAGAGATCAAACACATAGCTACTGGTACATACCCTCAGCCCCGAGGGTGAACTACTCCTCCTCGTCATGGAGAGCGCCGGGATGATGAAGATGGCCATCGATGAGGGACCCCTCCGGCAGGAGTCTTGAACAGGTCCCGATTGACTTTTGGTGGCTACAGAGGCTTGCGGCGGCGGAACTCCCGATCTATTCTCCTCTTCGATAGTTTTAGGGTACGTGGGTATATATGGGTGAAAAAAGTACGTCAGGGGAGCCACGAGGGGCCCACGAGGCAGGGGGGCACGCCCTAGGGGGGTGGGCGCGCCCCCACCCTCGTGTCTCCCTCGTTCCTTTCCTGACGTGCACTCCAAGTTTTTCCGGTAGCTTTCCTTCCAAAAATAACTTCTCCAGTTGGTTTCATTCCGTTTCGACTCCGTTTGATATTCCCTTTCTTCGAAACACTGAAATAGGCAAAAAAAACATCAATTATGGGCTGGTCCTCCGGTTAATAGGTTAGTCCCAAAAATAATATAAAAGTGGATAATAAAGCCCAACATTGTCTAAAACAGTAGATAATATAGCATGGAGCAATAAAAAATTATAGATAAGTTGGAGACGTATCAGCTAGGAGAGCACAAGAAGTAGTATCCCAGGCTAAGGGATTATGCTCAGACCATCATGGATACAAACCCTGGTAGTAGAGTTTTAGTTGCAACAGTTACTCCAAGACCAACTACAAAAATACCACATCAAGGACCAAGGTTTCATGCTATGTTCTTTTGCATAAATGGAGCAAGGGAGGGATTTCTCAATGCATGCAGACCATTCATTGGTTAGTAATGCTTTATAGTTCTTTCTCAATTGATGTAGTGGTTCTTTATAGTTATTTAAACTTAAATATATAGTTTAGTAATGCTTTGTAGAAGTTTAAATTGTTCTCTGGTTGCAACAACATGTGTTGATGGATGCTTTATTAAGCTCACCACTGGTACTCAAATCCTAGCTGCCACTGGAAGAGATGGGAATAATAATATTTTCCCACTTGCATTTGCTGTTGTTGGACACGAGGACACAGCTAACAAGTGTTGGTTTCTACACCAACTGAAGATATGTCTAGGAGGAGAAGTTGGCAAATTTGGGCCTTATACTATCATGTCTGATAGACAGAAGGTATCCATGCATCTTTCTGTTATGTTCTTGCTTTTATGTTCTTCTGCATTAGCATGTTATGTTCTAGATGTAGTAGTACAACAGCTAAGTCTAGCATGCTATGTGAACAAGGGCTACTAAATGCAATAAACCAAGTTTTTCCAAACTGTCATCAAAGATTTTGCCTTAGACACCTCTATGCAAATTTCCAGAATGCTAGGCTTAGGGGGAAGATTTAAGAAATGCATGGATAATGCTAGCTATGCTTATAACCAGCACAAGTTTAACATTGCCATGAATGACTTGAAAAATGAGAGTGAGGAAGCTTGGAAGTGGCTAAGTGGAATACCTAAGCACACACGGGCTAGGCATGCTTTTGCCACTAACTGCAAGACAGACTTTGTTGTTAACAACCTGTCTGAGGTGTTCAACAAGTACATCTTAGATTTTAGGAAAAAACCTATTAGGACCATGATTGATGGTATTAAGGACAAGCAGATGGTGAGGTGGAATAGAAACAGAGAGAGAGAGAGGAAAGGCATCTCATCATCAAAAACAAAAAGAACATCTTTTTGCAAGATATTAGTGAGAGGCCTAGAAATTTTAGAGAAGTCTTTAATTAACCTCCTATAGAAACCAGCATGACCAAGGAAACTTCTTATACCTTTGATATCTTTAGGACACGACATCTTTTCAATATCATCTACTTTAGCTTTATCAACTTCAATACCTCTTTCAGAAATTTTATGCCCCAAGAAAATACCTTCATTAACCCTAAAGTGGCACTTCTCCCAATTTAGGACAAGATGAGTCTCTTCACATCTCTGCAAAAATCGATCAAGGTTGCTTAGGCAATCATCAAAATAAGTTCCGTATAGGGAGAAATCATCCATGAAAACCTCAACAATCTTTTCACAAAAATAAGAGAATATAGCAGTCATACATCTTTGAAAGGTAGCAGGTGCATTGCATAAACCAAAAGGCATACGTCTATAAGCAATAGTACCGAAAGGGCAAGTAAAAGTGGTCTTTTCCCGATCATCTTTTGACACATGTATTTGAGAAAAACCAGAATAACCATCTAGAAAGCAAAAATGTGTATGTTTGGATAATCTTTCTAGCATTTGATCAATAAAAGGTAGAGGGTAATGATCTTTTCTAGTGGTTTTGTTTAATTTGCAAAAATCAATTACCATTCTATAACCTGTAACAATTCTTTGTGGAATCAATTCATTTTATCATTAGGAACAACAGTAATACCTCCCTTCTTAGGGACAGAATGAACAGGACTTTCCCATCTACTATCAATGATAGGATAACTATACCTGCCTCCAGAAGCTTTAGTATTTCATTTCTTACCACTTCTTTCATCTTAGAATTTAATCGTCGTTGGTGATCAACAACTGGTTTAGCATCATGCTCCAAATTAACTTTGTGCTGACATAGAGTGGGACTAATGCCCTTAAGATCATCAAGAGTATATCCAATAGTGGCACGGTGCTTCTTTAGAGTTTTCAATAATTTCTTTTCTTCATGCTCTGAAAGGTTAGCACTAATAATAACAGGATATATCTTCTTTTCATCGAGACAAGCATATTTTCAAAGTATCAGGTAATTGTTTAAGCTCAAACACGGGATCACCCTTGGGTGGGGGAGGATATCCAAGGATTTCAACAGTAAATGGTGTTTCAAACAGGTCCTTGATTAAAGAAGGTTTCATCTATATCCCTTCTTTCATTCATAAACATATCATTTTCATGGTCTAGCAAATATTGTTCTAAAGGATCAGTAGGAGGCACGACAATAGAAGCAAGACCAATAATTTCATCCTTACTAAGCAATTATTTATCATGGGGTTATCTACGAAATTTAGAAAAATTAAAATCATGAGATATATCCCCTAAACCAACAGTAACAATATCTTTCTCGCAGTCTATCTTAGCATTAACAATATTCAAGAAAGGTCTACTGAATATAATGGGACAAAAATCATCTTGTGGGGAACCAAGAACAAGAAAATCAGTAGGGTATTTTATTTTCCCACACAAGACTTCAACATCCTAACAATCCCAATTGGTGATATAGTATCTCTACTGACAAGCTTAATAGTAACATCAATATCTTCTTTCTCAGCAGGTGCAATATCATTCATAATTTCTTGGTACAAGGTATATGGAATTGCACTCACACTAGCACCTACATCACATAAGCCATGATAACAATGATCTCCTATTTTAACGGAAATAACATGCATGCCAACAACAGGTCTATGTTTATCTTTAATATCGGGTTTAGCAATCCTAGCAGCTTCATCACAGAAATAAATAACATGTCCTTCAATATTATCAACCAAGAGATCTTTAACCATAGCAATACTAGGTTCATCTTTAATTTGTTAAGTGGGGTGTAGGTGTTCTAGTATAACTCTTACGAACCACAGTTGAAGCTTTAGCATGATCCTTTATTCTAAAAGGAAAAGGTGGTTTCTCAATATAAGCGGTAGGGACAATAGGATCGACATTATAAGTAATAGTTTCTTCTTCAACTTTAATAGGTTCTACTACTTCCACTTCAATGGGAGGATGATATTTAAACCACTTCTCCTTAGGGAGATCAACATGAGTAGCAAATGATTCATAGAAAGAAGCTACTATCTCAGAGTCAACTCCATATTTAGTGCTAAAATCATGAAAAGCATCAGTATCCATAAAAGATTTAACACAATCAAACTTAAGGTTTATACCTGACTCATTACCTTCATCGAGTTCCCAATCTTCAAAGTTGCATTTAATTCTTTCCAATAAATCACATTTGAATTCAATAGTCTTCTTCATAAAAGAACCAGTACAAGAAGTATCGAACATGGAGCAATCATTATGAGAAAGCCGAGCATAAATTTTTTGAGTAATGATTTCTCTTGAGAGCTCATGATTGGGGTATGAATATAACATTGACTTAATCCTCCCCCAAGCTTGAGCAATATTTTCTCCTTCACGAGGCAAAAAATTATATATATAATTCCGATCACGATGAACCAGATGCATAGGATAAAACTTCTGATGAAATTCCAATTTCAATCGGTTGTAGTTCCATGATCCAATATCATTAGCCTATACCATGTAAATGACTTTACCTTCAAAGATAAAGGGAAGACCTTCTTCTTGACAACATCTTCGAGCATACCTGCAATCTTAAATAATCCACAAACTTCATCCACATAGATTAAGTGCATATCAGGATGTAATGTTCCATCTCTTGCATAAGGATTAGCTAGCAGTTTCTCCATCATACCCGAAGGAATTTCATAATAAAGATTTCCAGTAGGTGCAGTAGGATTCTTTGCTCTTCCCATCGAGGTGAAGATACCCCGAACAAGCCACTCAAAGGATTATTTTCCATAGTAACAAGTGACAGTAAATTTCAGCACACTATATAAATGTTTCCTTACCAAATTCCACTTACCAAAGGCGCTTCACTCTCCGGCAACGGCGCCAGAAAAGAGTCTTGATGACCCACAAGTATAGGGGATCAATTAGTCCTTTCGATAAGTAAGAGTGTTGAATCCAACGAGGAGCAGAAGGAAATGACAAGCGGTTTTCAACAAGGTATTCTTTGCAAGAACTAAAATTATCGGTGAGAGATAGTTGTATGATGAGATAATTCGTAACGGGTAACAAGTAAAAAAGTAAACAAGGTGCATCAAGGTGGCCCAATCCTTTTTGTAGCAAAGGACAAGCCTGGATGATCTCTTATATAAATTAAAGCGCTCCCGAGGACACATGGGAATTACTGTCAAGCTAGTTTTCGTCATGCTCATATGATTCGTGTTCGTTACTTTGATAATTTGATATATGGGTGGCCGGTGCTTGGATGCTAGCCTTCCTTGGACAAGCCTCCCACTTATGATTAACCCCTCTCGCAAGCACCCGCAACTACGAAAGAAGAATTAAGATAAATCTAACCATAGCATGAAACATATGCATCCAAATCAGCCCCTTATGAAGCAACGTATAAACTAGGGTTTAAGCTTCTGTCACTCTAGAAACCCATCATCTAATTATTACTTCCCAATGCCTTCCCCTAGGCCCAAACAATGGCGAAGTATCATGTAGTCCACGTTCACATAACACCACTAGAGGAAAGACAACATACATCTCATCAAAATATTGAACGAATACCAAATTCAGATGATTACTTATAACAAGACTTCTCCCATGTCCTCAGGAACAAACGTAACTACTCACAAAGCATATTTATGTTCATAATCAGAGGAGTATTAATTATCATTAAGGATGTGAACATATGATCTTCCCCGGAATAAACCAACTAGCATCAACTACAAGGAGTAATCAACACTACTAGCAACCCACAGGTACCAATCTGAGGTTTTGAGAAAAATATCGGATACAAGAGATGAACTAGGGTTTGAGAGGAGATGGTGTTGGTGAAGATGTTGATGGAGATTGACCCCCTCTCGATGAGAGGATCATTGATGATGACGATGGCTTCGATTTCCTCCTCCCGGAAGGAAGTTTCCCCCGACAGAACAACCACTACTTCAGGTTGCTTCTAACGCGACACTACGATCAGAGACCCTTAGACGAAACTGTGTGCGATGCCATAATCGCAAATGGTGGTGTAAAATAACCGTCAAAAAGGTGCAATACGTTTGCGATGGAGGATGCATCAAACACGTTTCAGATTTTAGTTGCATGTGCGATGCAGGGCATACGGTTCCACTACTAGGGAAAACCTTATACACAGAACTTTAGTAGTAGCGCCTGTTAAAAAAGCACGCTAGTGCTAACTAGCAGTAGGGCGTTGGTGAAAACCGCACTACAGATACATATATAGCAGTAGCGCGTCTGGCCATAAAAGCGCTACTACTAAAATTCCCACTACCAAGCCGATATGCTACACATAGTAGTAGAGATCTTATAGAAACATCGCTACTGCTACTTGTTTTGTAGCAGAACGTTTATGAAGAAAGGCGCTACTGCTAACGAAAATAAAATTAAATGGAAAACAAATAAAAAAGAGAAAGGAATAGCAGTAGCGCATGTTCAGAAACGCGCTATAGCTAACGTAGCAGTAGCGCACTTCCTGTAACGCGCTACTGCTACTTTTGACTTAACCGCATAGTTCGTTCTTCCCCCACTGACACTTCCCCCAAATCCCTACTCCTCCGCTGTCGCCGCCCTGCATCGCCGTCGGCCGCCGCGCACTCCCCCATCGCTCTCCGCACACCCTCGACGCCGCCCCCGACCCCGACCTCGACGCCGCCCTCCGCCGCACGCCCGAGGCCCCGACCTCGACCTAGACGCCGCCTGCCCCTCCCTCGCCGCAGGCACCCGAGGTGAGCACGCCTCCTCCTCCCCCTCACCTACCTCTGCCTAGCTAAATTTTCTAGGGTTATTCAAATTTTAGATTGCATCGAATTAGTTAGGGTTCATCGAATTAGATGGTAATTAGGGTAGTAGTTCCTAGGTACTAATTAGTTAGTAAGAACTAGGGCAGTAGTGTTTAATAGAATTAGTAAGAAATTTAATAGAACTAGTTAAACTAGTTTTTTTAGTAAGAACTAGTTGAATTAATAGAACATGTGTATTTTTAGTAAGAAAATTAATATAACTAGTTGAACTAGTTTATTTTTAGTAAGAACTAGTTTATTTTTATTTATAGTAAGTTTATTTTTAGTAAGAACTAGTTGAATTAATAGAAAAAGTATATTTTTAGTAAGAAAATTAATATAACTAGTTGAACTAGTTTATTTTTAGTAAGAACTAGTTTATTTTTATTTATAGTAAGTTTATTTTTAGTAAGAACTACTTGAATTAATAGAATTAGTTGAACATGTCACATTTGCTGTTATTTTTTTAGTTAAAGCAATTATTCCCGCATTGACGTAGACGATGCCTATCCCGCATCCTCGTCGTCGACTCGGCGGAGGACACCTGCTTGACCAGATGGGCCATGTTCGGGACTGGGTTCCGCCGGGCTGGTACTGGGAGGCGCTACCTACCGGGGGGCGTAGCTTGGTGAGGAGCCAGCCCGTCGTTGACCCGGACCTTCTTTGGTGGTGGTCGCGTGGGCCAGTGACGTTGCAGAGGCTTGAGGACCCCGCGGAGGTGGTGCGTCGCCGTGTCAGCGAGGAGGACGCGCACGTCCGTCACTACTTGTTTGCGTTGGAGCACAGGTTCTCCAATACCTGGCAGGTTCTCCAGGGATCTCACTGGAGCTATGATCCTGTGATGGTTCCTTCTCTTTGGGTGTCCACCGCTTGCTACCGATACCCATCGTGCGCTAGGGTTTTAGTTGTATTAGTGATGTTATATGTATGATACTATTCGAGATGTATTAGTGATAATATTCGACGATGTACGGATGCAAGACATGATTTACTTTTGCTTATTGAATGCATGCTAATTTGAATACTTATTTATTTTACGATTTTATTTTGCTGATTGAATGCTCAAATTGGAGAAGTACTCCTATTTTGAATGCTCAAATTGGACCCCACTATGCAAGGCATATGCATTTTATTAGTTGATAGTTTATAGGGTTTTTGTTTTTGCAGAAATCTAGGAGCCCCTCCATCATCCCCGCCGTAGTCCCCGTCACCGACCCCCTCCGACCTAGAGGTGAGACCAGCCAAATCTCCATGTCAATATGAGTCCTATAAGATATTTTGAAATGTTTTTGCTCATATTTTCAACCATTGAAATGCAATGACCATCAAGTTTGAATGCTCATATGATGATGCAATGACCATCAATGGTCATGTTAGCAGGTTACACCTCCGAGTGGCCTATGTTTTGCCGGAGTGTTGATTAATTTCCGTTCCGGCAAATTTCAGGCGCTCGATATGTCCTTTTTTAGCTAAGGTCATGCCGGATTTTTTCGTGAATTTTGGCATGACTTGTGCTAGAATATGTAGGAAATATCGAGTGGCCCGGATTTGTGTGTTGAGTTCCTGCTAGTTGCCTTCGATCGATTTTCAATTAATGTTTCAACTATGAACATAGGAAATGTCTGACGACGAAAAGGATTTCGGTATTTGTGAATAATGCGAAGACGAGCGGCTCGTATGCATGTAATCTTCCTAGTTGATGATAGGCGCTCAAAGATCAAGTCGGACGAGACCTTCAAGTCGTCTGATGAAGTCACAACAACAAGTCTTTTTTTCGTAATTAAGCATGATTTCGCTTCATTTACTTCAACTTATAATTTAATTTTTTACTATTCTACTAGCGTATCCCCTGCCATGCAAGAGTTTTTGTCTTGGATAAGATAGGTTTCAGTCCTATGAAAACTATGGAGGTAAAGAGAGTTTACTTGAAGACCGAGCATGGTTATCCTTCTGATGCAAAATTATACAGTGCAGACACCTACACCTATTTTGAATGCAAAACTTGGCAAGCACTATGCAAGGCTTATGCATTTGAGCCGGATATGGTTATACCTTTGATATTCGTTCTGAAGATGATATTGAAGGTAATAGAGACATCTGGGTCGATGTGCAGACGCCTCCAGTTCTACCACTATGTGAGTTTCTCAACCATATTTATGTCTTGGATATTGTTTATTCAAAAATAGTTGACAACTAATTTCTATTGGCAGCTTATTTCCATTCAAGCAAACATGTCTGATGCTTGGTAGACATGACCGTCCACTGACCCGGGGCTGAACTAAACTGCAAGGAGATAGGTCATTATGTTTCATGGCTTCAAGATCTTGATGCTGTCAAGACAAATTATTTTCCTGGACTTAAAAATCTTAGTACTCAAAACGTGCGACCAATAGTGTTCGTATTGAACTACAGTCACATCTATTTAGGAAAGATGGTAAGATTTTTGATATTTGTCCTCAGTGCATCTTTTGCATACATTATTTTTTAAGCTAAACTTCATTACTAAGTATGTTACTACGATGTTCTTCAACAGGGACTCCCGATGAATGTTGTGCCTCATTGGATCGAGACTAAAGGTCGCATGAGAATGGTTAATTTACGGCCAAGACATCCTACATTGCACTTTAGTGCATTCAGGATTTCTCAAAGCGAGGAAGTCTTAATAGTCAAAGACTGGAGCAAAATTGTGAAGGATCGTAGAGAAGTAGTAGGGGGCAAAAATCAGAAGCGCAACCCACAATTATGAGACAGGTTCATCTGCATGCTCCAATATGATGAAGCAGGAGTGCTACACATGTTTTATGCTATTTTACCTGAGAGAGAGCAGTAGGAGTAATTAGCTAGTTAATTAGAATGAGTTTGAAGATGACGATGTGCTACACTATGATTATGATGATTAAATAGCTAGTGTTGGTGGTAATGACTATGATGATTATTATTAGCTAGTGTTGGCGGTGATTCGATAGCTACCGTAGCTAGTGTTGGTGGTGATTAGCTAGCTAGAATGAGTTTGAAGATTATGATGTGCTACACTATGACTATGATGATTAAATAGCTAGTGTTGGTGGTAATGACTATGATGATGATTACATAGCTTGTGTTGGCGGATTAGATTCAAGTGGAGGCTACATGTGGTGCACATCGAAAGTACTACTAGTCCAAACTAGTAGTATACTTTCAACATGCACCACATGTTGCCTCCACTTGAACCTAATCCACCTTCATTTCCGACATTGTTACGAACACAATGATATAACAACCTCATAATTGGTATTGTACCAAAATTTGTATAACGGCGTATAAATACACTAAAAATAAAAAAATGAAAAAAATAATACTAGTAGCGATGGACAGGAAACACGCTACTACTAGTTAGATTAGCAGTAGCGCTGGAGTAAACACGTCTTTGCGGCTATATATGTCTTAGCGATGGCGCAGCCGCACGCGCTCTTTGCTAAGTAATAGTTGTAGCGCCTTACTAGTAGCGCGGTTCCCTGTGCTACTAGTAGGCATTAAACCCGCGCTACTACTAGGATTTTCCCTAGTAGTGTTCAGCTCAATTCACTATTTGCGATGAGGAGGAACAAAAGAAATAGGCAGCCTGATGAAGGTGTATGCGATGTACAACATACGGTTCCCTCAGATGAACTATTTGTGATTAGGCAACACAAAGAAACGGTCAGACCGATCAAGCCGTGTGCGATGTACAACATACGGTTCACTCGAATGAACTATTTGTGATTAGGCAAGAGAACAGAAACGGTTCAATATAACAAGATGTGTGTGATACGCAGACATGTGTCAGAATCGTAAATGTGCGAAGACCGATAATAACAGATGATTACTTCTAATAAGACGTATGTGATATGCTCATCTCTGAACATCTATTGGCCATTGTGGGACTAAGCGGTCATCCGGATACACCATAAGGATGCGAAGAGGCATTCCTATCGGCAAGGACTAGCTGTTCCACGGTAGCTCATGTAAGAAAACTATCAAGTTAAGTGTGCTCAAATTTGGAGCAGCCATCGGGATGGGTATTTGGATGGGAAGTTGTATTGATGTTAAATTAACTGATAGGATGGGTCATTTCGGTCAAATGACCGAAATGACCCATTCCCTCAGCTAATTTAACCTCGAGGTCCTTGTTTTTTTTAACACATGTTAAAGAAGGTATACCGCATTACTTTTTGACAATGTGCGATACGTGGCATACAGTTGATCCATCCGACCTGTTTGTGATGGAATAGGCCGTGTGTGTTGTGGTCAAATGCTTGCTAGTATTCAACCGTTTGGGATTGATGAATTCATCACCGACGGGTTCCCTAGTGTGGTACGTGTTCATCTGATCATCATCTACTTCTTGTGGTAGCTCAATGTTCTTTCTATGCTAAGTTTCCATTAATTGATGGCGTTTTATGAACACGCCACCATTTACCACCATTTCCTCACCTATTTCCTGCCACCCTGCTATATTGCGCATAGGCGGCGTGTGACGCACGGAGGCGACAAGCGTAGACTGTAGCACATCCACCTTTTCTAAGCATGCCAACCCACCAAAGCGCCGCCTCCTCCATCAACCTCGTCGATGAGGAAAACGAGCAGGCACCATGGCCCGTCGAGGCCGAGGCTCTCCCCCGCAACGTGATGGACGACGCCGTGATGCGCGTCATCGCTAGGGTTGAGCAGACCTTTGGCGCATGGCGCTTGAGCGTCGCAGATCAAGATATGCATGTCAGCGCTGACAGGCTGCAGCTCACCGCACAACATGATTGATGGCACGCCGCAGAGCAAGCTAGGCGCATCCATGCTGATAAGTTGTGGCTCGCCGCACGGCGAGACTGTTGGAGCCCTGCAGAGCGAGAGGCAAGGCGCGCCGCACAACAAGAGCGGATCCATCGGCACTTGCCTGCTGTCGAGACGGTGTCGCAGCTGGGTGCACGTCCCATCAGTACCCCCATTCCTCGCCAGGAGTGGGCAGAGGCCCTCAGCACCGTACTTGCACCAGAGGCCGGCCGTGCCATACTTTCACCGGGCGTCCGCTGCGCCGTTTGCATGGGTGCCGCCGTTCGCCTTGTCCGCGGCCCGCTGGATGCCAACGCGCTGGTCCGTGGGCTCGACCGCCTCCTTGGCCCATGTGTCCACCTGGGCGCAGTAGAGGAACATGGTCGTCGCATCCTCGAGCTGGTGATCTTCGATGAAATAGCCAACTTGGAGCTCGAGATCGCGCTCCAGATGTACCACGAGCGTGTCGACCGCTTGCACGAACGCCTACACAAGTTCAGGCGGAGCCAAGAGCTAGCCTAGGCAAGGGCTATTGGTCATGGTCTCATGGACATGTTTTATTTTGAAAAGTCGTTTTGACGTGGATAGCTATGTATTCACAGCAATCATAGTATTGCTTTGTTTATTGCTCTATTTCATTGTGTGTACTCTGTTTTCCATTGTTATATGTTCTGTTTCAATGTGTGTATATACGCTTTCCATTCTGTATATGTGGATGATAACAGTTAGATTCAAATTAGTATACAAAAACAGATAGGAAAAGGAATTCATAATATATATATTAATTGTTCATTAGTTCATCACAGAATATATATATATATATATATATATATATATATATATATATATATATATATATATATATACGTGATGATACTTAACTACTAGGTACAATGCATAAAATTGAAAACGAACAATACTAAAACTAATAATCCCTCCTGGGGCCAGTATTCCAGCAACCCCTCGCCAGCAGATCCCTTGTCACGGCCTCTTCCCAGTGCAGAGGCAGTACTCCGACTCCTCCGCCTCGCAACGCTTGACGTACCGATCTGCCTCTTGATGGCGGATGCGCGTGGCCGATCTTGCCATTTCGTTGGGCGCCCACCGGAGCTCCTCGTCGGTGGCATGCTGGAGCTTATCGACCCACCTCCACGCAGCGACGAGGCGCCCAGCGCCTATGACCTTCCTCGCGAAGTACCCATCTTCGTAGACCTCCTCGGAATGATGATGCGCCCGACCTAGAGCTCCGCCGCCTCCTTTTTCTAGGCGGCATCACGGGCTTCCTCCTCCGCCATCTCCTTCTTGAACGCCACTTGCCTGGCTTTCTCAGCCAGCGGCAGCAACTTCCACAGATAAAGATTGTACTGGCCCCAAAACCAATCCAAAGTTGGGGGTCCAGCGCAACCTCGTCAAGCGGCGCGTAGGGGTCCTCCTCGCTGCTAATTGAGTGAGCGTCCTCGGGGGGCGGCGACTCCTCATCGGCGCGTGGGCAGACCGGCGGCGCCATGGCAGAGATTTGAGAGAGAGAGAGAGGCGAGCGAGGGGAGGATGTAGATGAGAATGCGGCGGGACGACGTGAGCAAGGTAGTTATTGTTGGCGGATGGAATCTAGATCGACGGGGACAGTACACACGCCGGTCACCGGAATTTATGAGTACTGTAGTTTGAATTACACACGATTCCCGCAGCAAAATCCGTGTGTAAACATAATAGCTGACGGTTTCCAATACAGAACCGTGTCTGATTAATGATCCCCGCCAATCACCTACTAACCTCGAGCCGCGAGATAGAGTGCCAATCGTGTGGGGGGAGGTTGTCTTGCCAGATCTTTACATTTTCTTTTTTGAACACCAGATATTTACATCATCTGATGATTTTTTAACACGCACACAAGTACACAAAAATATGATTTTCCAAACCGTTTTGGTTAGGCATTGCATGTAGATGTAGTTCACATTTGAATTACGATCATTAAATGGTTAGAAAATCACTTAAATGTCTTTAAAAGGTCAAATGACCCCTGAAGTTTTCCAAATTTTCACATGACAGTTGTATTAGTGCACGTTAAACGTAGGAAAAAATTTGAAGGCCGTAAGAGGAAGCTATCTCCCGTTCGTCATCAAACATGCATTGTTCCCTCTCGGAACCACAAACCTTCTGGCGAGTTGCTCTGGTTTGTGAGGGGTGTGTGTCCAAACGTTCGTAAAACATGCCAATTTCTTTACCACATCATCTTGGTGGCATGACATTAAATCAAGCAAGGTTTCATGTTTTTCTGATAAATTTTTTATTTTTTGGAATTAAAATGCCATGGCACTCCATGCATGTGCCCATGCCTTGAGACCAATATGTTTGAAAATTCCTTCTAATTTACTGCACATGTAATTAACTCGCACACAAGTACACCAAAAATAATATGATTTTTCAAACCGTTATGGTTAGGCGTTGCATGTAGATGTAGTTCAAATTTGAATTACGGTCATTAAATGGTTAGAAAATCACTTAAATGTTTTTAAAAGGTCAAATGACCACTGAAGTTTTCCAAATTTTCACATGACATTTGTATTAGTGCATGTTAAACGTAGGAAAAAATTTGAAGGCCGTAAGAGGAAGCTATCTCACGTTCGTCAACAAACAAGCATTGTTCCCTCTCGGAACCACAAACCTTCTGGCGAATTGCTCTGGTTTGTGAGGGGTGTGTGTCCAAACGTTCGTAAAACATGCCAATTTCTTTACCACATCATCTTGGTGGCATGACATTAAATCAAACAAGGTTTCATGTTTTTCTAATTTTTTTTATTTTTTGGAATTAAAATGCCATGGCACTCCATGCATGTGCCCATGCCTTGAGACCAATATGTTTGAAAATTCCTTCTAATTTACTGCACATGTAATTAACTCGCACACAAGTACACAAAATATGATTTTTCGAACCGTCATGGTTAGGCGTTGCATGTAGAGGCAGTTCAAATTTGAATTACGGTCATTAAATGGTTAGAAAATCACTTAAATGTTTTTAAAAGGTCAAGACCCCTGAAGTTTTCCAAATTTTCACATGACAGTTGTATTAGTGCACGTTAAACGTAGGAAAAAATTTGAAGGCCGTAAGAGGAAGCTATCTCCTGTTCGTCATCAAACATGCATTGTTCCCTCTCGGAACCACAAACCTTCTAGCGAGTTGCTCCGGTTTGTGAGGGGTGTGTGTCCAAACGTTCGTCAAACATGCCAATTTCTTTACCACATCATCTTTTTGTCATGACATTAAATCAAGCAAGGTTTCATGTTTTACTCATCATTTTTTAATTTTTTGGAATTAAAATGCCATGGCACTCCATGCATGTGCCCATGCCTTGATACCAATATGTTTGATAATTCCTTCTAATTTACTGCACATGGAATTAACTTGCACACAAGTACACAAAAATATGATTTTTCAAACCCCTATGGTTAGGCGTTGCATGTAGATGTAGTTCAAATTTCAATTACGGTCATTAAATGGTTAGAAAATCACTTAAATGTTTTTAAAAGGTCAAATGACCCCTGAAGTTTTCCAAATTTTCACATGACAGTTTTATTAGTGCACGTTAAACGTAGGAAAAAAATTTAAAGGCCGTAAGAGGAAGCTATCTCTCGTTCGTCATCAAACATGCATTGACCCCTCTCGGAACCATGAACCTTCTAGCGAGTTGCTCCGGTTTGTGAGGGGTGTGTTTCCAAACGTTCGTCAAACATGCCAATTTCTTTACCACATCATCTTGGTTGCAGACATTAAATCAAGCAAGGTTTCATGTTTTTCTGATCATTTTTTTATTTTTTTGGAATTAAAATGCCATGTCACTCCATGCATGTGTCTATGTCGTGAGACCAATATGTTCGAAAATTCCTTCTAATTTACTGCATGTGGAATTAACTCGCACACAAGTACACATATATGATTTTTCAAACCGTTTTGGTTAGGCGTTGCATGTAGATGTAGTTCAAATTTGAATTACGGTCATTAAATGGTTAGAAAATCACTTAAATGTCTTTAAAAGGTCAAATGACCCCTAGAATTTTCCAAAATTTCACATTACAGTTGTAGTAGTGCACGTTAGATGTAGAAAACATTTGAAGGCCGTAAGAGGAAGCTATCTCCCATTCGTCATCAAACATGCATTGTTCCCTCTCGGAACCGCGAACCTTCTAGCGAGTCGCTCCAGTTTGTGAGGGGTGTGTGTCCAAACTTTCATCAAACATGCCAATTTCTTTACCACATCATCTTGGTGGTATGACATTACATCAACCAAGGTTTCATGTGTTTCAGTTTTTTTTTGGAATTAAAATGCCATGTCACTCCGTGCATACATATGCATGCATGTGTCCATGTCGTGAGAACAATATGTTTGAAAATTCCTTCTAGTTTACTGTACATGGAATTAACTCGCACACAAGTACAGAAATATGATTTTTCAGACCGTCTTGGTTTGGCGTTGCATGTAGATGTTCGAATTTAAATTACGGTCATTAAATGGTTAGAAAATCACTAAATGTCTTTAAAAGGTCAAATGACCTTTGAAAATTTCCAAATTTTCACATTATAGTTGTATTAGTGCACGTTAAACGTAGGAAAAAATTTGAAGGCCGTAAGAGGAAGCTATCTCTCGTTCGTCATCAAACATGCATTGTTGCCTCTCGGAACCACGAACCTTCTAGCAGGTTGCTCCGGTTTGTGAGGGGTGTGTGTCCAAACTTTCGTCAAACATGCCAATTTCTTTACCACATCATCCTGGTGGCATGACATTACATCAACATGGTTTCATGTGCTTCTGATCAATTTTTCCGGAATTAAAATGCCATGGCACTCCATGCATGTGCCCATGCCTTGAGACCAATATGTTTGTGAATTCCCTCTAATTTACTGCACATGGAATTAACTCGCACACAAGTACAGAAAAATATGATTTTTCAAACCGTTATGGTTAGGCATTGCATGTAGATGTGGTTCAAATTTCAATTATGGTCATTAAATGGTTAGAAGATCACTTAAATGTCTTTAAAAGGTCAAATGACCCCTGAAATTTTCTAGATTTTCACATGACAGTTGTACTAGTGCACGCTAAACATAGGAAAAAAATTGAAGGCCGTAAGAGGAAGCTATCTCCCGTTCGTCATCAAACATGCATTGTTCCCTCTCGGAACCACGAACCTTCTAGCGAGTTGCTCCGGTTTGTGAGGGTTGTGTGTCCAAACGTTCGTCAAACATGCCAATTTCTTTACCACATCATCTTGGTGGCATGACATTACATCAACCAAGGTTTCATGTGTTTACGATCATTTTTTATTTTTGGAATTAAAATGCCATGTCACTCCATGCATACGTATGCATGTGTCCATGTCGTGAGACCAATATGTTTGAAAATTCCTTCTAATTTCTTGCACATGGAATTAACTTCGCACACAAGTACACATATATGATTTTTCAAACTGTTTTGGTTAGGCGTTGCATGTAGATGTAGTTCAAATTTGAATTACAGTCATTAAATGGTTAGGAAATCACTTAAATGTCTTTCAAAGGTCAAATGACCCCTAGAATTTTCCAAAATTTCACATTACAGTTGTAGTAGTGCACGTTAGACGTAGAAAAAAAAATTTGAAGGCCGTAAGAGGAAGTTATCTCCCGTTCATCATCAAACATGCATTGTTCCCTCTCGGAACCACGAACCTTCTAGCGAGTTGCTCCGGTTTGTGAGGGGTGTGTGTCGAAACTTTCATCAAACATGCTAATTTCTTTACCACATCATCTTGGTGGCATGACATTACATCAACCAAGGTTTCATGTGTTTTTGATTTTTTTTGAAATTAGAATGCCATGTCACTCCATGCATACGTATGCATGCATGTGTGCATGTCGTGAGATAAATATGTTTGAAAATTCCTTCTAGTTTACTGCACATGGAATTAACTTGCACACAAGTACACAAATATGATTTTTCACACTGTTTTGGTTAGGCGTTGCATGTAGATGTAATTCAAATTTGAATTACGGTCATTAAGTGGCTAGAAAATCACTTAAATTTCTTTAAAATTTCGAATGACCCCTAGAATTTTCAAAAATTTCACATTACAGTTGTAGTAGTACACGTTAGACGTAGAAAAAAATTGAAGGCCGTAAGAGGAAGCTATCTCCCGTTCATCATCAAACATGCCTTGTCCCCTCGCGGAACCACGAGCCTTCTAGTGAGTTGCTCCGGTTTGTGAGGGGTGTTTGTCCAAACTTTCGTCAAACATGCCAATTTTTTTACCACATCATCTTGGTGGCATGACATTACATCAACCAAGGTTTCATGTGTTTCTGATTTTTTTTGGAATTAAAATGCCATGTCACTCCATGCTTAATTGTGCCATAGCCGTTAGACTAATATGTTTGAAAATTCCCTCCAATTTACTGCACATGGAATTAAATCGCACACAAGTACACGAAATATGAGTTTCAAACCGTTATGGTTAGTTGTTGCATGTGCATGTAGTTCAAATTTCAATCACGGTCATTAAATGGCTAGAAAATCACTTAAATGTCTTAAAAGGTCAAATGACCCCTGGAATTTTCAAAAATTTGTCATGACAGTTGTATTAGTACTACAAAATTTCTCGTTCATTTAAAACACCATCCATTGGCACTTTATTCCAAATTCGTCTTTCACAGCTAATATAAAATATCTACAACATCACAAATAGTTGTTTTCTAGGAACCGTTTGTGATGAAAATATCTGGGTCTATTTAAGTCTACCTACTTAAGCTTCGCCGGCTCGTCTGCTCTAGTGCCGGCAACTCTCGAATCCACGAATCCCGATCCCCATTCCCGCACCCCCTTCTTGCAAAGATGACACCGTGGAAACGCTTCTTGAAGGCCTGTACGATGGTCGCGTCCCCTTGAGCCCGCCGCTGCGCAAGGCGGCCGCCTACCGGCGCCAGCCGAGAGGCGTCTGCTGACGGCAAACGAAGGCTGTAGCAGCCGAGGCAGGCTGTAGCTCTTCTTCTGACAGCGTCTGCGAACGCCGAGAGCGCTCGAGTTGCCGCCCGTGCCGCTGATGTTGCACTAGCCCGGGTCGAGGCCATCCATGCCAAGATCGAGGATGCACACGCCAAGATATCCAGGCCACCTCGGACTCCAGCATGCAACCCATGTTTGAAAAAGGTGGCGGTGGCCATGGAGCACCTGCTTCCTCATGAGGTCCACGAGCGGGAGCTGGAGATGCAGGAGGCGACGGAGATTGAGGAGCGCCGGGAGGAGGAGTTGCGCGTGGCTTAGGTCGAGGTAGAGAAGAGTCTGTCCGTCGAGGAATCGGTGGTGGAGTACCAAAGCAAGCTCTGGCGCAGCCACTACTACAAGCACTACAACCTTGAGGGTGGCGCCGAGGATGAGGACGAGGACGAGGACGCGATCGACTTCAGCAGGGGGCGCGGAGTCCACCAACGGCGGCATGTCGCTAGGACAAGTCATCGACGTCTCATCTCACACCGGTGATGCATAGGGCCTGTGGCGGATTTGTTAAAATTATGCATTTTAGGCTTTGTTTTTAATGCCGGTCTTTTGTTAGAGCAATGTTTAGGTCAATTGGCTCTGTTTAATTACTAAAATTGCTCGATTCAGTAAGTGTGGTCTGTTTGTTGTACGCTCTTTTGTGTGCCAAAATTAGCAAGCGATGTTAAATTATGCAATGACGTACCAGGGGAAATTTCCACCAAAATTTGAATTATCAAACTCACCCCATACGCGTAAAGCAGAAGAATCATTTGCGATGCACACAATCGTTCAAAGTGAATGGTTCGGCGGCACCCCGTGCAAAGTTTCCCTCCTCATTTCCAAAATTTTGGCCTACCGCCAATATATCTACCCCCCGCCCCCTTCCCCCCTTCCGCACCCCCTTTTCTCCCTGATCACAAGTCACATTTCCCCTGTATCCTCCTTCCTTCCTTCCTTCCTTGCTAAGCTATAGACGCTTCCTTGCTCTCGTGGTCTCGCATCCTACCGCCGGGGTCGCCATGGTCTTCTTCAAAGACCTCTCCAGCGGTTCCTCCTCCGGCGACTACTCCTTCACCACCGGGTATGCCTCTCTTCTCTCTCTCGGCCTATGACTTGGAATGAAGGATTTTTACCCAGCGGTCGATTTGAGTCATTTCTTCCTCTTGTAGCTCCCTAGGACCATCAGTGGCAACGAATGGAGCGGGGTGCCTGAAGATCCATCTGCTCGTTGTCACCATCAATCTCCATGCGTGAAGCTAGTTGCGTTTGATTCTATGGACAGTGGGAGGAAGTTTCTGGCATGTGCAGAGAAGGTTTGACCCTCTTTCATTGTTACAAATCACTTGTTAGATGTGATTCGGATACTGTCACGGTCCCAACCCATTCATACCACACCTTCAACCAAACGCATCCTAAGACAATGTCCCAGTTTGTACCTAGTATCTTAAATTGTTGCCATCTCATCAGCGGTGCCATTAGAAAATTATTTGGCACAACTTCAGCAGTTTGTGCAGCCAACTTTGGTCCACACATCCGAGCGGCCAAGAAGTAAAATACCAAATCTTTATGACACAAAGGAACTGGGCATCAGAGCAACTACGTGCTCGAGTGCAGGTCCTTGATTTTTTAGCGGCATCGGCTCGCCAAAGGTCAGTGCACCGGTGCGAGATGTAGCAACAGTTGTCTTTACCCCAGTTTTGGCATACATACTGGACGGCCTTAGTGCTATTAGTTCTATGTTACTAAATTTGTGCATGTACACACCTGTTAGTATCAATTTGTTGTCATCCAAACACTATCGTTATGCTGTTGCAGTTATATTTACCTTCCTCATAAAATGTTCAATTTGTTATTTATTGTACATGAGTAAGAACTTGTAGCGTCGTTGTAGTTAATTATAGCTTCTGATGTTCCAGAATTTGGTTGTCGTCTCGGTACCAATTATTTCATTTGCACATTGATCGTTTTGAGAAGATATGTCATAATTAACATGTTTCTTCAATTTTTCAAAATAAGCATTGGTGATTTTCTATGTTGCTATAAACCATTTCCCCTACAATTGTTACTGATCTAGTTTTAAATATTATAGGATGAATGGAAGTGTTCTTACTTGGAGTGGGTTGATCAAGAGTGGCCACAGTCTTTGAAGATGTGCCTAGCGAAGCTCTGGAGCATGTATGAGGAAGAGTACACACGTAGGCTTAGAGAAAGTCTTGTCAACGCTGAAGCATATTTCAAGATGCGGGATAAGAACTTGAAGGTGGAGAATGAGCTCAGATTTTTTAAATCAGACTTTGCTAAGATGGTGTTGGCGAAGGAGAGAGGCACTTTCCAGTTGGCACATGCTAAGCGGGTTCTTAGTGAACCGAAAGCGAGAGGTGGATAAGGCGAGCCCGGATGATCTCGATTAGGGAAATGAATATATTGTTCTTATGAAGTTGAACTAGCTATATGTTGTCTTGTCTTTGTTTTCATGTAGCTACTGCATCTTGTGATGTTATAATATATTTATGTGCCTGATATGAAATTGGCAAACAACTGTTCGATATGAAATGTGAATTTGCGTAATACTAGAATTATTAATTGTAAACTAATAAACCTGCTAAATGCGTCATGGACCTTAGCAAATGGTTCTAGCAGTAAAAGCGCTTGCGACGGATAGCCCAATGCCACACATTTTTCTTCATCAAATCGTGTGTGATATAGTTGATAAAAGCAAACAGTTAACCAAGGCAGACCGTGTGCGATAGTTACACCTTGCACACACGAGCCTACACATAAAACTGTGTGGGATGTACGTCCGAACGGAAACGTTTTTCCTGGATTGACTATGTGGGATGTACATAAGAACGGAAACGTATTCCTTGGATTGACTGTGTGTGATATACATACGAACGGAAATGGTTTTCTAGGATTCACCGTGTGTGATGTACATACCTACGGAAATGATTTTCTCGGATTACCGTGTGGGATGTACATACCTACAGAAATGATTGGGTTTCGATGCCTCGCCCGATTGCACATGGTCCCATCTTGGGTCCCAGGAGGGCCTATCCCCGACGATTTCTGGGTCGTGTGGGAAGGACACCCTATCACACACACTCACTTGGCGACGGTTCCAAATGCCGTCGCGGAAAGGGGTTAAAAACCGTTTGTTTAGGACCAACGCGCACCAGTGAGCTCCGACGGAGCCCTAGATTGGTTCTGCCCAAGTTCCGCCTCGAGACGGCGGTGCTTCGTCCCGAAAGCTTCCTTCTGATTGTTTCCAGGTCAAAACACATCATATAGCAGAAGATGGGCATCGGGGGCCTGCCAGGTGGCCCACAAGGCAGGGGGCGCGCATAGGGGGGTAGGGTGCGCCCTCCACCCTTGTGGATGGCAGGTGGCCCCCTCTGGTGCTTTCTTCACCCAATATTTTTATATATTCCAAAAATATTCTCCGTGAAGTTTTAGGACTTTTGGAGTTGTGCAGAATGGATCTCTAATATTTGCTCCTTGTCCAGTCCAGAATTCCAGCTGCCGGTATTCTCCCTCTTCATGTAAGCCTTATAAAATAAGAGAGAATAGGCATAAATATTATGATATAATGTGTAATAACAACCCATAATGCAATAAATATCCATATAAAAGCATGATGCAAAATGGACGTATCAACGTTGCCGACGGGATCCAAAGCCTAGACGGCCGCAATCACTTCACGCAAGGCCAAGAAGAAATGGACGGCCACGACAACCAAGAAGACACTAATGACCAAGACGACCAATGGCAATAAGACACCTACGCCTAGGAAGAATAAGATGATGTGGACATAGAGGGGGAGTCATTGCTTCACGATGTGCTCTCTCAACAAGCCAGTGCACAAATAAGATGAAAAGGATGGGAGCATACACCAGGGATGAGGAACTTGATTTGTGAAGGTTGGAAGGAAATTGGACAAGACCCCAAGACCGGCGCTGAGCAAAAAGGATCAACGTTCTGGGCAAGGGTCCATACATACTTCCATGAACGTAGGAAGTTCCCGCTCTACAAGTTTGAGAGCAACTGTGGCGACGTATTGATCGCAAAGAGGTGGAGGTTCATCCAACAAGAGTGCAACAAGTTTTGTGCCACCCTTGAGATCATCGAAGGCGGTCCCATGAGTGGCCTAGGCGTCAAAGACATGGTACTCCACTCCCTCCCCTAGTTCACATGTGTGGATCTTGTTGATTATTGCTTTCATATCCATTGCATATGAATGTACACTACTAGGAAAAAGCTTATACACATAGAATTATCAGTAGCGCTTGTTAAATCAAAGTGCTACTGCTACGTAGCAGTAGCGCAGGACTAAACAGCACGCTACTACAACAAAAATAGCAGTAGCGCTTCCCCCATAAAACGCGTTGCTACTATGACGACTAGAACCGTTGCTGCAAGGCTTGGTATAGTAGCAGCGCGCTTCTACAAACCATGCTACTGCTAACAAAATAGTAGCTGCGCATTTTAAGGCGACAGTGCTGCAACTAACAAAAGGAAAATAAAAGAAAAAAAGGAAAGGAAAAAAGAAAAGGAAAATTAAAGAAAAACAAAAAATGAAAGCAATAGCAGGAGCGCGCTTTTACGAAAGCGTTATAGCTACTTTAGCTATAGCGCGTTTTCCCAACACGCGCTATAGCTAACTTATCCATAGCAGTAGCGCGTTCCTGCTAAAAGCGCTATAGCTAAGTAGCTATAGCGCGTGTTGTGTAAAAGCGCTACTATAAGTTTGACTTGCCACTTCGTGGCGTCCCTCCTTCCCCCAATTCCCCATTCTTCTTGCCAGACCCCAACCTCTCCCTCGCCACCCCTGCTCCCTCGTCGCCCTACCTTCGTCGCCGCCAGAGCCGCCACCGGAGCCGCACGCCATGGCAGCCATCGGAGCCGCGTGCCCGCGGAGCCACCCTCGTCCGCTCCTCACCGCCCCTGCTCCCTCGTCGCCCCTGCCCCATCGCCCCCAGAGCCGTCGTCACTGCTACGTCTTGAGCTTGCGTTGGTTTTCCCCGAAGAGGAGAGGATGATGCAGCAGAGTAGCGTAAGTATTTCCCTCAGTTTTTCAGAACCAAGGTATCAATCCAGTAGGAGGCCACACGCAAGTCCCTCGTACCTACACAAAACAAATAGCTCCTCACTACCAACGCGAATAGGGGTTGTCAATCCCTTCACGGTCACTTACAAGAGTGAGATGATAGATAATATTTTTTGATATTTTTGATATAAAGATGCAAAGTAAAATAAAAAGGCAAAGTAAAAGCAAAGCAATAATAAAGCGTGGGAAGATTAATATGATGAGAATAGACCGGGGCCATAGATTTCACTAGTGGCTTCTCTCAAGAGCATAGGTATTTTACGGTGGGTGAGCAATTCTTGTTGAGCAATTGGCGAATTGAGCATAGTTATGAGAGTATCTAGGTATGATCATGTATATAGGCATCATGTCCGAGAAAAGTAGACCGACTCACACTTTGCATCTACTACTATTACTCCACTCATCGACCGCTATCCGGCATGCATCTAGAGTATTAAGTTAATGAAAACAGAATAACGCCTTAAGCAAGATGACATGATGTAGAGGAATAAATTCATGCAATATGATAAATACCCCATCTTGTTATCCTTGATGGCAACAATACAATACGTGCCTTGCAACCCTTTCTATCACTGGGTAAGGACACCGCAAGATTGAACCCAAAGATAAACACTTCTCCCATTGCAAGAACTACCAATCTAGTTGGCCAAACCAAGCGGATAATTGAAGAGACTTGCAAAGATAACTCAATCATACATAAAAGAATTCAGAGAAGATTCAAATATTGCTCATAGATAATCTTGATCATAAACCCACAATTCATCGGTCTCAACAAACACACCGCAAAAAATAAGATTACATCGAATAGATCTCCACGAGAGAGGGAGAACATTGTATTGAGATCCAAAAGAGAGAAGAAGCCATCTAGCTACTAACTATGGACCCGAAGGTCTGAAGTAAACTACTCACACTTCATCGGAGGCTATGATGATGATGTAGAAGCCCTTCATGGTGGATTCCCCTTCCGTGAACTCGAACAGGCCCCAAGAAGGGATCTCGTGGATCTGAAAGTTTGATTGGTGGAATTAGGTTTTTGGCTCCGTGTCGATCCGTTGAAGTGCGTAGGTATATATAGGAGGAAGAAATGCGTCGGTGGAGCTCGAGGGGCCCACGAGGTAGGGGGCGCGCCCTAGGGGGGCGCCCTCCACCCTCGTGACCGCCTCAGGGCTTTCTTGATGGAGGGTCCAAGTCTCCTGGGTCTTATCCGATGAGAAAATCACGTTCCCGAAGGTTTCATTCCGTTTGGACTCCGTTTGATATTCTATTTCTTCGAAACACTCAAATAGGCAAAAAACGACAGTGCAGGCTGGGCCTCCGGTTAATAGGTTAGTCCCAAAAATAATATAAAAGTGGAAAATAAAGCCCTTTATAGTCCAAAACAATAGATAATATAGCATGGAGCAATCAAAAATTATGGATACATTGGAGACGTATCAGTCACCGTCACCGGAGCCCCTGGTCCCTCGCTGCCCCTGCTCCTCGTCATCCCACCTATCTGTAAGCCCCACCCCTCCCTCTAGGTTAATTAACTTAGGTGAATTTAGTTCATTAGGTTAACTAAGTGAACTAGCTAGGTTAATTTAGGTAAACTAACTAGGTTAGGTAACTAAGTGAACTAGCTAGGTTAATTTGGTTAACTAACTAGGTTAATTTGATGTTTGGTTAACTAACTAGGTTAGGTAACTAAGTAGATGTTAATTAGGTTAGGGCAGTAGTGGTACTGTTAATTAGATGTTTTTTAGTTAGGGAAGTAGGTTAGGTAACTAAGTAGATGTTAATTTAGGTTAATTTGGTTAACTAACTAGGTTAGGTAACTAAGTAGATGTTAATTAGGTTAGGGCAGTAGTGGTACTAGATGTTAATTACATGTTTTTTAGTTAGGGAAGTAGGGTTTTACTAGGTTAATTAGGTGAAGTTAAATGAATGACCTAAATGAACGAAATTAGTAGCTTAAGTAGTTGTAGATGCTTAAGTAGCTAGCTAGGGTTCATCTAATTAGTTAGTACTTGCAGATGCTTAAGCACTAGGGCAGTAGGGTTAGGGCAGTAGGGTTTAACTAGATATTCATTAGGGTAGTAGGGTTTAGTTTAGAGAAAAAATTCAGTATAAAAATATAAATTTCTAGAATGTGCTGCTCATGTTTATGCTAGGATATTTTTCTTGAAGTGTCAAACACTAGGAGATGTAAGTTTGAAGTGGTCATGTTATATGCAAAGTCCTCAATAATGTTTTCTCATGTTTATCTACTGTTGTGCCCAAGTGGCCTTTTGTTGTTTCCAGGGAATCAAGCCGAGTGGCCTATGTTTTGCCGGAATGTTGATTCATTTCCGTCCCGGCATATCTCAGGTGCTCGATTTGTCCACTTTTTAGCAAAGGCCATGCCGAAATTTTCCATGAATTTCGGCATGACTTGTGCTACAAACTAGGAGAAATCGAGTGCCCGGGATTTGCCGCACCGGGAAGGAATCAACGTTCCTGCAAAACATAGGCCTTTTTTATGTCATTATTCGTTTTATTTGGTCTAGAATTAATTGACTAGATTTAATCATAGGAAACATGGCTAGCAACGATGAATGACAGGGTTCTGGTGATTGTGACAACGTCTACCTGGCGGCAGATGAATTTTTGAACCTTGTCGATGATCAACGGCTGTTGTTGCTGGCCCACCTGTCACATCCGAGACTGACATCGAGACCGGCGCCGAGACTGGCGTTGAGACACAGACCGACACCGAGACCGGCAAAGCCAGTATAGAACATAAACCGAAGAGGATATGTCAACGCCCAAACCATCTCATCACTACTAGACTGGTGGTCACGGAGGTGGACGACAGCAATTTTGAGCCAAAAGAGCCTGAGGAAGCGAGATCGTGCTACGACAATCAAATAGGTTGCATCGTACGGACAACTGCGACCATCAATGATGAGAAACTAAAGAAGATAGAAAATATGAGGCCCTCCCTCCTAACGAAGCTGCACTAGGTATTCTTGTTCCCGGGCCAGGATGAAAAGAAATATACTAATCCAGATAAAGACCCGGCAATGAAGAAGATAAGCAAACGCGCCATGAGCAAGTTTATCAACACGTTGGCCACCTGGAAAGTAAGGGTGAAAGCAAGGATCATTGACCAAAAGGAACCCTACTCCAAGATTGTAAAGGATAATCCGACAATCACAGAAGAGCAGTTTGAAATATTCAAGGCGGCTTGCGATGCTGAAGCTGCCAAAGAAAAGTAGAAGTACATGAAGGGACTTCAAGAGAGGAACATGGGGTGCCACCACCTCAGAAGCCGTGATTACGCGGGGAAGAGGTCCATATGGTCCAAGGAGGACGCGGAACGCGAAATTCTGGGCATCCCAGACCCCTTGGCGGAGTTCACTGTCCCGCAGTAGCGTGACGTCCTCAGGGCCCGGTACCGTTGGGACCTGGTGAAGAAGGTTTTCGAGACGGACGCGGTCACGACGGAGTTCATGAGACTGCTAGAAATTTTAGCTTCTGATCAATTCAACTGCATGTTTAGTCATATTTGTAAACGATCCTTGTTCCTTTTGCAGAGAAGCGACAGGAGTTGCGGCGAAAGCGACTCGCCGTCTGAGGCATTGACGAGGCCCAAGTGGGACACTCCATTCAACCGGGCCTTGAACATATTGAAACGACTCCCGGTGGACACTAGGCCGTCGTATGGACGCGTGCAAGCGTCGGAGATGGTGTCACGTGGAAGGAGTACTACTGTGAGACCACGGAGGAGAGAAAGGAAAGACGTAGGTTAAATGAAGAAAACATCGACAAGAAGGTTGCAATTGCAGTTGATAAGAAATCAGCTGAGACATTCGCAACAGCGGTAGTTGCCACGAAACTGGCGATTGCAGATTCGTATGGTGTCTTGGTTCTGGCCATCGTCGGTTGGAGCAGGAGAAATCCAAACAAAGATGTAGCAGACTTTCCCCTTGCCAACTTATTCGGGAGCAGCTCGACTAGTGTTGCACCAGCACCTGCTCCCGCACTTGCACCAGCACCTGCTCCCACACTAGCTCCTGCACCAGCTCCCGCACCTGCTCATAGCAGCCCGTCCTCTGTCTCAGACGTGCTCGGCGGTGCTTCGTCTTTGGCTGAGCTCGATGCCTTCACGGTACCTGTCACACCGGACCTCTTCAATAAGTGTATAATCTCCCGTTTCCGTTGCCTTTCGAATGTCTCATGTCGCAGACATGTCTTTGTAGGCCGGCGTAACCCCGTGCACCATATTGTACACCATCATCGTCTAGAAGGTGGACGTGAGGAAGGCGACGATAATGAAGCCGAAGGAACAATTGTTCCACAGCCGACCGATCCCCCCTGACATCTTCAAGGTTTCAGTGGCCAGTGTCAAATCGGGCCACAAGGATTTGGCTCCTCCGGTACTAGGGGGAGATGACGACGAGACCCCGCGGTGGCTTGGCGATTGGAAGGGGTAGGTCCTGTTGTGGCCAAAGAGTCTTCTTCATCTGGAGGCGGCCGGGAGCACATCCACGACCACACAGCCTCAGCAAGGTATGAACATCAACACCCCACCTACCCAATTAACGTCGCCTGTCGAGCCGGGATATAGCGGACGAGGTGAGGTAGAGGCTCCATTAGTCACTGGTGACATCGCCGCCGTCAAAGAAGCAATGCATGATATCGATGCCATAGATGAGGATGAGGATGACGATGGCACTCTACAGTATCTCAATACTGGTGCCTATGACAATGGAGGATTGATGGCTCAGCAGTATGAGTACTCAGGGTTTGAGCGTCATGAGTCGGTGCCTGAATTGCCGCCTCCAGAGGCTGAACGTATTATAGAAGACCTTCTAGCACCAAAGAAGCATAAGAAGAGAGCGAGGAAAGGCAACAAAGGTGCTCCTATGATCCAGCCGCCTCCGCAGCTTTCAAGACTGTATACCTTTCATGGGTGCGGTGAAATACCATATCCCCGATGAACTAATCCTACCTAAGGCATCGGTTGATGCCATATACAGTGATCTAAGGAGACTTCATGATGATGTGCTGTGGAGAGAGAAAAGCCTAATCGCCTCGGAAAATCCAGGATACCCACTCTACGTGGTTAACATGACGCAACAAAGGTTGACGTCGACACATTCCCCGCGGAGAAGTTCTTCCTTTGATTCGATTACATCTTCGACATGTTTCACTTGAAGAAGCTGGATTTTACGTTTGTCCGCCTTTTTTCCTTGTACATGAACTACATCATCAAGATTGAGCAGATACCTTATATCTGTGTCGCTGACCCGTACTTTATGCACGAGGGCTTCTTGGCGGTCTGCGCAGAGCACCGTGAATACGCGAGGGACTACATCATCGAATTCATGGTCGCCAATAAGGACAAGGAGACGATTCTCGTAGCTTATCATCCCATGTAAGTCATCCGCGTGGATATCCTTCCTTTGATTTCAACCATTCATTTGCACGGTGGAGGCTAATTTGAGGTGTACTTATTTGCGCAGCCACGGGCGCGCCATCCTCATCATCCTTTACCCCTGATTCTCCCACGCTCTTTACTTGGACCCGTTGAAGAACATGAACAAAAAGGATTACACCCACATCAAGTCTGTTCTCGACAGTGCTATCTTTTTCTACGGCGTACGGAGTGGAGAGATCAAGACCAAGAAGAGAAGGAACTGCAGGCCCGCCTTCGGCCATAAGACCGACTTCTGCTGCATCTAGCAAACAAGTGATACTCTTAGTGATGGATTGTATATCCTACATCACATGCTGGAGTACAGACGGGATCAGCAGAACCTTCGCATGTCACCTACATCCGGCGATGCCCATATTCTCCAATGGGCAAAGAATGTAGGAGATATCTCGGTGAGCCAAGTTCTATCACATCCAGCGTGAACTTGCCCAAATCATCATGAAGGAGGTCCTCGAAAAAATAGGTATGTTCTACGAGGAAGGGCAAATGTCGCGCGAAGATGTCCGAACACGCGTAGCCGCTCAATGTCTCGACCTGAAGCCTTTCACTAAGCTCGGGGACTATCTCCCTGACTTGGATGGATGGCACGACATGTTGGAGTGATTGTCGATATATGACAATGTGTCCGTTTAGTCCATACTTTCTATATGACAAAACTTTGAGTTATGCATGACGAAACTTTATTTGTGATGTAATTAAACCTTCCTCCTCAACTAGCAAAGATCACTCTAGTTAGGGAATTTTGGGTACGATGAACTTTGTTATTTATGCTTATGATATGTTGCTTATATTTTTGCCAAGTCTGTCTCCTTTTGTTGCTCAACTATATATGTTGCATATCATCGACTCATGTGACGATGCAGGTGCATAGACCATCGATGGCGAAGAAGTGCTACGCCAGGAGTATACGACGAGTGGCCTGAGTGTCAGGCCCAGGTGTACCGGTTTCCGGTTTCCGAGCGACAACCAGTAGTTAGTTTAGGATCACACTAGTGCGAGAGAGGGATACAGACTCATGTACTGCATAGTTCCGCTCTCATTCATAGTGATAGCTCTTCTCGCGTATATCGTTTTTTAGATGGATGACGATGTAGTTGCAAGTAATCGAGACTTGTATCGCTATTTTCGAGATGATGACGAGAGACCACTTTGTGTTGGATGATGATTATCATGATGACATGATTTGATGAGACTATTTGTATGTATATGCTATGATTACATTTGTGTGTGTATGATATGCTAAACATTATTGTATAAAGCCTATTCAAATACAAAACAAATATGCAGAAAAAACAAAAACTAATAAAACTAATAGTAGCGAGGGGAATAAAGTTAGCAGCAGCGCGCTCTTACCAGTAGCGCGCCCTAGTTAAAAGCGCTACAACTATTAGCAGTAGCGCGTTGCACTAAAGCTTGCTGCTACTAGCCAAGTATAGCAGTAGTGTGGGCCGAAACGCGCTATTGATACATGTTAGTTGTAGCGCCGTATCAGCAGCGCGGGTCCCCACGCTAACGATACACCTAATACCCGCGCTACTGCTAGGATTTTCCCTAGTAGTGGTATATTGTTGCCTTTATTTTCATTTGTAGGCATTCGAAGCTTTGGAAGGCTTAAAGTCCCAACATGGGGACAAGCCATTCACCCCACCCATCGTTGGACGATCATTTGTGATTGCCCAAAGTTTAGGGAGCAGTATGTGCTAGTTGTGAGCTGCGTAGGAATTTCCTCGAAGAGGAGAGGATGATGCAGTAAAGTAGAGATAAGTATTTCCCCCAGTTAAGAACCAAGGTTATCAATCTAGTATGAGAACCACGTAAGACAACATGAACAACACCTACACACAAAAGAATAAATACTTGCAGCCAACACGATCAAGGGGGTTGTCAATCGCCTCGGCGGCTAACTGCAAGGATCAAGTCTGATAATGGTAGACAGATAAACAAAAACACAAAATAAAATAGAGGTAAATAAATTGCAGGAAGTATTTTTGGATTTAATATATGATAAAGATAGACCTGAGGGCCATAGTTTTCACTAGAGCCTTCTCTTTGGAAGAAAAAGCATACTGTCGGTAAACAAATTACTGCTGGGCAATAGATAGAAAAAAAGCGCATAGTTATGACAATATCCAAGGCAATGATCATGTATATAGGCATCACGTCCGAGACAAATAGACCAACTCCTTCCTGCATCTACTACTATTGCTCCACACATCGACTGCTATCCAGCATGCATCTAGAGTATTAAGTTCATAAAGAATAGAGTAACGCCTTAAGCAAGATGAAATGATGTAGACAATGTAAACTCAATCAATATGAATAAACCCCATCGATTTATCCTTAATGTCAACAATACAAATATGTGTCTTGTCCCTTTCTGTCACTGGGATATAGAGAACCGCAAGATTGAACCCATTGCAAGATAAATCAATCTAGTTGGCCAAACCAAACGGATAGATCGGAGAGAAATACAAAGCTATAACAATCATGCATAAAAGAGTTCAAAGAAGACTCAAATAATATTCATAGATAATCTGATCATCAACCCACAATTCATCGGATCCCAACAAACACAACGCAAAAGAATATTACATCGAATAGATCTCTAAGAACATAGAGAAGAACATTGTATTGAAGATCAAAGAGAGGGAAGAAGCCATCTAGATACTAGATATGGACCTGTAGGTCTGTGGTAAACTACTCACATAGCATCGGAGCGATGAAAAGGTTAATGTAGAGGCCCTCCGTGATTAATTCCCCCTCCGGCAGAGTGCCGGAAAAGGCTTCCAGATGGGATCTCCAAAGAATGTAAACTTCATGACAATGAAAAAGTATTTTGGGTGGCTCTCTATTGGTTTCCCGATTTTATGGAATTTATAGAGGTGGAATAAGGTCAAACGAAGCCACGAGGGGCCCACAAGGTACTTGGGCGTGCCCAAGTGCCTTGCCGCATACTCGTTGCACATCTGGTCTCCTCCCGAAGCTTCTAGGGTCTCTTTTGTCTAGAAGAAAAATCATCAAAAAGTTTCATGGCATTTGGACTTCGTTTGGTACTTGGCACTAAGTTAATAGGTTAGTCCCAAAAAACAATACATAATTGAGTATAATACATCCAAGGTTGATACTATAATAGCATGGAACAATCAAAAATTATAGATATGTTGGAGACGTATCAAGCATCCCCAAGCTTAATTCCTACTCGTCTTGTTAGGGCATATTTCTCCCTTAGTGGTTTTGGTGATTGATGACAATGCTTGTGCGGACTAATCGTGTGCATTGAGCATTTCAGAGAAACTATCATATGGCACAAGATGATTCTTTTCCCTCGGAGCTATTGCAAAGACAGTGTTTTTCTTGTGTTTCGTTTTTGGTGGATTTGAGTCGTAGCATCACCGTACTATTAAGAGGGGGTCCACTTCGGAAAGGTTTGGGTGGAATCAATACATACACAGTATGTTTGCACCCCATTTCTTTCCCAGCTTTAGAGCTTGTCCTTCCTTGTGCTTGGCCCTTCCTGGGGCACATAAGAGATAGTACCGCTCCATCGGTACTACTGCTATTTAGTACTACTAGGACTTCCGCCTATTTCCAGTGTTGTGTAAATGAGTGGTAGTATGGTAGTAGTTCAACGCGGTAGTATAACAGATGATCTCAGACGATATAATCACATACTATAACATACAAGTATTGGGTCGATTCAATATGATCGTTCTTTTAACGTCTTACCCTCAATGTTGTTTTAGGACTATCGTTACACTTTACAATATCTTAAGATCCTGAAAACATGATCACGAACAACACTTGAGCCAATCTTAGAGGCGAGACCAGGAACCTAATTTGTTCCATTTATCATTCCATACGTGCATATGAGTTTTCCACCAAATCGCATATTCCACGATCACAACAGTCATAACATGGAATATAAACTCTCTATGAATATGGAAATATAATAATACAATATTATTGCCTCTAGGGCATATTTCCAACAGTCTCCCACTTTCACTAGAGTCAATAATCTAGTTGCATGGTTTTACAAACACCTATGGGTAATCTAGTACTGCTCATCCTTTGCTTGTGGTAGAGCCTTTGTCATTTTTTTGAATTTTCAAAACTCAGTAATATTTGTGTTAGTCTTTTCTATTTTCAGGATCTCAATCCATTTTGCTTTGAGCTATAACATTTTATTCAAAATAAAATTTTCATTTAAACTCATTGCATTTAGATTCACATCAACAATATCAAGACTCTTCTTGACTATATATTATAATGATATTTCGGATTCACCCATTCACATCAAGATTTTCTTGACTGGTGATGCGGCTCGAAGCTACGTCAGTATTTCCCCAAAGAAGAAGGGATGATGCGACAACAATGTAGGTATTTCCTCGATGATGAAACCAAGGTTATCGAACCAGTAAAAGAACCAAGCAACACAACATAGACTGCACCTACACACAAATAACAAATACTCGCAACCCGACATGTAAAAGGGGTTGCCAATCCCTTTCGGGTAACGGCGCCTAGAGGTAGGCAAGCGGACGTGAGGGAGTTGTAAATATTGATAGATCGAATGCCAAATAAAATAAATTGCAGCAAGTATTTTTGTATTTTTGGTGTAATAGATCTGAAAATAAAAGGCAAATAAAATAGATTGCAAAGCAAATAATATGGGAAAGAGACCCGGGGGCCGTAGGTTTCACTAGTGGCTTCTCTCGAGAAAATAGCAAATGGTGGGTGAACAAATTACTGTTGGGTAATTGATAGAATTTCAAATAATCATGACGATATCCAGGCAATGATCATTATATAGGCATCACGTCAAAAATTAGTAAACCGACTCCTGCCTGCATCTACTACTATTATTCCACACATCGACCGCTATCCAGCATGCATCTAGTGTATTAAGGTCATGGAGAAACGGAGTAATGCAATAAGAATGATGACATTATGTAGACAAGATCTATTTATGTAGAAATAGACGCCGTCGTTTTATCCTTAGTAGCAATGATACATATGTGCCAGTTCCCCTTCTATCACTGGGATCAAGCACCGCAAGATCGAACCCACTACAAAGCACCTCTTCCCATTGCAAGATAAATAGATCAAGTTGGCCAAACAAAACCCAAATATCGGAGAAGAAATACGAGGCTATAATCAATCATGCATATAAGAGATCAAAGAAGACTCAAATAACTTCCATGGATAAAAAGATAGATCTGATCATAAACTCAAAGTTCATCCGATCCCAACAAACACACCGCAAAAAGAGTTACATCATATGGATCTCCAGGAGACCATTGTATTGGTAATCAAAAGAGAGAGAGGAATCCATCTAGCTACTAACTACGGACTCGTAGGTCTACAAAGAACTACTCACGCATAATCAGAGAGGCACCAATGGAAGTGGTGAACCCCTCCGTGATGGTGTCTAGATTGGATCTGGTGGTTCTGGACTCTACGGCGGCTGGAATTGATTTTCGTCGACTGCCCTAGGGTTTCTGGAATATTGAGGTATTTATAGAGCAAAGAGTCGGTTCAGGGGGCACCCGAGGTGGGCACAACCCACCAGGGCGCGCCTCGGCCTCCTGGCATGCCCTGGTGGGTTGCTCCCCTCGGAGCACCCCTAGGCGCTTCTCCGGCCCACTGGATGTCTTCTAGTCCAAAAGAAATCCACAAAAAGTTTCGCTGCGTTTGGACTCCGTTTGGTATTGATTTCATGCGATGTAAAAACATGCAGAAAATAATAGCTGGCACTTGACACTATGTCAATACGTTAGTACAAAAAATGATATAAAATGACTATAAAATGATTATAAAACATCCAAGAATGATAATATAACAACATGGAACAATCAAAAATTATAGATACGTTGGAGACGTATCAGCATCCCCAAGCTTAATTCCCGGTCATCCTCGAGTAGGTAAATGATAAAAACAGAATTTTTGATGTGGAATGCTACCTAACATGTCATCTCATAGTCTTTTCTTTATAGCATGGACATTTGGACTTTTATATGGTTCAAAGCAATAGTCTAGTTTTGACATGATGACTTAAATACTCAAGCATATGAACAAGCAACCATGTCTTTCAAAATATCAACGGTAAAATAAGTTATCCCTAGCCCATCATGCTCAATCATTGCTCCATTCATGAAACACACTCGCATATTAGCTACACCCAGTGCTCAAGTACGATCATAGTGCCTCCTAGTTGGTGCTTTATAAGAGAGGATGGAGACTCAAATTCAAAATAAAAATTGCATAAAGTAAAAGAAAGGCACTTCGCAGAGGGAAGAAGGGATTTGTAGAGGTGCCAGAGCTCAAAGCGAAAAACTTAGAGATAAAGACATTTTGGGAGGTGTGCCTTTCTCACAAACGAAAATGACTTAGAGCTCCCAACACTTTCCATGCTAGATATATCATAGGCGGTTCCCAAACAGAAAATAAAGTTAATTCCTTTTTCCACCATACTTTCACTTTCCATGGCTAGCCGAATCCACGGTTGCCCTCCATACCAACACTTTCCAAGGAATTTATTATTTGACAACATAAAGTAAATTCATTTTTCATTTCGGAACTGGGCATCCCTAATACCTTTGCCTTACTCTTGTGCAATGACAAGTGAATAAACACTCATCGTGAGAATAACACATCTAGCATGGAAAATATTGGCCACCCCTCGCTGCCTCGCAAGCGGTACGAGCACACAAAAGAGAAATTTATTTTGAAAATTAGAGATGGCACATACAAATTTGCTTAGAACAGCAAAAGAATACCGCATATAGGTAGGTATAGTGGACTCATGTGGCAAAATTGGTTTAAAGGATTTTGGATGCACAAGTAGTGATCATACTTAGTGCAAAATGAAGGCTAGAGGTTGAGAAGTGACCAACCAAGAAACGAATAATCTCATAAGCGAGAATTAAGCATAATTAACACCAAATAATGCACCATAAGTAGGATGTAATTTCATTGCATGACTATTGACTTTCGTGCTTGCATAGGGAATCACAAACCTTAACACCAATATTCTTACTAAAGCATGATTACTCATCAACATGAATCATATATCACATCATCATATCTCAAAACTATTACAAAGAATCAAGTTTATTTTGTCCAGTGATCTTCATGAAAGTTTTTATTATATCCTTCTTGGATATCTATCACTTTGGGACTAATTTTCATGTGTTGCTTTTGATAAGCTCAAACAAATATAAGTGAAGATCATGAGCATAATATTTCTTTCTCTCAAAATAATTTAAGTGAACCAAGAGAGGATTTCTTAAATTTTTTACTAACTCTCAAATAAATCTAACTGAAGCAAGAGATTATTTCTTCAAAAATAACTAAGCACACCGTGCTCAAAAAGATATAAGTGAAGCACCAGAGCAAATCCATAGCTCATAAAAATTTAAGTGAAGCATAAAGAGCAATTCTAACAAGTCATGGCATAATTTTGGCTCTCTCAAATAGGTGTGTCCATCAAGGATTCAAGACTTAAAAAGAAAAACAAAACAAGCAAAGACTCATATCATACAAGACGCTCGAAGCAAAACTCATAGTATGTCACGAATAAAAATATAGCTTCGAGTAAAATACCGATGGTCGTTAGAAGAAGGAGGGGATGCCACTCGGGGCATCCCCAAGCTTAGTTGCTTGCTTCTCTTTGGATAATAGCTTGGGATGCCATGGGAATCCCCAAGCTTAGGCTATTCTTACTCCTTATTACTTCATCCATCGTAAGATAACCCAAAACTTGAAAACTTCAATCACACAAAACTCAACAAAACCTTCGTGAGATCCTTTAGTATAAGAAAGCAAATCATTACTATAAATACTGTAGGAAACCAATTCATATTTTGTTTTTTCATTATATCTACTGTATTCCAACTTTTCTATGGCAAAAACTCATTAAAGAAAACCATAGAATCATTAATAAGCACACAACGCAAAGAAAACAGAATCTGTCAAAAACAGAACAGTTTGTAGCAATCTGAATATTTTGAATACTTCTGAAACTCCAAAATTTCTAAAAAATTATGACGACCTGAGCAATTTGTATATTAATCTTCTGCAAAAGGAATCAGGGAAAAAGCACTTTTCTGTGATTTATGAAAATTATTTTCATGCGTGCATAAGTTTCTGGTTTTTTAGCAAGATCAAACAACTATTACCCAAGAAGTTCCTAAAGGCTTTGCTTGGCACAAACACTAATTAAAAAAACACAATCATAACAGTAGCATAATTGTTCTAACACTCAAGAATAGAAAGCAAAAAGTGAAAATAAAATTTATTTATTGGGTTGGCTCCGAACAAGCGCTATAGTTTTACGCCCCTAGCTAGGCATAAAGAAAGGGTCTAAATTTGTCATCTTTGTTCTTACTTTCCTCAGGGGCGTTCTTGTCATGAGATTTTATAAACACAACATAAAACATATTATCCATAGAAACCTTAGCATTCCTAAGTTGGTTGTCATCATATCCCCTTTGATTTCCAGCAACAATCCAAGAATTATGTTGGTTAACATTGTTGAGAACTTGTTGGATTATGTCTAAAACGGGGACTTCCTTTTTAAGATTCTCATCAAAGATTTTATTATCCCCAAGCAAATGCCTTAGCGCATAATCACTATTGTAAATAATTTCATCTATGATGGGTTTTTCACGATTCATACCATAAAAATCAAAGACTTCCCTAGCTTCCCCTATTATGTAGTCAAATTCATTCATAAGGATAATGGTGGCCAACTTTTTAGCCCCAGGATTCTTCATAATGGGAAGCTCAAAAAAAATCTTTGCAAAGTTGGATGAGTACGAATAAATTTACTTTCAAGCTTCAAAACTAGTGATGAAATAGCATCCGCATAAGATCTAGTAGTTTTAAGTATAGGAGCATCATCAAGACTTAGATTTCCAACACAATTGAAAAATTCTTGGATACGTTCTTTTAAAGGATCGAGAAGAGGTGTCTAGAGGGGGGTGATTAGACCCTTAGCAAAGAAAAGTAGCAGTTTTTAATTTCTTCAAGTTAAGGTGGAGTTTTAGCACAACTTTAAACATACACAATACATTTCAAGCAAGCATGGCAAGAGTATATGAGCAGCGGAAAGTATGAAAGTTGCAAGAATGTAAAGGGATGGGATTGGAGTATGCAAACGCAATTGGATACACGAAGATTTTTTCTGTGGTTCCGATAGGTGGTGGTATCGTACATCCACGTTGATGGAGACTTCAACCCACGAAGGGTAACGGTTGCGCGAGTACAAAGAGGGCTCCACCCACGAAGGGTCCACAAAGAAGAAACCTTGTCTATCCCACCATGGCCATCGCCCACGAAAGACTTGCCTCACTAGGGTAGATCTTCACGAAGTAGGCATCTCCTAGCCTGTACAAACTCCTTGGTTCAACTCCACTATCTTGATGGAGGCTCCCAAGTGACACCTAAGCAATCTAGGAGACACCACTCTCCAAAAGGTAATAGATTGTGTGTTGATGAGGAACTCCTTGCTCTTGTGCTTCAAATGATAGTCTCCCCAACACTCAACTCTCTCTCACATATTTGGATTTGGTGGAAAGATGATTTGAGTGGAAAGCAACTTGGGGAAGGCTAGAGATCAAGATTCTTGTGGTTGGATTGGTATATCTTCGTCTCAACACATGAGTAGGTGGTTCTCTCTCAGAAAATGAATGCTGGAAGTGTAGGCACGTTCTGATGGCTCTCCTCACGAATGAAGAATGGGTGGAGGGGTATATATAGCCTCCACACAAAATCTAACCGTTACACACAATTCACCAAACTCGGTGGGACCGAATATTCAAACTCGGTCAGACCGATTCAGTTCAAAATGTGAACGTTAGGCTTTCCGGTGGGACCGATATGATCAACTCAGTGGGACCGATGTGCTAGGGTTAGGGTAAAATCTCAACTCAATTTGACCGATTACACAAACTCGGTGAGACTGATTTTGGTAATAAGCAAAACAGGGTGTTGGTCAAGCAAACTCGGTGGGATCGATTTCATATCCCGGTGGGATCGAAATAATTGCAACAGGTAACACAGAGTTTGCAAGCCCATCTTGGTGAGACCGAGATCCCATCGGTGAGATCGAACTAATTAGGGTTTCTGGCAGTGGCTATGTCAAGTGAACTCGGTGGCGCCAGATAGATCAAATAGGTGGGGCTGAGTTTGACTTTAGGTTTGGGACATATGTGTGAATGAGAAAGTGGTTGAGGGCTTTGGAGCATATCACTAAGCACTTTGAGCAAGCAAGCCATTAAGCAACACCTCATCTCCTTTTAATAGTATTGGCTTTTCCTATGGACTCAATGTGATCTTGGATCACTAAAATGAAAATGTAGAGTCTTGAGCTTTTGAGATTTTTCCAATCTCCTGTCCTCAACATCTTGAAGGGGTTCCACATCCTCTTGTCCATGCCACTCCACTGTTGAACTCATCTGAAATATACTCCATCAACTCCAGCGGCATAGCTGAGCTGCACGACAACGACCTAACGAACCTTACTCCTCGTCTGAAAAGTCTGCAACATAATACGTTGCAGCTCGAAAACGGGTCAGCACATGGAATATGCTGGCAATATAACACAGTAGAGCAAGAACAGGATAAATGCTATCACTACATGTATATTTGGCTGGTGGAAAGCTCCATGGTTATTGTTTTGCGTAAAGCCAATTTTTCCCTACAACAAAGGAATAGATTTTACTTAACTATCATGGTAGTTGAAACATCATTGAGAAGGTTCCTCCAACTCAATCCCAATTAAAGTAATTATCAACCCAACAATATTAATTTAGAGTGATGAGATACGTATGATAATCCAAGTACTAGATACTCAAGATGTCCATAACCGGGGACACAGCTAACCATGATTAGATTGTACACTCTGCAGAGGTTTGCGCACTTTTCCCCACAATACTCGATCTCCTCCGTTGGATTTCTCGCACTACATGATGTTTGAGAAACGGATGACCGAGACACACGATCTTCGAAGCATTAACTCTAACCCGGGTAGACAGTACCAACCTACATCCCTCGACATCTGCTAGCCTACCACTGGAAGAGGTCATGCAACTTACTCAACTATGCTAGAGCCCATAATAGCTTGTGGCTGCACACGGAAGTTTCTAGCATGAAATATCTCAGTTCCCTTTGAGCCTGGGTGGCGGACCTTAGGATGATCACACGGGTATTCCGGGATATCCTAGGAGAACACTAGATTCTCCAGGTGCCCGACAAGCAATCCACCCAGATGTGTATTAAAGTTGCCACCTTAAGTTGAACCATTAATTAACAAGCTCACATTTGTCATGGATTCACTCACGAAAACCACGTCTACGAGCATAGCATGGAAATATAAGCAACACGTAGAAGTAACTCCCAAGGGTTTGATAATAACAGGGCAATAGGTTCTACCTCATCAACTAATTCCCAATACCCACATGTTAATCACATCCTAATCATGCAATGTTTGAGGATTGGGGCTAATGCATAAAAACTGGATATGAAAGAGTATGATCAATGTGTTACTTGCCTTGCTGACGATCCGCAAAACCTAGAGACTCGTAGTAGCACGCTTCGCACTCCGGGAATTCTATCGCAAACAAACAATAGCATACATAAGCAATCAAGCAAAGATGCACGGGTAAAACTCAAATAAGAAGAATTGACGAGAAAGTTCAACTTAAGAACTGCGGTTTGCAAAAAGAATCAAATCAAACGGAGCAACGAAACTCAAACTGCGAAAGAAACAAGATTCGTTTACTAATCTGGACTAAAGTCAAATTTTACAGTACCAAAATCTTGTTCAAGTTGGTTAAACATAAAGAGGGTTTCGAGACGAAGATCTTAGCGCTTGAATCGCCTGATTCCGATAAACGAGCGAAAAGATAAATTGAAACGAAAATCGGATCAGAAATCGCGATCGATAATAATCGCGAAAAATCTGAGAAAAAGAAAACTGACGAATAGGCTAACGAACGAACGTTCGTTGTTTGTGACTAATGGGCGAAAACCGTTCGTTAAAACGAACGTACGGACGAACGTCCGCAAAATAAACTAAACCGAGAAAACCGATGAACCGATCTAAAAAACGAACTAGGTTTTTTTTTAAAACCATCGGTTTTTACCTAAACCGAAAAAACGAGCGGCTCCGGATCGGATCGGCGGTGGTGGCTCCGGCGGCGCGGGGTGGGGCTGCGGGGTGGCGGCGGCGGTCTGTGTGTGAGGAAATCTTGTGTGGCGCAATGGCGAAAGCGGCCTTGTGAAAGCGGCAGCAGCGGCATTTCTTCTTCTTCTGGCGTCTGTGGCGATGGTGAGTGGCGACTTAGGCGGCGGGGGGTATTTAAGAGGGGGAGGGGCGGGGTCGGCTTGGGAAAGGGGCAACCCGACGCGGCGGCGGTTTCCCGGACTCTGGCGGAGTCCAGTGCGGGCACGAGGCACGCGAGGGAGGCGGTGGCACGGGGTGGGCCGGCCTGGCTCGGCTGGGCTTCGGCCCAGTCGGGCGCTGAAGTAAAAAAAAACAGATCCACCGAAAATAAATCCTAGAAAAATAAATAAAAATCTAAAAATGCCAAAACAATTTTTCACCGTCTAAATAAAATATTTAGAACAAGATGAACATTTTCTTGGCCCTAAAATGCAATTTTGAAAACATGCAATTATTCCCATGCAATAAAATATCAATAAAAATCCAAATAAAAATAAATATTTGATTTTAATAATTTCCTCCAATATTTCATTTATTTTGGAGAAGTCATATTATCTCCTCTCATATATTTTAATATGAAATATTTTCGGAGAGAAAAATAATAAAACAAATAATCCTCGTTTCATTATTTGATAAAATTCAAATATGAAAACTTTGAAATCCCCAACTCTCTCCGAGGGTCCTTGAGTTGCTTAGAATTTCGAGGACCGCGGAACGAAATGCAACAAAAATATGATATGCATGGATGATCTATGTATAACATTCCAAATTGAAAATTTGGGATGTTACAAACCTACCCCCCTTAAGATGAATCTCGCCCTCGAGATTCGGGTTGGCTAGAAAATAGGTGTGGGTGGTCTTTGCGAAGGTCATCCTCTCATTCCCAGGTGGCTTCATCTTCCGTATGGTGGCTCCACTGAACTTTGCAAAACTTGATAACCTTGCTGCGGGTAACTCGGTTAGCAAACTCTAGAATCCTGAATGGCTTCTCCTCATAAGTCAGATCACCGTCCAACTGAATTGCTTCTAGAGGCACTGTATCTCTTAGTGGTATATCGACCATCTCAGCATGACACTTCTTCAACTGTGAAACATGGAACACATCATGCACTCCTGACAGTCCTTCAGGTAACTCCAATTTGTAGGCAACTTCTCCCATACGCTCCAAAATTTGGTACGGTCCTACAAATCTCGGGGCTAACTTTCCCTTAACTCCAAAACGTTTCACTCCTCGCAGAGGTGATACTCGCAGATATGCTCGGTCTCCAATTTCGTAGGTTACTTCCTTGCGTTTCGAATCTGCATAACTCTTACGCTCGGTGAGCTACCTTCAGTCTATCTCGAATCAACTTGACCTTCTCTTCAGACTCCTTGATCAGATTGGGTCCAAACAACTGTCGATCTCCAACTTCATCCCACATCAACGGTGTTCTGCACCTTTGTCCATACAGGGCTTCGAATGGTGCCATCTTCAAACTGCCTTGGTAGCTATTGATGTATGAGAACTCCTTGTAGGGCAAGTTGTCATCCCAACTAGATCCATAATCTAGTGCACAAGCACTCAACATATCTTCCAGAATCTGGTTGACTCTCTCGGTCTGTCCATCTGTCTGCGGGTGGAATGCTGTACTAAACTCTAGCCATGTACCCAAAGTCTGGTGCAACTGATGCCAAAACTTTGAGGTAAACTGTGTTCCTCACATACGATACGATGGTCCTCGGAACTCCATGCAGACATACGATCCTGGTCATGTATATCTTGGCCAGCTTCGCGCTTGTATAGGTGCTTTTCACTGGGATAAAGTGAGCCACTTTGGTCAAGCGATCAACTACTACCCATATAGAATCATATCCTGATTTGGTCCTAGGCAATCCGGTGATAAAATCCAAGCCAAGCTTATCCCACTTCCATTCGGGTATCGGCATAGGCTATAGCAATCCTGTTGGCTTTTGATGTTCCGCCTTCACTCTCTGACATACATCACATACGACGACATACTCGACAATATCCTTCTTCATACCAGTCCACCAGAAACGTTCCTTCAAATCCAAATACATCTTGGTGTTTCCAGGGTGTATCGAGTATGGTGAGTCATGGGCCTCATGTAGTATTAACTTCACGATCTACGTGTTATTGGGCACATAAACACGGTCCTCAAACCATAAGGTGTCATGCTCATCCTCACGAAAACCTTTGGCCTTTCCTTTGCTCATTTTCTCTTTTATCTCGGCAATTTCCTTGTCATCCTTCTGTGCTTCTCGAATCTTTCCTAATAATGTAGGTTGAACTTCCATTGCTGCAACAAAACCTCTAGGAACAATCTCCAATCGAAGTTCCCTGACATCCTCGGCTAACTCCTTTGGCAATCCTGTGCTTAGAGGGTGTTGGCATAACTTTTCCTGCTCAAAGCGTCTGCTACGACATTGGCCTTGCCTGGATGATAGTGAAGCTTCATGTCATAGTCCTTTATGAGCTCCAACCATCTCCTCTGCCTAACGTTCAGCTCATACGTGGTGAAAATGTACTTCAAACTCTTATGATCTGTGTACACATCACAACGGTTTCCAATAAGGTAATGCCTCCAAGTCTTGAGCGCATGCACTACAGCTGCTAACTCCAAATCATGAGTGGCGTAATTCAATTCATGCGGTTTTAGCTGTCGTGAGGCATACGAAACAACTCTTCCGTCCTGCATAAGCACACTTCCAAGTCCTAGGCAAGAGGCGTCGCAATACACTTGGAAATCCTTATGTATATCCGGCAAAATCAGCACTGGGGCTGTAGTCAAACGTTTCTTTAACTCCTGAAAACTCGCCTCACAATCTTCCGTCAATTTAAATTTGCTATCCTTCTTCAATAACTCCGTCATTGGCTTCGCAATCTTGGAAAAAAATTCAATGAATCTCCGATAGTATCCTGCGAGTCCAAGAAAACTGCGGATCTCGCTAACTGAAGTGGGTGCCAACCATTCAAAGGATCGATCGAACCTTGGTGGGTCTCTTGCTATACCTTCTCTGATATAACATGTCCAAGGAATCCAACTTCCTTCAACCAAAACTCACATTTCTTGAACTTGGCATACAACCGATGTTCCCCGAAGTTTCTCGAGAACTAAACGCAAATGCTCCTTGTGCTCCTCTTCATTCTTCGAGTATACCATTATATCATCAATGAACACCACAAAAAACTTATCCAAATATTCCATGAACACCTTGTTCATCATGCTCATGAAATAGGCAGGGGCGTTAGTCAGTCCAAATGACATGACCGTATATTCATACAACCCGTACCGTGTGGTGAATGCTATCTTTGTATATCCTTCTCTCGAATCTTCAGCTTGTGATACCCTGATCGCAGATCAATCTTCGAAAACACTTTAGCTCCTTGCAGCTGGTCAAACAAATCATTAATCATCGGCAATGGGTATTTGTTCTTGATCGTCACCTCATTCAACGCCCGATAATCAACAACCATCCTCAACAATCCATCCTTCTTCTCAACCAAGAGCACTGGGGCTCCCCACGGTGATTAACTTCATCGGATGTAACCTTTCTCCAATAACTCCTTGATCTGCTTCTTAATCTCCTCCAGATCATTTGTGGGCATCCGGTATGGTCTCTTCGATATAGGCCCGGTGCCTGGCAACAATTCTATCAAAAACTCGATGTCCCGATCTGGCGTCATGCCTGGTAATTCCTCTGGAAATACATTTGGGTAATCCTTGACGACAGACACTTCCTCGTGAACAACTCCTGAGAGGGAATTTACTTGGCTCCTCCTTGTCGTATGCCTGGATACATACTTGATCCTTTTTCCCTCCGGGGTGGTGAGATAAATCAACTTACTAGCACAGTCAATGCTTCCTCCATACTTTGACATCCAGTCCATACCTAATATCACATCCAATGCTTGTGACTCCAAAATTATTAGGTCGGACGGGAAAATATGGCTACCAATGGTTAAGGGTATCCGGTCGCACCATCGGCTAGCCATATACTCTGCTCCAGGTGAACTTACTAACAGAGGGGTCCTAAGGGCTTGGGTTGGTAGTTTAAACTTATCCACGAATCCCCTTGATATGTATGAATGCGATGCACCAGTATCAAAAAGAACAAGGGCGGTAAAAGACTTAACCAAAAACTTACCGATAACTGCGTCTGGCTGCTCTTCAACCTCCTCCATGTTAACGTGGTTCACTTGTCCTTTGTTGAATGGATTGGGTTTCTGCCCAGCACTCCCATTACCGTTTCCATTCTTCGCTTCAGGGCACTCTGTGGCATAGTGTCCAGTCTTCCCGCACTTGAAGAAAGTAATGTGACTTAGGTCTCTCTTGGTGGGTGTGGCTGGATTGGAGCGGTTCTGATTGTTGCTTGTTCTGTTCCCAGTCCCATTCTTGGTACCATTGTGGTTATGCGAACTTCCTCCGTTGTGGTTATGACCTCCATGGTTATGAACAAGTCCTCCCAAGTTCGGGGTTAGAAGAGGCTTCTGCTGAGCTCCCGAATTGTATCTTCCTTGTCCATACTTCCTCTTACGGCTCTCAATCTGTTGCTGCTTCCCTTCAATCATAAGAGCCTTATCTACCAACTCCTGGTAGTTTTTGAATGTTGCCACCATCAACTGCATGCTCATCTCATCATTCAACCCTTCCATAAATTTCTCCTGCTTCGCGGCATCTATGGCCACATCATCAGGGCATAGTGAGGTAACTTGCTAAACTCATCCACGTACTGAGCTACAGTACGGTTTCCCTAGCGTAAGTTGCAGAACTCATGCTTCTTCATGTTCATAGCTCCAGTTGAGACATGGGCTGTGCGGAAAGCTTGCTGAAACTGATCCCACGTGACGTTGGCTATGGGGAAAGTGACCGTACAATTCTCCCACCATGAGGCTGCTGGTTCATCCAATTGGTGTGCGGCAAAGCGCACCTTCTCAGCATTTGTGCAACCTGCGGTGGTCAACTCCCTTCCAATACGGCGTAGCCAATCATCAGCAACTATAGGCTCGGTGCTACTAGTAAACACCGGCGGCTGCAACCTCAGAAAGCGAGCTAAGTTGTCAACTGGAGGAGGGTTGTTGTTGTTGTTGCCTTGGTTCTGGACTAACAATTGCATCAAGGCATTCTGCTGCTGGATCAACTGAGTGAGCTCCGGTGGGAAGGCAAATCCAGTGTCGCGTCTCGGAGGCATCTGATGGGTTTAGAGGGGAGAGATTAGAATAGAAAAGGGGGTCTAGTGAGAAAACACTGCCCATATGCACATGAGACAAGCACAATCATATCACTCAATCAATCAAGCAAGGGCATACAAACGGTCTAGAACTATCGTTAAAAGTGCTCAACTACTACTGTATACATGGGGGAATACTACTAATCATTTGGTGGTCATCTAGAAATTTTGATCGGTGGAAGACTCCATGATGTCTGCTCCAGCTTCGTCTTCAAAGTCATCTTCACTAGGGTCGGAGTCGGTGTAAATCGATGATGATGTAGTTCTCCGGGCAAGTGGAATCGTCGTCCTCTCCTCCTGGCGCAGGGTCTCCCATGAATACTCCAATCTTCTTTATCAGGTCGTCGTTCTTCTCCAATAGTGTTGCAATTTCCTCCTCGTATCCATGGCGTGTAGACTTAAGTTCTTCTTCCAGCTCGATGATCCTCGTCTTCTCCTTCTTCAACTCTATCATGTCTGCGCACATCTGATTCTCCTGGCGTCGAATGTGCTGGTTTAACTCCTGGATGGAAGCTGCAATGGATCTGTCCTTCTTGGTGCTGATCATCTCCCATTGCTCATCTCGGCGCCCACATATCTGGTAGATAGTGTCTTTGAGATCCTTGCTGTAGACTTCTCCAATACGTCCCATGGCAATGTGGGCTGCCATGCTCTTGCCTAGACTCTAGGTTGGTGCTTCAAAAGAAAACTCCATGGGCTCAGTGGTTGGCGAGAACGTCCTTCCTGGAACTTGAACTCGAATCATCCAGCACTCCTCTTCCGGTAAAGTGGCGTTGTAGGTCCCGGTGAAGCTTGGTATTCCGATGTTCAGGTACCTAGTGACTTCCTTCAAGTGGCGTCCAAAGGGCGTGTCTCCATCCGGTTGTGCAAACTTGTTCCTCAAATCCGCAATCCTAAGAGTAGAAAATGGAGAGGAGTCAGAAATGAGTAGAGAAGAGTGACCTATGGTTTATCTTAGTGGTCGTGTCCTACACTCAGCGTGTGCAATGATACCATCTTGTAGCGACCCGACCTCAAACTGTCAAGTCTCTGTGTTTCAGTGTCATCCCTGGATCGGTAATGCTGACACACACACAATACTCGAAGGACTTATAACAGAGTAGCAATCACACACTTATTACATCGAATGTCTCAAAAGAGAACTTATTACAATAAATATGGCTTAAGGCCATCTAATACGATAATAGCGGAAGGCTTGGAAGATAAAGTGAGTCCATCAACTCCAACGACATAGCTGAGCTGCACGGCAACGACCTAACAAACCTTACTGCTCATCTGAAAAGTCTGCAACATAATACGTTGCAGCCCGAAAACGGGTCAGCACATGGAATATGCTGGCAATATAACATAGTAGAGCAAGAACAGGATAAATGCTATCACTACATGCATATTTGGCTGGTGGAAAGCTCTATGGTTATAGTTTTGCGTAAAGCCAATTTTTCCCTACAACAAAGGAATATATTTTACTTAACTATCATGGTAGTTGAAACATCATTGAGAAGGTTCCTCCAACTCAATCCCAATTAAAGTAATTATCAAACCAACAATATTAATTTAGAGTGATGAGATACATATGATAATCCAAGTACTAGATACTCAAGATGCCCATAACCGGGGACACGGCTAACCATGATTATATTGTACACTCTGTAGAGGTTTGCACACTTTTCCCCACAAAACTCGATCTCCTCTGTTGGATTTCTCGCACTACATGATGCTTGAGAAACGGATGACCGAGACACAGTCTTTCAGAAGCATTAACTCTAACCCCGGGTAGACAGTACCAACCTACATCCCTCTACATCTGCTAGCCTACCACTAGAAGAGGTCATGCAACTTACTCAACTATGCTAGAGCCCATAATAACTTGTGGCTGCACACGGAAGTTTCTAGCATGAAATATCTCAGTTCCCTTTGAGCCTGGGTGGCGGACCTTAGGATGATCACACAGGTACTCCGGGATATCCTAGGAGAACACTGGATTCTCCAGGTGCCCGACAAGCAATCCACCCAGATGTGTATTAAATTTGCCACCTTAAGTTGAACCATTAATTAACAAGCTCACATCTGTCATGGATTCACTCAGCAAACCACGTCTACGAGCATAGCATGGCAATATAAGCAACACATATAAGTAACTCCCAAGGGTTTGATAATAACAGGGCAATAGGTTCTACCTCATCAACTACTTCCCAATACCCACATGTTAATCACATCCTAATCATGCAATGTTTGAGGATTGGAGCTAATGCATAAAAACTGGATATGAAAGAGTATGATCAATGTGTTACTTGCCTTCTCGACGATCCATAAAACCTAGAGACTCAGAGTAGCACGCTTCGCACTCCGGGAATTCTATCACAAACAAACAATAGCATACATAAGCAATCAAGCAAAGATGCACGGGTAAAACTCAAATAAGAAGAATTGACCAGAAAGTTCAACTTAAGAACTCCGGTTTGCAAATATAATCAAATCAAACGGAGCAACAAAACTCAAACTGCAAAAGAAACAAGATTCGTTTACTAATCTGGACTAAAGTCAAATTTTACAGTACCAAAATCTTGTTCAAGTTGGTTAAACAGAAAGAGGGTTTCGAGACGAAGATCAAGGCACTTGAATCATTTGATTCCGATAAACGAGCAAAAAGATAAACTGAAACGAAATCGGATCAAAAATCACGATCGAAAATAATCGCGATAAACCTGAGAAAAAGAAAACTGACGAACAGGCTAACGAACGAATGTTCGTTGTCTGTGACTAATGGGCAAAAACCATTCGTTAGAAATAACGCACGGACGAATGTCCGCAAAATAAACTAAACCGAGAAAACCGGCGAACCGATCTATAAAAAACAAACTAGTTTTTTTTAAAAACCGTCGGTTTTTACCTAAACCGAAAAACGAGCGGCTCCGGATCGGATCGGCGGCGGCGGCTCCGGCAGCGTGGGTTGGGGTGGCGGCGGTGGCGGCGTGACTAGGAAGTGGCGGCGGGCGGGCGGGCGAGGCGCGGCAAAGCGGCGGGCGGTGGCGTCTTGGCGGGCGGCGGTGGTGGCGACTTGGCGGCGGCGTGAGGTATTTAAGAGGGGAAGGGGCGGGGTCGGCTTGGGAAAGGGGCAACCCGAGGCAGCGAGGTTTCCGGACTCAATGAGTCCGTGCAAGGCACCTGGCGAGGGAGGCGGTTGAGCGGGTGGGCGGCTGGCTCGGCTAGGCTTCTACTAGCCTGGACAAGTTTTTTTTTAACAAAACAGATTCCGCCGGAAAAATAAATAAAAATCTAGAAAGGCCAAAACAAATTATCACCGTCTAAATAAAATATTTAGAACAAGATGAACATTTTCTTGGCCCTAAAATGCAATTTCGAAAACGTGCAATTTTTCCTATGCAATAAAATATCAATAAAAATCCGAATAAAAATAAATATTTGATTTGAATAATTTCCTCCAATATTTCATTTATTTTGGAGAAGTCATATTATCTCCTCTCATATATTTTAATATGAAATATTTTTGGAGAGAAAAATAATTAAACAAATAATCTTCGTTTCAATATTTGATAAAATTCAAATATGAAAACAGTGAAATCTCCAACTCTCTCCGAGGGTCCTTGAGTTGCTTAGAATTTCGAGGATCGCAGAACGAAATGCAACAAAAATATGATATGCATGAATGATCTATGTATAACATTCCAAATTGAAAATTTGGGATGTTACAAAAACAAGAAAATCAGCACAAAGCAATCATAACATATACATGTCTTTTCCCCTCTTAAAGACATGTGACTTATCTCTCTTGAATACCAAGCATCTGGGGTCTCTCTTTCCCTTTGATGTGATCTCTCTCCCCCTTTGACATCAATTTCCAAGAAGGGTCTTCTGGAATGTGAGTCAAATGGGTTAGGTCCTTGAGTCACATAACAAAGCAGCATATAGCATGTGATGTAGGTAGAGGACAAGAATCATCGAGTGGAGCTGAAACATATATGCATGATGCAAATGGCAAAGTGTCTCCTTAGCATTGAAATCGATAACACCGAGTGGTTTTCTTCGGTGGCACCGAAATGGTTCGGTTTGACCGAAAGAGACAAACCAGTGTGTCCATGTTTAACACGGAGATAACATTTGTCATCTCAGCTCACTAGGAAAATAAGATATCACAAAGATTTGCAAGGAATTAACTGAAGGATTTGCAATGAATTGGATGCAAGGAATGCAGAACATAATGGAGAAAATAAAGAAATCTAGATGAAGTTTTTTTGATAAAAGAAGGGGAACAAACATGCAAAAGACAAATGCAAGAACTCACAGAAACACTAGAGAACTTCATCTAGAATTGGTCGGCGACAAAGTCACCTATGTTAGAGTATATTGACTGAGGAGTCAAGTGAGAACACTTGATCATAGGTCATACTCATCATTTAAGTTCAAAATGGGGTTACCATTTTTCATTTAAGCATTTTGATGTATTCACATATTGTTGAGTTGCTTTGACCCATGTCTTGGGGTAAAGCTTCTCTAAGATGGAATATCGTACCTTGGGTGGTGGTGTTGATCTTGATCATGTAGTTGAACTTGTGTGGGATGCTCAAGGTTGATGTAGCTCATCAATGGTTGGGAGCACCACTTGTAGTTTGAGTTCATCTACCGACATGGGTTAGTTTTGCACGGAAGAGCACTTGTGTATCCAAAATGACAATCATGAATTTGATACCAAATGAAATTTGATATAAAGAAATTGTCGAAGGATATGTTGAAAGGTTTCATGCTTCCTTGACTTCAACCACCATATTGTAGAGACTTGGTGATGCAGAGATTGCTCAAGATGTGAGTGATTTGCAATCTCATAGATTTATATTCATCCAAGTACCTACAAGGGTTATATAGCATGCAAGGGTGAAAGTATATATCCAAGACGTATGATCATCCTCATAAGAGAAATATCAAGGATTAGTCAAAGGCTCATCCCTTGTATGTATCCAAATGGAGTATCTACTCCAAGTTTGAAGCACCAATGATGTTCAATTCACCTCTCAAGCGGCAAAATACTTTCTCATCAAGCGGTTTGGTGAATATATTCGCCAATTTCTTATCGGTACGAACATACTTAAGATCAATGTCCCCTTTAGCAACATGACCCCGAATGAAATGATGACGAACTTCAATATGCTTAGTTCGAGAATGTTGCATGGGATTGTGAGAAATCTTAATAGCACTTTCGTTATCACAAAGCAATGGAACATGTTTCACACATATGCCATAATATTTAAGAGTTTGGGTGATCCAAAGTAATTGAGCACAACATGATCAGGCGGCAATGTATTCCACTTCGGCGGTGGATAAGGATACCGAGTTTTGTTTCTTGGAGGACAAAGACACAAGAGATCTACCAAGAAATTGACAAGTACCCGAAGTGGATTTTCTATCAACCTTGTCACTGGCATAGTCTGAATCGGAGTAGCCAACAAGATCAAAAGATGTCCTCTTAGGATACCAAATGCCAAAATTTGGTGTATGAATTAAGTATCTCACTATCCTTTTCACAGCCTTAATCACATTCTTTGGGGGCTGCTTGATATTGTGCAGACATGCACACACTTAGCATAATATCGGGACGGGAGGCACATAGATATAATAATGAACCAATCATAGAGCGGTAAACCTTTTGGTCAACCGATTTGCCATCCTTAGTCAAGTCAAGATGTCCACTAGTAGGCATGGGTGTTTTCATACCTTTGCTTTTCTTCATGTTGAACTTCTTGAATAAGTCCTTGGTGTACTTTGTTTGAGAAACAAAGGTGCCCTCCTTAGTTTGCTTGATTTGCAAACCAAGAAAGAACTTGAGTTCACACATCATAGACATCTCGAACTTCTTCGACATTACCTTTCCAAACTTTTCACTAAAATGAGGGTTAGTCGAACCAAATATGATATCATCAACATAAATTTGGCACACAAATAATTCTCCATTAACCCTTTTAGTAAAAATAGTAGAATCAAATTTTCCAATCTCAAAGCCTTTTTCAATAAGGAACTTGGTCAAGTGTTTATACCATGCTCTAGGAGCTTGTTTTAGACCATAAAGAGCTTTGTGAAGTTTGTAAACATGGTCGGGTTTCTTAGGATTAACAAAGCCGGGAGGTTGTTTAACAAAAACTTCCTCTATTTATCCATTTAGAAAAGCACTTTTAATGTCCATTTGGTACAAGGTGATATCATGGTGATTAGCATAGGCAAGTAAGATGCAGATGGACTCAAGTCTAGCAACGGGGGCATATGTCTCACCATAGTCCATACCTTTGACTTGAGTGTAGCCTTGGGTGACGACACGTGCTTTGTTGAGAACGACTTGTCCATCTTCGTCTTGCTTGTTACGAAACACCCATTTGGTACCAATGATGTTGTGGTTGTTGTGGGGCTTCTCGACCAATGTCCACACTTGGTTCTCCCAAAGTTGTGTAGCTCTTCATGCATGGCATTTATACAATCCGGATCTTCCAATGCTTCTTCAACCTTCATAGGTTCAATGCTAGAGATGAATGAATAATGTTCACAAAAATTTGCCAAGCGAGTTTTAGAGCGAGTGATTCTCTCGGTTTGGATATCATTGAAGATTTGTTCGGTGGGATGGTCTCTTGAGACTCTTGCTCGAACTCGTGAGTGCTTTTGTTTGGGTCGGGGTGGAAAATCTTCTTCATCATCTTGTTCTTCTTCTTGGCCTTCTTCATTGTTGACGTTGTCAATCTCTTGTCAAGTTGGAGAAGGAGGTTTACGAGGTTCATCTTGGTCTACTTCCTCATTTTCTTCATCTTGGTGTGTCCCACTTGTGGATGCCTCCATGTCGACTCTTGGTTCACCTTGTCGTGAGGTAGAAGCTTCCACTTGGACGGACGAGGTACCCTTCTTAACCTCCGTTGGACGAATCTTGCCAATAGACAAGTCTTGGATTGCTTCTGAAGGGTCTTTGTCTCCTACATCAATTGGCAATTTGATACGTCTCCAACGTATCTATAATTTTTTATTGTACCATGCTATATTATATTTTGTTTTGGACATTATTGGGCTTTATTATACACTTCAATATTATTTTTGGGACTAACCTATTAACCGGAAGCCCAGCCCAGAATTACTATTTTTTGCCTATTTCAGAGTTTCACAGAAAAAGAATATCAAACGGAGTCCAAACGGAATGAAACCTTCGGGAACATGATTTTCGGAACGAACGTGATCCAGAGGACTTGGACACTATGTCAAGAAATCAACAAGGAGGGCACGAGGTAGGGGGCGCGCCCTCCACCCTCGTGGCCCCCTGTTGCTCCATCGACGTACTTCTTCCTCCTATATATACCTACGTACCCCCAAACTACCAGATGCGGAGCCAAAACCTAATTCCACCGCCGCAACCTTATGTACCCGTGAGATCCCATCTTGGGGCCTGTTAGGAACTCCGTCGGAGGGGCATCGATCACGGAGGGCTTCTACATCAACACCATAGCCTCTCCGATGATGTGTGAGTAGTTTACTTCAGACCTTCGGGTCCATAGTTATTAGCTAGATGGCTTCTTCTCTCTTTTTGGATCTCAATACAATGTTCTCCCCCTCTCTTGTGGAGATCTATTCGATGTAATCTTCTTTCGCGGTGTGTTTGTTGAGACCGATGAATTATGGGTTTATGATCAAGTTTATCTATGAACAATATTTGAATATTCTCTGAATTCTTTTATGTATGATTGGTTATCTTTGCAAGTCTCTTCGAATTATCAGTTTGGTTTGGCCTACTAGATTGATCTTTCTTGCAATGGGAGAAGTGCTTAGCTTTGGGTTCAATCTTGCGGTGCCCTTTCCAAGTGACAGTAGGGGCAGCAACGCACGTATTGTATTGTTTCCATCGAGGATAACAAGATGGGGTTTATATCATATTGCATGAATTTATCCCTCTACATCATGTCATCTTGCTTAAGGCGTTACTCTGTTCTAATGAACTTAATACTCTAGATGCATCTTTGGATAGCGATTTATTGTGGAGTAATAGTAGTAGATGCGTGTGAGTCTGTCTACTTGTCTCGGACGTGATGCCTATATACATGATCATACCTAGATATTCTCATAACTATGCTCAATTCTGTCAATTGCTCAACAATAATTTGTTCACCCACCGTAAATACTTATGCTCTCGAGAGAAGCCACTAGTGAAACCTATGGCCCCGGGTCTATTTTCCATCATATTAATCTCCCGACAACAAGCTATTTCTGGTGCCGTTTTTATTTTACTTTCTTTACACTGCATCTTTATCATAAAAATACCAAAAATATTATCCTATCATATCTATCAGATCTCACTCTCGTAAATGACCGTGTAGGGATTGACAACCCCTTATCGCGTTGGTTGCGAGGATTTATTTGTTTGTGTAGGTGTGAGGGACTCGTTCGTGGCCTCCTACTGGATTGATTCCTTGGTTCTCAAAAACGGAGGGAAATACTTACGCTACTTTGTTGCATCACCCTTTCCTCTTCAAGGGAAAACCAACGCAGTGCTCAATAGGTAGCAAGAAGGATTTACGGCGCTGTCGGGAGTCGACGCAAAAGTCAACATACCAAGTACCCATCACAAACCCTTATCTCCCGCATTACATTATTTGCCATTTGCCTCTCGTTTTCCTCTCCCCCACTTCACCCTTGCCGTTTTATTCGCCCTCTTTTTTTCGTTCGCCTTTTTTTCGCTTACTTCTTGTTCGTGTATTGGATTGCTTGCTTGTCAATATGGCTCAAGACAATACTAAATTGTGTGACTTCACCAATACCAACAATAATGATTTCCTTAGCACTCCGATTGCTCCTCTTACCGATACTGAATCTTGTGAAATCAATACTGCTTTATTGAAGCTTGTCATGAAAGATCAATTCACCAGCCTTCCTAGTGAAGACGCTGCTACCCATCTAAATAGCTTCATTGATTTGTGTGATATGCAAAAGAAGAAAGATGTTGATAATCATATTGTTAAATTGAAGCTATTTCCCTTTTTGCTTAGAGATCGTGCTAAAGCTTGGTTTTCGTCTTTGCCTAAAAATAGTATTGATTCTTGGAATAAGTGCAAAAATGCTTTTGTCTCTCAGTATTTTCCTCCCGCTAAGATCATCTCGCTTAGAAACGATATTATGAATTTTAAGCAACTTGATCATGAACATGTTGCAAAAGCTTGGGAGAGGATGAAATTAATGATATGTAATTGCCATACTCATGGTTTGAATTTGTGGATGATTATACAAAAATTTTATGCCGGGTTGAATTTTGCTTCTAGTAATCTTTTAGATTCGGCCACGGAGGCACTTTTATGGAAATCACTTTAGGAGAAGCTACTAAACTCCTAGATAATATTATGGTTAATTATTCTCAATGGCACACTGAAAGATATGCTAATAAAGAAGTGCATGCGATAGAAGAAATTAATGTTTTGAGTGGAAAGATGGATGAAATTATGAAATTATTTGCTACTAAGAGTGTTTCTTCTGATCCTAATGATATGCCTTTGTCTACCTTGATTGAGAATAATAATGAATCTATGGATGTGAATTTTGTTGGTAGGAATAATTTCGGTAACAACGCGTATAGAGGAAACTTTAATCCTAGGCCTTATCCTAGTAATTCCTCCAATAATTATGGTAATTCCTACAACAATTATTATGGGAACTTTAATAAGATGCCTTCTGAATTTGAGACTAGTGTTAAAGAATTTATGAATTCGCGAAAGAATTTCAATGCTTTGCTTGAAGAAAAATTGCTTAAAGTTGATGAATTGGCCAGGAATATTGATAGAATTTCTCTTGATGTTGATTCTTTGAAACTTAGATCTATTCCACCTAAGCATGATATCAATGAGTCTCTCAAAGCCATGAGAATTTCCATTGATGAGTGCAAAGAAAGAACCGCTAGGATGCGTGCTAAGAAAGATTGCTTTGTGAAAGCGTGTTCTTCTAGTTTCTATGAAAATAAAGATGAAGATCTAAAGGTTATTGATGTGTCCCCTATTAAATCTTTGTTTTACAATATGAATCTTGATAATGATGGGGCTGAATATGATCCACCTTTACCTAGAAGGCGTTCCAGAAATTCAGAGTTTTTAGATCTTGATGCTAAAATTGATAAAAGTGGGATTGAAGAGATCAAAACATTAGATATTAATGAACCCACTATTTTGGATTTCAAGGAATTTAATTATGATAATTTCTCTTTGATAGATTGTATTTCCTTGTTGCAATCCATGCTAAATTCTCCTCATGCTTATAGTCAAAATAAAGCCTTACCAAACATATCGTTGATGCTTTGATGCAATCTTATGAAGAAAAACTTGAGTTGGAAATTTCTATCCGTAGAAAACTTTATGATGAGTAGGAACCTACTATTAAAATTAAAAATTAAAGATCATGAATTCTATGCTTTGTGTGATTTGGGCGCTAGTGTTTCCACGATTCCGAAAACTTTGTGCGATTTGTTAGGTTTCCGTGATTTTGATGATTGCTCTTTAAACTTGCACCTTGCGGATTCCACCATTAAGAAACCTATGGGAAGAATTAATGATGTTCTTATTGTTGCAAATAGGAACTATGTGCCCATATATTTTATTGTTCTTGATATCGATTGCAACCCTTCATGTCCTATTATTCTTGGTAGACCTTTCCTTAGAACGATCGGTGCAATTATTGATATGAAGGAAGGAGATATTAGATTCCAACTTCCGTTAATAAAAGGCATGGAACACTTTCCTAGAAATAAAATAAAATTACCTTATGAATCTATCATGAGAGCCACTTATGGATTGCCTACCAAAGATGGCAATACCTAGATCTATCCTTGCCTTTACGCCTAGCTAGGGCGTTAGCGATAAGCGCTTGTTGGGAGGCAACCCAATTTTATTTTTAGTTTTTTGCTTTTTGCTTATGTTTAGGAATAAATCTTTGATATAGCCTCTGGTTAGATGTGTTTTTATGTTTTAATTAGTGTTTGTGCCAAGTTAAACCTATAGGATCTTCTTGGATGATAGTTCTTTGATCTTGCGGAAAATTCTAGAAACTTTCTGTTCACAAAATTAATTTTTAAAAATCACCAGAACGTGATAAAATATTGATTCCAATTGCTGCTGATCAATAAAAAAATTGTCTAGGTTGTCCTATTTTTGCTGAATTTTTGGAGTTCCAGAAGTTTGCGTTAGTTACAGATTACTACAGACTGTTCTGTTTTTGACAGATTCTGTTTTTCGTGTGTTGTTTGCTTATTTTGATGAATCTATGGCTAGTAAAATAGTTTATAAACCATGGAGAAGTTGTAATACAGTAGGTTTAAAAACAATATAAATAAAGAATGAGTTCATTACAGTACCTTGAAGTGATCTTTTGTTTTCTGTCGCTGACGGAGCTCACGAGATTTTCTGCTGAGTTTTGTGTTGTGAAGTTTTTATGTTTTGGGTGAAAGATTTGATGGATTATGGAACAAGGAGTGGCAAGAGCCTAAGCTTGGGGATGCCCATGGCACCCCCAAGATAATATAAGGACACCTAAAAGCCAAAGCTTGGGGATGCCCCGGAAGACATCCCCTCTTTCGTCTACTTCCATCGGTAAATTTACTTGGAGCTATATTTTTATTCACCACATGATATGTGTTTTGCTTGGAGCGTCTTGTATGATTTGAGTCTTTTATTTTTAGTTTACCACAATCATCCTTGCTGTACACACATTTTGAGAGAGACACACTTGATTCGGCAATTATTAGAATACTCTTTGTGCTTCACTTATATCTTTTGAGTTATATAGTTTTTGCTCTAGTGCTTCACTTATATCTTTTAGAGCACGGTGGTGAATTTGTTTTATAGAAACTATTGTTCTCTCATGCTTCACTTAGATTATTTTGAGAGTCCTACAAAACAGCATGGTAGTTTGCTTTGACATTACTAGGCATTCAAGATTAGTAAAAAAAATTCTTATGAGTGTGTTGAATATTATGAGAAGTTTGATGCTTGATAATTGTTTTGAGATATGAAGATGGTGATATTAGAGTCATGCTAGTTGAGTAGTTTTGAATTTGAGAAATACTTGTGTTAAAGTTTGTGATTCCCGTAGCATGCACGTATGGTGAACTGTTATGTGATGAAGTCGAGCATGATTTATTTATTGATTGTCTTCCTTATGAGTGGCGGTCGGGGACGACGATGGTCTTTTCCTACCAATCTATCCCCTAGGAGCATGCACGTAATACTTTGCTTTGATAACTTGTAGATTTTTACAATAAGTATATGAGTTCTTTATGACTAATGTTGAGTCCATGGATTATACGCACTTTTCTTCCTTCCACCATTGCTAGCCTCTCTAATACCGCTCACTTTTCGCCGGTATCATACACCCACCATATACCTTCCTCAAAACAGCCACCATACCTACCTATCATGGCATTTCCATAGCCATTCCGAGATATATTGCCATGCAACTTACCACCGTTTCATTTATTATGACGTGCTCCATCATTGTCATATTGCTTCACATGATCATGTAGTTGACATTGTATTTGTGGCAAAGCCACCGATCATAATTCTTTCATACATGTCACTCTTGGTTCATTGCATATCCATTACTCCACGGGAGGCATTCACATAGAGTCATATTTTGTTCTAAGTATTGAGTTGTAATTGTTGAGTTGTAAGTAAATAAAAGTGTGATGATCATCATTTTTAGAGCATTGTCCCAAGTGAGGAAAGGATGATGGAGACTATGATTCCCCCACAAGTCGGGATGAGACTCCGGGCGAAAAAAAGAAGAAGAAAAGAGGCCATAAAGAAGAAGAAGAAAAGGCCCAAATAAAAAAATGAGAGAAAAAGAGAGAAGGGACAATGTTACTATCCTTTTACCACACTTGTGCTTCAAAGTAGCACCATTATCTTCATAATAGAGAGTCTCCTATGATTTCACTTTCATATACTAGTGGGAATTTTTCATTATAGAACTTGGCTTGTATATTCCAATGATGGGCTTCCTCAAAATGCCCTAGGTCTTCGTGAGCAAGCGAGTTGGATGCACACCCACTTAGTTTATTTTGTTGAGCTTTCATATACTTATAGATCTAGTGCATCCGTTGCATGGCAATCCCTACTCACTCACATTGATATCTATTGATGGGCTTCTCCATAGCCCGTTGATATGCCTAGTTGATGTTAGACTATCTTCTCCTTTTTGTCTTCTCCACAACCACCATTCTATTCCACATATAGTGCTATGTCCATGGCTCACGCTCATGTATTGCGTGAAGATTGAAAAAGTTTGAGAACGTTAAAAGTATGAAACAATTGCTTGGCTTGTCATCGGGGTTGTGCATGATTAAAATATTTTGTGTGGTCAAGATAGAGCATAGCCAGACTATATGATTTTGTAGGGATAACTTTCTTTGGCCATGTTATTTTGAGAAGACATAATTGCTTAGTTAGTACGCTTGAAGTATTATTATTTTTATGTCAATATTAAACTTTTGTCTTGAATCTTTCGGATCTGAATATTCATACCACAATTAAGAAGAATTACATTGAAATTATGCCAAGTAGCATTCCACATAAAAAATTCTATTTTTATCATTTACCTACTCGAGGACGAGCAGGAATTAAGCTTGGGGATGCTTGATACGTCTCCAACGTATCTATAATTTTTGATCTTTCCATGCTATATTATATTTTGTTTTGGACATTATTGGGCTTTATTATACACTTCTATATTATTTTTGGGACTAACCTATTAACCGGAGGCCCAAATTGTAATTGCTGTTTTTGCCTATTTGAGTTTGTGAAAAAAGAATATCAAACGGAGTCCAGACGGAATGAAACCTTTGGGAACATGATTTTCGGAACGAACGTGATCCAGAGGACTTGGACCCTACGTCAAGAAATCAACCAGGAGGGCACGAGGTAGGGGGGCGCGCCGACCCCCCTGGGCGCGCCCTCCACCCTCATGGGTCCCTTGTTGCTCCACCGACGTACTTCTTCCTCCTATATATACCTACGTACCCCCAAACTACCAGAAACGGAGCCAAAAACCTAATTCCACCGCCGCAACCTTCTGTACCCATGAGATCCCATCTTGGGGCCTGTTCCGGAGCTCCGTCGGAGGGGGCATCGATCATGGAGGGCTTCTACATGAACACCATAGCCTCTCCGATGATGTGGTGAGTAGTTTACTTCAGACCTTCGGGTCCATAGTTATTAGCTAGATGGCTTCTTCTCTCTTTTTGGATCTCAATACAATGTTCTCCCCCTCTCTTGTGGAGATCTATTCGATGTATCTTCTTTTGCGGTGTGTTTGTTGAGATCGATGAATTATGGGTTTATGATCAAGTTTATCTATGAACAATATTTGAATCTTCTCTGAATTATTTTATGTATGATTGGTTATCTTTGCAAATCTCTTCGAATTATCTGTTTGGTTTGGCCTACTAGATTGATCTTTCTTGCAATGGGAGAAGTGCTTATCTTTGGGTTCAATCTTGCGGTGTCCTTTCCCAGTGACAGTAGGGGAAGCGAGGCACATATTGTATTTTTGCCATCGAGGATAACAAGATGGGGTTTATATCATATTGCATGAATTTACCCCTCTACATCATGTCATCTTGCTTAAGGCGTTACTCTGTTCTAATGAACTTAATACTCTAGATGCATCTTTGGATAGCGGTCGATGTGTGGAGTAATAGTAGTAGATGCAGGCAGGAGTCGGTTTACTTGTCTCGGACGTGATGCCTATATACATGATCATACCTAGATATTCTCATAACTATGCTCAATTCTATCAATTGCTCAACAGTAATTTGTTCATCCACCGTAAATACTTATGCTCTCGAGAGAAGCCACTAGTGAAACCTATGGCCCCCGGGTCTATTTTCCATCATATTAATCTCCCGACAACAAGCTATTTCTGGCGCCGTTTTTATTTTACTTTCTTTACTTTTCATCTTTATAAAAATACAAAAAATATTATCCTATCATATCTATCAGATCCCACTCTCGTAAGTGACCGTGTAGGGATTGACAACCCCTTATCGCGTTGGTTGCGAGGATTTATTTGTTTGTGTAGGTGCGAGGGACTCGTGCGTGGCCTCCTACTGGATTGATACCTTGGTTCTCAAAAACTGAGGGAAATACTTACGCTACTTTGCTGCATCACCCTTTCCTCTTCAAGGGAAAACCAACGCAGTGTTCAAGAGGTACCACAATTGCTCTACTTGCGAGCCATTAGATTCATCAAACTTCACATCTACCGTCTCTTCAACCTTTCAGGTGAAATTGTTGTAGACACGGTAAGTGTGAGAGTTTGAGCCATAACCAAGTTAGGAAACCCTCATGAGATTTAGGAGCAAATTTAGAACGACGATGCTTATCAAGAATGTAACACTTTGAGCCGAATACTCGAAAGTATCCAACTAGGGGTTTGTTACCAGTGAGAAGCTCGTATGCCCTATTGCCGAGTAGCTTGTGAAGATACAAGCGATTTGTTGCATGGCAAGCTGTCTCAACTGCTTCCGCCCAAAAGTGTTTTGGCGTCTTGTACTCATCAAGCATCGTTCTCACCATCTCAATAAGAGCCCAGTTCTTCCTCTCAACAACTCCATTTTGTTGAGGCGTGTACATAGCCTAGAACTCGTGTGAAATCCCTTCTTCGTCAAGAAAGGTATCCACATTTGTGTTCTTGAACTCCATACCGTTGTCGCTGCAAACCTTCTTGATCTACTTCAAATTGATTTTGGGCCTTCCTAGCGAAGTTCTTGAAGATCTTTTGGACCTGCGATTTATCATCAAGAAAGAACACCCACGTAAATCTTGAAAAATCATCGACTATGACTAGACCAAATGAGTTTCCACCGAGACTTTTGTAGGCATTGGGACCAAAGAGATCCATATGAAGTAGCTTGAGCGGTCTTCTCGTGGTCATGATGTTCTTCACGGGGTGGCTTCCTCCAACCTGTTTTCCTGCTTGACAAGCACTGCACAATCTATCTTTGTCAAATATAACATCTTTTACTCCAAGAATATGATCACCTTTAATAAGCTTATCAAGATTTCGCATGCCCACATGACCTAACCTTCTATGCCACAACTAGCCTTTAGAGGATTTAGCAATTAAGAAAGTACCAGGTTGAGCCTTTTTAGTGAAGTCAACAATGTAAAGATCACCTCTACATATACCGGTAAAGACCATATTGTTATTATCTCTTTGAAACACTTGGCAATCTACTTCAGTAAATAGGACAATGAATCTAAAGTCAGCAAGTCTAGATACGGAAAGTAAATTATAGCCAAGAGATTCAACGAGCATAACATTTTGTATGGAGCTATCATGTGAGATGGCCACCTTACCAAGGCCAACCACCTTACCCTTTGGGTTATCACCAAAGGTTACATACTTTCGTGGGCCGTTGTTTTCAGCAAGCTCACGAAACATATCCTTGTCTCCGGTCATGTGATCGGTACATCCACTATCAAGAACCCATTCCTTTCCTCCAGCCAATTAGCCGCGAAGACTAGCCATAAGACCAAAGTGTATCATAGACTCATCGAGATCAAAGTCACTGTCATCATCCTCATCATAGTATCCATGTTCAACATCGTCTTGTGATTGATCAATTCCTAGAGAGAGTGATTCATTAGATAAATGATCATCACAGTGTTCTATGAATTCTAATGGCTTCGAAGATGATATTGCTAATGATTCCAACATCTCCTTTGGCACGCATAAGGTTAGTAAGCTCAAATAGACAATCACCAAACTTAGGATCATTGGAATTCATCTTACTCAAGGCAATAGACTTATGAAGAATCTCATCTAAGTTTTGTAACAAATAGTTTGGAAATCGTTCTCAAGGAATTTCCATATGGTGTAGGCACAATCAAGAGTAGGCAAGCAACCAAACAAATTTCTAGGCAAACCTCTAGTAATGAGGTTAACATTTCTAAGGTTGCAGATCATGTCAATAGACCCATCAAGGGTAGGATGCAAAGGATCAACATGGGGTGCACAAGGACTAGTAATGTACTTGTTTAAATGATATTCATGGAAAATCTCAAGCATCTAATTTTTTCACTCATGAAAGAACTCTCCATCAAGTATAGGCACTCTACGTCTAAGACTCCCCAACATAGACCCATCCATCTTTCTCCAATGGTGATTAAACCAAAGCAATGGAGACCAATGCTCTGATACCAATTGAAAGGTTCGAGAAGAGGTGTCTAGAGGGGGGGGGGGTGATTAGACCCTTATCAAAGAAAAGTAGCAGTTTATAATTTCTTCAAGTTAAGGTGGAGTTTTAGCACAAGTTTAAACATACACAATACATTTCAAGCAAGCATGACAAGAGTATATAAGCAGCGGAAAGTAAAGCATGGAAGTTGCAAGAATGTAAAGGGATGGGATTGGAGTATGCAAACGCAATTGGAGACACAAAGATTTTTTCCGTGGTTCCGATAGGTGGTGCTATCGTACATCCACATTGATGGAGACTTCAACCCACGAAGGGTAGCAGTTCTTGTGAGTCCACGGAGGGCTCCACCCATGAAGGGTCCATGAAGAAGCAACCTTGTCTATGCCACCATGGCCATCGCCCACGAAGGACTTGCCTCACTAGGGTAGATCTTCATGAAGTAGGCGATCTCCTAGCCCGTACAAACTCCTTGGTTCAACTCCACAATCTTGATGGAGGCTGCCAAGTGACACCTAACCAATCTAGGTGACACCACTCTCCAAAAGGTAATAGATGGTGTGTTGATGATGAACTCCTTGCTCTTGTGCTTGAAATGATAGTCTCCCCAACACTCAACTCTCTATCACATATTTGGATTTGGTGGAAAGATGATTTGAGTAGAAAGCAACTTGGGGAAGGCTAGAGATCAAGATTCTTGTGGTTGGATTGGTATATCTTGGTCTCAACACATGAGTAGGTGGTTCTCTCTCAGAAAATGAATGTTGGAAGTGTAGGCACGTTCTGATGGCTCTCCTCACAAATGAAGAGTGGGTGGAGGGGTATATATAGCCTCCACACAAAATCTAACCGTTACACACAATTTACCAAACTCGGTGGGACCGAATATTCAAACTCGGTCAGACCGATTCAGTTCAAAATGTGAACGTTAGGATTTTCGGTGGGACCGATATGATCAACTCTGTGGGACCGATGTTCTAGGGAGGGTAAAACCTCAACTCGGTTTGACCGATTGCACAAACTCGGCGAGACCAATTTTGGTAATAGGAAAAATAGAGAGTTAGTCAAGCAAACTCGGCGGGACCGAAATAATTGCAACAGGTGACAGAGAGTTTGCAAGCCCATATCAGTGAGGCCAATATCCCATCGGTGAGACCGAACTAATTAGGGTTTCTGGCAGTGGCTATGTCAAGTGAACTCGGTGGCGCCAGATAGATCAAATAGGTGGGGCTGAGTTTGACTTTATGTTTGGGACATATGTGGAAATGAGAAAGTGATTGAGGGCTTTGGAGCATATCACTAAGCACTTTGAGCAAGCAAGCCATTAAGCAACACATCATCCCCTTTTAGTAGTATTGGCTTTTCCTATGGACTCAATGTGATCTTGGATCACTAAAATGAAAATGTAGAGTCTTGAGCTTTTGAGCTTTTGCCAATCTCCTGTCCTTAACATCTTGAAGGGATTCCACATCCTCTTGTCCATGCCACTCCACTGTTGAACTCATCTGAAATATACTAGATAAAAGTATTAGTCCAACAAGAGTTATGTTGACATTAATTACCAAAATCACCCATGGAGCACTTGTGCTTTCACTTTTCCCATGACATTCCCTTGCCCCAAGATAATAGTTTTAGCATCCAGATTGCGCGTACGTCCAATCTTAGGAGTTAGGCCATCATCTGTTGGTGCCATACCGAAATCACTCATGATTGCAAGCAAAGGATAGATCTGACGAGAAAACGACGAACGAAAAAGAGGGCGGATAAAACGGCAATTTTTTGTGAAGTGGGAGATAGGAAAACAAGAGGCAAATGGCAAATAATGTAATTTGCGAGGAGATGAGATTTGTGTTTAGGAACATGGTATATGTTGAAGATCCTCCCCGGCAACAGTGCCAGAAATTCCTTTTGATGCGGCACGAAGCTATGTCTGTATTTCCCCAAAGAGGAAGGGATGATGCAGCACAACAGCGGTAGGTATTTCCCTCAGTGATGAAACCAAGGTTATCAAACCAGTAGGAGAACCAAGCAAGACAACCTAAACAACACCTGCACATAAATAACAAATACTCGCAAACCGACGTGTAAAAGGGGTTGTCAATCCATTTCGGGTAACGACGCCTAGAGGTAGGCAAACAGACGTGAGAGAGTTGTAAATATTGATAGATCGAACGCCAAATAAAATAAATTGTAGCAAGGTATTTTTGTATTTTTGGTTTAATAGATCTGAAAATAAAAGGCAAATAAAATAGACCGCAAAGGCAAATAATATTAGAAAGAGACCCGGGGGCCGTAGGTTTCACTAGTGACTCTTCTCGAGAAAATAGAAAACGGTGGGTGAACTAATTACTCTTGGGCAATTGATAGAACTTCAAATAATCATGACGATATCCAGGCAAAGATCATTATATAGGCATCACGTCCAAGATTAGTAGACCAACTCCTGCCTGCATCTACTACTATTACTCCACACATTGACCGCTATCCAGCATGCATATAGTGTATTAAGTTCATGGAGAAACGGAGTTATGCAATAAGAACGATGACATGATGTAGACAAGATCTATTTATGTAGAAATAGACCCCATCATTTTATCCTTAGTAGCAACGATACATACGTGTTGGTTCCCCTTACATCCTTTGGGATCAAGCACCGTAAGATCGAACCCACTACAAAGCACCTCTTCCCATTGCAAGATAAATAGATCAAGTTGGCCAAACAAAACCCAAATATCGGAGAAGAAATACGAGGCTATAAGCAATCATGCATAGAAGAGATCAAAGAAGACTCAAATAACTTTCATGGATAAAAAGATTTGAGCATGACCCCGTGGAGAGGGCTTGTTGAACAATAGCCGGTGGAGGAGCGGTGGAGGCTGGATGAACAGTTGCCCGTGGATGAACAATAGCTGGTGGAGGTAGGAGGGGAGACGCCATGTATGAACAGTCGAAGGTGGAGGCTGGAGGAGGTCGACGGTGGATGAAAAGTAGCCCGTGGAGGCAGTAGACGGTGGATGAACAGTAGCCCGTGGAGTCCTGTTTTGCGGTACGCCACACCCCTCCTGATGAATAGGACCCCCATTTTGACCGTAGAGCTCCAACACAAGTCCGTTTCCTCCGTTTTGCGGTACGCCACACCCCTCCCGATCAACAGGACCCCATTTCAACTGTAGCAGGTCGAAGAGAAGTCCGTTTCCTCTGTTTTGCGGTACGCCACACCCCTCCCGGTGAACAGGATCCCGTTTCGACCGTAGGCGGTTGAACACAAGTTCGTTTCCTCCGTTCCGCGGTACGCCAGGCCTCGTTTCGGCTATTCCGTCCAAGCCGGTTGGCTCCCGATGAACACGACGCATTCTGTTGCCTCCCGATGAACACAACGACGTAGTTTCTCTGTTCTGATCCTGCCATGTACACGAGCCCTGGCCGTACGTATGCGCGAGTAGGCATTCGAGACCCCGCCCATATGTACGTACATGGCCGTATTTACTTTCTTGCACCCAGGCTGTATGTACATGTACATGCTACGTGCGAGACTCTGCTACGACAAGTGCCCTTCCTTACTCGGCCATGGTTCGCTAGAGCCTACAGACAGACCGATCGACCGGTATGTACGTACACATTCGCGACCAGAATGACAACGCTACATACACTTCGACCAGGTGGGTACCGACTGTCAGGGAGGATAAGGAGGCACTTCCTTGCGTGCGAAGATGTAGCTGGTGGGTCCCAACAGTCAGGGGGAAATGTTTTTTTTGTGAAATATGGTGGCCCGTCCGGTGGGTCCCTGCTGTCAGGTGGAGGAATCATTATTTTGCGCGTAATAAGGAGGCACTTCCTTGCTGCGGCCATGGACCCAGCTGTCAGCCTCTCCACGTACAGTACTCTTCCAATGGAAGTCGTTCCTTGACCACATTGACCATGCCGCGCCGAGAGCACCAAGGCGGTGGACGACGGCGAGGCCTAGGAAGGGGACAACATGGCGATGAGGAAGACGCGACAGTGGATGCCCACGTGGAGAGGAGTACGAGGGTTCACTGGTTCGGCTGCGGTGTGAGGCTGCCGTCGTCGCAGAATAACAGGGGGTTTGGGTGAGTAGAGGGATAGCCTGGCCAGTGATGGGAGTAGTAGGGGGCAGTGAGGCCTCCACGGTAGCATAGCCGACCACGGGAGGCAGGAGCACGCAGCACGACCGATGCTGGTTTGGGCGGCTGGAGCAAGAAGACCAAAGGTTGAAGAAGCACTACGGCCATTGGATGGACATTGTACAGTCACTGGAGCTAGAATCGTTCATATTGACTAAGTTGACAAAGCCCTCCATCCGTGTCAACTTAGTAGGCCCACAAGTCAGCCTCCCACTATGGTGAGTCCCGGCTAGCAGGGGGAGTATTCTTTTTTTTGTGCGTAATAAGGAGGCACTTCCTTGCGTGCGAAGATATAGCTGGTGTGTCAGCGGGGGGAATGTTTATTTCGTGAAATATAGATGCCCTTTCGGTGGGTCCCAGCTGTCAGGTGGAGGAATCATTATTTTGCGTGTAATAAGGAGGCATTTCCTTGTGTGTGGCCGTGGACCCAACTGTCAGCCTCTCCACGTATAGTCCACTTCCGATGGATGTCGTTCATTGACCACGTGACCACGCCGCGCCGAGAGCACTAGGGCAGTGGACGATGGCGAGGCCTAGGAAGGGAACGACATGGAGCCGGGAAAGACTCGACAGTTGTTGCCCACGCTGTGGGGAGTACGAGGGTTGACTGGTTTGGCCGCCGTCGCTGAAAAATAATGGGAGGTGTGGGTGAGTAGAGGGATAGCTAGGGCAGGGATGCGAGTATGGTGGGGCCGTGAGGCCTGCCAGGCAGCACAGCCGGCCACGGGAGGCGGGAGCAGGCGGTTCCACCGCTACCGGTTTGGGCGGCCGAGCAGAAGACCAGAGACGAAGAAGCACGATTGCCGTTAGATTGACATATAACGGTCTCGATCGGTAGAGTCGATTGTTGACTAAGTTTCTTTTTTTGAGAAACCTTGTGTACGCATGAACTTAGTAGGCCCACAAGTCAGCCTCCAAATATGTGGCAGACAACATAGAGCCCATTTGCTATTTTTTCAATAATTTGCAGCCCATTTGCTAATTCTTAAGGAATTTATTACAACCCATTTTCTACCTAGGACCACGGTAAAAAAGTTTCGGATGTGTGTTTGATTCTGTAAAAAAACTGCATGCGGATGTTCTAAGACAAAATATAACTAAAGCTGGTAGGCCAAAGGCCAGTAGATACCTGCTGGATCTTTGTGCCCCATTGTCGTCATGGGCTGGGCGTGTTAAAACAAAACCAAGCCTGGGCAGTCTACAGCCCAGTTGAAACTTGCTCGACCTGAAAAAACAATATACCTGCTGGATTCCAGTTATCAGTCTGTACTTGCAGAATTCTCTCGTTTATTGAGTACGTTGAAGACTTCATGGGTTTCATCGTCTCAGACATCAGCATTATTTTCCATCGTGATAATAAGTGCATGCACTTGCTTGCGTACGGCCATGGACCTGCTGGTTCCATACGGTTAGGCAATGTATGGACAACCGTCTTGTGGTTCCATGGACGGATTTCATGCAAATCGGATGGTTTTCAGTGAAAGCGGACTAAATTCATTGCATTTTACATATTTATTTTCATTATGGAATATTTACATATTTCAACTAATAATAATGGACTAGGCCTTTTTTAGTCCATGGGAGGCGCTTCAGCGATTGAGGTCGTGGCACTTAAGCTGCTCGGATGGCCCAAATCCATCGCTCCTCTCTTTTAACAATTTGTAGCTGGGCTTGGCATGCCACAGCCCAGTTTCAACGTGCTGCGTCCAACTATCAGCTTGTGAAACCAGATGGATCCCCTGCATACTTCGAAGATGTAAAATATTTGGAGAACTGGGAATTCGAACGATAGGTGCTTATACTACCCATCAAATAAAAATCAGGTGCCTGAAAATTCGTTTCAAAACAAATGATTCAGCTTTATATCCACGTCGACCCTCGACATGATGGTTAGAAGCAAATGCCAAGTTCATACCGAAAGATCGTTAACAACAATACCAACTTGCAGACGACCGGGTAGTACAAGTACCAATACCAACCTAACTTATAATCTTTTTAGTCCTGGCCCTAGTGTTCGTCTGGTAGAAAATCTGACAGAGGACTGATAACCCACAAGTTTAGGGGATCAATTGTAGCCTCTTTTGATAAGTAAGAGTGTCGAACCCAATGAGGAGCTAAAGGTAGTTTCATCAAAAAGAATCTGTCTGAAAATCTGACAGAGGACTTAATCCACTGATATGAATTGATAGTTTCATCAAAACAAGCAAACTATGCATCAAAAACAGAATCTTTCTAAAACAGAACAGTCTGTAGCAATCTGAACATTCACCATACTTCTGATACTTGAAAAATTCTTCCAAAATTAGGAAAAATAAACAGTTTTTATAGAAAGATAGTGCAAAAAGAATCAGAACCATTTGACGTTCCAGTAAAAAACTAAAATTCGCGCACTACAGCCAAAGTTTCTGTCCTCGTACAAACCAACAAGCATTGTAAACATCCTAAAGGCAAACCTTGGCACATTATTTTTATAATACAATGGAATTGTACAAGGGGATAATTATTTTTGTTGAAAAGTTTCTGTAATCAAGATTCACAAAGTTTCGGTGAGCATGAACAAAGTTCAAGGCTAGCTCCCACTTCAACAATGCTTGTCGTTCTCACTTTCGCTTTTCTTTTTGAAAAGTTTCGGGTTCCCCTCTTTATTTTTGTTGTTTTTAAACTATATGAAAGCACTCAACAGAAATAAATGACTCTCTAAAACTTCCGGGTTGTCTCCCCGGCAGCTTTCTTTAAAGCCATTAAGCTAGGCATATAGTGCTTCAAGTAATGGATCCACCCGGATCCCAAGGTATATCAAAGCCAATTTTAATTAGCAATGATTTGTAATTTAGTAGTGAGAACAAAGTAACATATATCATGTAATGACGAAGTCTAACTATCTTCCTATGCATCGGCATGTCATAATAGAACAATTCATGCACACATAGTAAAGGCCAATGCATAGTATAAACAGTTTCTTCCAATTTTATTGTATTGGAAACATAGAGAGGTGGAGATATAGTTCCTCTCTCATAATAATTGCAAGTAGGAGCAGCAAGTACATGCATATTATACCTATCAAAATCATCATGTGCCACGGTAAAAGGCAACCCATCAATATAATCCTTAATAAGTGCAAACTTCTCCGATATAGTATAATCGAGAGAATTCAAAAAGATAATAGGACTATCATGCGTGGGTGCAATAGCAACAATTTCATGTTTAACATAAGGAACTACAGCAAGTTCATCTCCATAAGCATAATTCATATTGGCATCTTGGCCACAAGCATAGCAAGCATCATATAAAAGGGATATCTCAAACAAATTCAAGGGATCATAGCAATCATCATAACAATCATCCTTCGGTAGGCATGAAGGGGAATTAAACAATGTATGAGTTGAAGAGTTACTCTCATTAGAAGGTGGGCACGGGTGATCAATCCGCTCTTCCTCCTTTTGTTCTTCGCTCTCCTCATCATCTTTTTCATCCAATGAGCTCACAGTTTCATCAATTTCTTCTTCCATAGCTTCCTGCAAAATATTAGTCTCTTCTTGAACATCGGAGACTTTCTCAATAAATGCATTAATATAGTAATTGTATTCATAATTTTCATAGCAATATCTAAGTATAGAAAGATTTTCAGGCCTATAAACATCATCATCTAAAGCTTCATACTTTCCAAACAAGGATTCAATTTCATAAGCAGCCTTAAAAGCAACAAATTCTTCTATTTGTTCCACATCACAGTAATCATATCTACCATTAACATAAGAAGCTAAGGTTTCATTATCATTAAATTTGCATGAAAAGGGAAGGTGTGGAGCCTTCATCCTAGAGCAACAAGTAATATCATATCTCAAGCATAGATCCCGGGCATACCAACGCAACATAATAATTGATCCCATAATAGTTTCCCTTTTTGTGTCGAGCGATAATCCCTAAAGTATTCATGTTGATCCAACGTGTCTCCCATTATAAAGTTGAATGGGGTTTTCTCAGGATTATTAAAGTAGTACTTAATATCTTTCACATAATGAGAATCGAGGGTTTTAGGAGTTACCCCATCTCCATGAGTAGCAAGTACACCTAATTTTTTTGGTATTTCGTGTTCCATATCCATAACTAAAGATAGAGAACAACTAAGAACAGCAAATAAAAATTACTTAGTGATAAAGCAAACAAGCACACACGAGAATATTCACCCCATGCTATAACTCCCCGGCAACGGCGCCAGAAAAAGTTCTTGATAACCCACAAGTTTAGGGGATCAATTGTAGCCTCTTTCGATAAGTAAGAGTGTCGAACCCAATGAGGAGATAAAGGTAGAACAAATATTCCCTCAAGTTCTATCGACCACCGATACAACTCTACGCACACTTGACGTTCGCTTTACCGGAAACAAGTATGAAACTAGAAGTACTTTGTAGGTGTTTTTGTATAAGCTTGCAATGAAGTAAAGAGCGAGTAAATAAAAGCTAGGGGCTGTTTAGATGAAGACACAACTAAATTAGTTTTAGTAGAGATCTTTTTGTTACGAGAAAGTTATTTGTCCCTAGGCAATCGATAACTAGACCGGTAATCATTATTGCAATTTTATATGAGGGAGAGGCATAAGCTAACATACTTTCTCTACTTGGATCATATGCACTTGTGATTGGAACTCTAGTAAGCATCCGCAACTACTAAAGATCATTAAGGTAAAACCCAACCATATCATTAAAGTATCAAGTCCTCTTTATCCCATACACAAACAACCTACTTACTCGGGTCTGTGCTTCTGTCACTCACGCCACCCACCATAAGCAAATCATAAACATATTGCAAAGCCTACATCGGGGATCCCTCATGCTTGCGCGACATGGAGAGCACCATAGGAAAGCACCAATAATAAAACATGCAACTCAAACCAATCTTGATCATCAAATAGCCCATAGGACAAAACGGATCTACTCAAACATCATAGGATAGCCATACATCATTGGGAAATAATATATAGCGTTGAGCACCATGTTTAAGTAGAGATTACAGCGGGTAAGAGAGAGTTTACACCGCTGCATAGAGGGGGAAGAATTGGTGATGATGGCGGTGAGGTTGTTGGTGAAGATGGTGGTGATGATGATGGCCCCGGCAGCGCTCCGGCGCCGCCGGAAGCAAGGGGGAGAGGGCCCCCTTCTTCTTATTCTTCCTTGACCTCCTCCCTAGATGGGAGAAGGGTTCCCCCTCTGGTCCTTGGCTCCAATTGCATGGGAGGGGCGAGAGCCCCTCCGAGATTGGATCTATCTCTCTGTCTCTCTCTGTTTCTGCGTTCTGTTCTGCTGCCTTTTCACCGTTTCTTCTATATCCAGAGATCCGTAACTCCGATTGGACTGAAACCTTCGCCGTTATTTTTTTCCAAAAATTAGCTTTCTTGAGGCCGAAGAAGGGCATCAACCGCCTTACGGGTGGCCCACGAGGGTGGGGGGCGCCCTCTGGTATGGGCGTGGGCCCCGCCTCGTGGCCACCTCGACACCGCTTGCGATGATCTTTCTCCCAGATTTTCCAAATATTCCAAAAATAAGCTACGTTCGTTTTTATCCCGTTTGGACTACATTTGATATGGATATTCTGCGAAACCAAAAACATGCAAATGCATAGAACTGCACTGGGCCCGGATCAATATGTTAGTCCCAAAAATAGTATAAAAAGTTGCCAAAAAGTATATGGAAGTTGTAGAATATTGGCATGGAACAATAAAAAATTATAGATACGACGGAGATGTATCAAGGACCAGCTCCTGCTCCTTCTCTTTCTCTAGGTCCCCGAGGTGGTACTGGCACATCACCCAGTTGGTCCTCTACTGGTCGAAGTTCTTGTTGGTGTGCAGCACCAGCACCTTTTTGCTGTCCGTCTGCCGCCCGTTGACCATCACCGACAAGGTATTGCCGGTCTTGTGCCACATCGTGTGCATGCCACACTCCAACTGTATCTTGTGACGCATCCACGTGCCCCTTTTGAACACCCTGGAGTTGCGCAGGAAGAAATGCTTGCTTATGCCACTTATTGTGATACCTGCAGTATTGTCGAATACAGGTTTTAGTGTATGTAGTTGGCATTTTCATAACATCTTTGGCATGTTGCAGTCACTTGTTTAACTTTTTATTAACTGTCAAATTGTAATTGCTTCACTAGGTTTGCGTCTAAAAAGAAAAATAGAGCTATAAACAAAGGAATATGTTTGTGCAAGTAGACGGCCGGTCGGTGTCTCACCTGGAAGTTTCTCAGGATGGGTGTAGCATATGCCGTGCTCGCTATCGATGGTTGGTACGAACAAATCGATGAGAGGGTGAGATCTCGCGCTGTCGGCACTCACTTTGGCCTCAAGGTGCTCGATCAGCTCCTGATCCGTAGGATCAAACTTGATGCCAGCCGGTAGCACCGGCCAATCCTTCTTGGACTTGCATCGGTTAATTCCAGTTATATGGTACTCAATGTATGATCAATCGACTGTTTTAGATGAATGATGAAAGATTTCGACAGATAAGTGGTACTCCAAATCTGAAGTCCAAAATACCCGAACACGCCGCCGGGACTCTTGTGTCACCTCACGCGCAGCGTGTTGTCACGTCAATTCAATGTGAGGACACGATGAATAATTTGACCGACATATACTAGTACTGCTACTGTGCTACTTACTAGTCGTATTTAGTGTCACATTTTAACCATAGGTTTAACTAACAAGTACGCACTTGAAGCTTGATTGATATATATATATATATATATATATATATATATATATATATACTGCACAACATCTCCATCATCATTATCAGTACATCCTGCGCAGGTGAGCTAGGATGCACTTGATCCCAGAAAGGTATCTATCCTTCAAACCAGAGGAGTGCTTCAACCTAACAACAGTACATAATATCTAACAAAAGAGGGTCGTGCTACAACAGTAGAATACATGGCTCAGTCTAGATATCAGTAGGAATCAAGTTGTGCATATTTGCTATTGGCATGAACCACATCGCCGCATGTCGGTTTTGCAAGCCTTAACTAGTTCTGTGGCAAGCTATGATAGACACAGCTTTTATATATATATATATATATATATATATATATATATATATATATATATATATATATATATATATATATATATATATATATATATGGCTTCAAGTGCATACTTGTTGGTGAAAGTGTTGTCCAATGGGAACTATATTTTGTATTACTCATGTAGCCTACAAAGTCTGTCGCACAGCCTTGTAACTTCTTACTCCATATATATAGGGTAACGCTATTCTAAGCGTGAGTGTAGAATAGCTTATTCTACACCCCAGTAACGGTATGCACAAAATCTAGTAAAAACACTATGTAAAATGTAGTAATTATGAGATATATTTTTTACTATCCAAGTTTTTGATTTCTTACATGGTCAAAAAATTTACTATATTTTACATGTTATGTTACTATATTTTGTATAGAGCGTTACTAGGGGTGTAGAATAAGCTATTCTACACTCAAGCTTAGTTTAGCGTTACTAATATATAGGACAACACTATTCTAATCCCAGAATTAGAATAGTTATTTGGATCATAGCAGCCCCTATATAGGTCCCGACAGGGCCCTCCCGAACTTCCAAACTAACGCCGGCCCGACAGGATCCAATGGATCCCGAGGCCCCCCGACAGGATCCACCTGATCCCGATCCTGATCCCGAGCCGCCCCAGCCCCCCTCCTCCCCTCGATCCCCCGACCTCCCCCCTCCTCGCCGCCGATCTTCGCCAGATCCGCCGCCTCCCTTCCTTTCCCAGCTCCTGGCCGGCCGGATCCGCCGCCTCCCCTCCTTCCCCAGCTCCTGGCCGGCCGGATCCGCCGCCTCCCCTCCGTCTCCAGCTCCTAGCCGACCACCGTGCAGGCGGCGGCGGCAGAAGCGGACGCCAGCTGAGGGAGCCCGCCTCACTGGACGCCAAGCCGCCATGGACTTCAGGAAGCCGCATCCTCGTCCCGTCGTCACCACCCTAAGCCTTGGCAGACCAGATGACGGCCCTCACGCAAGCTATGGCGAGCAGTGTGACCAATGGAGCAACTCCTCCGCGGAGGCGGCATCGGCTGCGCCCTCAAATTCAGCGGCAAAAGTACATGAACTTCCTCCCAATCTTGCCTTCCTCTTCAATCTTGCCTTCTCTGACCTTCTTGCTTCCTGCAGATGAACTTCATGCCCCTGCAAGACATGGATTGCCATGGAATTCCTCTCCTACCTCCATGATGAATTGTTCTCAAGGTGGCCTATCAGCTGCTGGAAAAAGGTTGGCCGAACTTCTAGCCAGGGTATGGTTGAGCTTCTTCCTTCCTTTGGTTTGTTATTTGCTTACAGCTATGTGAAGTTCAGGTGGTGTGTGAGCATCACCAGTGCTACAAAAGCTTTTTTAAAATCTGCCTCGCTTACAACCATGTGAAGTTACGGTAGTGTGTGAGCCTCACCTGTGCTACAAACACTATAAAATCTGCCTGCATTCACATTCACATGTGGAAAAGCCATGTGAAGTTCAACTAGTAAGTGTGCTAGAGTTCAGGTTGGTATGTATCTGGTTCTGTGCAAATAAATAAATAAAAGGAAAATAGAACATGCATGTGATATCACATGAAGGTCAGGTTGGTATGCACTAGTAGTCCAACCATTCAAACTCATGAAGGTTCAAGTTTTTTAACTGTAGACAGTATTTCCCCTTTGCAAAACAAGAAGTTCAGGTTGTGGAGAGTGCTCAGTTCAGATACATATAAGTAATCAAATATTGTAGAATTAAACAGGATGTGACGTTCATTCTGTGAAGGGTGCTCAGTTCAAGCACAAAAGTATTGACAGATGCTCAGCTCAGTGCATAGTGTGATGGCTCTCACCACTTTTATATGAGAAGTTCAGGCTGTGAATAATGCTAAGTTCAGTTACAAAGGTATAGGCAGATATAACTTGCGTGCTAATAGACATTTTTTATTTTATGTCAAGAAGACGAGAGACGCATGAAGAAGCTTAGATGTTCCCAAAGCAAGTACACAATCCAAAGCCCCAGACGCTGCTGCACCACCCCCTCAATGGGTCACACCTCAAACGCACCAACAGCATTACTAACCTGCTCCAGACCAAAAATGGATGACACCCAAAACACACGGAGACTTCCAAGATGCTGGGTCACAGCCCTATCCGCACAAGTTTGCGCCTCCACCTAATTGGGTGACGCCGGAAATCCCCCGCGGATTCTTTGTATCCACCAGCAGACTCCCAAGCACGCCGATGGAGGAGGGGTTAGCTCAAGTCCTCCGTGTAACTCTGGAGGTTATCCTGGTGTGCCTCATCAATGCCAAAGTGAAGCAACTAAAGCGGATCCCAGGACAAATCCAACATCAACACACACACAGAGGAGAGTGCTCTGCACACTACCACCGTTGGATCCTGCTGCTGCTGCTACAAGTCAGAATTGTACGGGGCATAAGGTAGATGGATTGCTTCACAAAACAAAAGATCAAACCAAGACCAGGATCGCAATACCTCCACAACCACCTCAAGCAAAAAGGACACAAAACAAGAGAGAGGCCATCTTCATCCCTCCTTCGTCCTCGTGATCCACTGCTGCATCCTGCTATGATTACTCCGCCGTGCCCCATCCCAGAGGGACAGCAGCCGACACCGGCAGAGTTGTGATCATACACGCACGTAAGTGAAACAAAAAATATTTATATACGCATCTTGTATTATCTGCAAATTTTCTGTTCCCTCCAGGATAACAAGTTCATAAACTGCATTTTAACGTGTTGTTTGGATTTTTTTTCTTTTTCTGCAGACGCCAGATCTACCGGATTATCTAATACCAAGACTAAAGATGCGATTCAAAGATGTAGAGAAAGCAAGGGAATTTAATAACAGATACGCCAGGCACGCTGGTTTTGGAATCAGGAAGACGGGGGGAAATGACAACCACAAGTATTTTGTTTGCGCCTTCCAAGGGATACACACATCTTCTGTTTCAGAGGCCAACAGGAAGCGAAACAAAACATCGCAGAGGACGGGCTGCAATGCAAGAATGAGGGTGAAGGTGCAGGAGGATGACACATGCGTGGCAGTGGACATTGAGTACAATCATAATCACAAACTCAGGCAAACTGATGACATGCTGGTATTTTTGCACTCACACAAGAATTATGACCCCACTATTTTGGAGTACGTAAAGCTCCTGCAATACCATGATGTCAAGCACACAACAATCATGTCCATGCTATCTGAAAATGAAGATGGAAGCTACTTCCTAAGCATGACCGGACGAGACCTACTAAACTAGTAAGTATTCAAACACCCACATACTGCAATGTAAAATAGCATCCTAGCTCACAACCCTTTGCTAGCAAAAAATAACAAATGCATATTTGCATGTGATTTGCAGGAAAGCCATGAATGCAAGGAAAGATGATTTGGATGATGTATTGAAACTTGTTTCATTCTTCAAAGACATGAAGGCAATAAATGATGAGTTTTTCTATGACATCCAAGTGGACAAGGACAAGTCAATTAAAAACATTTTCTGGTCCAATGCAAGCTGCCGAGGAGCCTATCAAGACTTTGGCGATTGCATAACATTCGACACAACTTACAAGACCAACAGATTTCATATGCCTCTGGGAGTGTTTGTTGGAACAAACCATCACTTGCAGTCAACGATATTTGCTGTTGCCCTGATAAGAGACGAAGATGCAAAGTCATTCAAGTGGTTGTTCGATACATTTGTATGGTGCATGAACAACAAGCACCCAACTTGCATTCTAAGAGGTGAGTTCAAAAAAAACTCTTCAAGTTTCATCATCTTTTCAGTCTATGGGTATGTGTTGGGTACATGGGTTTTGTCTGAAAAAATATAAAGAATGCAGTTCAACCACTGTTAGCAGAGAAGTCCAACTAGCAGTATAAGAAAGCAAAATTATCTATCACATGTTTAGAAAAAAATTAGTTATGAATGTGAAGTTCAAATACATGAATCATAGAAGTTCAAGGACAAAGTCAGTAAGATAAATATATGTAGCATGTTAGAAAAATATAGTTATTTATGTGAAGTTCAAGCACTGCTACCACAGAAGTTCAACAACAATGCTTTAAGAAATTTTTTGAGTGTGACACTACTAGTTTGTTCTACTACTAACTGTGAAGTTCAAGCACTAGTACCACAGAAGTTCAGCAACACTGTTGTAAAGAAAAAATACATGTGACATTCTTAGATACCATACTGCTAGATGTGAAGTTCAAGTACTTGTACAACATAAGTTCACCATCAGTACAAAAGAATCAAGTTTCATTTTTTTAATTCATGCAGACCAATGCCCATCGATGGCGAAAGCTATACCACAATCATTTCCAAACACCGTCCACAAGCTATGCGTTGCTGGCACATCATGAAGAAGTAGGGGAATACCTCGCGTTCTTTGTACAATAAGTATAAAACATTCAAAGAGGAGTTCACACCTATATTAAACTGGCCGCTGATGCCAACGGAGTTTGAAGATGCCTGGGCTGAACTCGTGCACAAGTACAACCTGGAGAACGACCAGATGATGATGCAACTCTGGAGTGATAGGAAGATGTGGATTTCAGCATATTACAAGAACATTTTCTGTGCTAGAATGACTTCCACACAACGAAGCGAGAGCATGAACCACGTGCTAAAGAAAGGGTTTGTCAAGGGGACCCAGAACCTACACAAGTTTGCTAGGCGGGTCAATGCTTGCACACAAACTCGGATGCAGAAGGAGAAGGAGCAAACAATGACCAAAGATGGTATGATGACAAGTACAAAACACCCCCATCATGTTCTGTTTACCTTCAACATGTGCACTTTGAATTTTAAAAAATGAAACCCATGACTCTGCTTCGACTAATATCTCACTTTTTGACATGTGCAGACCAATCCTGTGACAAAAACAACTTACGGCTACGAGGAAGACATGTCTATTAAGTACACGAGAGCCGTGTACACCGAGATGAGGAATAGGATGAGAAAGGCCACGCTATTTCGCGCAAAGCATACAACAGAGCCCACTAAGTACCTTGTGTACTACCACAACAAGCCTGGCCATGATGATGAAGAAAGATTTTCCTGGTCAAAGCATGAATTCCAGGTTGTAGCTGACCCAGAGAATGAAATATACGAGTGTGAATGCAAGCTCTGGACACACACAGGTGAGCGAAAAAACAAACTCATTAAATAGCTAGACTAGTAGTATCATATCAAAATTTATGAAACTCATTGCTGGCTCACAAACTATGTATTCTGCATTCATCACAAAATGCAGGCCTGTTCTGCCTTCACATCATGAACATACTGGACTACCTCAAGCCTGACAAATTTCCAAACAAGTATATCCTCAAACGGTACACAAAGACTGCAAAATCACAACCAACCTTTGGTAAAAGGGACTACAACACAACCGCATCGGATGGCAGCTCAAGGCTATCGAAGCAAGACATCTTCTTTGCAGCTGAATTTGATGGTTAACAAGAAAGCGATGAGATGTGACCAGCAATATGAAAGAGCCTACTATGTTCTCAAGAGGCTCGTGGAAGAGCTTGATGCAATACATTCAGCAAATCAAGCGGATGCTGACGAAAGGATGGCTGAAGAGGACGCTGAAATTGAAGATGACCTTCATTATTATGCAGCTGAAATGCTCAACGCCGCCGCTGAAGCCAACCAATGCAATGTGGTGATGGCCAATCAATGGAGCAAAGAACAAAGAAGAGACGATGAAACTGCCACTGTATTCTGAAACAAAGGGTAGGAAGAAAATTACTGCAGCAAAGAAAAGTGACAAGAGAGCTCAAATAAAGGCACCACCTGCAGGAAGAGTCGTCGTGCTCGATGAGAACAGAGTGCCACTTGGACACAGGAAATGTAGTGTGTGCAACCAGGTTGCAGGACACAACAAGCTGACCTGTCCAACTCTCTTGGAAAGAAACAATGCTGGGGAGGTCAAGCAACCCAAATCTCAAAAACAGCAGCCCAAAGTTATGGAACAAAAGAAGGGACCACACCCAAAGAAAGCAAGCAGCAAACTTTGTAGCATATGCAAGGAGTATGAACCACATAATGCAAGAACATGCCCGAAGCACGCAGATGCTGAAAAGACAAGCAAAAAGGCAGATAAGAAACATAAAGCAAAACCTAGAGCCATCAACAAGAAAGTGGTGGAAGATGAAGAGGAAGACGAAGATGAAGACACCGTCAAAGAAGAGGAAGACGAAGAGGAAGACACCGTCAAAGAAGAGGAAGACGAAGAGGAAGAGGAAGACGACGATGAAGAGGAAGAGGACAATGAAGAGGAAGAGGTACATGTCAAGCAAAAACCTCTACCACCAAAGCCTAGGAGGAGCGCAAGGCTGATGAACAGTTAGAATAGGTCAATTAACACAATGCAAACTTATGTCATGTCAATGTGCAGAATATTATGTCATCCCCTGGTAATATACACTGTGAAGTTCAAGTAATATTACTGCAGAAGTCCCGGTATGTTATGAGAGGAAGTGATGTCTTTGGTGATGTATTGCATGAAAGTGTAAGCAGTAATAAATTGAAAACTATACACTGTGAAGTTCAAGTAATATTACTACAGAAGTCCTGGTATGTTATGAGAGGAAGTGATGTGCTAGTGATGTATTGCATGAAAGTGCAAGCAAGAACAAAAATGAAAAATATACATTGTGAAGTTCAAATAAGCCTACTGCAGAAGTCCTGGTATATTATGAGAGGAAGTGCTGTGCTGGTCATGTATTCCATGCAGAGTGCAAGCAAGAACAAAAATGAAAAACATACATTGTGAAGTTCAAGTAAGATTACAGTGGAAGTTCTGGTATATTATGGCAGGAGGTGCTCGTGTTGTATTCCATAAAAGAGCAACTAGGAAATAATCATACAGTTTTGAAGTTCTGGTCAGCTTACAGAAGAAGTTCTGGTATATAAAATCAATGTAGGAAAAAATATGCTTAAAAAATAAAGTTTCACCGCAGAAACTAAGGTTAGCAAGCCTAAGACAACGTGTTCAAATGTGAAGTTCTGCTTGGATACATGCAGAAGTTCATGTATAATGCCTACAAAAGATAAAGAAACGTCAAAAATATTTCTGCACAAAGTTACAGCTGAAATACATTCGCACTTGAAAAAACATAAAAAAACAAATATAGATTCTATGCAAAAGCATACATATTGGTTGGGTTGAAAATTACCAATACATTACACAACATGTAATATCCTCTCCATCTGAAACCAGCAGCCCAGCCACATCTCAAAGCAGAAGTTCAAGTCTACGATCATATGTTGGGTCCCAAAAATAAACAACACAAAAAAAATCAAGCAGTTCAACCATAACCGAGGGAGAAGTTCAGGTACATCTGTTGGGGCAAAAACATTCAACACATGGATACTGAAAACGACGCAGTACATTGAAATTCACAAAGACAAATCATTCTTCACACCAAATACATTTGTCCACAATATCATAAGTAATAGTGCTTCACCTATAGATACACAAATCACTAAAACATTCTTACAACCAAATCTTTACAGAATTGTTCCAATCATTATCAAACCTAAAAATCTATACGAAATCAAATCTACAATGAAACTAATGCTTTGAATTCACGGGTCAAAGGACATGATCTCTTTAGGGAGCTCTGAACGCATGACTTCATTCTTCTTGCTAAAAATCAGAGTGTGCATGAACTCAGCCTTCCAGTCATCTGCAGCAGCCTGCAAACAAAGAAAATGAAACGATGGTCTAGTAACGGATATCTAAAACCAAAGCAGGAGCGTCTCAGCAAAAACACAAGAAAAATTAAAGGGTGATGAGACAAGAACAAAGACATAACATACTTCCACATCACCAAAATCTTCAACAATCTCATCGCCATCATATGAACAGCAGAACTTCACGGCAAAGAAACCATAATCATTATTCTTCTGCTTCGGCACATCGATAAAGGTCGACCTCTTTGCAATAGTCACCCAGTTAGGCTGCTTGCTTGCTTTGTACGCAGCCTTGCCGTACACCTCCTCGAGCAACCCAACAAACCTCTTGATCTGCCAGAAATAACAAAATTAGATGAAGTCAAAAACATGTTAACCAAAATAGTTAAGTTCAGGTACATAAAAAAGCGACACTTGCATAAGATCCACCTAAACAAATAGCAAAAGTTCAACTTCCAGATGATACTCAGTTCAAGCAGTATTACCAAACAGAGACAACAACATATTTTGTCAACACAAGGCATAATAAACTTCGTGTCAAACAAGAGAATGTGAAAGGAGGTTCAGGCTAAGAAACACTCACGATATTTTGGCGGTCCCCATGGAAACTTCGCTTATGACGCTTTCCATATTAGCGTAAGGAAGTGAATCAAGGATGTCAATGCTCCCATGATATCTATTCACCACGCATTACACCGTAGTGCGCCATTGTGCCAATTGGCTTGAATAGAATCAAGAAAACTCGCCAAGAATGAAAGGACCGTGAACACAAACTATAAAAGAATATGTCTTCAAGAACCGCATGAACAAAAACTTCTTGACAAACTCAGCAAAAGGATGCACATGAAATTAAAAAAAGCAAGAGTTATGAAAACCTAACCAGCTTTGCGTTAAGAAGGTCTTCTTCCTTGCGAACAAACATTGGAGGAGACCAGCAAATTTTTTTGCATCAAACTTTGGAACTATTGCAGCGTAGAAATCATACTCTAGGCAGTACTGTGCATTCACAAAAACACAATTAAAACACCTCCCAAATGCCACTACAACAAAACTAAGGCAAAAAAAGGAGATAGGGGTGCAAAGAACTACAACCTGTATGAAGTAGGGACTAAGTATAACCCTGTCAGCACTAGTGAATATCTCAGAGGTCTCCGGCTTATCCTTCCACAAATTTATGAGATAATCCATTATGTCTCCTTCCATCTGCTGCCCTTCACTGAAAAGCGCATAAAGGAAATGTCATGTGAGGTCAATCACATTCGCAGGGATGGTAAACATGCAGTAGCTTGTTCTGCAGAATACAAAAGGATGGTAAAAATATATTAGAAGTTCAGATACAACAACAAAACAGAAGTTCAGATACTATAACTCAAAAGGCAAGAGGAGACATAAAACAGAAGTTCAGATACTACAACAACGGCAGTTCAGACAATACAACAACAGAAGTTCAGACACTATAACTCCAAGGCAAGGGAGAAATGAACAGAAGCCCACATACTACAACAACAGAAGTTTCAGACGTTGAGTAGCATCTCTGGCAGCAACAAAGTTAAAGAAGAAGAAAACTCACTCAGAATACTTCTCCAGACCGTCTTTACTCAGCACATACTGTTTCAATTTCCGGGCCTCGGATATATGAGGGTAACTATATTTTTTCAGGGGAGCGACAGGAGAACGCCACTTGAAAGGCAATCTTGATGCTCTCTTGGAGGAAGTTATGTTGCCAGACTCAACTGCCGGTTTCCTCCTAGTGATGACAGCATTCTTCCCACCTCTATCAGCAATAGTACCAGCAGCACATTTAACATTCTTCGGGTAAGCAATCTTCTCAAAATCATCATCGGACGAAATCACTTCTGCTTCGGCTGCTTCAGCTGCATCAACCTTCCTGTAGCAAGGGGTTTTTGGAGTACCACGAATACCACCAGCCTGCTTCCCCAACTTGGAAGGAATAAGGGTCCGAGGTCTATCATCTTCTATCGGAGCTGTACTCATCGATTCCTCCCTAGGCTGGTATTCCTGTGACCCGAGGAATGAGTAGTGGTAATCGGTCAAGTCCAACGGATCCACTGTCAAAGAAAAAAGGAAGAGAAAACATCACCATTAAATACAACTGAAGTTCAGGAACAGCACAATGTGCAGTCCAACTAATAAAGATGACATTGTTACTACTCAAGCTGACCTAAAAAATTACTTGTCAGAAAAAACTAAATGAAGTTCGTGCACAACCAAAGGCACGATTCAAGATAAACCGATGAACTGAAATCATTCAACTACAGCTAATGTAACCATAGAAAGGCATCATCTCACGAAGTTCAATTAGAAAGAAAATGCTCATGTCCAAGTAAGCAATGGAAGGACAGAAATTACTGAAACAAAACACACAAGCAAAATAAAAAGATAGAAATGAAGTTCATGTACAAAGAAAATGCTCCTCTCTTTCCAAAACCAGCAGCCCAGCCAGATCTCAAGCAGAAGTCCAAGTTCAGAGAAAAATATGAAGTTCAGGTAGAATAAAAGATGCAGTGCAGGTAAGCAGTCCAAGTTCCAAATACTTACATGTGTAGTAGCCAAACAGAGCTTGGAAGTCTGTCTCAAACAGGTTAGAAGAAGCGATTGAGTACAGCCATGTCTTCCTGATATACGCGATATTCTCATGGGAATAATTTGCAAGAACCCCGTCACGATACGAATTAACATTCGTAAGCATGAAGAATCATGCAATGACATCGCCATCAAACGCAGTAAAAGAATAGTGTTAGAACAGAAAAAGAAAGCCAACAAATAAAACACGTCACAGCTTAAGTACAACTACAGTTAAACAGATGTGATAAAGAGAAAAAGTGGAACTCATACTTGTTTTGCTGCTGGGGGACATCAATTCAATCCAGAGGGAAATGGTCGATGGTAAGAGGACTGAAGGGTGTCTTCTTGTCGTTGCTGGCATCCTTCTGAAGCCTCTTGATGTTGTCGGTCATCCGCCGAAACAGGCGTACCGCACATTCATCTTCTGGTCCATAATAGGAGTCGAGAAGCTGGAACCTTGAATTCTTCAGGCCAAGAAATATTGAAACCCAATGACCAACACCACCCATGGAAGCAGGAATCTCAAAGTGGTCAAAAGTGGGGAAAACAACCTGAAACATCATAAACACACGAATCATTAAAAACTGAGAATTAATATCAAACGGTACAAAGAAAAATAAAACAAATATTAACATAGTGGATCGCACTGCAAAACTAATGCAGAAGCAAAGAACAAGATATTGCATACCGAATCATGTGCATCCATGCTATTTGGACCACTCGCCATGAAGTACTTCCTCACAAGGGAATCAAATTGACCTCTGAAAATCTTGTCCTAAAATAATGCAGACAACACCAACATATCAAAAATACAAAAATGAGATAAACAAGTTTTAACTAAAATGGTAAGGAACAAAACAGAAAAGAAATCACTATATGGTTGACTTACACAAACCCAATACGGCAGGATGAGTTTATCCGATCCCTGGTACTTCGCACGTAGACAGTAGAGTGCACACTCAGCCACATTAGATCGAAGCATTCCACGACGACCAAAAGATATTGCAACTTCTTCGACAGAAGCTTCACACTCCTTGTTTTGGAACATAATGATTGATCTAAAACAAGCGAATATAAAGTAAAACAAGTTCAGCAGCAGGAACTCAGGAAGTTCATAACACATGTTAGCACAGAAGTTCAGCTATATCACAACAGGCAGTACAGTATAAAAGAGGCCAGAAGTTCAGCACCAGAGTAGTAAAATAAGAAGTTCAGGTACATATAGTAGAGAAGTTCAGGTATGAAACCACAGGCAGTTCACAGGGGGTTCATGGATGATGTATATATTGACCATATGCACTCACCTCTTGGAACGATTATTCTTAAGCCTAGTTACACTTCAATAAAAGTCATCAACCTTCTTTCGGACGACAGCAAGGTCGCTATCTGCTCACCAAAAAGAAATAGCAATTAAGAGCAACACTCAGGCACATAGATTCATGACAGTTTCAATTAAGACCAACACTCAAGCACAAACATTCAAAACATAAGCACATCTCACCTGCTACATCAGAAAAGATAAAACCACATCATCATGGACATCACAACCCATGCATTACAAACGTCCACCCACATAGAAAACAGGTTCACTTAACATTCTTTACAACCCACACGACAAACAACAAAACCAGAAGTTCAACTTGGACCACACAGGCAGTTCACAGGGGATATCATGGACTAAACCAAACAACAAAAAGGGAAGGGGAAGGGGAAAGAAGAGAGAAGCATGCTCCTCTCTTCATGGATCCTTGCCTAGACTAGTGGCAGCACTGGAATGACCAACCTCCTCTCCATAGCTATCGCTTTCGGTGTCTTCATCGTCGTCTCCAGTAGACGTTGCAGCGTCGTCGGGAAGGACACCGGCAGCAGCTGGAGCAACTGGAGAATCTGAAACAAGAAAAACTTTTGGTTGTGCCTGTACAGCATCAACATCAACTGATGGCTCTGCTGCAGGAGACTTCTCCAGGCTTGCAGCATCACTACCACTAGTTTCAACATCAGACTCAACATGATCTTTCTCCAAAATGATGTCTCTAGTTGTCTTGCCCTGCTTAGCATCAGAAACCTTAGCGCCAATGGACGACTGAGGTTCAGTCAGGTCCACCCTGTCGGAGCAGCCGGTGCCTGAGACGGACTTGTCTGCAACCTTCTCTGGAGGAACACTAAGATCATTATTCTGCTGCTGCAAAAAGAAACAAAAAGTCATTACAAAGGGATGACTGAGCCTCATGCACAGGGGCAGCAAGTCCGTCTCAGGGGCAACAAGACAAATGGACAAGAAAAATGGTACCTTATTTTCACTGCCATGAACCTCATCAACTATTACGCTACTAGCGGGAGCAGGTTCATGCACAGGGGTAGCCTCATGCACAGGAGCAGCTTCATGCGCAGGTAAAACATCCTCCTCAACCCTAGCATCATCATCAACAGCCTACAAAAAAAATCATGTAGAAAACAAATACCTAATCAGCAGAAGTTCAGATTGCATAATCAGAGAAGGTCAGCTATCACAACTAACACATAATGGAAGTCCAAATACAGTAAACATAGAAGGTAAGATATCAAACTACTCTAAGATACAAAAGGGAACAAAAAAGGGCCATTCATCAAAGTCATGGAAGTTCAGGTGCTATAGCAGTTGAAGTTCAGGTTCTATAAACAAAGAAGGTCACCTAGGAACACTAGTGCTAAAAAGAAATAGTTTATGACACATGAAATCAATAACGGTCGCCTATGACCACAAACAGTAATAACTGAAAGCTAACATTGAACATTAGTGCAAAGAAATATCAAAAGCCAACATAAACAAACCTCTTTGGTATGCTCCACGTGTCCTCCTTCACGACCCGAACGAACAGAATCTTGCCTCTGAACCCGTCTCACAACAACACTTGCCTCATGTTCAAAAGGCTTGCAACAAGCATCCTGTATTTCCTTGAACAACCCAACGCTAGTCCGGAGGTGGGAAGTGCTCTGACGAAGCTCTTCAAGAAATCTAGCTTCAATAGATAAGACCTCCTTCGAAGACTCAGCATCAAATCCGTGTCCGGGAGGAAGAATCCCATCAACGCGACTAAGACGCTCAGCAGTTGAAGGAACACGAGCCAACTCCCCACAAACAGTTTCAAGAAGACTGTCAATCCTAACCAAAGAAACATTGGCAGCTTCAAACAAATTCTCGGAAGAAACGCCACCTGCAGCACTCACACGGGCAGAAGAACCTCCTGGATCTACAGGGGGGCACCGGTATTAACATCCCGGGAGAATTCAAATCTTGGGGAAGTTCCACTCCCTAGGCCGGCGGAACGAGGCATAGTTAGAACAGGACGTTCAATAACCCTAAAGAACACAACCTCAGCATGTGTCTTCCACTGCATACAAAAACAAAAGTCAACGCTACGAAAAATAAATGAAGGAACATGGGAACAAAAAATATACAAGACAATACCAGAAGTTCAAGTTAAACTACACAGGAAAGAATAATGCATAGAAACACTCACATGCAGTCTCCCAAACACCCAGTTGGCTGGGTCATCATCACCCTTCGTGACCAAGTCAGCCGCAGCAAGCTCAAGAAGCTTGGCCTGATCCATGAAATTGATGCGAGGGGTCCTCAAGTCAATATTAGGCGTCTTGCCAATGATAAGGCAGTCCAGATACATAAGAAGCGGCACGATGGCACAGCCTATGACAGCTTTTCCTCTGCTAGTACCTTGCTGATACCTAACAACAACACTTCGAATATCATCAACAACCAACTGGCAGTAGTCCATGTCTGCCATATCCTCAAACACAAGGTTCTCGGCCATTGCTGCCTCCCTGGACACTCGTGTAGACGTTCCAGGGATAACCACCTTCATGAAAACAATAAGGTAAAACACCTGCAGAGCAAGATCATCCTTCGTCTCATCCTTCACAAGTTCAGCGAGGATATTCCGCAAATCCTTTGTCTTGATGTCGTCACTCCTAGCATACCCAAGCTTGCCCTTTAACCTCATAACAACATCATCGAAACCATCATTCGAGGGCCTAGGGGGGTACGATTACCTTGAGGGAACCCAAAGAGATGGTGAATAGCATCACTTGTAATACGTATAACCTTGTTCGCCTCACCCATGTCCAAAATCATGGTTGAAGGGTCAATCCTCGTGTAGATGTTGCCCATCAAAGGACGAGAAATTTTGGAATCAACCTTCAAGTCAAACACACAACCAAAACCAGCCTTGATAACCCTCGTCTTGTGCCTAGCTTGTAGCATTTTCGCACACGTCTTGACCTCTCCTAGTGAGTAGTGAACCGTCTTTTTAAAACATTTCGCCTCACCTCCTCCTTGGCCACCTTCTTCGGGCACTTTGCCTCCTCTCTTCCTCCTCTCAGGCCGCTCCACAAGCTGATACTGAAAAAAAATACATTGACTAGGAAAAAAGGCAGAACAATGAGACACACAAGCTTCACCAAAATTCCACAAATGCCTACATACGCACTACATCTGAGAAGTCCAACTATGTTTACATAGGCAGTACAACCATGTATGACCAGAAGTAAAGATGATTTCAAATTGTTGGAAATTTACAAAGCAGAAGTTCAACCATGTATACCAAGGCAGGAATCAAACATGTATCTCAGAAGTCCAACTATGTCTACATAGGCAGTACAACCATGTTTGACCACAAGTTAACATGCTTTCAAAAATGTTGGAAATTAAAAAGCAGAAGTTCAACCATGTATAAGGCAGTAACCAAACAAGTATACCAACAAGTTAAGCTAATTTCTTCATGTATATACCCAGAAGTCCAACTATGTACACAAAGGCAGTAATACCATAAAAGCAAAGCACATCGGCTAATTTATTCGTCTATATGGAGCAGAAGGTCAGCTATGTACGCCAAGGCAGTGCTAAAAACAATAAAACTACAGCAATAGCGACAAATGCTCTAAAAACAGTAAACATGAGACATTCATACCTGATTAGCGGCAGCATCATCATCGTCGTCGTCCTCATCATCAGCATTGAAATCAGCATCATCCTTGTCCTTTGGATTAACACGAGAACGCTTCTTCACACCCTTGTTGACCTTTGCAGGTGGAACCTTGCGCTTCACGCTGCATTTCTTCCCCTTACCAGATGCACCAGCACCAAGTGGAGAAGGTGTAGGCGCGGTAGTGGCAAGCACACGAGGACTGTGGCGTGGCGTACCACCAAGGCGTAGCCCTTCATCTTCAACAACTTCTGCAGGCCTTGAAACATGTGGGCTCCTCCGAGGAGTAACTTCACCAAGTACTAACTTCCTCGCAGAGGTCTTCTTGATTTTCTTCTTAACAGGGACAACCGTGCCATCACTGCCACACGACACGTCTTCCTCAACAGTGAGCTCAGCCGCATGAACAGATCCAGGAACATCAGAACCTTTCTCAAGGCGGGCTGCCCTCTTCTTGTCAAAATCTTCTTGCTTCTTCCTCTTACGTTGGTCCTCCAGAGAAGTCAAGAGGCACATCCTTGGGTTGTGTGACAGGTTCAGTGCCATCAACAGACTGCGACTGCGTCTCTGACATCTGAAGAGAGCACAAAGCATCCGGAACGGAATCACAACCTTTGACTGACGGAGCCCCTCCTCAAGAGCAGTTAGGGTTTCTAATAAACCCAACTCAGATAAAACATCGTTGATGGTGTTCACAACTTCCTCCTCTGTGGACACATCTGCGAAGAACACAAAAAACCGAAGCAAAAAATAAAAAAAGTTAGGAACAAAAACAAAAACACCCGACATGAACAAGCTAAAAAACATGGCTCAAAACTTTAAAATGAAAAGAAAAGGGGTTTCACATACTAGGTGAAGCAAGAGCTGCAGAATCAAGATCCTCGAGGCTTGAAAAATTCTCAAGGCTCGAAGCAACCTCGGCAATCACAGTCAAAGGGATAATGGGTGATTTAGCCGCATCAGATATTGGAGCATCAATATTAACCTCTGAAGCTCCATGTTGATCGCAGGCATTTTTTTCAGAATAATTCAACTCATCACCAACTACAAAAAATGCAAGTAAAAAGGCAGCTGAGTTCTAATGCACAATCCTACACCAAAGGGACTTCTGCTTTGACAACAATGTCCAATACCCAGAAGTTCAACAATTCCTAACAAAGTAGTAAACACAACAAACAAACTAAAAATCTACAAACTAAAAAAAAATCTACACCAGAGGGGCTACTACATATAACATGAATGTCCAGAAGTTCAAAGATATATAACAAAGCAGTAAAACAAAATGTGCATAACAGAAGTTCAGCCAAATATCATTATAAACAAACAATAATTAAAACCAGAAGTTCAACTATGTGATCCAAGCAAGTAGCACATAAAAAAGATGTAGCATGACCACAAATAGTATGTCACAGGCAAACTAAATATCAATACCATCAACATGGTAACAAAAAAACAAAGATATACACTACAAATATGAAACATCTGGGAAGTCCAACAACACTTGGTGACATAGTTTCACCTGCAAAATCATCAACTACAAAGTAAGCAAACACTATTCTAACTCAAACTAATGGTAAAAAGCATACACATAACCTTTCCTAGAAGTTCACACTATTAAGAATGGCAGTCCAACATGAATACTAAGTGAAGATATGGGCATACATATATAAGAATAATGCTATTTAAAATACAAGATACAACTACATTAAGATACCTGGAGAAGGTTTTGAAGCCATGACAACACAACCGCCTTGATGAATGCAACTCCAAACACTAGAACAACCTGCTAAAAACAGGGGATTGATTGCATATAGTTAGCAAGTACAAAATCATACGACAAAATACAAAAAGAAACTGAATCAAACCCTAGAATGAAACAACCAGAACATACCAACAAGTATAAACAGATGAACAGTAGCACATCTAGGCAAGCACAAACAAAAAAAAGAATCCGTAAACTATCTAGCATGTGAGAGATACAATATAGACTTTGAAATCAAAAACACTAAAACAAGTTAGATACATCAGATCCAGCATCACACCACACCCTCTCTTACATGCATCTGAATGCTGAAATCAAGAAAGGGGAAATGAAATCCACACAAGCCTGAAGGGACAAATAGCACACACAAGCATCACATAGACAAATCTGACCACGGGGGATTGCAATCCACCAACCACACGCACAAGAACCCTACCTAATCTACCACCAAACCATCAGAAGAAGGGGGTAGAGAGGCGGACGCGAGAGCACACATGAGGCGGACTCGACATATCTGGCGAAACTAGAAGCAAGCATTAGGGCGGGGCAGCACTTGTACCTCTCCAGACGACCCCCGCACACACAAATCCGCGGCGGTTCTTCAACTCCCCACGACGCAACGCGCACCTTGCAACCGCGCAGGCAGTTGTCGCTCTCGCTTCGGAGCAGGAGAGAGCGGGCTGGGCGAGGGAGAGCGGGGCGTGGGGAGAAATAGGAGCGGGGGCGTGCGTCGGTTACTCCACCCACGAGGGCAGGGGACAGGGGCGGGGAAATCGAGAGGAGTTGCAGGCGACGAAGGCAGCGGAGTGACGGAGAGGGGGGAGAGAGCGAGCGACAGGGGAATAGGGTTTTTTTGACAGGTGGTGGCGAGGGAGATGGTCAATTAATGCCTCTCTGTCGTGGGACTTGCAACGCAGGAGAAATTACAATTTTACCCCCCCCCCCCAACAGCTAAAAAAGTAAATACATCTATAGATAAATGAATGCACCATTTGAATGCATCTAATATAATGAGATAAGATCACACAACAGCACTGCTGATATCCTTAAAACCAAAAATAGATGGCAAATACACTACCAAAGGAAGAAAAATACATACATAAATATGCACCTAAAAAAACAAGAGAAAGAAGTTCAAAAAATAAAGAACATAAGTTCAAGTACCCTAATAAAAGAAGTAAAGGAATAAGAATAAATAAACCCAAAGAAACAAAAAGAAGAAGTTCAAGTACAAAATCAGATGAAGTTCATATCTAACTAAAACACGCACCCTAAACCCTAAAAACCCTAAGATAGATAGTGGGGTCACGGATGTGACGAACTCGCCTCCGCATGCGACGACGCGGCTTGCCGTGTAAATGCGCCGCTCCGACTTCGTTCTGTCTCGGCCTCGCGAAGGGAGGGAGGGTCCCTCCCTCCGCCCCTGCCGACCTCGCAGCTACCACATTGCTGCGCGCTAGGATTTGACAGGACGCAATGCGGTTATTCTGTTTCCACCCCCACCGCACGCACCCTAAACCCTAAAACCCTAAGATAGATAGTGGGGTCACGGATGTGACGGACTCGCCTCCGCATGCGACGACGCGGCACGCCGCATCGTCGCCTGCTCCGGCTCGTTCCTGTCTCGGCCTCGCAGGGGGAGGGGAGGGGGTCCCGACCCCCCTCCCCCCTGCTCGGCCTCGCGCTACCGCATTTGTCAATACGCGCAATGCCGATTTCAATGTCTACAAAATATTTAAATCCAAAAAATAACAACCTCAAATTAACATGTTAAAAAGATTATCACACAGAAGTTCAGGATAGTTATTCAGTGAAGAACAACAACTATTATAAGTACAAAAACATACTAGAAAAAATAAAAAAAATACGCATATCCATCGCCCAATCACATGGCTGTTCATGGGACTAAGTCAAAAAAAATCCAAACCAATGCAAAGAATGAAAAGTAACATAAAAAAGGAAGGAAATACAGAGGACTTGCTTTATTACTTTGCAAAGAAGGAAAATCAGAAGTTCACGTATGAAAAACATAGAAGTCCAGCTTCTACAACGACCCTTACATGATCTGGAAAAAGTGCATGTATACTTGGGCAAAGATCTTGTAAGTTTCACGTTAAACACATACTGAAGTTCTACCACTGTTCGAAGTATGCAATCATGTTACAAAAAAATAAGTAAGATATGCATTTATATTTGGGAATAATCCCATAGTTGCCCACGGAACAAACTCAAACCCAAATTAGAAATTTGAAAAATAAAAAAAAAGAAAAAGAAAAATGAAAAAATAGAGCGCGATGCTGCACCGCATTGCAATGTGGAAACCAGGAAGTTTAATCACTGGTACCATAGAAGTCCAACTAATACCACAGAATGTGGATGATCCAAAAAACTAATCCCAAAGATAGAATAAATATAAAAAAGATGATTTGTGTGTCTATGGACCAGCTCCACATTTACGTATTATGAGTACTCTGAAAAAGCAAAAATGACAGAAGTAAAAATATGCATAAAAACAACGGAAGTTCTAGCACAAAAGGTGCAGAAGTCCAATTCGTAAGACAGACAGTAGAATCATTGGAAAAATACACGCTATCGAATTTGTTTTTTAGATTTAATCACTTGGGTGACTACACCTTCTTAGTCCGCGACCTCAAACGATATCCTACTACGCCCAAACATCAAAACGACAAAGCATCCAAGCTGTCTCATCGAAGAACCGGAACCAACACGGGCGGACACGAGATCCAATCGCCTGATTTCAGGGGTGTATTCGCCTGCCCGATCAAATTAACAACGCATGAACGGTCCAATATCACTACTGCAATCAAATCCGCCCTCTATATTCAAATAAAAACAATAAATCCACAGAAGCCATGGAACCACTCCCGCGGACGAAGAACACATAACCCGTAATCAAATCCGTTGAAATTAATGACAAATTGTCCATGAAACTCGTACCTACACCAAATTCCCATCATGTTAGAGGTTCTAGAACATCCAATGAACGCATTAAACTTGTAAACAGACACAGGTTCATCCGCCCCGAGAGTGAATCCGCCAAAATGCAAAATTACAAAAAAAAACGAGCATTTAGATGCAGGTATGGGTATCTGGATTACAGTCACATCCCAGACAACACAACCGGCCGGAATAATTTGCGAGGGAAGCCACGGTTGCGAAGATAGCCCGAAGTTCGGGTTCGTACACAGGGAAGTTCAGGCGCGTTACTCGGGAAGTTCAGGTTGTGATCAGAATATTATTCTGATCCCGTGATAAGAATAGTGTTTATGTGTGTGTCTATATATATATATATATATATATATATATATATATATATATATATATATATATATATATATATAGACACTATTCTAACCCTGGGATTAGAATAACTATTTAGATTACAACCAGCCTATATAGGGAGCGAGGAGGTCGTTCCGAACTCCCGAAACACCAAACCGGTAGGAAACAAAAGAAAAAAAACCTCGGCCACCCCACCCACCCACAATCTCTCCCCTTCCCTGAAATCCCGACTCTCTTCCCTTGTGTGCATCGCCGCCGGGACCCTCCACCTGCTTCCACCGCGCCGCTCCACTCCGCGAACCCCAACCACCTACAGCCGCCGGCCTACCCGCACCTCCGTTTACCCACCATCCGTGGCGCACCGTCCTGGCCCTCTTCCACTCCCGGGAGTCGCCTCGGGCCCCACCTATCGTCGTTTGACACCCTGCCCGCCCCTAACCACCGGAAACCACGCGCACCTCGCCGTCCCTCGCGTGCTAGCCCGCCTTTCGCCGTGTAGTGGACCCAGCCACGACGCAGATCATGCCGCCCCTGCAAACCTCATCGCTGATCCAGTCGAGGGAGCGGCCGGATCCAGCCGACCACGACCCCCGGCAAGGCATGGGAAGTGGCGTGCACGGGGCGGCCTCCTGCTCCCGGCCGATGTAGTGGTTGTCCACGCTGCCGTCCTACAGTGCGATGGGGATCCACCGTCGGGGTGCTCATGACGTTCGGCACCGCCACCTCCGGCCGTTCAAGACGGAGCTCCTGGATGGTGCTTGCCTAGCTCCATGCTTCGGACATGGAGAGGTGGTGGCTGGCTCACACTTAGGATGGCTTCGCATCAGTCCAACTACACTGCTAGTCCCCGTTCAGGTTCTGCCTTAGATGTGCATCAACTACTGTGATTGCTAGTCCCCTGTTTCTTTGGAGAATTTTTTTGTACTCCCTCCGTCCCGAAAAACATGTCGTGGGCGTAGTTCACTGGTAATTTTACAAAAAACCCCTCGTGATTTGAATAGCGTTTCAAACAAGTCCCTCCGCCCGTCTTCTTCCTCCGCCGTCGCTGCTGTCGCCGAGGCAGCGCCGCCACTGCGTGATTCGCCAGGGCCGGGCGAGCCCAGCTGAGCTCCTCCGCCGTAGCCAAGTACACACTCACACCTTCGCCAAGTACCTGCTCTCGCCGTCGTCGCCAATTACCTCCTCCGCCACTGCAGCCCAGACCTGCACCGCCGCGGTCCCCTCCCGCTGCCTGTGGGCTTCGCCGGAGTCTCCGGCCGCGCGCGTCCCTCCTGGAACCCCCACGCATCCTCCTCAAGCTCGCGTACGTCCTCCATCGTGCTCCCGCGCATCCTGCTGGAGCTCCCACGTCTTGCGCCGCCGCGATCCCCTACCGGGCGTCGCCGAGCTCGCCTCCACGATCCGGTGGACCGGGAGCTCGCGCATGTGATCCTCGATCTCCCGCTGCGTCTTCCTCAATCTCCAGCAAGCTCGTGCTGCTCCTTCTCCCCGCCCACGCCGTCAAGGGCCGCTTGTCCCCTCGTCACGGTGGAGCTCCTTTGCTCAGAGATAGCTGCTGCTCATCTACCCGTACTGCTGCTGCTCGTCTGCCCGTGCTGCCGCCAGAGCTACATTCATCAGGAAGAAGGTACTGTAAGGATTTGCTCCATGAGTTAACTGAAGAACTTTGTCTTCTTTTCTCCATGAGTTTCCCTAGCCATCAATCTTTCTGCTCTCTATAGAATGGTGAACACCTCCCCTTTTCCTAGCATTTAAAAAGAAAATGATCACGTAGTCTAGTCTGTGATGTAAAAAATGGAGGGGCATCAACCTACACCTGTCTGACGATGCATGTTTCGGGGTTCACATATCGTACAAATTCAGAGATAAAAACAAATCCTGCTCAGATCAATATCACCTGCCCAATATTCAGTCAATATTCACCAACCTACACTGCCTCGATGATGCATGTTTTGTGATGATGCTCACCTAAATAAAGGAAGAGGAAAACGTGGGACTGCATATAATATACGGTGCCATAGCAACGATTTCAATCCGCCTTCCATCCGTCCGGCCGAGGTCTCGAGCCATGGCGAATTCAACACCAGTTTTTTTGTGAACCTTGCACAAGGAAACAACCAGTCAATCTCCACTACTTGTACTCGGTGATAAGTAAATAACCAACTTTTATTACAATTGGAAACAGATCAGATCAGAGTGTGGTACTACTTCACCGTTGAAACTGTAGGGTGTATCTATCTTCGTAAATGTGGGGTGTCTTTCAGATGAAAAAGAGGCTCCATCTATCCAAAGGAACAAGATTGTTTTACAACATCGGGAGGAAGAGTTGAGCCCATCACAGACCACACACTCCAAATTAATTAATCTACTCCAGTTTGCACCGAGAACAATAATCTGAGAGGCAACTTGTCGAGCAACCACAACAATCAAAATAAAGAATAAACCAACATCTTCTCCCGGTAGAAACAAGGCAACATCTAATCTAAATTCAGTAAAATGAAGACTGACTTTGGGTGGATTAGAGTAAACCAATATTTCCAGGTAAAAAATCCACTGCCATTTAAAAAAAACTTTACATGGAAGAAAATGAAAGGGGTTCAAAGTAACAGCAACAGCACCATAGGCATGGTACTATGAGCAAGTAACAGCAAAACTACTCTAACTAGAGTAAAATTATGTTAACTACTCTAACTAGAGAAAATGGCTTATGGTTATTGATGCCATGGCACCTATTTCTTGTTTGACTTGCATACTCATTTTGTGTGTGTATATTCTTGTTATGGTACCATCGTGTACTCATCTTTTGTCATTGATGGCAGGAAACATAACTATGGATTTGAACTTGATGCCTCAAAAGGAAGAACATGAAACTATTGATTTGAACTTGATGCCTCAAGAGGAAGACGATGAAGGTATTAATTTGAATTGGATCCTGAACAGGAGGAACCTCAAGTGGCAGAGAATGGAGCTATGGATTTGAACTTGATGCCTCAAGAGGAAGACGATGAAGCTATGAATTGGATGCCTCGGAAGATGAAGGGAAAGAGGACGAAGCTCAAGAGGAAGAGGATGAAGTTATGAATTGGATACTTCAAGAGAAGAGAAGAGAATTGTCGATAAGGAGAGGCATGGTGTTTACTTCGGCTTTCTTTGGTAATCGAGCTCGAGAGATGGGTCTGCATTCAACCGCACGACAAGCTGCTAGTCTCAAACCTGTTGGACATAAGTGTACGATCTGTTGAAAGAATATGGGAAAAAGCCAAAAGCAAATTGCCGATGGCAAAGAAGTAGATGTCTCAAGCAAGAAGCCGTGAAAATCTGGCCGAAAGAGAAAGGAGCTGGATCTAGAGAGGACCTCAACAATCCCACTAAATAAAGAAGGACAATTCGATCTCCGCACGGTCTCTAGGTGTGGCCCGATCGACCCTACATAAGAGGTTCCAGCTTGAATGAGCTCAACCGCATCACAAGCACCGTGAAGCCTCACCTCAAGCTAGAGAACAAGCTTGTAGATTGAAATTTTGTATGTCCATGGTCGATGACAATTCAATCTCAACTTCGGACTATGTTTAAACCAATGACGAATATGGTTCACATCGATGAGAAGTGGTTTGACATGACGAGAGTGAAGAATAGTTACTATGTACTTCCAGGAGAACTCGAGTCAAGCGGACCGTGTCAAACACTCACAAAGCATTGGGAAGGTGATGTTTCTAACAGCTGTTGCCGTGCCACGATATAACAATGAGGGGAGCTAACCTTCGACGGGAAGATTGGCATTTGGGCATTCGTTGAAGAGACCGAGGCGAAGCGGACAAGTCATAATGTAACAAAGGAAACAAAAGTGTTGACATCAGTGAAAGTAACTAGGCATGTGTGCAGAGATTATCTAATCAATAAGGTTATCCCGGCAATTCAGGATAAGTGGCCTGACGATGACGAGGGAGCAACAATATTCATCCAACAGGATAATGCAAAGCCCCATGTCCTTCCCAATGATGTAGCTTTTCGAGAAGTTGTGGAACAAACTGATCTTGACATCCGATTGCTACAACAGCCCCAAATAGCCCCGAAGTTAAATTGTTTGGACCTCTGCTTCCATACCTCTCTCCAGCCTCTAACCGATCGCAGGTCACCTACAAACATCCAGAACTGGTATAGGGTGTGGAAGAGGAATTCGAGAACTACGATCCCGACAAGTTGCATGTAAGCTTTATCACATTAGAAGCGCTTATGTTTGAAGTTATGAAAGACAAAGGAGGAAATCAATATAAGTTGCCCCACTTGCACAAGGATCGCATTGAGAATCTTTGGCGGGGAAATCATCAGTGTATATTGCGACAGTCGGGTAGTTGTTGATACTAGGGCCATTATAGAAGAAATGGAAATTGCAATAGGAAAAGAAAATGAAAGGAAAGAATTGGCTAAAGAAGGGAAAAGAAAGAAAAGTAAAGGGAAGGGAAGGGAAGAAGTGGCCAGAGAAAGAATGTAGTCAAGAGGGGGCAAAGAGGCCCTTATGTCATGTAGTCAGGTGCTCCTTGTGTATGCCTTGTCTAATCCTTGTATATCAACTCCTTGTTGGAATTTATTGGAATTATCTGGGTTATTTGGATTAATTGAATTATCTGGGTTATTTGAATTAATTTGGGTCATTTGGATTTATTTGAATTATTTGAATTGATTTGGATTAATTCTAGTTATTTGAATTAATTTGGGTTAGTGGGCTGAAATTTTGCTTGACAACTACGTAAACTAATGAGGCAAGCAAGGCCTTTGCTAGTCCCATATCATCAGTAATTTGCCAACACAATTTGTTCTACTGGATCTACAAGAAATAAATTTGAGAACACATTTTCTTTAGTCCCTCACCGACAACACAAATTTTTTGGATGCATTCAACTTGAACATGGAGTATTTTCAAAAAAAACTTGAGTATGGCAGCATTTTCTCGCAAACAAACTTGGAAACAAACTTGTACAAGATCTTGTTTAGAAACAAACTTGGAAAGGTAATAAATCAGTTTTGATTCTATTGACAGGAGCACATGAATAAGAACTCTGTCTAAACATTCAGTTTATACGTCAACATTAAACTGCCTAAATACTCCGAGACAAGATCTTGCGATTGAGAATGCAGTTGTTTAGTGCAGTTGAAAATGCAGCAATTCAGGAATCACCGAATCGATTCGGACCAACGCTTGAAGATGTCCTTGAACTGCCACTCCTTCCACTCAAGATGTTGCCACACGAAGATTGTTTTACAAAGATCGGGAGGAAAAGTTGAACAAACAAAGAAATATGTGTACACATACTCCTCGCTTGAACAAAGAACAAAGACCACATTGGCCTGTTTCAAAATTTCACTAATGGATAGAAAAAAAAATTACTGCAAAATAAGCACTTTCTTTGTCCTTCTTTACTGCACCACTGACATGTTGATGGCACTTTCTTTGTCAACTGAATTTTGATGGTAGTAAAATGAAAAATTCAGACTTCACCCAATGCAGACTTGCAGCACTTGTGCACGAGTCCGATGAGCATGAGGAGGAGCCGTGCGTCATCGATGGGCTAGACCTGCAGAGCCACAATATAATCCATGATTCAAGATTGCAACAATGAGCAAATCTTATTGAACTTTGAGACAAGATTAATTTTAGAGTCGAGTTCATGGGTGAATTTTGAGTCAAGACAAATCTTACAAAAATGTTGGATTTGGGCCGCCTATGTGTACAACTCCATCAAGAAAAATCATCGGGACAAAGAAAGAAGGAAGATAACAGAATAGAGCATGCCACGGGAGGGAGGGAGGAGGAGGCGGACCGGAAGAGGGAAGAGCGGCCGGTGCTGCCGGGACTTGTGGACGAGCCCGTTGGAGCGGGAGCTGCTGGGCTACAAGGGCAAGCTCCTCCTCGGCCACAATCCGGTCCCCAAGAAGAGGGGGGAGGGAGCGTGCTGCGGCGTAGCTCCGGCCGGCGGCTTTGGGTTGGGCGGGAGCGGCTGCTCCAGGAGGGAGTCGCGGGCCGAGCGAGAGGATGGTCCGGGAGGCAAGGCGTCGCGGAGAGTAGATCGACGACAGGAAGGGACAGCTCCAGCTCGCCAAGCTCGGGGAAGGCCGCCGCCGTCGGAGAGCAGATCGAGAACAAAAATCGAGCCTTCTCCTTCCCATGGTTCACCATGGGGAACGAGCAAGGGAACAAGGAGAGGGAAGCAACGCGGTGGAGGTGTGGGGCAAGGCAGCTCCGCGACGCGCAGGGGAGCCGAGCAGGGGAGCTCCAGCGCGGGGGGAGCCGAGAGGGAGGGCTCCGGCGCGCAGGGGAGACGAGTGAGGCTGCGAGGGAGACGACCAGGGACTGCGGGTTGTGTCGAGAATTCGCAGAGGGGGTTTTTGCAAAAACGTCACTGCGACATGTTTTTCGGGACGGAGGGAGTACAAGTTTCATGAAATTTTTGCTGATTTGATGCCCTCAACATGTTTGTGGTTATGTCTCTGATAACTAACATCAGCTTTTGTCCTTTGCCCAAATTTTTGTGAGCAACAAATATTCATGCATGTGTATTGCGTATATCAGTTCTTGTGGAAATACCTCTACAGAGCAAGCTCGTTTTTTGCGCCTCTTTCACGAAAAAATCATATTTTACAATTGTAGGGTCTTTTCTTGAAGTTCATATTGTCAAGACCTCGAAGCTCACATAATATAGTTCATGATAGTTCAGAAGTTTTGGTGACTCATGTGTGATAATTTTTTTGTGATACGTACACGCGAGCCTGTTCATATTTGTATATTTGTTAATTTAATTATCCGTTAGGATCTGGTATTAGTAGTCTATTTTTTATGAGCAGTCTTGTTCGACAGATGCTTTGTTATAGTGTGTGTTTGAAGTTCATATTGTCAAGGTCAAGAAATTCACAACCTATCACCAGGGATCCTGAAGAAAATACATGTGGGTTTGGCATGTCTCACATCCTCGCAAAGAACGATCCTCTGCAAGCTGTGAGCCGCCAGTATTCCGTCCACAAATCAGTGAGGGATGTAAAAGCAGCTGTGGCATCTTGTCAGCTCCCCATCAAATGTAAGCCTATTATGTTGTCCTTCAGTAGCAGTTCAACAAAAAAACTACAGCAATTCTACATGGGAAACTATGATATTTCAGGTCTGCTACTAAGTACGTTGCTTGTTGGTATGCCAATGAGTACAAATATTTTGTGTAGGTTCTTTGTCCCTTCGGCTTTCTCTGCCATGGATGTGTGCATGCGTGCTATGTGCGTGAGTGTGCTACAACAATTTGTGTAAAAGAAGCATTTTCAATTGGGAAAAATTACTTGATGGTTGTTGAAGTAGCGCGCGCCGTCTTGTGCCCACAAGGTGTTTGCGTTTGTGTGCCACTGGCTGCTGCACACCCTGTGTTGATGTTGCTGCTGCTTTAACTTTTACATTTTTTCAGTGACTTGCAAAGAAGTTTTTTTCTTTGGATATATGCGATCCAGTACACTTGTTCTACTAAGTAGCAGGATATGTGCTTCTTAGTGCCCACGCATGTGAAATCTTTTTGCTGATTTCACTTGATGGCATGTACACAAGTTAAAAATAGAAAAAAAAAAGGGAGATCACTAGGGAAAATGCGACAAATCCATGGAACAAACTTGAGTAATTCATGCGGAAAATGCAAAAGATAAAATAATAAACAAGCAGTTGAAATTTAAAAAACAAGCAATTCAAAAGTTTCTAAAAATAGAATTTACCCCATTTCTAAAAACCTACAAGTTCAAACTATGAGAAGTTCAAAATTTTCAAATATGGAAGCTAAAAAATGTTAAAAACAAATCCAAATTTTTTCTACTACTTGCCTCCCGCCTCTTTTCTTGAATAAATATAGAATCCCTCTCGTGAACTAAAAAATAAGGAATTTCACGAACATAACTTGTATCGAAAAACTATATATGTAAGAGAAAGAAAAAACTCTACATGTTAAAGGTATAAAACATGAGCCTGTATCTTCAAGAAGTTCATGTATAAATGGACTTGTCTTAACTCTAAAAGTTCAAAATTAATAAAATGGAGAGGTCAAAGAAAATGACAAAACAAAAAAGTTCAAACAATTCCCATGGATTTCGATCGATTATTCTAATTTATAAAGAAAACCATAATTTCAAATTAAAATAGTTGAGCGGTTCAATGTTTATTACAAACCTAGAATTTTTTCCGTTACTAAAAGAAATAAAACCAAGAAGTTCAAATTTAAAAAGTGGAGCGGTTTGATATTATATTTGAAAACTCGGATTTTTCCGATTACCAAAGAATAAAACCAATAAGTTCAATTCAAAATAACGAAGAAGTTCAATTGGAAAAAGCATAATAATTTGATATTTATTTAAAAATTCATAATTTTCTGATTACTAACGAATAAAACCAATAAGTTCAATTCAAAATAACGAAAAAGTTCGATGTTTCTAACAAAACTCCAATTTTCACATTTCTAAATAATACACAAAGAAGTTCAAATAAAAAAGTGAGAGGTTTGATGTCTATAAAAAACTCAGACTTTTTCCGTTACAAAACCGAAATAGAGAGAAGTTCAAATGGATAATAACTAGAAGTTCATGTACTGCATGGTGTGCGCTTCGTATAAGAAAAAAATAATAAAAAGGTGAAGTCCAAAATTTTGTTGCTAGAAGTTCAGGTGCTCGGCCCGAGAAAGCTAAAAAATTCATGTGAGAGAGGTTGAACAAAATATGTGACACAAGTTCAAGGTGAAAACAGCGGGAAGTTCAACTACTACACAAAATGTGTTTCAGATAGGAATATGAAAATAGAAAACAAAAAGCTTAAAAGGTTTGTTGAAAAAATTTCACGTGCTCCTCCCGGTGAAGTTCAAGATCTCTAGTGCGAGACGTCCGACCTTCAATTACATGTAAAAAACAGGCGAAAAATGACGTTGTTTTTGCCATTTTTAAAACTACTCTCAAACGACAAAAAATTGTAACGTCTATCTACATGAAAAAGATGCTCCTATTCATAAGCTTTCCAACGGTATATTATATGCTATATTCCGATGAATGGTTTAAAGTTTTATGTATACCGTTAAAAACACATTTTTACGCATTCAAAAAAATATTTTGAACCACCGTGAGTATGAAAAACTGATCAACACGAAGAAGTTGCGTGTTTTCAACAGCTTTCCATCGGTATATAGCATATCAAAAATAGAGTGATGTTCAAACAGACATGCCGGAGAAGTTCAACTACTTCACGTAATGCATTTCCATTCGCGATGAAGGCAGAAATCATGATCTCGTCATTTTCTAGTTTACTTCAAAATGGCAGGAATATCATTTGTGTAAGTTCAAGTCCTCGGTCATTTGTGTAAGTTCAAGTCCTCGGTCATTTGTGTAAGTCAAGTTAAAAAAATTATTGTGATAGAGGTTTGTACAAAAATAATATCATTTGTGTAACACAGATGAATGGATGAGAAAATTACAAACAAAAATACGTCACAGAAGTTCAACGTGAAAACAGCAGGAAGTTCAACTGCTACACTTAATGAATTTCAGATGAAAACTTCTAAAATCGTCGCGAGTAAGAAAAAATGATCAACACGGGAAAGTTGCGTGTTTATAGAAGCTTTCCATTGGTACATCACTTGCTCAACTCCGGTGAGTGGATGGAGAGCTACGAGCAAAAAAAAGCACATGAAAAACAGAGTAAAGTTCAAGTGGACATGCCGAGAAGTTCAAGTTCTTCACACGGTGCATTTTCAACTATTTCGCGATAAAGGCAGAACGAATGATCTCGCCGTTTTCGAAATTACTTGAAAATAGCTAGGAATCAGATAAAACCATCAAAATGAAAAAGTTTATCATTTTCTGTAGCTTTTCAAGGATATATAATTTGTCCCATTCCGATAAATTTTGTAGAAATTACATCGAAAATATGTTTTTAGCAATTTTCAAAATTGACTTAAAACCGTAAATAATTGGGAGAAATAATATATACCAAAAAGTTTCGCATTTCCTCAGGCTTTCAAACTCCATATCATTTGCTGCATTCAGATGCACGGTTAAAAAATTAGCTCGAAAATACAAACTCGGTGCAACTTGGATTGTTTTCTAAATTACTTTTAAAGTATTCAAAATTAGGAAAAACTTTAAACCTGAAAAGTAGCGCATTTTCATAAGCTTTCCAACGCCATATCTTTTGCCTCAATTGAATTAGCTGTTAGAGATGGCATCAAAAATACGAACTCGGCTGTTCAGTTTGAGAAATTTTACAATTTTCCAAATTACTCTTTAACCGTAGGGAATTACAGAAAACTTTCAACATGTGGAAGGAGCGGTTTTGCAGCAGCTTTCCAACGTCATATTATTTGCCTCATTCCGATAAACGATTTTCACTAGGGGAAGTTCCGATAAACGGGTCTATTGTGATAACACCTCTTAAGAGTCTTATTCTAATAACACCAACGCTTATTCTGCTAACACCCCAACATCGACCCAAACTACAGGAATAAGAAAGAAAACCACAGCCCACCCCCACCACATCCCACTCCTACCCACCTTCTTCCCCCTCCCCGTGCCCAAATCCTAGCCGGCGGCTAGCCACCAGCGCGCCCTTCTTCCTCCCCCGTTGCCTTCACTTTCCCCTCCCCTTCCCCCACCTCCACCCGCCACCACCTTCCGCCGGCGCCCCACACCACCACATCCAGACCCCCCGCCTCCCCCAACAGCGCCGTCCACCGCCTCCCACCACACCGGCCCCGCCGCCGCGCCGGCCGACTACAGAAGCACCGACCCCATGCTGCCCCCTGGCCGGCCTTCTCAAAGCCCGGCGACTCCACGCTCCCCTCCCGGGATTGGCGCCTCCGCCCGGCCTCCTCCCCAAACGGCCCGCTGGATGGCCGCGCCGCCCGGGAACCGCCTCCGGCGCTGCCGCCTGTCACCGCCTCCACCCCTCCGCTGGCCACCGCCCACCGCTACCGCATTTACCACCACCAACCCACCGCGCGATGCTGTTCTGACCATCTTCCTCCCTACCACCACTCTGGATCCGACAGTCAATGTGGTTCTCGTGTCGGATTCAGCCCTGCTACCCCCTTCCTCCCCATCATTCCATCCGCCCTGCTACTCCGGGGCACGGATCCAGCCTCCTCTGGCAGTTCCTGAACATCAGCTCCTGCAGGTTCATCCATTGGTAGGCCCGCTCCTCTTCGTCCATCCCGTACTCCTCCCGGATGGCTGGGCCGTTGCGTCCAATCCTTTGACGGGGCCTCGTTGCCGCACTCCTTCCTGTCCAGTAGCGAGCTGCAGTTCATCCGCGAGGCCGGCGGACATCACGAGCAGTACAGTGGTAGGTCCCTTGCTGTTTGGTTCATGTTCTTGTATAGTTCGTTTGCCGTTGGTACATATGACGCACTCAGATGAGGTTTGGTTGTTGCTCGCGTGCAGTTTGGCTGAGATTCGAGGTGGTGCTTGCTGTGCAATGGTACGACCTGCAGCCCTCACGTGTGCATCTGCAAGCCTCCACCTGCAGTCCCCAAGTCGTGCCTCCTCCCCCCGTCACCTCCACCTCCCATGGCCGGTCCTCAGATGTGCGTCCACGAGCTCCTTTAACTATTGCAGTTCTATGGATTTTTTTTCTGAAGCTCACTAAATTCTGTTTTGTAGTTGACTTTGGAAAAAAATGAGCCAAGTTTCCTGGCGCGGGCTCAATCCCTCTTCTCGATGAGGAGTCTATGCTCCCCTACCCGAACCACGCATCCACGGACTCCTCTCGGCCCACGGCGACCTCCTGAGAGAGTGCAGCTCGCCGGCATCTAAGCGTGCAGGTCCTTCCAGCGAGCAGTGCATGTTGCTTCTCATTGCAACTCACTGTTGTTCCCCACCTGATATCGAGCGGTGCAGGTTGCTTCTCATTGCAGCTCGATTGGGTCAGTGCGGTCTGTGAGCACGTCGCGGGCAGACGACAGGCGTGTAGTTTGGTTTTGGCCGTGCGTCGCTCCGGTATGGATGCGCACGCCATGCGTTTTACTCGACTGTGCACAGAAGGTTCTTGGAGTTTGTCGGCGTGCAGTTTCGACAGCGCTTCATCAGCTTGTCTCGTCAGCTTTCGGTTCAGTAACGCAAAGGCGGCATTTCGCATGGTGTAGTTCGGCAATGATTCGACATCATGTGTTGTTTTGGTGGTGCATCTGCGTGTGCATTTTAGTAGTTGGCCGCCCCGTATAGTTTACTTAATGTGTTTGTATCTACAAAGAAGGCTTTTGTTTTTGAGCATGTACCATGCAGTTTGGAGCATGTGAACATGCAGTACTAAAATGGTGCATTTTTTTTGAGGAGTTTATGTATAAAAATTATAGGGACTTTATTTGAATGTGTTCCGAAATTGCAGTTTGGAGTATTTGCACATGCAGTGTAGACGCTGCTTTTGTGTTTGTGGATTTTTTTATAAAGATTATAGGGACTCATTTGAATGCAGTGAAAACATGGTGATGTTCAGACATGAGCATGCAGTTTCGACCATGTGAACATGAAGTGCAAAAATGGTGTTTTCCGTGTTTGATGATTTTATGTATAAAAGTTAACTGGACTCGTTTGAAAATTGTTTACTAAAGAAGTTCATTTCGAATTGTGTTGCGGCTCATTTCCCTCAACCATGTGGTTCGCTTCTTCGCACGTGTACAACTCGCCAATGTGGAAACCCAAAACTTCAAACAGAAAAAAGAAAAAAGGAAATGAAGTGCAAACATGTGTTAAATGAAAAATCATAGAGAAACGACAAAAAAAGTAATGCCGTTCACTTGACCATTTGATGCAGTGCAAAAAATGTGCGGTTTTCTAACTGAAGTAGTGCGGTTTTTTAACTGAAGCAGTGCAGTCGGCTGTCTAGTGTTGTTCATCTTGTAAGTGAACATTTGATGCAGTGTGGTTTTCTAACTGAAGCAGTGCGGTCGGATGTCTGATGTTGTTCATCTTGTAAATGCAAAGAAAAAATGTGACTGGAACGGCAAATAAAGTAATGCGGTTTACTTCTCCATGCATTTGGGGTTCACTTACGCCCGATGTGAAGTCCCGTCCACTTCCTCGCATGAGAAAATTTACGTGTAAATAAAAAAATCAAGTAGTTCGCTTGCCCATCTGATGGGGTGCGGCTTCCTGTCTGAAGCAGTGCGTTCTTCTGTCTGATGCAGTACACAAGTTGATTTGGGTGTCACGAAAAAGCAGAGTGTCCGCATTTTGTTAAAATCAAAATTGCTGTTAAACCGTAAGGAATTAGAGAGAGTCTTCTACATGAAAAAGTTGCGCCTCATCCATATGTTTCCAACGACGTATAATTTGAATCATTCTGACCAGCGGTTTGTAATTTTTTTACGAAAAACGACCGCTGCCACACATCATCCGCCGCACCATTTTCAAAATTAACTTAAAACCGTAAGGAATCTCAAAACCATTTCTACATATGGAAGTTGCGCCTTGTGCGTACTACACGCCTCGTTTCGACAAACGGTTCAAAAAATAGAGCAAAAACAGTACCGAAAATTGAAAAAATTTCAGAAAAATGAAATTCCGCGATTTAGTAAATTTGAAACTGCTCTTAAACCGCAACGAATTAGAGAAAGTAATAGATATAAAAAGATGTGCCTTGACGATATATTTCCAGCGGCATATCATTTGCTTTATTCCGATCAGCAGTTTAGAAAAAATCACGAAAATACGCTCGCTGCCACTAGTCATCCGCCGCACCGTTTTTGAAACTGCTCTTAAACCGCGAGGAATCTCGGAAAGTGTTCAACATGGAGAAGTTGCGCCTAATCCATAGCTTTCCAATGGTATATTATACGCCATGTTTTGATAGCCGGTTAAAAAACTAGAGCAAAAACAGTACCAGAAAAACACCGCATGCAGTTTTTTACGACACGAAGTTCACTAGTGTGTATTGCAGTGTTCTTGATATAGAAAGTGCAGTGCTCTCGTGTTGGGTGTGCAGTGCAGAAGTGTTATCAGAATAACTATACATATATACAGCCGGTCTATTCTACGAATATTAGCAGAATAGTTATTCTGATAACACTTCCGAACTACACGCTCAACAGAAGCGAACCGCATCTTCTTTACGTTGGACCTGCATTGCTTCACGGGAGAACTGCTTCATTTTCTGGTGGTCCGCCCATGTTTTCTGTATGGAATCGGGTGTTGCGGGATGATTTAATTTGTTTATGGATCTCATTTGACCTTTATTCTTTGTAATTTACATGAAAAGCAACTAGAATCTTTTCAAATCGAGCGATTAGGTGGACGAGCTTTCTCTGTTCGTTCGTGTTCATGTCGGATGCGACTTTTTCGTGCTCGGATGTTGTTTGTTAGAAGGAATTCTTTGATTGCGTTCATTTTAATCGGTCCCTTTACTCTACAATTTGCTAATTTTTAGGACTTAGTTTTCAATTTCTGCAAAATCGATTGGATGGGCGTGTGAGCTTCGTCTGCTCATCTATTCTTTTTATTTTTCTGGATTTTGTGTGCTGATTCATTTTGAATCTTGTAATTAGTTTCTCTTTTTGGTTTGAATTCACTATATTGCGCCTGTAATGTCCGTCTTTTTGGTGTGCATTTTTAAAGAATAGCTCATGATGTTCATCGCAGTGGCCGTGGGTTTGTATTTTTTGGTGGGTATTTGTTCAAATTTGAGTGTTTGTGCAATGTTTTGGCGACTTATCGAATGGCGAGTGAAATTGGCACCTCTGATAGTCTCCTACATGTCTGGACCTGTACTGCTTTGATTTTATTGTTGTAGTTCTAGCATATGTTTGTAGCGTGCTGCATTTTGTTAAGTAGTGGACTTCAACGTAACTGTATTATAGTGGGCATGACTACTTATGAGATAATTCTTTTTCTCAGACTGCATTTTATTTTTTAGGGAACTGCATAGTATACACTTTCGTACTGCATTATCAGAATAATTATGCTGCTATTCTTGTATTTATGTCAATTCTTCTGAACTCGATACCATGGGAATTCTGTTGAACAACATATGTTAACTATGGAGTTTTCGACCATTGGCATTGCATTGTTATTGTTCAGAGTATTGCATTTTTTATATAAGGACCGTACTATGTGTATTAGAGAACTGCATTTCTGTCAGCAGCAACTTGTCTAAAAAGGGTGATAAAATGATGCAGATGAGGTTGCATACTTTAAGTAGGCACCGTTCAGGCCTTCCGATGGACATAATTTTAAAAGCATACAACATAAGCAAAGAATTAGAATATGCCACTGATGGCTTTAGCTTTTATCCTAGACAACCTAGAGTGCAAATATTGTAAACTTGAGGGAGTCTTCTTCTTTGTAGAAAACACCATGGCCACTTCTCTAGCCTCAAAGCCATTCTGGGAGACAAAATCATTCGAGCCAGTAGTTATGTTGATGCAGTCTTCAGAGTCAATGTGGTAGTTAGCTTGCATGTCTGCATACCCATTCTTGTGTTGTGTCTCCAAGGTAACCTTCCCGGAACTCGAAGTAGGAAATTTTATTGTGGGTGGTAGTTCTGCATTTTGGCATGGACGGAAAAACAATTTTTATAAGTAAATGACAAATGTTTTTCTTTATATTTAGGATCATTTGTTTATGTTGACTTAAATATATGACTACTATAAGTAGTTGCAATGTATGAACAAAGTTATATACAGAATTGACTTGTAGTTTTAGTAGGATATATATTATACTGTAACATGTTTGTTCTGCAAGGTCATTTAGAGTGTACTCCGCTAACATGTTGAGAGAACCGCAACACTGATCTATTGAACCTCTTTTTTGTTCGTGTGTTGGGGTTCTGATCTAACTAGTGTTGATACCTGGTGTGGTATTGAAGAAAAATAGGTTTAACTATCTAGTCTTAATAGCTAACAAATCTGAACAACAATACAAATTTTGTTTGTATTTGTTGATACTACTGAACAAATTCATGGAAATATACATTAAGTTGTGGATTTGCAGCCTAGATTGTGTCAAAAAAATTGAGGGAAAAAACATACCCAACTTCCCAGCAGGTTTGCGGGTGTGAGGCGATGAAGAAATGGTGCCTGAAACCCCCTGTTGGGTATCATCAGACACCCGAGCATGCTGCGCCACTCGGTGTTGGTGAGCTCTAGACGCTGTGGGTACACGCATGTGTCCGCTACCGGCACCATCCTTGCCAAACACCCGCACTTATAGTCCATGGCGGGTTTAGTGGAATTTCAGAGAATAGCTAGGGATGGGAGGAATCCTAGATCTACGATTTGAACAAAAAGAGGAACGAAGGGAGGAGTTGTGTCAGACTGGAGCGTGAATGGATTGATTTTTATGCAACCAATTGAGCAACGGAAGTAATTAATGTTGTGGTTGGTGTTAGGTGGTGGATTGATTCTTATTCAGTGTACGCGAATGCATTTGAGAAGCAACATGACTGCTTACTTGAATATAGCGAACTGCATTGTCATATCACAATGAACTGCGGAACGCGTGGTTGGGCCTGTGTTTGTGGAGTGGTATGTGGGAATTTTTTTAATTTTCAGTGGCCTCACTTTTGCCTATTGGGCCTGTGTTTGGGGAGTGAAGACATATTCGTCCCAAGTCAGTCTGTCAGCACGGCTGGTTCCCGGTGCGCTGTGTGTGCGCCCTAATGTTTAGTCCCACCTCGCCCGCGGAGGGCGCGCTCGACCTATTTATAAGCGTTGGCGAGGCAGCCGTATCAAACTCCTCTAGTTACTTATTTGGGCACTTATACACGGCGCTTGTTGCTCTATGATCTCTGAGCTGTGGGCCCATGTGTGCCTGTCCCCATGCATCGTGGCTCAGAACGACTCGTCTGCTGTGGGCGCAGACCTGCTAGGAGACTGGCTAGGGCCTGGTTGCACCTGGGTGGTCAAATTTTTTTCTTTGTATTTTTCCGTCTTGCATATTTTTTCAAATGCAGGGGCGTGCACTGCTTAGTAAATCATTTGTGCACTGCATTGATCATGTTTCTGTACTGCATGTTCACATATTCCGCACTACATATATAGGTCGCATTTTCTTTTCGTGTTTTTGCTCTTATGTATTTTTTTCTAGTGTACGGCATGCACTGCTTTGTTGGGTATGTGTGCACTGCATTCGACAGAGTCATGTATTGCATGCGTACACATTTTGCACTGCATGCGTCCTATTTGCGCACTGCATCTTTGTCCATTTTGTGCACTACTCGAATCTAATGATACATAAGCAAACAACATAAAGCAAACGGTCACAAGCATTCTGTATGACAAGTTTATCACCAGCAAACTAAGTTCAACAAAAAGCAATCTAACATAATCAAAGTGTATCATTACAAGCGATTCTGCATGACAAGCAAACTAAGTTCAGCAAAAGCAAATGATCACAAGCAAACTAACGATACATAGAAAACAATAGAAAGCAAATTTGATGATAAATCTAAAATGACGCTAGCATTGTTGGCTCTTGGCCGGCACCGTCTGCTTCTTCACCAGGTAGCATCTCCCCATACCCAGCTGCTCCTGGCGTGCTTCTTGGGGGGCTCCTCCTTATACATCTTTGCACGGCAAAGCCCGTCCTGGGTGAGGGTGATGCGGTTCCATATCTTGTACGCTGCGTATGCGTCCTTTGCCGCGTCCTCGATGTGACTCTTGGACAGAGGCAGGGTGGCCCAGCGCTTGTGTTCATCGTCGATGATCTTCTTCATGTTGTTGTAGTAGTCGTTGATGAGCATGCCGGAGACATCTGCAAGGGAGTCCAGTTCCTTGGTTTCCTCGGGCACCCTCCACTCCTTCTGGATGTCGACGAAGTTGGTGACCTCCAGATTGACGCGATCTAGGCTGGTTTTGTTGCCGTCAATGGAGAAGCCAGCAAAGGTGTACCTAGGGTCGGCGAGGAAGTTGTCGAAGACGGTGCACCTTTCAGCGGCGCTCAGTTGGAAGAGCAGCACCGACCGAGTCTTGCCGACGGAGAGTTGGACGAGGGCGGGTTTCTGCGTCGCTTCAGGTTCGTTGTTGTACTCGAGTTCAATCCTGACGATCTTGTGGCGCTGGAGCCTGAGGTGGTGTTCATACTGCGTGAGGGAGATCGCCATCTGCTTCTTGTCGTTGGTGTGGATGACGTGCAACTTGGTGTTGCCGTGGGCCTCCACGTCCCTGTATTCGTCGGAGAACGCCAACGCCGGTAGTAGAGCTTGGTGTTTTCTATGGAAATCAATGTGATGGAGCGATTTGGTGGCAGCGCAATGGATACTTGTGTTGTTGTGGATGAGAAGGCCTTTGGCAGGGATCTGAATTTAAGGGGGGGAGGGGGTGGGATGGCCGCATCGGATGAACTGCTTGATCTCGCTGACGACGCGGTTGTGCAGATCGTGGGTTGGTGTTGCGTCTGTGATCATGGGTTTGTGGCGATAGAACCGCTCGGATTGAGTGGTTGTATGCGAACGTGGTTTTTTTTAATGTGGTTTTATTTTATTTTTGACTAGTAAATTTTTTTAACCACCACTTTCTGTGCGTAACGGGCATTTGTCACGTTTATATGTATCGTATGTGTTCATGGAACTGCTTTTCTTATCATACCACACTGCATTGTCTAGCAAAAAGCACTGGATTTTGTCTATAGGTGCGTACTGCATCGGTTTTTGCATGTCCTTGCTACAGCCCCTGGAAAAAAGTACGATGTATTCCACAATTTACGAGTATTTCGCTGTGGACTAGACCATGTGTTTGTTCATGTATGTATTCCGAAACTGAATTGCTTATGATAATGTACTACTTCGTCTAACCAAATGCACCGCATTTGTTTAGAGGTGCGTACTGCATCTGTTTTTGCGTGTACTTGCTGCAGTCCCTGGCATGGGAAGGGGGGGTTGCCCCCCTTTTTTTTGTTGCACTTATTTGAAGGTAGACTTTTTTTGGACGCGTTATCTTAATATGCGCGTTGTTTTTGAATTTAACATTTTTTACGAACTGCATGTATTTATTTGTTTTACTGTCTGAACTTCATTGTTCTTCATAGAGAACTGCATCATGTGCTAAATTCTTCGTTTCAATGTAGTCCGTCTTATTTAGCCAGGCCGTTTTATGTAACACATTCCCACACCGGCCTCGTACGTGGCCCTCCCAGGCGATCCCATCGATCCTCTCACAGGGAGAGACCGAGAAGAAACCTCTCTCCTCTCTTGCAGCGTCTCCCGAAGCATCTCCCCCCGAGCAAAACCGTCGTCGCCCACGGAACCGCTGCCCCCAAGAGGTTCTTATTCCTGCATTCCGCGTCGCCGTCCGCTCTGCCAGCCCTTCCCGCTCCGCTCCCGCAGCCCTTTCCCGCCGCCGCCCCACCGCCGTTGTTCATCCCCTTTTTTGTGGTACGTTTCCCTTGGCCTCGGTCTTGATCATCCCCTTGTCTAGTTTTGTGATTCTCGTAGTTGCTGTTGCATTTTTTGCTTATGTATTTTCCGTAAGCAGGCGATTTCATCTTGATTTGAAGTCGATACTCGTGTGTGTGCTCAGAGGCGAGCAAGGTGCATCTAGGGTTTCGTCAGATTTCATTGATTTTGTTGCTTATATCTGTCACTTCATCCTTGTGCTCTAGGAAAACGCCATGTCTTCGCCGAGCAGTGTGGGAGGAGGAGTTCAGGGTATGTGGACTACTTATTTTGGCTTTGTTTATTTTGTTTGATGTTTATCTAGTTTCCTAATCCATCCTGCATTGTTTATGCTGTGTTAGTTGTCAGCGTTCCTTTGCATTGTTTGTCATGTGATGTTTTGTAATTTCTGTTTCTGGTTTTTTTGAATCTAGTAGGTGATTGCCGTTGTCAACTTGTCATAATGATACAACAATTGGCTCTCGTTGTCCTAGTGGTAAGGACCATGGTGGTGAGGCAGGACATCAAGTGAATTCGCCAATTGAATCTTCTCCCATAAGTGTGGCCCCTCCTTCTGGTATGTGAATGCTTTGTTTATTTTGTGTATGCTGCTTACTTGATGTTACACAAATTGGCGTTGCCTTGTTGTATCTAGTCCGACATTTTGTTTGGAACAAACATGAATTTAGTGTATGCAGCACTGCATTTATATGTATATGTGAACTCCACTATATGTATGTGTGAACTGCATTGTTGTTTTATTCAAGTTTTTTGTACAATGCATTAATTTTTATTTAGCTTATGATTGGAGCACTGCATTTATATATCTAAGTGTACTGCATTTGTTCTTTTTGTGCACTTTTTAACGACCATAGTTAAACTTTATTTTGACGCAGTGTTTGTTTTCCATGCTGGGGCGCGTGGGTTTGAGGAGGTTACTCAATTGATTGACCATTATTTTGCAGAGGGTGATGTTGGTGTGACCTTTGACCAGAGACGTCCCGTCTTGTCTGAAACACAATCACACCGCATTGATGGTACAGAGGAAGTTACACAGGAGTGGATGGTCTCGGAACAGCTTCTTGCATATGAATTGAAGCAAACCAAGAAGAAGTTGAGGTTTGAAAGTGACTCAAAAGAGTGTGCGGAGAAGGAGAAGCAGAGGAGAGCTGCAGATGGTGCCAAGGGTGCCAAATTTGTCAAAGTCAAGCAGCCTGCTTTGCAGAAGAAGAGGATGAGTTACATTCTTTGAGGAAGGTGGTACTCCTCGGCGGAGTCCACGTGTTGCTGGCATGAACAAGAATCTTGGTAAGAGAACTGCTGAAGCTGGTGGGAAGGATCCTCAACGCAAGCGACTACATGTTAGTGAAGGTCCCAACTCTGACGATGACGCCTTTGTGCATGCTGATTTTGTGAGGGATGTTCATACTGGTAGACGCAAAGGCTGTGGTTCATCTAAGAGTCTACCCAAGCGTGCCCGTGATGATGACGATGAAGGTGTTGGTGCTGACTCTGGCGAGCAAGCGGATGTTGTTCCAAAGGTTTGTTGAAGTGAATTCATTTGTTTCCTTCATTGTTGTAATATCCCAAATTTTTAATTTGGAATGTTATACATAGGTCATTCATGCACCTCATATTTCATTGCATTTTTGTTCCGCAATCCTCAAAATCCTAAGCAACTCAAGGACCCTCGGAGAGAGTTGGGGATTTTCTGGTTTTCATATTTGATTCCTATCAAATAGTGAAACGAGGATTTTGATTTTAATTATTTTTCTCTCCGAAAAATATTTCATATTGAAAATATATGAGAGGAGATAATATGACTTCTCCAAAACAATTGAAATATTGGAGGAAAAATGTTAAAATCATTTATTTCGTTTTATTTGGATTTTTTTTTGCATTAGAAAAATTGCACGTTTTCAAAATTGCATTTTAGGGCCAAGAAAATGTTCATCTCGTTCCAAATATTTTATTTAGACGGTGAAAATTTGTTTTGGCAGTTTTAGAATTTTATTTTATTTTCTAGGATTTTATTTCTGTCGGTGAAATTATTAAAAAACCCTCCCAAGACGATCGGGCCTAAGGCGCTTGAGCCAGCCGGCCCGCCGCCTTCTTCCCTCATGAAAGCACGCTGGCCGACGACTGGACAGAGTCCGAGCCGGACTCCTCCGCCGCCTTGCCTCCCCAAGTCGCGGTCCCCTTCTTTATAAGCCACCGCCGAGCCCCCACCACCACAACCACCGGCCGCCTGCACCACCGCCGCCACAGCCGCCCGCCGCCGCCATCGCTTCGCCGCCGCCCGTCGCCGCCTGCCGCCGCCGCCGCCGAGCGCCGCCGCCCCACCGCCCAACCCAACCTCGATGGAGCCGCCTCGCCGGAGGTACCGCGCCGGGTCCGAGCCGCCGGTTTTTTTAAAACCGTTCGGTATTTTTTTAGAAACCCTAGATTCATTTTTTTTCGGTTCACTAGTTTTTTTTCCGGTTTCTCTGTTTAGCGGATGTTCGTCCGTACGTTTGTTTTAACGAACGGTTGTTCGCCCGTTAGTCATGCAATCTAACGCTCGCTCGTTAGTCTGTTTCGCCGCTTTTCTTTTATCGGATTTATCCGCGATTATTTTCGATCGTGATTTCTGATCCGATCTTAGTTTCTGTTTATCTTTTCGTTCGTTTGTCGGAATCAGGCGATTCAAACACCTAGATCTTCGTTTCGAGACCCTCTTTCTGTGTAATCAACTTAAACAAGATTTTGGTACTGTAAAATTTGACCTTAGTTCAGATTAGTAAACGGGTCTTGTTTTTTTCGCCGTTTGAGTTTCGTTGCTCCGTTTGATTTGATTCTTTTTGCGAACCAGAGTTCTTAAGTTGAACTTTCTGGTCAACCTCTTTTATTCGAGTTTTGCTTGTGCATCTTTGCTTGTTGCTTATGTATTTTATTGTTTGTTTGCGATAGATTTCCCGGAGTGCGAAGCGTGTTACTACGAGTCTCAAGGATTTGCGGATCGTCAGCGAGGCAAGTAACACATTGATCATACTCTTTTCATACCCAGTTTTTATGCATTAGTTCAATCCTCAAACATTGCATGATTAGGATGTCATTAACTTGTGGGTTGGGAAGTAGATGATGAGGTAGAACCTATTAACCTGTTACATTCAAACCCTTGGGAGTTACTTCTATGTGTTGCTTATATTGCTATGCTATGCTCGTAGACGTGGTCTAGGTTTGAGTGAATCCATGACAGATGTGAGATTGTTAATTAATGGTTCAACTTAAGGTGGCAACTTAAATTAACATCTGGGTCGATTGAGGCACCTGGGGAACCCAGTGTTGTCTGTTTTTTTGGAAATCCCGGGGTACCCGTGTGATCTTTCTTTGGACCGCCACCCAGGCTTAAAGGGAACTGAGATGATTCATGCTAGAAACTTCCGTGTGCAGCCACAAGCTATTATGGGCTCTAGCATAGTTAAGTAAGTTACGTGAAGCTCTTGAAGAGGTAGATCAGCAGGTAGTGGGTTTTGTTGGTTTGGTATGGTCTACCCGGAGTAGGGAGTTAATGTTTCTGAAAGACTGTGTCTCGGTCATCCGTTTCTCAAACACCATGCAATGCAAGAAACCCAACGGAAGCGATCGAGTCTTGTGGGGAAAAGTGCGCAAACCTCTGCAGAGTGTACAATCTAATCATGGTTAGCCGTGTCCCCGGTTATGGACAATCTTGAGTATCTAGTACTTGGGTTATCACATGTATCTCATCACTCTTAATTAATATTGTTGGGTTGTTAATTACTTTAATTGGGATTGAGTTGGAGTTATACCTTCTCAATGTTGTTTCAACCACCATGATAGTTAAATTAAAATTTATTCCTTTGTTGTAGGGAAAAATTGGCTTTTCGCAAATAACCATAGAGATTTCCACCAGCCAAATATGCATGTAGTGATAGTATTATTCTGTTCTTGCTCTACTGTGTTATATTGCTAGCATATTCCATGTGCTGACCCGTTCTCGGGCTGCAACGTATTATGTTGCAGACTTTTCAGACGAGGAGTAAGGTTCGTTAGGTCGCTGTCTGTACTCATTTATGCCGTTGGAGTTGATGGACTCACTTTATCTTCCAAGCCTTCCGCTGTTATCGCATTAGATGACCTTAAGCCACATTATTGTAAGAAGTTCTCTTTTGAGACATTTGATGCAATAAGTGTGTGATTGCTACTCTATTATAAATCCTTCGAGTAATTGTGGTGTGTCAAGACATTCTTGATCCAGGGATGACGATGAAGCACAGAGACTTGACCATCGAGGTCGGGTCGCTACAAGATGGTATCAAAGACACACGCCGAGTGTAGGACACGACCACTAAGATAAACCATAGGTCACTCTTCTCTACTCATTTCGACTCCTCTCTATTTTTCCACTCTTTAGGATGACGGAGATGAAGAACAAATTTGCACAACCGGATGAAGACACACCTTTTGGACGCCACTTGAAGGAAGTCACTAGGTACTTGAACATTGGAATACCAAGCTTCACCGGGACCTACAATGCCACCTTACCAGAAGAGGAGCGTTGGATGATTCAAGTACAAGTTCCAGGAAGGACGTTCTTGCCAACTTCTAAACCCATAGAATTTTCTTTCGAAGCACCCACCTGGAGTCTAGGCAAGAGCATGGCAGCCCACATTACCATGGGACGCATTGGAGAAGTCTACAACAGGGAACTCAAGAACACGATCTACCAAATATGTGGGTGCCGAGACGAGCAATGGGAAGTAATCAACACCAAGAAGGATAGATCCATTGCAGCTTTCATCTAGGAGCTAAACCAGCACATTCGACGTCAAGAGAACCAGATGTGCTCTGACATGATGGAGATGAAGAAGGCGAAGACCAGGATTATCGAGCTGGAGGAAGAACTCAAGTTTACACGTGATGGATATGAGGAGGAAATCAAGACACTACTGGAGAAGAACGACGACCTGGTTAAGAAGATCGGAGTATTCATGGGAGGACCAGCACCGGGAGAAGAAGATGACGACCCCACTTGCCCGGACAACTACATCATCATCGACGACACCGATTCCGATCCTAGTGATGATGGCTATGAATATGAAGCTGGAGCAGACATCATGGAGTCTTCCACCGATCAAAATTTCTAGATGACCACCATATATTAGTAGTATTTCCCCATGTATTTAGTAGTAGTTGAGCACTTTTGCGATAGTTCTAGACCGTTTGTATGCCCTTGCTTGATTGATTGAGTAAAATGATTGTATTTGTCTCATGTGCATATGGGTAGTGCTTTCTCGTTAGACCTTTTTTTTCTATTATAATCTCTTCCATCTAAATCCATCAGATGCCTCCGAGACGTGACACCGGTTTTGCTTTCCCACCGGAGCTCACCCAGTTGATCCAGCAGCAGAATGCTTTGATGCAATTGTTAGTTCAGAACCAGGGAAACAACAACAACAATAACCCACCGGTAGTGGACAACCTAGCCCGTTTTCTAAGGTTACAGCCGCCGGTGTTTTCCAGTAGCACCGAGCCAATAGTTGCTGATGATTGGCTACGCCGTATTGGAAGGGTGTTGACCACCGCAGGTTGCACAGATGCTGAGAAGGTGCGCTTTGCCGCACATCAATTGGATGGACCAGCAGACTCATGGTGGGAGAATTACACGGCTACTTTTCCTATAGCCAATGTTACTTGGGACCAGTTCCAGCAAGCTTTCCGCACAGCCCATGTCTCAACTGGAGCTATGCAGATGAAGAAGCGGGAGTTCCGCAACTTACGTCAGGGAAACCAAACTGTGGCTCAGTACGTGGATGATTTTAGCAAGCTATCACGCTATGCCCCTGATGATGTGGCCACAGATGCATGAAGGTGGAGAAGTTTATGGAAGGGCTGAATGATGAGATGAGCATGCAGTTGATGGTAGCAACCTTCAACAACTACCAGGAGTTGGTAGATAAGGCTCTTATGATTGAAGGGAAGCAGCAGCAGATTGAGAGCCGTAATAGGAAGTATGGACAAGGGAAGTATAACTCAGGAGCTCAACAGAGGCCTCGCTTAACCCCGAATTCGGGAGGACTTGTTCATAACCATGGAGGTCACACCCACACTGGAGGAAGTTCGCATAACCACAATGGTGCTAAGAATGGAAATGGGAACGAAGCTAATAACAATCAGAACCGCTCCAATCCAGCCACACCCGCCAAAAGAGACCTAAGTCAAGTTACTTGCTTTAAGTGCGGGAAGACAGGGCACTATGCCAATGATTGCCCTGAAGGAAGGAATGTAAACGGAAATGGGAGCTGGGAAGAAGCCTAATCCATTCAACAAAGGACAAGTGAACCACATTAACGTGGAGGAGGTTGAAGAGCAGCCGGACGCGGTAATAGGTAAGTTTTTGGTTAAGTCATTTACCGCTCCTGTTCTTTTCGATACTGGTGCATCACATTCATACATATCAAGGTGTCGGGGAGGCTGATCAGACCCACGAACACCTATGGGACCGGCGGGCCGGGTCCCTTTTGGTTCGGAGGGGGGCGGAGATCGCACGAAGAGCGGATCGAGGCGAAGCACACGAGCAGTTTTTACCCAGCTTCGGAGCTCTCCGGAGAGATAATACTCCTACCGCTGCTTGTCTGATTGTATTGTGTTCTTGCTAGGGAGCGATGAGAGCTACAAAACCTAGCGTGAGTGTTCTCTGGTTACGTTGGAATGGGATCGAACCCCCTCTACGTTGCCCATGGGCCTCCTTTTATATGCTCAAGGGGTCTCCGACAGGTGGCAACATAGATGAGGGTACAAATGAAAAAACAGTAGTTGGTGCACCTACTTGTACAGTGTACAGTGCACTCTACCTAACCCTGACGGCAAGGGGGAAAAGCATTAAATGCCCATCCCTGTCGCCTAAATAGTGCAACGTGGATCGTCAGGAGCGCCACCGCTCGCCACGATGGCAAGCTTGTCAGCGCCGCTTATCGCTGCTCCCCGCTGGCTGCATAGCCTCTTGACACGCGCGCATGGAATGGTCCCATGGCGACACGTTGGTGGATGAGCTGGAGCGGAGATGCGGAGAGGTTGCCTTCCGCGGCAAGTGCCTTGCCGCGGCTGAATCCTTGTCACGTCCGGAGGCTTGTCGCTCTCCGAGCCTTCCCGGCAAGCTCCTCTTGCCGGGGTCTTGTCTTCTGCGTGCCTTGAGCGGCCTTCCCGGCAAGCTCCTCTTGCCGGGGCCTTGTCTTCTTGGTTAAATACTTTGTTCTTGAATGGCTCCAAAGGAACCACAGAGGATCTTGGCGGTGACCAGGCAAGCCTTGCCGCGGGGTGTCAGAATCGCCGAGGCACAAGTTCGGGATACTAGGGTACCCTACTCTAGTACACCGACAGAGCCCCGGCCTGGTCAGACAGTGCCCGGCGCCTGCCAGGCCCAAAACGATCTGCACGGTCACACGCGCCTTGATCACGCCAGAACTCACCTCGGACCCACCACGTCTCCCACTAACGGCACGCACCGAACGTGGGCGCCGTGTGAGAGATCGTGGGCAAGGTCGTGGGGGTTTCTTTATTAGGAAAAGCGAACGTCCGCCCTCTCTCCTCCTTATAAACAGGGGAACAGGGGCGGTCGCCCAGCTCGCCATTGCTGTCTTGTCCCAAAACCACCGCCGCCCCCCTTCTTCTCTAGTGCGAAGAGAGCAGCGCCCGCTTCTTTCGCCACAGCGCCATCAACGCCGCTTGCCGGTCTCCTCCACCGCCTCCGCCATGGCTCCGAAAGCCGACAAGGGGAAGGGCGTGAAATCGGCTGAGGCGCAGCGGCTCGCCGCGCTGCGAAAGGAGCGGGCCATCTTCTCCCCCCAGCTCAACGCAAAGGAGCTGAGGGAGAGCTTCTACCTTTTCTGGTCGACGGAGACGAGTGCGCATCCGCGCACGAAGGTACTCCCCGCCATCGCTTCTGAACTAGCCCCAACTGGGTATCCTTTCTTTGCACTTTTCTTCTATTGCGGGCTCGCCCGCCCTTCTCGAAGTTCTTTGCGACATTATGAACACCTACGGGTTCCGCCTCCTTGATTTCACCCCCAACACTTGTCTTGACCATGGCAGTTTTCGCACCTTGCGAAAACTTTGTCAGATCCACCTAAACGTAGCTCTCTTCCGCCACTTCTTCATGCCCAGCGTAGAGAGAGAGGAGAGCCGCTTCTTGGGAGGGATTGCTTGGGTCTCCTGTGGTCGGCAAGAAAGAACCGTATTCGGAAGGAGAGTTCCGCAGCAAGTGGGAGGAGTGGAGAGCCAATTGGTGTTGGATCGTGAGAGGAGAACCCGCAGCCCTTCAACGCCTCGCGCCAAACCCCAATAGTGCGCGACAACGATTGGAGCAACTTGGCGCCGAACATGCTAGGTTGAAGATAGCTGTGACTCGGATCTTGCGCCTCGGGCTTGCTTGGACTGATCAGGCGCAGTTGGCGCAGATTTCTTCACACAGACGCTTCCCTTGCAGGAGAGGAGGAGGCCTGCTTGGGAGTTCCAAAATGCAGCGGACATCATGAGGCTGCGCCCGGGCCTTAACTGGAATTTCAGTGTCTTGGAGTTGGATGCGATGCTGCTAGAGCTGTTCAAGAATGATTCTGATCACCCCGAGTGGTTTATATTGCCGAGGGGGGTCATCCCATTGTGCAACAACTTCAAGGCTCGACCAAGCATCCGGCGCCATGATGTATTGTGCGACTCCAACGGAATTGTTCCAACCTGGCAGGAGCCTTTCGACGACATTGTGCGACAGTTCTTCGACAGCTTGGAAGAAATGCCGATCCGCCCCGACGAGCAGAAGAAGCTCACCCGTGACACCACCGACGAAGAGATGGTGCACATCACCACCAGGCTGGAGGAGGCGGCAGCAGCTGCTGCCGCTGGCGTCTTCGGGTACACCGTGGAGGAGGCAGATGCAGCCGAGGCGGCAAGCCTTGTCGAGCAAAAGGAGTTCGCCGGTGAGGAAGAGCTTGCCGAACCCGAGGCCGAGTCGAGCGGACCAGCTGAGGGCGCTTCTTCCCCACCATCCAGCAGCTTGCCGCAAACGGAGCCCCGGCTCAAGAAAGAAGCGTCTCCGCAAGGCCGAGACGAGACGGGCGACAGACGGGCCCACAACCACACATGACGCTTGGGCTTCATCATGCAAGCGATGTTGTTGCTGGGCAAAGACACCCACACTGCTGCGACAACTAGGGCGGGATCCTCCCAGGCCACCGTCGACGCCTCCGCCAAGCGGCCAAGAGAGCCCACTCCTCCGCCTCGTCGCACCGGAGGTGAGCCAGAGGTTGATCTCTCTGCGCTCAGTTCCGATGATGGAGAAGAAGAGTAAGCTTCAATATTATGCTTGTACTTCTTCAATTTTGTTGCTTCATCTTGAATCTGATTTGCTTCGTTCTGAACTCTTTCCTTTTCAGGACGCTGGCCCAGAGAGCGTCGAAGAGAGCCAAGACCCCGGTGGTCGTCATTGGGGACGATCCACCCGTGGCAACAGGAGGCACGTCTGAGACCCCCTTGCCGGACCCGGCAACCCTTCCTTAGAGCAGCCCCCAAAGACAGCCCCCGAGTAAGTATGCGGTTTTCTCCATCGTTAGGTGTGCATGGGTGCTCCTTCTTCATTGATATCCGACTGTTGGTTTGTGTAGGAGCAGAGCAGCCTCATCGGGGAGGGCCCGAGGCCGCCTCAAATTCTATCTGCTGATTACGCCGCCAAGGGAGGATTCTCCGGCAAGGGAGCGCCCCCCGGCAAGGGAGACTACTCCAGCAAGGGACAGCACTAGCGATCCTCCAGTGGTCGAGACCATGGCTGCAGATCCCATTGCAGGTAATCCTCTTGCGCGAAAATTTCCCTTGGGCTTGTTTTCTTCTGTTTTTCTTTGAATATTTGCTTGACTGTTCTTTCTTTGTCCGCCACAGAGCCGATGGAGACCGAGGTCGCCGGCGATGAGGATGCTACAAGGCAACACCGACGAAGCCGCCGTCAGGAAGAAGAGGCCGGCCGACGAGCCCACCGCGAGGAGGCCACCGAGCTGCCGCCGCAGAAGCCGGGCGAGGGGCCTGGCAATCGTGACCGACGGCCCTGGGCCGCAGGAGCGCCAGCGCTACATCGACCGCCGACTTCGCCGCCATTGCAGACCGTCAGCTCTAAAGAGCCCCAGCCCGGTGCCTACTTGAAGGCCGGCGACGGTGTCTTCATCAAACTTCCATGGGAGTCGAGCTCCAGGGCGCCGGTCGAAGGAGAGACCTTCGACGGAGAGCTGCTCGCCTCATTGGCCGACGCTGTGGACGCGCAAGCAGCAGCAGCTGGCGAAGTCCGAGGAGGAGCAATTTGAAGAAGCTCTTCACCGCCGCTCGACAAGCCAAGTTGGAGTCCCGGAAGCACTTGTCGCGAGGGCGGGAGTGTATATGGAGAAGCGCCAGAAGAGCTCCGGGCGCCAACCAAGAAGCTCTCCGGGACATAGCGTAAGAGCGGGGCGACTTTGTTGAAGAGCGCACGACCTTCATCCTCGAGAAGGCCGCAATCGAGGAGGAGCAAAGGCTTGCCGCCGAGAAGCTGCTCTGCAGGAAAGCGAGTGGCGAGCGGAAGGTCAACTGGACAGCCACGACGAAGAGCTTGTCACATGAAGAGTCCCTTGGCGGGGCTCTTAAGGAAGCGAAGGATGCTGCCGCAGCCGCCGAGGCCGCCAAGTAAGAGTTGAAGACGAAGGTGGTGGAGCTGGAGGCCAGTCTCCAGAAGAGCGGCGAGGAGCTTGCTACGCTCAAGCGCGAGCGCGAGAAGGACGCCTACACTCTTGGCGAGCTGCAGGGTCGTCTCGTCGAGAGGAGCAAGGAGCTCGACGCCGCCAAGGATTCCAAGGCAGACCTTGAGCTGAAGCTGACCACTCTGACGCAGACGCTGGACGGCGCCAAGGAGCGGGAAGTGGGCCTGCTGGGGCAGATCAAGGCCAACGAGGAGCTGCTGGCGAATGCTGTTGCCACCCAGAGCACCTTGAGGGAGAGCGTGGAGCATTGGACTGAGGGTCTTGTGGATACTGCTGCCGACATCCACAATGAGCTGATGGAGCAGGGGATGGTGGACCTCGGATACTCCTCCGACGAACACCTCCAACCCAGCGCCAAGCTTAGCCTATTCTTCAAGGGCGTGGTGACGGCTCTCCAAATGACCTGTGAAGAGATCCCAAAGCAGCTGGCCGAGGAATCACGCAAGATCTGTGCGAAGCCCTCCAGAAGGTGTTGATGAAGGTGGCCTTCCGCAACCCAGGCCTCAACCTCAACGGCGTCCTCAGATCCTTGCCGCCAGACGCCGATGTGGAGGCGCTCAAAGCCCTTGTCGCACCCATCATGGACAAGGTGGGCAAGATCAAGTGGGTTGATGGCGACCGCGTAGACTAGGCCGCCAACTTTATCTTTCCCTTGTCGCTGCTAATCATGTTTAGAACAACTTATTAGATCGGCGACAAGCTATTTTGTAATATACTCTATCTTAGGTGATGATTGCAATGTTATTTCCTTTACTTGATTCCTTCCTTTGTAATGCTTTTTGCCCCACGCTTTTAGGGAACTTGTCGGTGGAGGCACCTTTGCACATGGCGCCGAGTGCGGAACATCAAGACTTCTTTGGCGGTGCCGACTCCGACAAGCAACCTTGTCGTGACTAGCTGCAGCTCACTTAAGTTGTTGAGCGGACTCGAAACAAAGTAAGGCGCGACTAGCCATGAGTTGGTTCCTCCGCGCACAGGTTTTCCATACAAAGTACTATCGCTCGAGGAAGATAACTTAAAATTTAAGAACTGATTGCTCAAACTTGGGCAACTTAGCTTTTCTCGCCGCTTGCTTCCCGACATATGAAACTTCCTCGAGCAACGCTTGGTCCATAGTATTATCTTCTCCTCCCCCCGGGTTATCTTGTGCGCGAGGGAACCTTCCTTTCTTTTAGAAAAGAGAAAGAAGAGAAAATAAAGTTACGGAGCCCAACGGCTCGATATTGCTTACCGGGTGTGGTTCTTTGCCGCAGTGTTAGCCAAAACATGCAATAAAATGATGAAAGCATGAATTTGACAAGTTGTGCACAACACATGAGCTTTATCGATGCACGGGTCTGCGCCCGCTTTGTACAAAGGATTACATGCAACAACGGCAAGACTTGTAAAGGTGGTTGCCGAACAGGTTCCGCAACCATGCCCTATGGGTAAAACTTACGAAGATGCTCAATGTTCCGTGAGTTGCTCACCGGAATGCCATCTTCGTTCTCAAGGCGGACAACGCCAGCCTAGTGACTCGCTTTCACCCGATAAGGGCCTTCCCACTTCAAGGCCAACTTGTTTAAATTCTTGGCGGACTGAACGCTACCGAAGAACAAGGTCGCCTTTCCTCGAGGCTTTCCGCACTAACTTTGCGGCTATGGTAGCGATGCAAAGCTTGCTGGTAACGAGCAGCTCGTGCATACTCAAGATGATCCTCCTCAAGGAGCAAAGTCGTCATCTTGTCGCAGCTGGTCTTGCTCAAGCTCATCATAAGCGAGCACTCGAGGCGATCCGTATCACGAAGTTTCGTGGGGAGAACTGCCTCGCTCCATAGACTAGAGCAAAAGGTGTCCGCCGTTGGCTCGATTTGGCATCGCCCCGATCGACCAAAGAACCACCGGAAGCTCCTCAATCCAGCTTTCTTCCGCACTTGTGCAGCCTATCGAAAGTTCTGGTCTTGAGCCCGCCGCAAGCACTTCAAAGATTTGCCCTCTCGCTGACCGCTGCTTCTTGGATGAGCAAGCGAAGCAAAGCAAACCTTGGCGCCAAGATCTTGGACGCATCGCATGAAGGTGCGGCTTAGAACTGTGGTGCCGTTGTCGGTGATGATCCCGTTAGGGATTCCAAACGGCAAACAATCGACTGAAGAACTTGATCACGATCGTCTTGTCACCTTCCTCATCGCTTCCACTTCCGCCACTTTGTGAACTTGTCGATTGCAACGCATAAGTACTCAAAGCCCCGACAGCTTCGGGGAAGGGGCCGAGGATGTCGAGCCCCGGAATCAAAAATGGCCGTGGATAAAGGGATCGCCTGGAGAGCTTGAGCTGGCCGGGTGTATCTGCTTGGAATGGAACTGGCACGCTTCACACTTGGTTACTTGTGCAGTTGCATCCTGGAGGGCTGTCGGCCAAAAGAAACCCTACCGGAAAGCTTTGCCGGCAAGTGCTCTAGCGCCAATGTGGTGACCACATATGCCTCGATGTATCTCTACCAATAGCTTTTGTCCATCTTCCCGGCAAGTACACTTCAATTTCACACCGTTGAGTCTTCTTCTGTACAGTGTGCTGTCGACAAACTGGTACATACTTGACTGCCGGGCTACTCTTTCCGCTTCTTCTTGCTCTTTCGGAAGTTCTCCGTCTCAAGGAAATGGACAATCTGCGCCCATGCCGGAGCTTGCGGCTTGACAACAAGGACTAAAGGCACATCTCGTCGCTGCGGGAACATCAGCTTCCACGGCAAGAACCTCGGGCTTGGCCGAGCTTGATGATCCCGGCAAGCTTGCCGAGCAAAACTTGTCGGGAGCGCCCGCTTCAACGAAACAAACCTCGGGGCTTGGTTTGAGCAGATCGCCTCAAGATCGCTGACATCGATCTTGGGGACCTTCTTGGCGGCGGCTTCGGGAAGCTCTGCCGGAAAGTAGTCACCAGAGATCAACTTCCTCTTCTTGCTCTGTCCAGTTGACGGTGTTACGGTTGGTTGAGTTAGCTTGAGCACAAAAATCCCTGGTTCCACAGGCAACTTAAGTGCAGCGCACTTTGACAAAGCCATCGGCAATATCATTCTGAGCTCTTGGAACATGTTCCATTTGTAGGCCGTCAAAGTGTTCTTCTAGCTTTCTCACTTCATCAACGTAGGCTTCCATCAATGGACTCTGATAATCTTTGTTCACTTGGCGGACGACAAGTTGTGAGTCACCCCTGACAATGAGCTTCTTGATCCAAAGGTCCACTACGATCCTGAGACCGGCAAGCAAACCTTCATACTCTGCTGTATTGTTTGTCGCTTGCTCCTTGGGAAAATGCATTTGGACTATGTACTTGAGGTGCTCTCCGGTGGGTGCTATAAGCAGCACACCCAAGCACCGGCGCCTTTGCAGCGAGAAGGCACCATCAAAGTACATCAGCCACTCTTTGCTTGCTTCCTTGACGGGATGCTCGCCTCTCGAATTTCTTCATCTTATGTTGGGGTCCATTCCGCTATGAACTCTGCCAATGCTCGCTTTGGATAGTTGATGTGCTTTCAAACTTGAGGCCAAAGCTTGATAGCCCAAAGGCCCACTCGACAATCCCGCCTGTTGCTTCCGGATTCTCGTAGTATCCTCTTTAACGGAAAGCGAAAGTGACAAGCTGTGATCTCATGTGCCTCGAAAGTAATGGCGCATCTTTCTCGAGGCCATGAGGAGGCCGAAAGCAATTTCTGCACACCGTAGTACCTTGACCTAGCCCCTCGCAGAAGGGAACCGACAAAGTAAAGCTGGGCGCCGCACCATCCTTTTTCTCAGATTCGCTGCAAGGCTCACAAGCAGATCTATCCTCGTCGGGACCAGAGCTTGTCGGCGAAGCCCCCGCTTGTCGCTGGATGTGTCTCGCCGTGGTTGCTAGCTCATCATCCGCCTCCTCTCTCGCGACTAACGCATCACTAACCACTTGATTGGTTGCCGCTATATATAGCAGCAACCTCTCTTGTGGCTTAGGTGCGACAAGTGTTGGAGTGGAGGACAGGTACCTCTTTAAGTCCTGTAGCGCAGCCTCCGCCTCGGGAGTCCATTTCATTGTACCTTCCTTTTTCAAAATCTTGAAAAATGGCAGGGCTCGTTCAGCAGACCTAGAGATAAACCTGCCGAGAGCAGCGACTACATAACCGGCAAGTCTTCGTACATCCTTGGCGCCGCTTTGGTCCTTCAATCTGCTCAATGGCCTTGATCTTGTCGGGATTGGCTTCAATTCCCATGAGACCACGAAGAACCCGAGAAGCTTGCCGGAAGGGACTCCAAACACGCACTTCTCGGGGTTGAGCTTGAGGTTGATCATGCGCAGATTTGCAAAGGTCTCATCCAAATCTTGAACCAGAGTTGCTCTGTCCTTGCTCTTGACCACTATGTCATCCATGTAGGCTTCTACATTTCTATGCATTTGTGGCTCAAAAGCGTCGTGGACTACCCTTGCAAACGTTGAACCAGCATTCTTCAAACCGAAAGGCATCCGTATGAAACAGTATGTGCCACATGGAGTAATGAATGCGGTTTTCTCCTCATCCTCTTCTGCCATGAAGATCTGATGATATCCTGAGTATGCATCAAGAAATGAAAGCAAATCACATCCAGCCGTGGAGTCAACAATCTGGTTGATCCGTGGCAAAGGAAACGGGTCTTTGGGACAAGCTTTATTAACATCCGTGAAGTCAAATACAAAGTCTCCATTTCCCGTTTGCCTTGCGCACGACTACAGGATTGGCCAACCACGTAGGATGGAGCACTCCTCTGACAAGGCCTGCTGCTTCCAATTTCTTGCTCTCCCCTGCGATGAATTCTTGACACTCCACTGCTTGCTTCCTGACTTTCTGCTTGACGGGCCGCGCATGAGGACAAACGGCAAGACGGTGCTCAATTACTTTCCTGGGAACACCGGGGATGTCAGACGGTTGCCACGCAAACACGTCGACGTTCGCCTACGTGAAAGCAACGAGCGCCGCCTTCCTATTTGGGGTCGAGAGGCACCGATGGTGAAGGTACCACCAGTGTCCTCCTTGGCGGACACCTTCTTGGTCTTTGGCGGAGCTGCCATCGTCTTCTTGCACTTGCCGGTGGAGCTCGATGGTGCGTGCTCGACGGTAGCGCAGCACTCTGAAGAGGTGCGCTTGCCGGAGTGGGCATCAGAGTTCTTGCCGGACTTGGACTTGGTCTTCTTCCCCCCGGGAGTTTCAGCGGCAAGTGTTTTGCTTTTTGTCGCAGCTACTGCATCCCGGTAGATCTTGTCGGCACAGATAAGAGCATCCTTCCTGTCGCCATGGACAGAGATGATGCTTATCGGGCCTGGCATCTTGAGTAAGTTGTATGCATAATGAGAGGCTGCTATGAACTTGGCGAATGCTGGACGGCCAAGTATCCCATTGTAAGGCAATGGGAAATCAGCAACGTCGAATGTGACCCTCTCAGTCCTAAAGTTCAGCTCACGCCAAATGTTACCGCAACGTGATCTTCCCTTCGCTTGCTCCTTCCCGGTTGATTCCTTGGAATGTGCCGGTCTCTTCGAGCTTCATTGTCGGGGATCTCAAGCTTCGGAGTACCGCTGGAGGAGATCGATTCAAGCCGCCCCACCGGCCAACTAGCATCTTGGTGACCTTGAGGTTGCGGATAGTTGGTGAGACCAACATCGGCAAGCACCCGACCGTAGTTATGCGCGATCAGGGTGGTCCTCAATATCAAAGATGATAGGCGTGCTGGACCACTTCAGAGGCTTGCGTGACTCTACGGATGGTTCAGCTGCATTAACTTCCCGCATCCACTGCTTGAGTTGGCGGTGGGAAGTATGCAGGGAAGCACCTCCGTCAACGCAGAGGACCTCTGTAGCTTTCTGAAACTCCTGCTCATCGGCCTCGTCATCTTCCATATCTTCATCGCCGCCATTATCTTCATCCTTGTCGCGGCGCGGGAGGTCTGTCTCCTTGCCGCTGCTTGGCCTTGTGGCGTCCTCCCCGGCCGGGACGTTTCTTGCTGGCTCCTCCAGCACCTTCCTGGGCCTTCTCCTTGTCGCGTCGCTCGTACTCAGCCTTCTGCTGTTCAACAAAGTGCTCGACCTTCTTGCAGCTCTGGAGGTCATGGCCCTTGGTGCGGGGGATTTTGCAGTACTGCTTGCCGGAGCCGTCCTGCTTGTCGGCGGCCGCCACAGACTGGTGGTTGGTGCCAGCGGCAACCTCCTTGCCGGAGCTACCAGCCTTGGCGTTCTTGTCGCCACCTCCATTGCCGGACTGCTCGACGACTAGCACATCTCTGCCTTTCTTCTTCCTGTTGCCTCGCCGGCTCTTCCTTGCAGGCGGCCTCCTCCTTGTCGAGATCCTCCTGCTTCGTATTCTCTCCGAGTCTCCTCCTCCTCAAGACGCGGCGCACTTGTCGGCCAGGGCGTATAGCTCAATCGACGTCCTTCGATCTTGCACATCGCCATCTCGTCCCGCATCCTGCGGGTTCCGCGACGCTCGATGGAACGCTACCGATCACTACGGCAGGGTGGACATCTGGGATGTTGTGCTGTACACGGCTGAATCTCTGAATATACTTGCGCAGGGGCTCTCCTTCCTTCTGGGCAAGCATATGAAGGTCGCTTTCTTGGCCATGGGGTTTGTGGCCGCCTGTGAAGGCGCCGACAAACTGATGGCACAAGCCTGCCCAAGAAGATATGGAGTTGTTCGGCAAGTGCATGAGCCAGGACCTGACGTTGGGCTTGAGCACCAGCGGGAAGTAGTTGGCAAGGATCTTGTCGTCTCGCCCCCCGGCAGCTTGCACCGCGATGGTGTAGATGCTGAGGAACTCCGACGGGTGCGTCTTGCCGTCGTACTTCTCCGGTACTTCTGGCTTGAAGTTTTTCTTGCTGGGCCACTGGACTTGCCGCAGCTCATGAGTGAACGCAGGGCAACCTACCGTGTACGGCAAGTCACCTGGTTTCTCTGGCGCGAGCATGTCGACAGAGGGCCCGGCGCGCTTGTCGGATTGACGTCGCGCTTCTCTTCGGCGCTCGATGCGAGTTCGAGCGTCTTCTTGCTGTCGATCGTGTAGTACTTGGCGCTGATCGCGGTGAGCTCGTGGATCCGATGATGCAGTAGAGTCGCTGTCGAGGTGGATCCGGTGAGTCGGCGATCTTGGCCTTCGGGGCGGGGAGTGCATGGTAGTTGCACCCCCACCGGTCTCGTCGCCACCGGCTCGCGCTTGGCGTTCTTGCCGCGGTAGTGACGCACTCGGTTGCCGCGGAGCGTCGCCGTTGGCGAAGCCGATGAGACTTTCTATGGTGGCCCTCCACTCGTCGACCTTGTCGGCCGTTGGAGGGTAGTCGAGGAGCAGTTGAGCTCTCGCCAGAGCTTCTGCTGGAGTGGAGGGTGGCAATGGTGAACGGTGCGAGGAGCGGGATATGCTCGGACTTCTAACTATGTTAGAAGGAGCAGCATCCCGTCCAGGCGACCGTATCTCGCTCGTGCCAGCATGTTGGCGTGCACGCTGGTCTTGAGGGTCTCGAGATCCTCCAGCTCGGTCTTGAGCTAACGAGCGTATGGTATTGTGAATACCATGACGCTGTTGGTCCCGCCGCTCCTGAGATGGGCGCGGGACATATACGGACGCCGAGGTTTGCGCGGCCCTGTCCTTGGACTTGGCAGCGTCACGAACTCCATCGCCGGCGCCCGTTCTTCCGCCAGCGTCTGCTCCACCACCCGTTTGCTCCGGTGATGGTGGGTTCGACGCGGACGGCTCCACTGCCGCCGAAGCCTTCTTCTTCGGTGACATGTTGACGAAGATGTTGAAGATGATGAAGATGTTGCTCGTGTGAACGCCGGATCAGGTTCACACAGCCTCAATGCCCCCTACCTGGCACGCCAAAGATGTCGGGGAGGCTGATCGGACCCACGGACACCTATGGGACCGGCGGGCCGGGTCCCTTTTGGTTCGGAGGGGGGCGGAGATCGCACGAAGAGCGGATCGAGGCGAAGCACACAAGCAGTTTTACCCGGGCCGGAGCTCTCGAGAGATAATACTCCTACCGCTGCTTGTCTCGATTGTATTGTGTTCTTGCTAGGGAGCGATGAGAGCTACAAAACCTAGCGTGAGTGTTCTCTCGTTACGTTGGAATGGGATCGAACCCCCACGTTGCCCATGGGCCTCCTTTTATATGCTCAAGGGTCTCCGACAGTGGCAACGTAGATGAGGGTACAAATGGAAAACAGTAGTTGGTGCACCTACTTGTACAAAGGTACGGTGCACTCTACCTAACCTCGACGACAAGGGACAAAAGCATTAAATGCCCGTCCTGTCGCCTAATGATGCAACATGGACCGTCAGAGTGCCACCGCCGCCACGATGGCAAGCTTGTCGGCGCCGCTTATCGCCGCTCCCGGGCTGCACTGACCTCTTGACACGCTGGCGCATGGAATGGTCCCATGGCGACACGTTGGTGGATGAGCTGGAGCGGAGATGCGGAGAGGTTGCCTGCCGCGGCAAGTGCCTTGCCGCGGCTGAATCCTTGTCGCGTCCGGAGGCTTGTCGCTCTCCAAGCCATCCCGGCAAGCTCCTCTTGCCGGGGTCTTGTCTTCTGCGTGCCTTGAGCGGCCTTCCCGGCAAGCTCCTCTTGCCGGGGCCTTGTCTTCTTGGTTAAATACTTTGTTCTTGAATGGCTCCAAAGGAACCACAGAGGATCTTGGCGGTGACCAGGCAAGCCTTGCCGTGGGGTGCTGCAACTGCCGTGCACAAGTTCGGGATACTAGGGTACCCCTACTCTAGTACAGCGACACAAGGGGATTCGTGGATAAGTTTAAACTACCAACCCAAACCCTTAGGACCCCTCTTTTAGTGAGCTCACCCGGAGCAGAGTATATGGCTAGCCGATGGTGCAACCAGATACCCCTAACCATTGGTACCCATGTTTTTCCGTCTGACCTAATTATCTTGGAATCACAAGGATTGTATGTGATATTAGGTATGGACTGGATGTCAAAGTATGGAGGAAGCATTGACTGTGCTAGTAAGTCGATTTATCTCACCACCCCGGAGGGAAAAAGGATTAAGTATATATCTAGGCATGTGCCTAGGAGGAGCCAAGTGAATACCCTCACAGGAGTTGTGCAGGAGGAAGTGCCTGTAGTAAAGAATTACCCGGATGTTTTCCCCGAAGAGTTACCAGGCACGCCACCGGATCGAGACATTGAGTTTTTGATAGAGCTATTTCCTGGTACATGGCCAATATCCAAGAGACCCTATCGGATGCCCGCAAATGATCTGGAGGAGATTAAGAAACAGATCAGGGAGTTATTGGAGAAAGGTTACATTCGAAGGAGTTCATCACCTTGGGGAACTCCAGTGCTTTTGGTTGAAAAGAAGGATAAATCACTAAGGATGGTTGTTGATTATCGAGCCTTGAATGAGGTAAAGATTAAGAACAAGTACCCACTGCCGATGATCAATGATCTATTTGATCAGCTGCAAGGAGCTAAGGTGTTTTCGAAGATTGATCTACGATCAGGATACCATCAGTTGAAGATAAGAGAAAAGGATATACCAAAGACAGCGTTCACCATGCGTTATGGACTATACGAGTATACGGTCATGTCGTTTGGACTGACTAACGCCCCAGCCTATTTCATGTGCATGATGAACAAGGTGTTCATGGAGTATTTGGACAAGTTTGTTGTGGTGTTTATCGATGATATTATGGTATACTCGAAGAATGAAGAGGAGCACAAGGAGCATTTATGCTTAGTTCTCGAGAAACTTCGGGGAACACCAGTTATACGCCAAGTTCAGCAAGTGCGAAGTTTTGGTTAAAGGAAGTTGGATTCCTTGGGCATGTTATATCAGGAGAAGGTATAGCAAGAGACCCCAAAGAAGGTTCGGGCCACCACCGAATGGTTGGCACCCACTTCGCTTAGCGAGATCCATGATTTCCTTGGACTTGCGAGGATACTATCGGAGATTCATTGAGAATTTTTCCAAGATTGCAAAGCCAATGACTGAATTATCGAAGAAGGATACTAAGTTTAAATGGACAGAAGATTGCGAGGCAAGTTTTCAAGAGTTGAAGAAACATTTGACTACAGCCCCAGTGCTAACACTGCCAGATATGCATAAGGAGTTTCAAGTGTATTGCGACGCCTCTCACTTAGGACTTGGATGTGTGCTTATACATGACGGAAGAGTTGTTTCGTATGCCTCACGACAACTAAAACCCCATGAGTTGAACTATGCCACACATGATTTGGAGCTAGCAGCCGTAGTGCATGCTTTGAAGACTTGGAGACATTACCTTATTGGAAACCGTTGTGATGTGTACACGGATCATAAGAGTTTGAAATACATTTTCACCCAAAAAGAGCTGAACCTTAGGCAGAGAAGATGGTTGGAGCTTATAAAGGATTACGACATGAAGCTGCACTATCATCCAGGAAAGGCCAACCTCATAGCAGACGCTTTGAGCCGGAAGAGTTATGCCAATATCCTTGAAAGTAAGGGATTGCCGAAGGAGTTAGCTAAGGATATCATGGAACTTCGGTTGGAGATTGTTCCAAGAGGTTTCGTTGCAACAATGGAGGTTCAGTCGACATTGTTGGACAAGATTCGAGAAGCTCAGAAGGATGACAAGGAGATTGCCGAGATAAAGGAGAAGATGGGCAAAGGAAAGGCCAAAGGTTTTCGTGAGGATGAGCACGATACCTTATGGTTTGAGGACCGAATTTATGTTCCCAATGACCCAGAGATCAGGAAGTTAATACTTCAGGAGGCTCATGACTCACCATACTCGATACACCCCAGAAACACCAAGTTGTATTTGGATTTGAAGGAACGTTTCTGGTGGACTGGTATGAAGAAGGATATTGCCGAGTATGTAGCCGTATGTGATGTATGTCAGAGAGTGACGGCAGAGCATCAGAAGCCGCCAGGATCATATGTACCTATGCCGATACCCGAATGGAAGTGGGATAAACTTGGCATGGACTTTATAACCGGACTACCTAGGACCAAAGCAGGATATGATTCAATATGGGTAGTAGTTGATCGCTTGACCAAAGTGGCTCACTTTATCCCAGTGAAAACAACCTATACAAGTGCGAAGTTGGCCAAGATATATATGTCCAGGATCGTATGTCTGCATGGAGTTCCAAGGACCATCATATCAGATAGAGGAACACAGTTTACTTCAAAGTTTTGGCATCAGTTACACCAGACCTTGGGTACGAGATTGGAGTTCAGTACAGCATTTCACCCGCAGACAGATGGACAGACCGAGAGAGTCAACCAGATACTGGAAGATATGTTGAGAGCCTGTGCGCTAGATTATGGATCTAGTTGGGATGACAATTTGCCTTACGCAGAGTTCTCATACAACAATAGCTACCAAGCCAGTTTGAAGATGGCACCATTTGAAGCTCTATATGGATGCAGATGCAGAACGCCGTTGATGTGGGATGAGGTAGGAGACTGTCAGCTGTTTGGACCAGACCTGATCAAGGAGTCTGAAGAGAAGGTTAAGTTGATTCGAGATAGACTGAAGATTGCTCAGTCCAGGCAGAAGAGTTATGCAGACTCGAAACGCAAGGAGGTAACTTATGAAATTGAAGACAGAGCATATCTGCGAGTATCACCCTTGCGAGGAGTGAAACATTTTGGAGTTAAGGGAAAGTTAGCTCCGAGATTTGTAGGACCGTATCGTGTTCTGGAACGGATGGGAGAAGTTGCCTACAAGTTGGAGTTACCAAAGGGATTGTCAGGAGTTCACGATGTGTTCCACGTCTCACAGTTGAAGAAGTGTCATGCTGAGATGGCCGATATACCGTTAAGAGATACAATACCTTTGGAGGCAATTCAGCTGGACAGTGATTTGACTTATGAGGAGAAACCAGTCAATATTCATGAGTTTGCCAGCCGAGTCACCCGCAGCAAGGTTATTATGTTTTGCAAAGTTCAGTGGAACCACCATACCGAGGATGAAGCCACCTGGGAATGAGAGGATGATCTTCGCAAAGACCACCCGCACCTGTTTTCTAGCCAACCCGAATCTCGAGGACGAGATTCATCTTAAGGGGGGTAGGTTTGTAAAATCCCAAATTTTCAATTTGGAATGTTATACATAGGTCATTCATGCACCACATATTTCACTGCATTTTTGTTCCACAATCCTCAAAATCCTAAGCAACTCAAGGACCCTCGGAGAGAGTTGGGGATTTTCCGGTTTTCATATTTGATTCCTATCAAATAGTGAAACGAGGATTTTGATTTTAATTATTTTTCTCTCCGAAAAATATTTCATATTAAAAATATATGAGAGGAGATAATATGACTTCTCCAAAACAATTGAAATATTTGAGGAAAAATGTTAAAATCATTTATTTGGTTTTATTTGATTTGATTTGGATTATTTTTGCATTAGAAAAATTGCACGTTTTCAAAATTGCATTTTAGGGCCAAGAAAATGTTCATCTCGTTCTAAATATTTTATTTAGACGGCAAAAAATTATTTTGGCATTTTTAGATTTTTATTTTATTTTCTAGGATTTTATTTCTGTCGGCGAAATTATTTAAAAAGAACCTCCCGCGCCCGACTAGGCCTAAGGCCCAGTCGAGCAAGGTCGGCCCGCGCCGCCGCCTCATTCCCCGTGAGCGCCGCTGCCGCCGCCAACTCTGAGAGGAGTCCGAGCCGGACTCCTCCGCCGCGCCTTGCCCCTCCCCCAAGTCGCCGCCTCCCTCTTTATAAGGCGCCGCCGAGCCCCCCCCACCACCACAACCACCGCCACCCAGGCGCCACTTGCCGCAGCCGCCGCCCGCGCCATTGCCGCCGCCAAGACGCTCTGCCGCCGAGCGCCGCCACCCAACCCCACCTCGCCGGAGCCGCCTCGCCGGAGGTACCGCGCCGGGTCCGAGCCGCCGGTTTTTTTTAAAACCGTTTGGTTTTTTAGAAACCCTAGATTCGTTTTTTTTCGGTTCACCGGTTTTTTTTTCGGTTTCTCTGTTTAGCGGACGTTCGTCCGTACGTTCGTTTTACCGAATGGTTGTTCGCCCGTTAGTCACAGCTAACGAACGTTCGTTCGTTAGTCGATTCGTCAGTTTTCTTTTTATCGGATTTATCCGCGATTATTTTCGATCGTGATTTCTGATCCGATCTTAGTTTTGGTTTATCTTTTCGTTCGTTTGTCGAAATCAGGCGATTCAAGCGCCTAGATCTTCGTTTCGAGACCCTCTTTCTGTTTAATCAACTTAAACGAGATTTTGGTACTGTAAAATTTGACCTTAGTTCAGATTAGTAAACGGATCTTGTTTCTTTCGCCGTTTGAGTTTCGTTGCTCCGTTTGATTTGATTCTTTTTGCGAACCGGAGCTCTTAAGTTGAACTTTCTAGTTAACCTCTTTTATTCGAGTTTTGCTTGTGCATATTTTCTTGTTGCTTATGTATGATATTGTTTGTTTGCGATAGATTTCCCGGAGTGCGAAGCGTGTTACTACGAGTCTCCAGGATTCGCGGATCGTCGGCAAGGCAAGTAACACATTGATCATACTCTTTTCATACCCAGTTTTTATGCATTAGTTCAATCCTCAAACATTGCATGATTAGGATGTCATTAACTTGTGGGTTGGGAAGTAGATGATGGGGTAGAACCTATTGCCCTGTTACCTTCAAACCCTTGGGAGTTACTTCTACGCGTTGCTTATATTGCTATGCTATGCTCGTAGACGTGGTCTAGGTTTGAGTGAATCCATGACAGATGTGAGATTGTTAATTAATGATTCAACTTAAGGTGGCAACTTAAATTAACATCTCGGTGGATTGAGGCACTTGGGGAACCCAATGTTGTCTGGAATTTTTTTTTGGAAATCCCGGGGTACCCGTGTGATCTTCCTTTGGACCGCCACCCAGGCTTAAAGGGAACTGAGATGATTCATGCTAGAAACTTCCGCGTGCATCCACAAGCTATTATGGGCTCTAGCAAAGCTAAGTAAGTTACGTGAAGCTCTTGAAGAGGTAGATCAGCAGGTAGTGGGTTTTGTAGGTTTGGTGTGGTCTACCCGGAGTAGGGAGTTAATGTTTACGAAGGCGTGTCTCGGTCATCCGTTTCTCAAACACCATGCGGTCTGAGAAACCCAGCAGGCGATCGAGTCTTGTGGGGAAAAGTCAAAACCTCTGCCAGTGTACAATCTAATCATGGTTAGCCGTGTCCCGGTTATGGACAATCTTGAGTATCTAGTACTTGGGTTATCACATGTATCTCATCACTCTTAATTAATATTGTTGGGTTGTTAATTACTTTAATTGGGATTGAGTTGGGGTTATACCTTCTCAATGTTGTTTCAACCACCATGATAGTTAAATTAAAATTTATTCCTTTGTTGTAGGAAAAAATTGGCTTTTCGCAAAACTATAACCATAGAGCTTTCCACCAGCCAAATATGCATGTAATGATAGTATTATTCTGTTCTTTCTCTACTGTGTTATATTGCCAGCATATATCCATGTGCTGACCCGTTCTCGGGTTGCAACGTATTATGTTGCAGACTTTTCAGACGAGGAGTTAGGTTCGTTAGGTCGTTGCCGTGCATCTCAGTTATGCCGTTGGAGTTGATGGACTCACTTTATCTTCCAAGCCTTCCGCTGTTATCGCATTAGACGGCCTTAAGCCACATTATTGTAATATGTTCTCTTTTGAGTTCGATGTAATAAGTGTGTGATTGCTACTCTGTTATAAATCCTTCGAGTACTATGGGTGTCAGCATTACTGATCCAGGGATGACACTGAAGCACAGAGACTTGACCATCTGAGGTCGGGTCGCTACAATTGTTATTCTATATGTGTTTTCTCTGTCTCTTTATTATGGCTTATGTAGCGACCCGACCCGAATGGATCAAGTCTCTGTGCTTTCGTGTCATCCCTGGATCGGTATGCTGACACACACAATACTCGAAGGATTTATAACAGAGGTAAATCACATGTATGAATAATGTAAATACTATTACCTCAATCCAAAATATAGCGGAAGCAACAAGGTTGTGGATTCCCATCAACACCAACGGCAAAGTTGAGTATAGGAAATCATAACCCTAACGTATCACTTACTGTAAATGCGAAAAGTCTCGCAACATGAAAAGTTGCAGCCCGAAAACGGGTCAGCACATGGAATATGCTGGCAAAGTAACACATAGAGAGTAATGGAGGAATAAGCCTATACTACATGCATATATGGCTGGTGGAAAAGCTCTATGGTTATAAGGTTTTGTGAAAAGCCAATTTTTCCCTATTACAAAGGAATAAATTTATTTAACTATCATGGTGGTTGTTGAACATTGAGAATGGTTGACAGCATCCTCAATCCCAATTAAAAGTACTCATTAAACCCAACAATATTTATTAGAGTAACATGATGAGATCAACATGATAATCCAAGAACTTGATACTCAAGATGTCCATAACGGGACACGGCTAATCATGATTAGTTTATACACTCTGCAGAGGTTTATGACTTTTCCCCACAAGACTCGATCGCCTCCGTTTGGTTTCTCGCACTACATGGTGTTTGAGAAACGGATGACCGAGACATAGTCTTTTAGAAGCGCTAGCACCTTACATATGGGTAGACCGTACCAACCTACAACCCCTACATCTGCTAGTCTACCCGTAAGAGTTCGCACAACTTAGTCAACTACGCCAGAGCCCATAATGGCTTGTGGTCGCACACGTAAGTTTCTAGTTTGAATAATCTCATGATCCCTTTGAGCACGGGTGGCGGTCCAAGAAATACAGGCAAGTCCTCGATAGAAACCAGTGCCTCAATCCACCCGGATGTGTGTTTAAGTTGCCACCTTAAATAAACCATTAAATAATAATCTCACATCATCATGGATTCACTCACCCAATCCACGTCTACTAGCATAGCATGGCATAATAAGAAAACGTAGAAGTAACTCCCAAGGGTTGATAATAAAACAGGTAATAGGTACTACCTCATCTACTTCCCATAACCCACAATTTAATTAGCTCCTAATCATGCAAGTGTTTGAGGATAGATCTAATGCATAAAACTGGTATGGAAAAGGTATGATCAACGTGTTACTTGCCTGCAAAGTTGATGAAGATGATTCGCACACAAAACTCTTGATAGATCTACTCGTCACACTCCGGTCAATCTATCGTAATCAAGCAATAGTAACCACACATAAGCAATCACTCAAAAGATCGGAAAGAACGAAGAAAACGATACAGAAAATATCAAAACCAAGCAAATAACTCTTGCAACATAAAACAATTTCTAACAGTACCAAAATTATGTGAATTTGGCCTTATCAGAAAGTTTAGGTCAAGAGCTTTAATTTGCAAAAAGAATCAACTAAATCGGAGTTACGAAACTCAAGTTATGATCAAACGAAGTTTGAATTCAAATCTGATCTAATTCAAATTTTAAACTTTCAAAAACATGTTTGATTTGGATTACTGGATAGAGGAGATCATAACGAAGAAGTGGGCGTTGGTTTCGTTGGATTCCGACTAACGAGCAAAAAGTTATGGGGTTTTGAAAATCAGGGGCTAAACTGTAAAGAAACTAATCACAGATAGGTCCCTGGCCGGAAATTAAAAATAAAAAGGAAAAATCTATCGAGCGAACGCTCGCTACAGAACCTAAACCGACGAAAACCGTTCGCTAAGGAGATCTAAACAGCGAACACTCACTATATAAACTAACCAAATAAAAAAAACGGGTTTTTTAAACAAAACCGAAACCCTAAAAAAAACCGAACTTAAGGAAAAGAACCGGGGTCGGTTTATACCGGTTCGCGGCGGTTTGCGAAGAAAACCGGCGGCGGCGGCGAGGTCGAACTCCGGCGAGACGGCGCGGGGCTCCGGCGGGCGGCTCGTCGGAGGAGACGGGCGAGGCGACGGGAGGCGGCATCAAGGCGGGTGCGGTGGTGGCGACGGCGGTGGGCATAGGCGGCGAGGGTGGCGGCTTCGGGCGGCGACGCGGGGCGGATCTCGCCGGCGGCGGCGACTTGGGCGGCGGGGTGGCGAGCGAGGGGAGAGAGGGGAAAACGGGGCCGGGGCGGCGCCCTTTATAGGAGGAGGGGGTCGGCTTGCGTGCGGGAGGGGCACGGAGGCTGGAGTCCCACGGACTCGGTCAAGGGCGGCGACAGCTGGGACTCCTGAGCGGAGTCCCTTCGGGACGAGGGCGACGACGACGTGGGCCGGGCCGTGGCGTGGCAGCAAGCTGGGCCGGTCCGGCCGGGTCCAAAAGTTTTTTTTAATAAAACAGACAAACTAAAATAAAACCAAAAGAAATAGAAAATAATATATAGGCATATAATATATCAAAATTTTGAGAAAAAGATTTCCTACAAGATGAACATTATTCTAACTTCAAATAAAATACACACAAATTCAAATAAAGCAAAGAGTGCTTCTGGTCCAATAAAATCCAATAAAAATCATTTTAAAAATACCAAAATGACTTCAAATTAATTTCTCTCCAATTTTCGATGTAGGGAATCATGTTACCCTATTTTCCATATATTTTATTTTTGGAGAAAAATAATTTGAATAAAACTCAAATAACTCCAAATTGAAAATAAATTCAAAAGAACTTTGAATTTAATTCTTTGAAACTCCCAACTCATATTTCATTTGTTTTGAAGAAGTCATTTTATCTTCGCCGTGAAAATCATTGAGTTGCATAAAGTTTCAGAATTGGAAATATTCTCAAATGAAATTCAAATATTTTCAACACCTTGTCATTTAAATAAATGGAAGAAGTCATGTCATCTTCTCTCCAGGTTTTGTGATGAAAAGAATTTGAATTCTCAAGATCATAAAAGCAAAATGAAAGTTTGGGAAAGTCCTTTTATTCCCTCTCATTTGACCTTCAAAAGTTCAATTCACTCACTTTCAGTCAATCAATCAAACAATCAATCAAAACTATCTATTTGTTTATAACATTCCAAAATTTAGAATTTTGGGATGTTACAAACTACCACCCTTAAAATGAATCTCGTCCTCGAGATTCGGAGAGGCTAGAAAGAAATAGGTTAGGGTTGGGGGGTCTTCTCAAAAATCCATCGATCATCTCCAGGTCTCGGGTGCTACCACCCTTAGAAACATGGTTACGGTTCCATCAAAACTCATATACTCCATCCTTATTGTTGACAGTGTCGATCTTCTCAGATCCTCTGGATAATTACCTCTCTGGGCTCTTCTGGTAGTGGCATAACCTTTTCCTCAATTCTTTTGTCCTTTTTCTTGGTAAGGTTATTCCAAGACTGGGTCTTCATAGATGACGGGTCTGGCGCTAATTCTAAACAACTATCGGTATCTCATGGTGGTCAACAATTTATGGTTTGTCCTGCAGGAAATGGGTCTGGGTTGAACCTCACCGTATAACCTACGGTTGGCAACGAGTGCGTGTACAAGGGAAAAAAATACCTATACCATTCTAAGGTTCAAACAAGGTTTTGATCGTCGTCTCTCTACTATAGGTAGGTCACTCAGATTTACCATCACATATAGCAAAGCGAATAATAAGAGTAAGTCGGTATGGTGATCAATCCATCCCGCACCCAAATCATTACCTTGTACATGGTTTAGCGAATCTCGCATTCTAACACTCGGTCATCCCCACAAGCATTGCAGAATTTCTCTTGTCGACGAACCAAGTTCGGATAAATCCATTGATTCTGCAAGCCAAACAAACCTCTATCGTTCCTTAACAACTCTCAGGTTTTGCGTAAACTCCTATAGAATCGTCGGTTGATAAAATCGTAACTTCTGCCAGGGTTTTCCTTCAGCAAGAGCGTGCTTGCCTCTTGGCAGGTCCTGGGGCCTGTGGGTTATGGCCCATCTCATCACTTGTAAACCTTGAACTCATCATCGCGGGCAACTGATCTTTAATCCAATCATCCAACTTCCTGGCATACTTAAATCCATCCAATTGTACTGTCTTCCTTCCTTCTATTGGCACCAAACTAGGACACGATTACTCAGACTCATCATGGAATTTCCTTTGATCCATATTTCCAACATCATATCTCCTTTATATCCTATAGTAATTCTTATCTTCATCCTCGTGGGATGTCCCACATACCGAGATAAAAACTCATACTTATGAAGTCCATACTTCACTTCATGGAACATCATTATCCTTTCCAGGGTCAAGCGTCCTTACAAGGAAATATTGGCCATCTCTGCATGGCACTTCTTCAACTGGGAAACGTGAAACACATCATGAACTTCTGACAGTCCTTCGGGTGATTCCAACTTGTTGGCCACTTCTCCCATACGCTCCAAAACTCAGTATGGTCCTACAAATCTCGGGGCTAACTTTCCTTAATTCCAAATCGTTTAACTCCTCACAGAGGGGACACATGAATACATGCTCTGTCTCCAATTTCATAGACCACCTCCTTGCATTTTTGAGTCTACACAACTTTTCTGCCTGGACGGAGCTACCTTCAGTCTATCTCGAATCAACTTAACATTCTTTTCTGAATCCTTGATCACATTTGATCCAAACAACTGACAGATCTCCAACTTCATCCCATATCAATGGTGTCTGGCTCCTTCTCCCATACAAAACTTCAAAAGGGGCCATTTTCAAACTGGATGGGTAACTGTTGTTGTATGAGAACTCCGCGTAAGGTAGATCATCATCACTACTAGATCCATAACCTAATGCACATGCTCTCAACATGTCCTCCAGAATCTGTTTGACTCTCTCGGTTTATCCATCTGTCTGCGGATGAAAGGCTGTACTGAACTCTAGCCTAGTACCCAAAGTCTGGTGCAGCATGATTCCAAAACTTTGAGGTAAATTGTGTTCCTCTATGATGGTCCTCGAAACTCCTTGCAGACATACGATCCTGGTCAAATATATCTTGGCCAACTTCTCACTTGTATAGGTGGTTTTCAATGGGATAAAGTGAGCCACTTTGGTCAAGCGAATCAACTACTACCCAGATAGAATCATGTCCCATTCGGGTTCTGCGAAATCCGGAAATGAAATCCATGCCAAGCTTATTCTCACTTCCATTCGGGTATCGGCATAGGCTGTATTAATCCTGCTGGCTTCTGATGCTCTGCTTTTAATCTCTATGGCATACATCACCTACGACTACATACTATGCAATATCCTTCTTCATACCAGTCCACCAGAAACACTCCTTCAAATCCAAATACATCTTGGTGTTTCCAGGGCGAATCGAGTATGATTAGTCATGAGCCTCCTGAAGTATTAACTTCCTGATCTTTGCATTATTGGGCACATATACACTATCCTCAAACCATAAGGTGTCGTCCTCATCCTTACGAAAACCTTTGGCCTTTCCTTGGCTCATCATCTCTTTTACCTCAGCAATCTCTTTGTCATCCTTCTGAGCTTCACGGATCTTTCTCAACAATGTAGACTGAACTTCCATTGCTGCAACAAAACCTTTGGGAACAATCTCCAACCGAAGTTCCCTGAGATCCTCGGCTAACTCCTTTGATAATCTTCCGATTATGAGGGTATTCGTCCTTGTTTTCTTTATGGTTGTATCCTATTTCCCCACAAAGCTTGTATGCACAAGGTTTCTTCATATCATTTCCATAAGGCTCCAATTTCTGGGGCACAAGCCGAGACTTTGGCAGAGTCAACTTAAATTCTTTCCAAGTAATTACTCCTTGCAATCCATTGATGGTTTGGTACATCCTCCACCAAATAGCAGCACTTCTTTCAAAGCACTCAAGAGCATGCTGGCCATATTCTTTCTGGTTATAGGGTTGTTCTTCATGTGATCCTCCATGTTCTGAATCCATCGGTCCGTCTCCAATTGACTCATCGGTCCATAAACAATATAAGCTCATCTCCATTCATCTTCTAATGGGTCCATGGGTTTGGGGTGGGATAAGAGAGATCGAGAGGGATGCACACAATACAAACAAAAGTTTTGAAAAGACATGTTTTATTGTGGCTGTCGGAAAAACATCAAACAAATGACAGCTCACAATCGTCGCATCTAACGAAGGTATTAAATAGGGGTTTGGGCTTCTAATGGTCAATAAATCTTCGAAGTCATCAAACTTTTCAAGTCTTGTTCATGTCTCCAACGGCTTCTTCTGGTCGTGCTTGACCTACTCAAGTTCTTTTGCCAGATCATCTCTGTTGTAGCAAAGTCTCTCGTGGCGTCCTTTAATATTTCTGGAGTTGCATTCCAAACTTCTGGGTTTCAACATCCTTGGCATGAACCATGATCCTACTGTCCTGACGAATCTTTGGTATCTCGAGGTTTAGCTCCTCCTGCTAGGCTATTTTAATCTTCTGGGTCCTGAGTTCTTCACGAACTGCTTCCTTATCAAATACGACTTCCTGCAGATCCACCTTAAACTTCTTCATGTAATACTCCAGATCCTGGTGATACACCGACTAAGGTTAAATCTTCATTTTGCTGATAGGTGCTCCATCAGCCTTCTACCATCCAATCCTTCTGAGGAAATGCATGCTTAACTCAGCACAGTGGCAATAGCATATGCGGGTGATAAGCTCATGGATAGCCGTGTTTCTGCTCTTGTCATTTCCATGAGCTAGCATTCCATAGTTGATATCTCCTGCCTTAGGGTTTCCTTGACATAAACTTTGAGTTCTAATGCTCCATGTTTCGGTCTTTCTCCGATACACCTTAATCTCGGGTATTGATTACTTCCATAATCTCCCAATTCCATAAGCGTAACCTTCCTAGGTCATAAAAATCTGGAAATTCTTCAGAGCCTTCAAAATCTCCTAGTCTTCGGAGTCTTCAACAGTTGTAATTTCCATTTACATGGTAAAAATCCTTTTATTCCAAATGATCTTAGTTGTCTGATATCTCGTCTCCATGGAGTGGTCTCATTGGTCGAAACTTCGAGTGGTCAAAAGGGGAAAAGGGGTATGGTCTCACTAAAAGGAAATATTTGAATAAGCTCAGAAGAGAAGAGAGGTAAAAGATCTTTTTGAAAAGGAAATTGTAGAGAAAAATCTTTCCTATGGGCTTGCCATTTTCTAGGGTCACGTCCTACAGTCAACATGTGCTCTGATACCATCTTGGAGCGACCTGACCCGAATGGATCAAGTCTCTGTGCCTTCGTGTCATCCCTGGATCGGTATGCTGAGACACACAGTACTGAAAGGATTTATAACAGAGGTAAATCACATGTATGAATAACGTAAATACTATTACCTCAATCCAAAATATAGTGGAAGCAACAAGGTTGTGGATTCCCATCAACACCAACGGCAAAGTTGAGTATAGGAAATCGTAACCCTAATGTATCACTTACTCGTAAATGCGAAAAGTATGCAACATGAAAAGTTGCAGCCGAAACGGGTCAAAGACATGGAATATCTTGGCAAAGTAACACATAGAGAGTAATGGAGGAATAAGCCTATACTACATGCATATATGGCTGGTGGAAAAGCTCTATGGTTATAAGGTTTTGAAAAGCCAATTTTTCCCTATTACAAAGGAATAAATTTATTTAACTATCATGGTGGTTGTTGAACATTGAGAATGGTTGACAGCATCCTCAATCCCAATTAAAAGTACTCATTAAACCCAACAATATTTATTAGAGTAACATGATGAGATCAACATGATAATCCAAGAACTAGATACTCAAGATGTCCATAACGGGGACACGGCTAATCATGATTAGTTTATACACTCTGCAGAGGTTTGCGCACTTTTCCCCACAAGACTCGATCGCCTCCGTTTGGTTTCTCGTGACTACATGGTGTTTGAGAAGCGGATGACCGAGACATAGTCTTTCGTAAGCGCTTAGCACCTTACATGTGGGTAGACCGTACCAACCTACAACCCCTACATCTGCTAGTCTACCCGTAAGAGTTCGCACAACTTAGTCAACTACGCCAGAACCCATAATGGCTTGTGGCTGCACACGAAAGTTTCTAGTTTGAATAATCTCATGATCCCTTTCAGCCTATGTGGCGGTCCGAAGAAATACAGTGCAAGTCTGATAGAAACCAGTGCCTCAATCCACCCGGATGTGTGTTTAAGTTGCCACCTTAAATAAACCATTAAATAATAATCTCACATCTGTCATGGATTCACTCACCCAATCCACGTCTACTAGCATAGCATGGCATAATAAGCAAACGTAGAAGTAACTCCCAAGGGTTGATAATAAAACAGGTAATAGGTACTACCTCATCTACTTCCCATAACCCACAATTTAATTAGCTCCTAATCATGCAAGTGTTTGAGGATAGATCTAATGCATAAAATCTGGGTATGGAAAAAGGTATGATCAAAGTGTTACTTGCCTGCAAAGTTGATGAAGATGATTCGCACACAAAACTCTTGATAGATCTACTCGTCACACTCCGGTCAATCTATCGTAATCAAGCAATAGTAACCACACATAAGCAATCACTCAAAAGATCGGAAAGAACGAAGAAAACGATTCGGAAAACATCAAAACCAAGCAAATAACTCTTGCAACATAAAATAATTTCTAACAGTACCAAAACAATCAACTAAATCGGAGTTACGAAACTCAAGTTATGATCAAACAAAGTTTGAATTCAAATATGATCTAATTCAAATTTTAAACTTTCAAAAACATGTTTGAGTTGGATTACTGGATAGAGGAGATCATAACTAATAAGTGGGCGTTTGTTTCGTTGGATTCCGACTAATGAGCAAAAAGTTACGGGGTTTTGAAAATCAGGGGATAAATTGTAAAGAAACTAATCACAGATAGGTCCCTGGCCGGAATTAAAAATAAAAAGAAAAAAATCTATCGAGCTTAACGCCGCTACATGTAACCTAAACCGATTTAAAACCGCTCGCTAAGGAGATCTAAACAACTAACGCTCACTATATAAACTAACCAAATAAAAAACGGGTTTTTAAACAAAACCGAAACCCTAAAAAACCGAACTTAAGGAAAAGAACCGGGTCGGTTTATACCGTTCATGGGCGGTTTATGAAGAAAACCGGCGGTGGCGTAGGTCGAACTCCGGCGAGACGGCGCGGGCTCCGGCGGCGCTCGATCGTCGGAGGAGACGGCGAGGCGACGGGGAGGCGGCGCTTAGGCGGCGGTGCGGTGGTGGCGACGGGCGGTGGGCATAGGCGCCGAGGGTGGTGGCTTCGAGGCGGCGCTGGGCGGATCTCGCCGGCAGCGGCGATTTGGGCGGCGGGGCGGCGAGCGAGCGGAGAGAGGGGAAAACGGGGCCGGGGCGGCGCCCTTTATAGGAGGAGGGGGTCGGCTTGCGTGCGGGAGGGGGCACGGAGGCGCGGAGTCCGGCCGGACTCCGGCTGGCGGCGGCGATGCTCGGGACTCCCGAGCGGAGTCCCGCTCGGGGACGAGGGCGACGGCGACGTGGGCCGGCTGGGCCGTGGCCTGGCAAGCTGGGCCGGCTCGGTTCGGTCGGTCCAAAGGATTTTTTTTAGTAAAACAGACAAACTAAAATAAAACCAAAAGAAATAGAAAATAATATATAGGCATATAATATATCAAAATTTTGAGAAAAAGATTTCCTACAAGATGAACATTATTCTAACTTCAAATAAAATACACACAAATTCAAAAAAAGCAAAGAGTGATTCTGTACCAATAAAATCCAAAAAAAATAATTATAAAAATACCAAAATGACTTCAAATTAATTTCTCTCCAATTTTACGATGTAGGGAATCATGTTACCCTATTTTCCATATATTTTATTTTTGGAGAAAAATAATTTGAATAAAACTCAAATAACTCCAAATTGAAAATAAATTCAAAAGAACTTTGAATTTAATTCTTTGAAACTCCCAACTCATATTTCATTTGTTTTGAAGAAGTCATTTTATCTTCGCCGTGAAAATCATTGAGTTGCATAAAGTTTCGTAATTGGAAATATTCTCAAATGAAATTCAAATATTTTCAACACCCCTTGTCATTTAAATAAATGGAAGAAGTCATGTCATCTTCGCCTGTGGTTTTGTGATGAAAAGAATTTGAATTCCCGAAGATCATAAAAGCAAAATGAAAGTTTGGGAAAGTCCTTTTATTCCCTCTCATTTAACCTTCAAAAAGTTCCGAATTCACTCACTTTCAGTCAATCCATCAAACAATCAATCAAAACTATCTATTTGTTTATAACATTCCAAAATTTAGAATTTTGGGATGTTACAGCTTATCTTCTAATGTGGAAATGCATTTCCCTTTACATAGAGGAAGAAGTCTAGTAGGAGCAATGCAGCTGAAGATGATGCTGAGGGAGATGATTCTCGATTTAACAAGACCGTACGTTTGCCGCTTCCCACTGTTTGCAAGGCTGCTGCTTTATTGAAAGACGCACACTATAGTTGTGTTCGGGATGCTGGATTCGGTGTTGTCTTTGAGCTGACAGTAAAGAAAAATGTGTCGCGCATTCTTATGTGTTATCTGATGGGAGTGATTGACCCTGCCACCATGATAATGGACTTTGGGAATGCTAGGGCTCTTCGAATCAATCATGATGCAGTTCATCACATTTTTGATTTACCTATGGGACGTCACACTGCACCCATGCCTGCTGCCAGCGGCCATGATGACTCGTTGACTACCCTCAAGGATGAGCTTGGCTTTGACCATTCAAAAAGTATAGTTGTCAAGGACTTGCTTGAGAAGCTGAAGGTGTTGGTGGAGGAAGATGATCATGTGACTGTTGATCTTGCTGTGAAGGTGTTCTTCCTGATACTTTACCAGAATTTGCTGTGCCTCAGGTCTGCAGTTCATTTGGGTAGGGTTGCTACAATGGTAGAGAACATGGATTATGCGGCTACGATGCAGATGGACTTTTTCAGCTTGTTGTTGATGAGGTGGCAAACAGAAGGCAGCCAGCAGAATTGTGTAGAGGGTTGTGCCATTGTCCCCCTGATTATGTATCTCGATTGCTTGGAGCTTCACAAATTTTCAGTTATGCACACGTTGACGCCACGTGCGTCATACCTGATGACCAAGGACTTGATGAGGTTATACAACGAGGATGTGCTTGTCAAGGTAAAGATTTACTTGGAAACCTATAAATTTGGGAAGATGCCGGTTAGTGCATCTGAGTTTTTAATATCAGAGTTTTTTTAAAAAAATGTGCAGTCGTTATAAATCTGAACTTTCTAGTACTCGCATGTGTACTTCTCTTTGCTTCTTGTCTTTTTTTTGCAGCGCAAGGCGTCAGGTGATATTGTGTACAACCGTCCTGCTGCAGTTCTATGTGGCAGCTCTGCTGCGGGGCCTAGCACTCATGCTAGGTTTTATGAGCCTATCTGGAGCCAGCTTCCTGCCTGTGATGATGAGGTGCCGCGTACTCGTGGTTTCACGACTCGTCGGATGTTTGATAATAGAAGCTCTTCTAAACAAACATTTGTTGGCGGCAAAAAACACGAGGAGATTGACGAGCTTCTTCTGAAGGTTTTGAAGTTGAGTGAATATTTGCCAACCTCTGGTGACAGGTTGAGGACAGTTGTTGGTTTTTTCCCTGTTGGCCATGGCCCACGAGATGAAGATATTGTTGCTGCTCACAATTTTGATTGTTGCGTGGTTGAAAGCCTGAAGATTGTAGTGACGAATATTCGGTTTTCGTATGCTCAGTTGAAACATTCACAGGAAGAAAAATGCGCTCGGTATGAGATGGATGCTGAGCATATTTTGGATGAAATGAACCATCAGGACGCTGGCGTCGGCGCTGATAATGTATGTTCTAGGTTTTTTGTGCCTTTGAACCTCTTTCGTGTATTATGTGGACTCCTCCTCACTATTTGTTTTTTTGTGATAGGCTAGAGTGGAATCTTCTGGTGTCCATGGATCTAGGGACGATGGAATTGGTCAGCTACAAGTACTTCTGCCATGCGCCTCTCTTCTTGAACTTGCATTTTTTGCTTTCCATTTTATTGTATTTGTTGTGCACTTCATGATTGTAAAGTGTGTACTGCTTGTGCATAGTTGAAGTTTTTTCTTTTTTGGTCGTTACCATCTTATTTTCGTTTTTGGTTTGTTCTATGCGTGTAGGCTGGAGTTGCTGCTTGGGATGTGCACAAAGATTCCTACGATGGCTCTGTGGAGGATGAGGACTTGGTTGATGCATCGTCCCCTCCGGATGTTGTAGCTGATAAGGTATAGTTGAATTACTTTTTTCTGTTAGTGGGTTGTAATCTAATTTTTTGTTGTTGTTATAAGCTTGATGTACGTTGTTCTGTTCACTCATATGCATTTCTTTTACATATGTGAGCTGCATAGTTTTACATGTGTGAGCTTCAGTCTTTGACAGAAGTGAACTGCAGTTTTTTTCGCATGCGTGGTCCGTAGTCTTTTACATGTGTAAGCTTCAGTATTTGACAAAACTGAACTGCAGTGTTTGACAAAGTGAACTGCAGTTCTTTTTACATATATGTACTGCAGCTATTTGACACATGTGGGTTGCAGTTGTTTTGCATATATGGACTACAATTGTTTTGCGTTTTTGGACTGCAATCTTTGACATAAGTGACCTGTGTGTTGTTGTGTTAATTATCCCCACACTCATTTGTGTCATTGTGTCTTTTTTAAACTTTTCACAACCTGGAGATGAAAACGTAGAAGTTCATGTTGATATGAACCAGGGGGGTTGTGCTGTTGCGGGTGGTGGCAGTGTTGATGCTTCTGTATCGATTGTCGTCGATAGTACAGAACCTTTTGTAGCTCAAGAATCGTACGATGCTGTTTCCCCTAGTCGGCATGAAGATTCTGATTTTGGCATTGAAAAGCCACTGGAGATAGTCGTTCCTGCTGGTAGAGTTGCTGCTTCTCCTATTTGTCTGGCGGACAACGATGTTCCTGATGTATTCAGAGTGGAGCCTCATGTAGCTGAAGTATCTAAGGATGTTGCGGTTGACCAGACTGTTGTAAATCCAGAGAATGCTGATGTTGCTATAGAAGGGCAGTCCAGTGAGCTTGTGGTGGATTCGTCGCAACCTAGCCAAGTAAATGTTTTGGTCAGCTCGGAAGAACAAGAACATGAAGACTCTGACACTGAAGGCAAGAGTTTTGTTTCAAACAGTGAAGTTGAAGTTTTTCTCATTCATTTTTTAATTACTATGGTAGCTATATTAGATATTTAACGATAAGTGAAACTTGATCTTTTTGTTGGTTATTTTCAAAATAGCTAGCAGAATTTCCTTATCTTAATATTTGAACTTCATTCTTTGGATAAGTGAACTTCATCTTTTTATTACATATGACGAACTTCCTGTTGTGACACCGTCGAGCATTGATCCAGCTCTTCTGAAAAGATACAATGAGTTATACACTACTGTTACGAGGGCTCGGAAGGACAAGAAGAAGAAGTATGGGTTTTTAAAAATGGTTTTGTTCATATGTATTTTCTAATTTCAGTATTTACCCTTTTTCGTTGTTGTTATTTTTTTAGTATCTTATCTTTTAGTTTTTCATAAAAAATTCAGGGACATGATTGCTTTTAAAACTGAGGTGGCTGATATTACCATTGGCAAAGTTGGTCAATCTTTTTGGGATAAAGAGATGCTCATTACAAGCCTTGTAGATCTTAGGGTTCCTTTGCTGGTAGATAAGTTTAAGGGATCTCCGACGATGGTTGTCCCATACCATATTTGTGTAAGAATGCAGAAATTTTTGTTTTATTTTTGATTTTCTTTTCTGATTTTCATGTGACGACCTATTTGCTTGAGCACTATTTCTTTTTTGGTTTTGTTTTGGCAAACAAGTATTTGGCATGGTGGTACTGTAGGCAGGAGTGTTAAAATGATGTTCTCTTCAAAAGCCGAGGAGTGTGTAGATAAAAAAGATATGGTGAGTAACGTTTTTATGTGTCGAAAACCATATTTTGTGTGTTGGTTTTCATAGTGTTCTGTTTCTTCTTCTTGTAATAATTTTATTTATTTTTGTACTTCCAACAAGTCCTGTTTGTAACATTTGATTCGCCAGAGACGAGGGATGGCGTTGGTCATTATTGTGTAGTTGCGGTTTGAATTTCTTGACTCCCTCACTAAACCTGGCAGCCCTGATGCGATCAGGATTTTTAGGAGGATGGTTAAAAATATCAAGCATGCATGGAAAGAAGGCAGCTCAAGTTCTGATGAGCCGCTAAATCCTCCTACACTTGATGGATTTGTGTTGAAACATGTCACTGTCCCAATTCAGCCAAATGGGTGTGTTCCGTACAGCCCCTCTCCACCATACTACTCAAGCTTTTTTTATTTCATTTTGTGAAACTGATGTTTTTTGTTCTTTTATTGCAGGCATGATTGTGGACTCTATATGTTTCAATTCTTACAGACTTGAGATGTTGTTCGAGTTGTTGAATTTGGGGTCGAGCATATTGGCTACATCAGAAAGGCCATGCTCTATAGTTGGCTCAGATCGAGAAAGTGTTTCCTTGACTTAACATCACTTTTAATTTTTGTAGATAAAGGTTGTTTTAGTGAACTTCTTTATTTCCCTTATTTATTTTTTGTCTACAGCTTGTTTGCGCGTCTTAAGCTCTTTTTACTAGTGTGTTCAGTTAAATGCGTGATTTAGAATGGATGGCTATATTTTTGTTGTGTTACTGAGCTGCATCTGTTGTAGACAAGTTAGCTGCATTTATTTTGGGGCAAGTGAGCTACATTGTTCTTTGTAAGTGGGCTGCATTGTTGTAGACAGGTGGACTGCATTGTTGTAGACAGGTGGGATGCATTGTTATAGACAAGTGGGCTGCATTCTCTTCTTTAGTGAACTGCATTTTTTTATATTATTGAGATGTATTTAATGTTTTTTGGTTTTGTATTTTGTGCTGAGTGTTTCCATGTTTTTTCTACCCGTTTTTCGGTTTTGATGGGGGGGTCTTCATGAAGGTTGTACATCATTGTTTGAGTCACAGGGTTCTGAGGTAGTTATGGAGAATTGTGCCATTGAAATCTCTCCAGATAATTCTGGTTCTTTGGTTGGAGATGGTTTGAACACATATGTGGCGTCTGGAACCGATGGTGGAAGTGTTGCTCGACCTAGCTCACCACACAAGGTATTGATGTTTATGATTATGATTTTGTTACGCCGTGCCCACACGTCACTAGGACTAGGAGTGCAGCAATGAATCGTCCTCCTGTGGATGAGGCTGAAGTATTTTCGAACAAAATGTCAAGTGAGAGGGCTTTTAAGTTGAGATGCTCTATAGAGAAATTGAAGCCTCCGAGGTTCAAATATATTGATGAGGCGAGGAAAATAAAGGATCTCGTTCTCAGCAAAGATTTTGTAACCAAATACCACGAGTAAGTTTTATATGTGTGCCCTTCATCCTTTTTGTGTGTTTTGTTTTTAATTTTATTTTTATTGATCCCAACTGTGTATGTTTACTGCAGGAACGCGTTCTTTATGGTGAATAATCCTTTTGGTGATGTGGAAAATTACAATGTTGACTATATCTATAATACATTTGGCAAAGGAGCTTTAATGGACTCGTATCTCATGGATTTTATCATCAAGTACTGGAAGCAAGACCCTGAAATGGGTTTAGTTTATCGTTGTGGTGAATGTGTGCTACTTTCACCTTTATTTATCACGGTAAACGTGTGCTGTCATTTTTTTCTCTTGTACTGATTTTTCATGTCGATGCGTGCATGCATGTTTTATTCTTTTTTTCATGTCCTATTTTTGTTCTTTTTGTATGCAGTATGTTCTTCAAATGGAAACCTTTGTGAAGAAAGATGATGAAGGACACCCTGTGTTGCCAGTTGTGCATCCCCCATTTGTTTTAGAAGATGCAGTTAAGCAGTTCAATGTTTTTGTGAGCGATGAAGAAAACCTGTTGGCCGCAAAACATGTAAGGCCATTGTTTTCCGTCATATTTTTTTGTTTGTTGCATTTATTTTTATAGTTATTTTGGAGCAGTGGTCCTAGTGCTACGTGTCGAATGAACTTTCATTTTTCATTTTTGTTTTTTGATGTTACAGATTATGATGCCGCGCTCCAAGGATGGTCATTATTCCTTATACACGATGAACCAGCAACGCGAGACGACATAACACTAGGAAGTACACTGGCCATCCTGATTTCATGACAAAGTGGCGCAGGACTGACTACCACTCAGATTGCACTAAAGTGGTATGCCATTTTTTTAGCCAAGTGCAAAGCTTTTTTGTGTTTCTCCTACTGCATATTTTTTAAACTGCACATGCAATGTTAGCACACATAGCACCACACTTGTTAATAAAGTGCACTGCAACATACGCGTCATAGAACTGCATATTCTCACACACACCCCAATATGCGTAAAAGAGTGATAAAAGGGAATGACCTCACGTGCATTTAAAAGAGGGACTGTTTAAACGTTGAGAAGAACTTTGTATATTTTGGTTCGTCTGAATAGTTATTTATCTGCGACATGTGTTATTTTACTTTGTGCTGCCTTTTTGCCAGATGAGGAGGATGACTCAGCTGCTAAAGGCGATTTATGGTGAAAAGTTGTATAAATCTAAGAACCACCCTGACTGGGTTAAATTGGCAGAAAAGCCCTCTTACCCGGCTGTGCCAGCGCAGGGAACAAACGAGTGTGGAATATATGTTCTGATGTTGACGCAGTTGTATGATGGCCAACGTATAGTCGAGAAAATTGTCAAATCCGATGTAATACCTTAGCTGTTTCTTCTTTTTCTTGTTACTGTTTTTATTTTTTTGATCTTGTCATGTTCTTTTGACAACCTTTTTTTTAATCACTCGTCTGCATTTTTTTAATTTTTCTCAGCATGCTGTTGAAGATTGGAAGGCGGAGTACATTTTCGAGCTGCTGTTCAATCGCTCAAAAGTGTTGTATTATGAAGACATGCCACCTGACCTACGAGATATGATTGGAAGCCTCGGGCTTACTTCCCTGTCGCAGTCGCAGATGCAGTAACAGTCATTTGGCATTTTTTTCTATTTAAAAGCCTGTGTATGGACAAGAACAAGTGATCATGTTGTGTACTGTGTGCTGTCTAAGGTAGATAATGTAAGAAAAGACTATTATTTTTTCTATTTCTTGTGTTTCGTCTGCTTTTTGCAGCAGCGTATAAGGATGAATTTGTGTGAGTTTCATTTTATATAAATAACCCATACAGTATATACATATATGTTCTTTCGTGTGCACCTGTATATTTTTTGTACTACACATGCATTTTCTTGTATATCTTTTGTACTGCACCTGTTATTGCTATACTTGCTGCAACCCCTGTATTCATGTATGTATTCCGAACTTCATTGCTTTATGATACCGCACTGCTTTGTCTAACCAAATGCACTTCATTGTGTAGAGTTGCTTCCTGCATCTCTTTTTTGCGTGTACTTGATGCAACCCCTGACACGGAGGAGAGGGGTTGCCCCCCATTTTTTTATTTGTGGCACTTACTTGGAGGTAGAGTTATTTTTGCGTGCGTTAGCGCGAGGCCGAGCCTGGAATGACCCGGAGCAGGCGGCGACGCGGCATGCCGCAGCGCCGCATGCGGAAGCGAGTCCGTCACACCCCGTCGCCCCCTGTCTATCTTAGGGGTGTGGGTCTAGGGGTTGGGTGCGTGGTTTGGATGGAAAACAGAATATCCGCACTGTGCCTGTAAAACAAGCGCACAACATGCGTTAGCGCGAGGCCGAGCAAGGGGTGGGGACGGGGGGTCATGACCCCCTCCCCACCCCCCTGTGAGGCCGAGCCTGGAACGAGACGGAGCAGGCCGCGACACGGCATGCCGTGGCGCCGCATGCGGAGGCGAGTCCGTTACACCCCGTCGCCCCTGTCTATCTTAGGGGTGTGGGTCTGGGGTTGCGTGCGTGGTTTGGATGGAAAACAGAATATCCGCACTGCGCCTATGAACCAGGCGCACTGCATGCGTTAGCGTGAGGCCAAGCGGGGGGGTGGGGAGGGGGCTGACCCCCTCCCCACCTTCGCGTGGCCGAGCCTGGAACGAGCCGAAGCCATGTGGCGACGCGGTGTGCCCCGGTGCCGCATGCGGAGGCGAGTCCGTCACACCCCGTCGCCCCTGTCTATCTTACGGATGTGGCTCTGGGTTGTGTGCGTGGTTTGGATGGAAAACATAATGTACGCACTGCGCCTTTCAACCAATCGCACTACGTGCGTTAGCGCCAGGCCGAGCAGGGGGGTGGAGAGGGGGGGGTCGTGACCCCCTCCCCACCCCCTGCGAGGCCGAGCCTAGAACGAGCTGTAGCAGGCGGCGATGCGTCGTGCCGCGGCACCGCATGCGGAGGTGAGTTCATCACACCCGTTCGCCCCAAGTCTATCTTAGGGATGTGGCTCTAGGCTCGGCCGCGCAGGGGGGTGGGGAGGTGGGGTCGTGACCCCCTCCCCACCCCCCCTCTGAGGCCAAGCCTGGATCGAGCCGGAGCAGGCAGTGACGCGGCATGCCGCAGTGCCACATGCGGAGGTGAGTCCGTCACACCCCGTCTCCCTTCTGTCTATCTTAGGGGTGTGGCTCTGGGTTGCGTGCGTGGTTTGGATGGAAAACAGAATGTCCGCACTGCGCCTGTCAACCAAGCGCACTACGTGCGTTAGCGCCAGGCCGAGCAAGGGGGTGTGGAGGGGGGGTCATGACCCCCTACCCACCCCCTGCGAGGCCGAGCCGAGAACAAGCCAGAGCAGGCGGCGCTGTCAGCGCCAGCTGGGCGCCGCTATGGATGTGAGTTCGTCACACCCGTTCGCCCCTGTCTATCTTAGGGATGTAGCTCTGGTGTTGCGTGCGTGGTTTGGATGGGAAACAGAATGTCCGCACTGCGCCTATCAACCAAGCGCACTACGTGTGTTAGCGCGAGGCCGAGCAGGGGGGTGGGTAGGTGGGGTCGTGACCCCCCACCCCCCTGCGAGGCCGAGCCTGGAACGAGCCAGAGCAGGTGGCGACACGGCGTGCCGCAGTGCCGCATGCGGAGGCGATACCGTCTGTAACACCCCGGGTGTCATGCTACAGTAAACTCCTGTTAATGGTGCCACATCATCATTATTAAATTTTGCTAATCATCACCTTGTCCCAAACCGACCTCAAATTCAAATTTAAAAGACAAGTCAAAATTATTTCTCCTCAAGCTATAAAACTAAAATGTTCGAATAGTTCTATACAATTTCCTTGTTCAGTGTCATGTGAAACCAACTTGGTTTGACTCACAAATAAATTCCTAGGAAATTAATAAGTGGTCCAAACTCATTTAAATTGGCCTTTTCAAAATAAGCAAATATTTATAATTTTCCAAATGATGTGAAACATTGTGTGTGGTCTCAAAATATTGCCTACTAATTATGTGCCAAATTTCAAGTTGAACTAAATTTAATTACTTTGGCAATTAAGTAGAGAACAGTACGAAATTAATAAAGCAGAAAACTTAAAAAAGAAAATGGGCCAAGTGCACACTATGCACTAGAAGCCTAGTGCTACAGTAGTGCGACCCATGCCCACCAGGGCCTTCTCCATCTTCTCTGTACAGGAGGCAGAGACCTTGCGTGGCGCACATCGACGCCTCCATGACCGCCGTGTCGACCATCCGGCGAGTCCCCGCGGTGTACACGACCATCCCCAAGCCCCAAGACAAACCCTAAACGCCTAGTTCCCTCGTTTCCCTCTCGCACTCGATTTGGAAGAGGAGCCGAACCTTCTGGCGCCGCGCCATAGTCGTCATCGCGTCCGCCGGCCTCCCCTTGCTGCGCCAAGGTGTCCAGAAGCCTCCCCGTGCTCGTCTCCTTCGTCCCCACCGAAGAACTCGAGCCAAGCCGCACCGTACGCTCGGGATCGAGCCGGTTTCTCCGCCATGGCCGCGGCATCTCACTGTCGATCTACACCATCGCACCACCCCGGTCGTCACAAGCACGTCCCCGACCTCCCTCTCGGTGAGCTGCACTGATTCCCCCTGTTCCCCGCTCAATCCACCGCCGTAGCCGCCGTAGCCAAACACCCCATCTCACTGCATGGACGCGCTCACCGCGACTTTGCCGCGACCGTGCCGCTCTGGCCCGGTGCCCCGACCGCTCCGTGTGCGCTCTGGGTTCCCCTGCCGCGTCGTGGCCGTGCCTCCTCAAGCGCCGCCCACGCCCGTTCGTGCCTCTGCGTGCGGCGGCTGCGCCCTGCTCTGTTCTCATTGCGGCAGCTGCTACCTACTCTTTGCTTTGCTTCTTTGTTGCACGCTTCTTGCTTAGCTGCTGCTTTGCTAGCTCCTGCTAAACTGCTGCTGGCTGCTCGCTACAGTTGCTGCTCATAGTTGATGCCGCCGCCGCCGCTTTGCTCCGGTCGCTGCTTGCACCCGCTCCTGTTTTCTGCTAGTAAGCTGCCGCGTACTGTGTGTGTGTGTGTGTGTGTGTGTGTTCTGTAGGTGTGAGTGCGCTTTTGTGTGTGAGTGGCTCGGCTGGGCTCTGTCCACTAATGGCTAGCCCTTGATTAGATTAGTACTGCTTAGATTAGTACTACTAGGTGTAGCTAGTATTAATTATTGCTAAGTTAGTCTAGTAGTAGATGACATGTAGGCCCCATTAAATAAGTCAGTTTTGTTTATTTGTTTACGTAAATAGTCTATGACATGTGGGCTACCACCTCCACTTTTGACCATTCAAGTTGACTTGGTCAACTCGCATTAAAGGTGATTTAGAAAATCTAGAATATTGTTAAAACTTTGAAAAATCGTAGAAAATAAACCATAGCTCCGATGAAAAAGTTTGGTACATGAAAGTTGCTCAGAACAACGAGACGAATCCGAACAAGCTATCCGTTTACTTATCAGATGCCTCTAACTATCTGGACATGGAACTTTTCCCCTTCGGTCATCTGTCTGACACAGGTCCGGAACCACGAAAAAATTCCCGGTTGACTTCCCCCTTCGCCGGTATCGTGTAGCACCGCGTGTCGGTGTTCTGGAAACGGGGGTCCCCAGACTTGCCTGCCTGCGGCCTGCGGCGTGGCTCAAGTGGGGGCCCAGCGCGGCCCAACTTCATCAGCTCAAGATCAAGACCCTCGCGAGGGGCCAAGCCTTGCGGGGCGGACGACAGGAGCCTTCCTCAGGAGTAGCCTCGTCAGGCAGGCTCTCGAGGAGGCGGAGAGATCAAGGCAGGGTACCTCGCGAGGGTGCCCCGTGACGCGAGCCATGACGATCGAGACCAGGCGGGCGCCAGCCCGCGCAGTGTCCTCGTTTCCTCTTTGGTGCAAAGGAGGCAAGCACAAGCCAAGGCATCAGGCAAAGGTTACCGCTTCGGTGCAACAAGACCAAGACCAGCAGAACGACATGATGAAGGTCATCGTGGAGCCCAGGACGGCGTCACCGTCAGAGCCTTTGGCAGCCGAAGACCAACTTTAGTCAGGATAAGTGTACTAGATGTTCCCCTTCAAAATGGCTAATTGTTGGCGCCCTTCCCGCTCATTATTTAGGAAGAGGCACAGGGCCTCCCTCTATAAATAGGACTAGCCACCACAAAGGTAGGGGAGATCGATCTGATAGAGCCCTAGCAGAGAGAAAGAAAGAGGCGACCGAACTCACCCAAGTAGTTCATCGCACCAGCTGAAGAACAGCCCCTCGCGAGGCTGTTCCCCCTTTGTATTGTTCATCATCAGCCCCTGAGGCAATCCACCACACCACACACTGGAGTAGGGTATTACACCACAACGGTGGCCCGAACCAGTATAAACCCTGCGTCTCTTGTGTTGTTCATCGTTCGTAGTTTAGATCCTTTGCAAACCATCAACGCGTGAACTGGTAGGGGAAAGATCTCTGCGTGCACCCCAGTGTTCGAACCTCAAGGGTCTGCCGGAACCCGAAATCCGACATTTGGCGCGCCAGGTAGGGGTGCGCCGGAATCCTTCTTCCTGTGGTCGCGTGTGATCTTCCGTCATGTCCATGGCTGACGCTTGCCGAGCTCGCGCCGAGCGCCGGGCTGCTCGCGCCGCTCGAGTCGCCCAGACGGCTCCTGTCGGCGGACACCCCCATTGTTCCCCGTCGCCTGCCGCCAATGCCGCCACCGGCCCGGTGGGGAACAAGCAGCAGGCTTCGTCCCTGCATCCATCGGTGAGGCGAGAAGGCCGCACCACCACTCCTTCGCTCGCCCCTGCTGGTTCTTCGTCCCACGCGCACCGCGCTCCCATGGAGGCTCGAGCCGCGCTCATCGCGGCAAACGAGCTCCTGCGCTACCGCCCCGTCGACGACGTCTATGAGGAGTGGCTCGACCGCGTCGCCGAGCTCGTCCGCGCCGCAGGGGGCTCCCCTGCGCCGTCCCTCTCGCTGCCTCGCCCTTCACCCCGCGCGGGAGGCAGGGAGCCGGAGGTGCCCCCGCCACCTCCTTCCCAAGAAGGCGCCCTGGCTCCAAGGCGCGTGGCCCCGGGCCGAGACCCTCCGCGTCCGGTGCCCGCGCAGCAAGAAAGGAGCTGCCTGGAGATCCTCGTCCCCAAGAAGGTGCTCGCGTGCTCCCAGCTCCGGAGCGCCGCGATCACGCTCCAGCGCCACCGCGTCAAGACCCCGCGCTGCTCCAGGCAGCGGTGCACGGGAATCCACAAGAGCAAGCCCCGCATCATCAGAGAGCTCCAGTGGCCACTGCTGGCTGCCGCGCCTTCACCGCCGAGCTACGTAGCGTCGCGTGGCCCGACAAGTTCAAGCCAGACCTGCCTCCTCGCTACGACGGCACTGCCAACCCTGCGGAGTTCCTTCATCTCTACGAGCTGGGCATCGAAGCCGCCAACGGGGACGAAAAGGTCATGGCAAATTGGTTCCCCATGGCGCTGAAGGATGGGGCCCGAACCTGGCTCCTGAACCTGGCTCCCGTCACGATCTCCTCCTGGGACAAGATGCGCACCCGCTTCATCGCCAACTTCCAAGGCACTCGCGACCGGCCTCCGGCCGTGAGCGACATGCGCCGCATCAAGCAGCAGCCAGGAGAGACCCTGCAGAAGTACATCCAGCGCTTCAACAATGCCTGCCTCAAGATTCCCAAGGTGACTAAGGAGGCCATCATCTCATCCTTCTCCGATGCGTGCGTGACGTCAAGATGAAGGAGGAGCTAGCAATGCATGAAGACCTGTGGACATCACTAGAGCTGTTCAACTTGGCGACCAAATGCGCCAGGGCTGAGGAAGGGCGCCTCTCCCTCCTCGAGCTTCCAGCTGCCGATTCAGAAGAGAAGAAGCCCAAGGTGAAGGACGTGAAGCGCAAGGGGACTGTCGTGCTCGCGGCAGAACCAGACACCAAGCGAGGCCGGGATCAGCCCGAGTCATCCAAGGGCAGCCGGTACTGCATGTACCACAACTCCACACCCACAACACCAACGAATGCTAGGAGCTCATGGCCGTGCGAGAAGGGCGTATCGGATGGCACCCCGAGCGCAATGATCGGGGCTACGGCCGAGGAGGAGGAAGAGGCGCAGGACGCTGGGAAGACCGTTGCCCTCGCCAGGGATGGCGTGATAGACCTCGCGAGGACCGCTGGCTGGACCAGCCTCGTGAGGGAGGTTGGAGGGACCGGCCTCATGAGGACCGCCCTGAAGGCAACGCAGGGCTCCCACCTCTGCCTCAGCCGCCAAGGAGGTACGAAGACAATCATCAGGACGAGGGGGCTGGGGGCTTCCTGGAGCCGCTTGCGATTGCTTGCATCCTAGGTGGCGCTCAGGCCCCAGCCTCTCAGCGCATCTTCAAGCAGTTTGCTCGCGAGGTGAACGCAGTCCTCCCCAAGCCAGAGGCCACTCGCCCTCTCAGATGGTCGTTGTGCGCCATCACGTTCAGTTCAGCGGATCAACTCAAGTGCGCGGCAACGGCCGGAGTCCTCCCCATGCTTTGCTCACCAGTCATCAGCAACGTGCAAGTTACCAGGACCGTCATCTACGGCGGGGCAGGACTCAATATCCTATCTGTCGAGACATTCAACGATCTCCAAGTGCCATACGATCAGCTTCAGCCAACCAAGCCTTTCTCAGGAGTCACCGATGGCTCCACCGTCCCGATAGGGCAAGTTCGTCTTCCCGTCACCTTCGGACAACACAACAACTACCGCACCGAGCTCATCGACTTCGACGTCGCCCACATTCGCCTGCCATACAATGCCATCCTCGGGTACCTAGGTTTGGCCAAGTTCATGGCAGTAACTTACCATGGATACAATGTCCTCAAGATGCCAGGAAGCGGAGGAGTCATCACGGTGCCTTGTGAGGAGAGGGATGCAGTGTGCTCTCTTGAGCGTGCCTTCCAAGCCGCAGCAATCGAAGACCCAGATCACAGAAGTGGGGGACTTCCCGAGGCGATCCCCAAGAAGAAGAAGGCTTCACCTGGTCCAAGCCCTCGTGGGGTAGGTACCTCCGGAGGCATGGCAACAGGACCTGCGCCCGTTCAAGGGGCGCCACCCTCTGACGCATAGGAAGGCGCGCCCAGCGCCCTCCTTAGGCGGGGCTCAAGGGCTCTTTCATGGCGAGCCACCGACCTAGCCGGGGTCACGAGGGAGGAGCTCGGGCACCACTTGGAGGCATGCTTCGAAGCACGTCTCCCTCAGGAAGGTATGAGGCAAGGAGGGCCAAACCCTCAGGAGTTCATCACAAGGAGCACCCAGGAGCTACAGGAGTCAAGAGTCATGCACGGCTGTCGCCGCTTGCCCGCCGTGGCCCCACATCCAGGCGTGGATTCGGGGCTGCGAATCTGCATCGACATACCAGGGCTCAACCGGGCCGCGTCTCAAGAGTGCCTCTAGCCCTCACGCGTGGGGCGTTGTGAGGGGCCACCTCACAACTACGTTCGCATGCCTTTCGGCCTGCCGAACGCGGTTGCCGCCCATCAGCGCCTGCTGGGGTGCGCTCTGGAGGCTCAGGAGGTCAAGCAGCGCGCGATCCTAGCAGAGATGGAGATGGCTCTTGAGGAACCCCCCATGCCCCCGGAGCCTCCCGAGGCTCCAGGCCCGGAGGGCTCATGAGGGCCGGCGTCCTCGTCGCGCGTCATCCGCTACCTCAACATCCCGCCATCCCTGACCATATCAGGTGACACCTTTCCAAGTCTCGTTTTCAGCTGGGAGCGCCCCTCGGGCTGCATCATTCCCAGGCTGCGTGGGTCCGTCCCTGCGGCATGTGTCTGTTTTGCTTATGTTCTTTACTTACCTTGTTGGGGGCGCCCCTCGGGCTGCATTATCCCCAAGCTGCTTGGGCCAGACCTAGTGGCGTATGCTTTCTCCGCACCTATCTAGATGGATTTGCTCCTTCGCGCTTAACCCGATTCACGCAATCATTGCCTACTACCTGTCGCGGGCCTCTCCGCCCTAATGCAAAGTGCTTGCACGTTAAAAAGGGGTACACGAGCATCGCGACTCATGGGCTCTTCTTGGCTCTCAGCCCTCACCCCAGCCTTGACCCACGGCATCGCAACTTTGTCATACCAGCGGCGGCTGAGCTCGCTCGAGGGCCGGGACCTAAGGACGTAGAGCATTTGCATTCTAACCCTGCAGGAACACACCAATGATAAAAGCCCAGAGCCAGGCGCAACCCGCCTCGAGGTAGGGCCTCGTGAGTCCCGCGCTGGCTCATGGGTGCCCAGATACACCTCTCCTAGCCCTACCGTGCCGACCACGTGTCAGGGCGGGGCTGTACACGCCCCGGGGGCTCCTCCCGGAGGGGAGCCCCCTCCCACGAAGCAGTGGAAGCACCATGCTCCGTGTTGGTAGACGAGGCTGCCGAGGCGGCTATGCCCGTTACACATCTGAAGCGCTATGCTCATGTTGGTGATAAACAAGCGAGGCGGCTCACAAATCAGTATCAACCTCGGGGAGCCCAGAGCTCGGTGTGCAGGCGCCATCACAAACCCTCCCCTCGGGAGTGCCGCGAGGGATGGGACACGGGGCTGCGCCGGGCCATGCCCAAACGTCGCCACCAGCCAGTCCCTCGGACCTGGTCGCCAGCCTCCCGGCGGAGCCTAGGTATGAAAATTCGTTTAAACGTCAAGGGGGACTCCTGAGCATCGCGACTCAGGAGCCTAACTTGTCACGTAGCCCCTCACTCCTTAGTCCCGTCCTTGGTCTCCGGTTGGGGCTAACGGCGGTTGAGGTATGCGCGGGGCCGGGCCCTGCCGACGTAGAACGACCAATCCACTCCTATGCCTCCTATCCCTACTTGTTGTTCGCGCATCAAGGGGGACTCCTGAGCATCACGACTCAGGAGCCTAACTTGCCACGTAGCCCCACACTCCTTAGTCTCGTCCTTGGTCTCCGGTCGGGGCTAACAGCGGCTGAGGTATGCGCGGGGTCGGGCCCTGCCGACGTAGAACACATGCAAGTAGGAGGGAAGAATGCGAATTCAAAGAAAATATTACAAGCCATAAGTCGCTTTTAGCGCCAAACACAAAGTTTAAACGCCTCCACGAGGCATGGTGCATGTTGCAGGAATTAAAATAGAGCGGAAGCTGCGAAGGGATCACTCTCCTGTGGCGCCCCCACCTCCCGAGGCCGTAGAGCTGGCGGCACCACGCCCAGGCAAGGTGCTGAAGGCGCGAAACTTCCCCAGCAGGGCCTCGGCTCGGCCTTTCACGGCCTCAGCAGCGACAACGGCAAGGTCACCGCTCATAGGCTCCAGCAGGCCGTCGAGGTCGACGCTGTGGTCAAGGTAAGCGTGTTCGAGGATCTGGCGTCATTGCAGTCGAGGCGCGCCTCGGCCTCGGCCGTGGGGCCAAGGCCGTCCGTGACATCTTCAAGTGCTCGGACCAAGAAAGGAAGCAGCTCGGCGGGGCCGTCCTCTGCACCAGCCAACGGCTTCTCCAGGCCACCCTCGTAAACCGTCTTCAATGCGGTGCGAGCCTTCTCCTCCAACCTAGCGAAGGCCACCCGATCCTCAGCCAGGATCTTTGCCTTCCTGTCTAGCTCCATCCTCTCCGCTTTCAGCGACTGTTCAAGCATCTCCAACCGGCCACGGCAGCCATCAAGCTCGGCGTCCCGGTCCCTGACAGCGGCCTCCCGAGCCTCCATCTCCTTCTCCTTCTCCTGGCGGCCGTGGACCTCCTTGGCGAGCTCGCCGCGCAGGCCCTGCAGCTCGGCTTCCAGCGCCTTGCAGTGGTCCCGGGCTTCCGCGACGTCGCCCTGGGTAGCATCGCGAGCGGCCCTGGCCTGGCAGGAGGCTTGTTTCTCCCCATCAGAGGTCGATGCAGCTTGGCTCAGCACCGCACGGACGGAGGCAGCGGAGCCAGGCCCGGCCAAGCCAGCTCGAGCGCCCGGCCACGGAGCGGGGATCGGCGTTCGGAGATCATCTTGCAGCCGACTTCGATTCGGCTGGCAGCACTGGTTCAGGATGGCGAGGATCGAAGAAAGGCTGGAGCCGACGGAGCAGGTGTAGAAGACGGCAGCGTGATCACGGCTTGGAAAGAAGGAGCCCCCTGGGCCTTGGGCACCTCAGCGACAACGTCAAGCGCAGGCACCTCCAGAGTCAGCAGGACCACGGGGGCTGACTCACCTCCAGAGTGCCCCTGCTGGGCTCGCGAGGATGACCGGGCAGGGGAGGCGCGAGCCTCGCTGCCTCCTTACCCCGAAGGCGGAGCCGCAGCCCCGGCAGGCGAACCCGCCTCAAGCAGGGCCGCAGAAGCCCCCTTCGGCCTCTTTGCTGCAGGTGCCGACCTAGCCAAGGGAATACAGACGTCAGGCCCCGGCGGCAGAAGCAAGGCAAAACACAGATCGAACACTTACTGGTCATCAAGCAGCCTCTGGCCGAACTTGAAGCCTGAAAGCATGCGGCTAGGGTCAGCCTTGGGAGGCCTGGAAGCAGCAGGCGCGTCGGGAAGGCCAGAGCTGGCCTCAGATCGCCCCGGAGTCAGAATGGACCCTGGGAGAACCAGCCCCGACCTGCCCTTCCTCGGAACTAGGGGAGAATCCTCCCCTCCTCGCCTGGCACCAGCCTCGTCGTCGTCTGGCATGGAGCGAATGGCGCGGAACCTGCGCCGAGGGAAGGAGTCCCCCGACTCCTCGCAAGGTGCCTTGAAGTCAGAACCTTCTCCTTCCACCTCCTCTTCTTCCTCCTCACTCCCGCTGGAGTTGCTGGAGGAAACGTTCACCGTCGCCAACATCGCCAGATCCTCGGGAGCCCCGGCAGGCACCAGGCCCTCACCATTGAAGGTGGGCATGTTGCTCACCACTTGCTCCCAGTATCACGAAGGAACAGGGGGACGGGAGCGCCCTCCGGCATCGCCACGTCCCCCCGACCAAGTAATGGTGAGCCGCGGCCAGATCTTCGTCGGAGAGGGCCTCGTAGGTCAGGCGAAGGTCATCGCCTGCCTCCCCCAGCCTCCACAACGGAAGCGAATGTTCCCGGAGCGGAGCCACCCGATGTTCCAGGAACTCCCTCAGGAGCGTGGCCCCGGTCAGCTTTGCCGCCCCCAAGTTGGCTGGCCTCAAGTCCGTGTCTATCCTCTTCAGCGACATCTTCGCGCGAGAATCGACGAGCTCCACGCGAGACCACGCGTCAACGATCTCGGGCTGCCCCGACGGCAGTGCAAGTCGGGGGTGAATGCGCCCAATGTCCACCATGACCCACTTGCTCCTAAAGCCTTCAATCCTGTTCCCGGGCTTGGAGATGGAGTTGGAGCTAGAGTATGCGACGAAGCTCGCGCACGCAGTAATAGAGCCACGGGAGACCCGGAGGGAAAAGTAATGGCGCAGCAAAGCCACCGAGGGTTTTATCCCAACGTGAGCCTCACAATAGTAGGCGAAGATCGCCAGGAGAAGAACAGAGTTGGGGTGGAGATGCAGAGCTTGCAAGTTGTACCGACGGAGGACAGTAAAGAAGAACTCGGAAAAAGGAGGAACTAGACCGGCGATAATGGCGCTCACGAAGAACGGGTAGAAGGTGCTCCCCTGGCCTTCAGGCTGATCAGAGCCAACCTTGAGCACAGTCGCTCCCTTGTTTCCCTGCGCCACCGTCCTACTGCGCACAAGGGCGAGATTCTTCACCGACATAGTCGGAGGATCCAGAGCCAGGAGGTACCAGGCCTCAGTCGGGGTCTTGCGAGGCGCCATGGCTTGCAGGATGGGAAGGATTGAGACAGATCTGGAGGATTCCGGAAGCAAGGAGGAGAAGGGCGAGAAAGGGGATCTGGAGCAAGACGAGCTAGAACAAGCACCAAGTCTGGCCCAGGCCTCCTTTTTGTCAGAAGGGCAGTTGCCGAGGCATCGTGGGGAGGCGGAGACGCCCACGACCAATCAATCGCCACGCGGTGCTCAAGGCCGCAGGCTGTTGGGGCCCGCGGCGCTTCGCACTTGCCCCTTCGCTTCTCGGCTAAGCCAAGTCCGGGCGCGCCTTGGGCCCAGGGGCTACTGTCGGCGTTCTGGAAACGGGGGTCCCCAGACATGCCTTCCTGCGGTGTGGCTCAAGTGGGGGCCCAGCGCGGCCCAGCTTCATCAGCTCAAGCTCAAGACCCTCGCGAGGGGCCAAGCCTCGGGGGGCGGACGACAGGAGCCTTCCTCAGGAGCAGCCTCGTCAGGCAGGCTCGCGAGGCGGAGAGATCAAGGCAGGGTACCTCACGAGGGTGCCCCCGTGACGCTTGAGCCATGACGATCGAGACCAGGCGGGCGCCCGGCCAGCATGGTCCCTGCTTTCCTCTTTGGTGCAAAGGAGGCAAGCACAGGCCAAGGCATCAGGCAAAGGTTACCGCTTCGGTGCAACAAGACCAAGATCAGCAGAACGGCAGGATGGAGGTCATCATGGAGCCCAGGACGGCGTCACCGTCAGAGCATTTGGCAGCCGAAGACCAACTTTAGTCAGGATAAGTGTACTAGATGTTCCCCTTCAAAATGGCCAATTGTTGGCTCCCTTCCCGCTCATTATTTGGGAAGAGGCCTAGGGCCCCCCTCTATAAATAGGACTAGCCACCACAAAGGTAGGGGAGATCAATCTGATAGAGCCCTAGAAGAGAGAAAGAAAGAGGCGACCGAACTCACCCAAGCAGTTCATCGCACCAGCTCAAGAACAGCCCCTCGTGTGGCTGTTCTCCCTTTCTATTGTTCGTCATCAGCCCCTGAGGCAATCCACCACACCACACACTGGAGTAGGGTATTACACCACAATGGTGGCCCGAACCAGTATAAACCCTGCGTCTCTTGTGTTGTTCATCGTTCATAGTTTAGATCCTTTGCAAACCATCAACGCGTGAACTGGTAGGGGAAAGATCTCTGCGTGCACCACAGTGTTCGAACCTCAAGGGTCTGCCGGAACCCGAAATCCGACACCACGTTAGAACACGTCTAGCTCTGACTGTTGTCCTGTTATGCACTTGCTTTCTATATATTTACTATTTCTCCCCCTCTTCTCTTTGGTAGACCCCGTGACGATGCTGATGCCCCTGCGATCGACTACGTCACCGACGAACCCTCCTTCTCGTCTGAGCAACCAGGCATGCCCCCCCTTTGATCATCCCGATATCGCCCATTCCATTCTCTCATGCTTGCATTAGATTTTGCTACTGTAATTGATTGCTCCTATTATGATGCATAGCCTGTTTATTGTAACCTGCTGTTGTTATCTGCCTGCTTATCCTAAACTTCTTAGTATCATTTGGTTAGTGATCCATCAGTGACCCCCACCTTGTCCTTGTTGCCCCTGCTTCATCATTGAAGACCCTATCAATGGGATCGAAGACCAGGCCCCGACACCGCACATCACTTTCCCCTTAGTTCTTTGGACACTCTTTGGGTTACTATCGAGTGCCGAGGGTGAGACCTCTACAGCACTTCTGATGTTAACCCAGTAGTGTAGCTATTCGGTCATGGTCATCGAGGGTGATTCTGCCTAAACCACTTCCAATACGACTCTGTCGTGCAACCCCTCAAGTGTGAACCTCGGGGGTGGTTCCTCTTACGTTCACCTTGATGATTACATCGGGTGGAATCCACCGGGGGTGATTCCTTGGGTTTTCCCCTTGATGTTTGGACACACAGTTACTATGGTTACTATTACTTTACACTGAACCATGTTACTAAAGACGGGTCGGCCCTGAGGGGTACCAGCGCGAGCTTAATTGTGGGTGATGTGGAGATGGGTTTACCTGGAGGGTGCCCGCGAGATAATTACGAGGCGTGGCCGGGCATTCCTAGACCTTGCCGCAAGTCCTCGAGACGGGGCGACGGGGTCACATCTTTCGTGAGTCTCTGCTTGTTACCGCGCGTTCCTAATCCACTATGATTTGGATATTTGATCCGTGGGACCTCTGGCCTGATAGCACTAACCATCACGTGGGCATAGTATGGGCGTTCTGCGTCGTATGCATCAGCCGAAGCTTAATAGACGTCAGCGGCTGAGCGGCGCGCGCCGGTTTGGACTGGTAAGCACCTACCTTTTTAAGGAGGTAGCTAGGTCTGCTCACCGGCCGCGTTCGCAACGTGCAGGAGTTCCCGGGGAGATGGCCCATGACTCCTGGGGGCATAGGTTTAGTCCGGCATGCTAACCTCTCTATTAAGCCTAGGTCGGGTTGCGGCATATTGTTTGGCCGAGGCCGGGCATGACCCAGGAAAGTGTGTCCGGCTGGAGTTAATCGAGCGTGGTGGGTAAGTTAGTGCACCCCTGCAGGGAACAAAACATCTATCGATAGCCTATCCTACGGTAACGGACACTCGGAGTTGTATCCCGATCGATACAACTAGAACTAGATACTTGTGATGAGAAATGGATTGTGATGAGAATTGGATAGTATGGCTCTGGGATTGCTTTCTCGCGGGGAGTCGAGAAAGGATCTCTGGCCAAGGTTGATAACACTTCTACTACTTTACATTATGCTACTCTACTCCCTCCTGTTGCTGCAAGATGGTGGTTTCCAGAAGATGCTAGTCTTCGATAGGACTAGGCCTTCTCTCTATTACAGCATTTCTGATCCGGTCCCACATATACAGCCCCTCTTTGATAATGTTGCATATGTAGTGATCCTTGCTTGCGAGTACTTTGGATGAGTACTCATGGTTGCTTTGCTCCCCCCTTTCCCCCTTTTTCTTCTTTCCGGTTGATGCAACCAGATGTCGGAGCCCAGGAGAACGATGCCACCGCCGATGCCTACTACTACCTGGAGACCGGTGATGACCAGGAGTAGTTAGGAGGCTCCCAGGCAGGAGGCCTTGCCTTTTCAATCGATGTTGCTTTTGTGCTAGCCTTCTTAAGGCAAACTTGTCCAACTCATGTATGTACTCAGATATTGTTGCTTCACGACTCTTGTGTTTTCGAGCTTATGTATTCGAGCCCTCGAGGCCCATGGCTTGTAATATAAAGCTTGTTTTATTTTAATTTGTGTCTAGAGTTGTGTTGTGATATCTTCCCGTGAGTCCCTGATCTCGATCATACACATTTGCGTGTATGATTAGTGTATGATTGAATCGAGGGCGTCACACCGTCACACCCCAGAGCCCCCCTGTCACACCCCGTGTGCCTGTCAACCAAGCCAGGATGTGACGGGGGATTGTGTCGTGGTAGCCAAGACAAAATATTCGCCAAGTGGAGGAGGCGGTTCAACGCGGGCTAGCCGTGGTAGTGTTCTTGATTGGCTGGAAAAAACAACCGTCTAAGCGAACTGCAATGCTTAATTGAGAACACATCTTCCGTCCCATACCGAACCGCACAGCAGACTGCACTTTTTTAGGTGGGAGGGTACTGGAGTTGCGTGCTAGTTGTGCGTCATGGGGCTTCTTCGTTTTGGGCTGTGAGAATGTGTCGGGTCCATTGGGGTGTAAGACGCATTCGGCCCAAGTCGGCCTGTACGGGTGTTTTTTCTTGCGGTGTGTGTGAGCGGTATCGTTTAGTCCCACCTCGCCTGCGGAGAGCGTGCTTGACCTGTTTATAAGCGCTGGCGAGGCAGCCGTATCGAACTCCTTTGTTTACTTGTTTGGGCGCTTATACACGGCGCTCAGTGCTCTATGCCTCTGACCTGTGGGCCCATGTGTGCCCGGCCCCATGCATCGTGGCTCAGAATGACTCGCCTACTATGGGCGCAGACCTATTACGAGACTGGCTGGGGCCTGGTTGCACCTGGGTGGTCAATTTTTTTCTTCGTATTTGAGCCATTTTTCTTTTGCAGTCCATATATTCGTGGTAGTACAAATGATGTCATTTGTACTGCTTGTACCAACGTTGCGCACTACATTGCGTGTACCAAGTCTGTGTGTTGTGCACTGCACGGAAGTGGCTGCAGACCCTGTCGTGCTTGATTTAAGCATGTACTGCACTTCATGTATACACTTTGTGGACTGCCTTATGTTACTTTGATGAACTGCATTCACCTTTGTTTACCTTTGTTTAGAATGGTCTGCAGATTATAATTTTTTAGAAATATTAACATCAATGGTCTTTTTCTATAATTACTCTTGTGGACTGCATGTGGACACATGGGTACTGCTTATGTTTACCATTCTGAACTGCATTCATCTTTCTTTTTTAGGTATGAGTTGTAGTCAGAGTACTTCATTTTTTTTGTTTAACATTGTTTTTGAATATGTTTTGTATCTGTGTAGTATGTTTTAGTATCACACATTAGTTTTTTCAAAGTTGTCTAGATACTTGTTCTAATACAAACTCAGGAATCATTACCTAGTGCAACGACATTGTTTTTACAAAGAAACATTCGATGTGAAGCAACAGACATAAGCAAAACCTAGCAGACATGAAACAAGGAACAACACAACCACTAAAGTAAAATGAAATTAAACATAGCCCTGTTCATTTCTAGTTGCTGTATGGGATTATAGCCTTCTTCTTCCTCTTCGCTTCTTTTTCTCTTTTTGCCCTGTCCAGTCCCATTATGACATCGTAGATAATTCTCCATGACTCATATGTTGCGAATGCATCTATTGCTGCATACTTGATAAGCTTATCTGGTAGCGGGCAAAACCCCCACAGAGTATGGTCCTCCTTGCGGTTAATTTTGTTCTTCATGTCATGGTAGTGAACGTCTATCAGCCTGCCGACAACATCAGCTAAAGAGTCAAACTTCTTTTTATTGTATGGGTCTCTCCATTCCACCTGAATATCAATGTAGTTGTCGGAGTTGATCTCCAAGCCGATAGCTTCAAATTGTTTTTGTCTCCTTCAATGGCGAATCCGTGAAGGTGTATTCATCATTCATGAGGAATTTGTCTAATTCCATTGGCTGCAAGATGTTTGTATAGACTGAATATAGTTTATTTTTTAGAAACAGCAATGTTTTTTTGTTTTTTCTGAAACTGAAGTGCAATATGAATACCTGAATCTGTTGAAGTGAGTAGCTGCTAATACTTTGTACAACATAACTAGTAAATCTGATAATAGATTCCATAAACAATGCATGTTTGTGCATGTTTGTTTTCTTGAATTGAATTTCATACATGTTTTAGATAGTAATGGTGCAGCTTTCTATTGTTCAAGAAGATAATTTGTAATTGGTAAAACAAAATAAAACTGCATGTATCGCTAGATCATCTAATTCAAGGATTGAACACATTAGTTACATGGAGCCAGATGAAAACTGTCAATGAATTCCTATGCCATGCTTTTTAAAAATGAGAACCAAAGTTTAAATAATGGCAACTGCGATGAAGATAATTTAAAATCAAAATTGACAAGCAATATTACAGATGTGGTAGACAAGGCATTATTTTTCTACGCATAGCTGGAGCACTACTGCCCATTGTGGCTTCACGTAGTGCGTGTACTCGACATCAACGCCGACTAGTTTGACGGGCATTCCGCCGAGCTTCCTCCTGAGCATGGAAAGCATCTTGTCCACATCTTGACCCTTTCTTGTGCAAACGACGTTGAGCTTGTGGTTGCCGTGGAGGTAGACGTCGTGGAGCTCCTTGGTGTACCTGCGGTGCTTCTCATACAGAGGTGCATCCGCGATGGCTCTCCTCTGCCCTCTCGCATTTCTTCTGGCAAGAGAGGTTAGTGAAAGGAAGTGTGGAGAAGAAGATGCAATGGGGTTTTGGGGGGGGGGGAGGAAGCAGTTGTGTTTTCTCCTCTACTCTCCTCTGCTCTCCGTGACAGGACGTGGGAGTGGTGGAGCGGGGTGGTAGCATGGGGCTGTGTTTTTAGTTACGTGGCAACAACAGAGAGGTTCTGCTATGAGGATGTTGTCTTAGTGCGTTGGAAATCCGGAACATCGTCGCCTCTTTTTTCTTGACAAGTTCAGTTATGCACGCAACTGTCAAAAATGGTGATTATTGTGTTTTCGGTGAATTTTCCTAGTAAGTGCACTTCTTCGCTATCATGACAGAACTGCCTATGTCCACAAAGTGTACTGCATGTAAGTGAAATTTATTCTTCATATACTGTATTATATCGGATCAGGATTCATACAGATGTACGCACATTACTTTTTTGATGGAGTTCTTTCTTATTTTCTCTTTTTTATATGTGATGGTGATGCAGCTTTTGTGTGGATGGAGGGTAGTGTGGATAGGGGTATCATACTACTTTGCTTAACTAACAGGGCTGCATTCTTCATTTTAGCCCTAATGCAATGCAGTAGAAAGAGAACTCCTTTTTAGAAATAACAATACTTCGTGCTTCCAAGTGACGAACTGCATTGTTGTAGGTCACGGACTGCATTTGTACATTGACTTCGGGCTTCCAACATTTTATTTATTAGAGCGGACTGTAGTTTGTGGCAGTGCCCACACACATTTTTGTTGTTGTTTTTGTTGTTGTTGTTGTTGTTGTTATTCATTTAAAAAATGTTTCTCATTTTTCTTTGATGTTATATTTTTGTACTTATTGTTTTTTTAGTGGGTCGTGTTATTTTAACTACTCTAGCGTGTTGGGCCTGTGTTAGAGGAGTGATAACGCATTCGGCCCAAGTAAGCATGTTAGCACGGCTGGTTCCCGGTGCGCTGTGTGTGCACCCTAATGTTTAGTCCCACCTCACCCACGAAGGGTGCGCTCGACCTGTTTATAAGCGTTGGCGAGGCAGCAGTATCAAACTCCTCTGGTTACTTATTTGGGCGCTTAAACATGGTGCTTGCTGCTCTATCCTCTCTGACCTGTGGGCCCATGTGTGTCCGGCCCCATGCATCGTGGCTCAGAACGACTCGCCTATTGTGGGTGTAGACCTGCTACGGGACTGGCCGGGGCCGGTTGCACCTGGGTGGTCAATATTTTTTAATATTTTCTCTCTTAGGTATTTTTTTCCAATGTAGGGGCGTGCACTGCTTAGTAAATCAGCTTGCACTACATTCATCAGGTTTCTGTACTGCATGTGCACACATTCCGCACTACACATTTTTGCACTACATTTTTGTGCACTATATGCTGGTCGCATTTTTCTTTATTGTTTTTCCTCTTACGTATCCTTTTTCTAGTGTACGGGTGTGCCTTTGCATTAAATCATAGTCTGTCTTTGCGGTGTACACATTCTGACCTGCGTGCATCCTTTTTGTCTTGAAAGTTGTATTTGCTGCCTGTATTTGCCATGGACTGCATGACTTGCATTTAAGGACTGCATCAGGTGCACTAAGTCTATCTGTTGTGCACTGCGCGAAAGTGCTCTCTTGTGCTTCATTTTGAGCATGTACTGCACTTCATGCACACATATTGTGAACTGCCTAGTATTACTTGGAAGAACTGCATTCACTTTTATTTAGAATGGTCTGCGGATTATAATTTTATAGAAATATAAATATTTATTGATCTGCGGTTAGTTAAATGGGAAGTCTTCTAGATCAAAGTACACCTTTTTGGGGTCCTTTTTCTTTGGTAACATAAACCTTCATTGATTGTCCTTCATTCTTGGTAACATAATTTTCATTAACTCTCGTTTAATTTTCAGTTTTGACCTTTTTGCATTCCTCTTCTATAAATGTAGGCCAAATCCTCTAGCCGCAACTACTCTCCTTTCTCCAGCCTCTCTTTATTTATTTACATTTTCAAGGTTTTTGTTGCGATGGCTCCAGGCCCCTACGCGAATCTCTCCTGCTGCGGCCATGGTTGTGGTGTGCGGACGCACTGCAATTGCTCAGCTTGCTCGCAGGCCCGTCATGCTCATCGTGGGGGCAAGGTCTTGTGCCGAGCTAGGCGGTCGGAGCAGCTTGCATATGGCACAGTATTCACGGAAGGATTGGATATGGGCCACATCAACGTTGATGCGTTCTATTCCGCCCTGCTTCGCCGTGGCCTTGGCCGCACAAGTCCTTTTGTCCATTAGCTTACGCCAACAGATGTGGAGACTCACTACAAGATGGTATTTTTCGCTTGATCTGATTTTTTCTTTGTGTTTTCTATTTTTTTGTATAATTCCATACTAGTATGAACTTCTAGTATTTTAGGAACGCACTTATTTTCTTTACTGAAGTGTACTGCACTGTGTACTTATATCTTTTTTTATTTTTGTGCTTGTGTGCATGGAGCTCGTGTTTTAGTTTGCATGGTTACAATACGTGAACTGCTTCGATATTAGACGAGCACTACTAGTTTCCACAATTTTCCCCGCTTGTACGGTGTGTAATACATGCAGCTAATCTCAAGAACTACATGATAGTTAGAAGCGTATTGCATGTTTACAAGTTCCGTACTGCATATTAGATTGCGTTTTATCTGTACTGCTTGTTGGACTGTTGTGCACTTCATCTAGCTCGTGTCTGTACAGTGTGTAGGTTTTTACTGCTCTGTGCAAAGTGTGAGAATTGTATTGCTAGTATCGTCGCCAAACAGTTTTATTATTTTTTGCAGAAAATCCCCCAAGGAGCTGTTAGGTATCTCTGGCTCAAGAAGAAGGGAATTATCCAAGTTGTTCTTGGCAATGGACACCTGAAACCAGCCAAGTACCGTGTAGGCGTTGACGGGCGACTGTATCTGCAGAAAGTGGAAGGAATTTTTCATTGATAGTGGCCTAAAGTCTGAGCAAGTTGTTGTCCTCAACTTCTTTGAACTTGAGGATCGTATGGTTAGAATCACGTTTGACGTGATTGGTTAAGGTTATGAGGTTGATTGTAATAAGTACTTTTGCATATCGAACGCTTCATCTTTTGATGTGTTTTGTAATAAGTACTTTTTTGATCTGAACCGCTTGAATTATAAGTCAAAACTTCGTGCTGCCTATGAGCTAACTGCATTTGTTTCATGGGTTGTGGATCAAAATGTGTCAATGTGTACTCTAGACTGCTGTATATATGGTTTACTCTATACATCATTTCTCTTGATATGGTTTAGTTGAAGAACTCATAGTCAGCAGGAATTTTGTGTTTACACAAAATTTAAAGTGATACATAAGTCGTATAGATAAGCAAACTGCTATGTATATGATTAATTTATTGAACTTCATCTATTTGGTCTTTAACCTGCCGCTTCTTCGCGGTGATTGGAGCGTGTCTAATGTCGCACTTTCTTTTGTTTTTTGTGGCGGTGTTGCTGGTTCTTGTCTTTGCACCATTGTGTTTGTAGCTCCTCGCGTGCTGGTTGATGGCGGCTTTCGTTTTCTAGCGCTGTGAACTGCATCCTTCTTTGCTCCCCGCGTGATGGTTGATGGCGTCTTTTGTTTTCCAATGCTGTGAACTGCATCCTTCTTTGCTCCTCGCGTGCTGGTTGATGGGGGCTTTTGTTTTCTAATGCTGTGACTTGCATCCTTTCGTGCTCCTACCTGTTTTTTTGTATGCGGCGTCATTCTTGGTTGTTTCTCTACAACATCATTCCCTTGTGTTTTTTGTCTTTTGTTTGGTGGTCTTGTGGGCATTGTTTCATCGTGTTCTTCGTCCTCTTTACTCTCTTCGTCCTCTTCCTTCTCTTCTTCACTTGCTTCTTCATAAGCCTCTCTTTCTTCAGTTTCTTCACGTTCTTCGTCCTCTTCACTCCCTTCTTCTTCCCCCTCCTCTTCTTAATCAGCTTCTTCATAAGCCATTTATTCTTTAGTTGTATCACCATCTTCTTCTATGATTTCATCTTCTTAGTCTTCCTCGTTTTCTGATCTTGTTCTTTTGGGGCAGGTTCTTGAATTGTGTCTCTTTCTCTTTTTGCAGATGCTGCAACATCTCTGTTTCGTCCATTTCTTAGTGTTTTGAGTGGAATTTCTGTTTGGTTGTGCATCACCATGTCCATGGTTGTCGGGGAGGCTGATCTGGCCCACGAACACCTATGGGACCGGCGGACCGAGCCCCTTTCGGTTCGGCGGGGGGCGGAGGTCGCACGAAGAGCAGATCGAGGCGAAGCACACGAGCGGTTTACCCAGCTTCGGAGCTCTCCGGAGAGATAACACTCCTACTGTTGCATGTATGAGTGTATTGAGTTCTTGCTCAGGAGCGCCGAGTGCTACAGTACACACAAGCTGCTAACGAGACCGAGCGTGAGTGTTCTCTGGCTTCGAACCTCTCGAACCCCTCCCCCCTCCTCTACGTTGCGCATGGGCCTCCTTTTATATGCTAAAGGGGTCTCCGACATGTGGCAACGTAGACAAGGGTAAGAATGGAAAAGGAGTGGTTGGTACAGCTACTTGTACAGTGTATCATACCTAACCCTAACGGCAGGGGATAAAGGCATTAAATGCCCTCACGTCGCCCTAACAAAGGCGAAAAGGACCGTCGGGGCGCCACCGCTTGCCACGATGGCAATCTTGTCGGCGCCGCTTGCCACGGCGCTCCGTGGCGCCTGACGGCCTCTTGCCACTGTGGCGCTGGAAAGGTCCCAGGGTGACACGTTAGTGGATGTGCTGGAGCGCAGGTACATAGTGGTGGTCTTCCGCGGCAAGCACCTTGCCGCGGTTGTTGTCTTGTCGCGTCCGGAAGCTTGTCGCTCAGCGGGCCTTCCCGGCAAGCTCCTCTTGCCGGGGCCTTGTCTCCAAGGTGCCTTGGGTGGCCTTCCCGGCAAGCTCCTCTTGCCGGGGCCTTGTCTCCTTGGCTTGAATACTTTGTTCTTGAATGGCTCCAAAGGAACCACGGAGGACCTTGGCGGTCACCCGGTAAGCCTTGCTGCGGAGGGCTGCAACTGCCCGTGCACAAGTTCGGGATACTAGGGTACCCCTACTCTAGTACACCGACAGGAGCCCCCGGGCCTGGGCCACACACGGTGCCGAGTGCTGTTGGGCCAGGCCCAAAACAGGCATCGGCACACGCAGCCCCAGCCGCATCCCAGCGTAAGTATATGGTTTACTTCCGCTGTTAGGCGTGCATGGGTGCCCTTTCTTTGCCGATATCCGATCATTGATTTGTGTAGGAAGCAGAGCAGCCTTACCAGAGTGCCTTGAAGCCGCTCGACATGCCTTCTGCCGACTACACCGCCAAGGGAGGATTCCCCGGCAAGGAGCGTTCTCCGCAAGGGAGACTTCTCCGGCAAGGCAGTTCTCCGGCAAGGACAGGAGTCTCCGGCAAGAAGGGACTGACCAGCCATCCTCGTGGCGGAGACCATGATTGCAAACCCTAGCATGTAATCCTCTTGCCTGAAAACTTTCCTTATGTTCTTCTTCTTCTGATTTTCTTTTTGAATATTTGCTTGACTTTTCTTCATTTTCCGGTCGTCAGATCCATTCGCCACAGAGCCAATGGAGACCGAGGCCGCCGACGAGGAGGACGCACGTGGCAATACTGACGACGCCGCTGCCATCGGAGAAGAAGCTGAGCTTGGCGCCCATGGGAGCTTGATGAAGACGCCCTCGCCGGCCTTCAAATAGGCGCCGGGCTGGGGCTCTTCGGAGCCCGACGCTGCCGCAGCGGCGGAGGGATCGGCGGTCGGCGTAGCGCCTGGCCCTCCTGCGCCAAAGATGTCGGGGAGGCTGATCTGGCCCACGAACACCTATGGGACCGGCGGACCGAGCCCCTTTCGGTTCGGCGGGGGGCGGAGGTCGCACGAAGAGCAGATCGAGGCGAAGCACACGAGCGGTTTACCCAGCTTCTGAGCTCTCCGGAGAGATAACACTCCTACTGCTGCATGTCTGAGTGTATTGAGTTCTTGCTCAAGAGCGATGAGTGCTACAGTACACACAAGCTGCTAACGAGACTGAGCGTGAGTGTTCTCTGGCTTTGAACCTCTCGAACCCCTCCCCCCTCCTCTACGTTGCGCATGGGCCTCCTTTTATATGCTAAAGGGGTCTCCGACAGGTGGCAACGTAGACAAGGGTAAGAATGGAAAAGGAGTGGTTGGTACAGCTCCTTGTCAAAGTGTATCATACCTAACCCCGACGGCAGGGGACAAAGGCATTAAATGCCCGTCTCACGTCGCCCTAACAAAGGCGAAAGGGACCGTCGGGCGCCACCGCTTGCCACGATGGCAATCTTGTCGGCGCCGCTTGCCACCGCGCTCCGTGGTCAAGACGGCCTCTTGCCACGCTGCGATGCTGGAAAGGTCCCAGGCGACACGTTAGTGGATGTCTGGAGCGCAGTCTGAGTGGTGGTCTGCGCGGCAAGCGCCTTTGCCGCGGTTGTTGTCTTGTCGCGTCCGGAAGCTTGTCGCTCACGGGCCTTCCCGGCAAGCTCCTCTTGCCGGGCCTTGTCTCCAAGGTGCCTTGGGTGGCCTTCCGGCAAGCTCCTCTTGTCGGGGCCTTGTCTCCTTGGCTTGAATACTTTGTTCTTGAATGGCTCCAAAGGAACCACGGAGGACCTTGGCGGTCACCCGGTAAGCCTTGCCGCGGAGGGCTGCAACTGCCCATGCACAAGTTCGGGATACTAGGGTACCCCTACTCTAGTACACCGACAATGTTGTTGTTGCTCATGTCTTTTTTTACATGTCCTGGAATTGTGGCCGCTGATTTCATTACATGTCTTGCACCTGTTTATTCCCAGTGGGTGACCATCACTGTCCAGCTCAGGCTATGGCTTAGTGTTTTTGTCATCATTTTTCTCCTTGCATGCAACCTTTTTCTGGGTTGAATCGCCCCCTTTCTTCCTTCCTCTTGTGTTTGAAACAGGAGGTGGAAGAATTGTTCCTTTCTTGATAGCACCAGTTGCACTGTGTTTGATATTTTCTACTTGCTCGGCATTATTGTCATGCTGGGACTTCTCTGCTTGCTTTAGTTTTGCTGCTTCTTCTTCTTCTTTGTTGAGCACATCAACTTACTCGATCAGTGCCCTCATACCAGACAACGCTCTGTGGCACCCAGTGTCGGACCTTGTCGCTCGGTTTGCAAGGTCCATTCCTGTTTCTGTAAACAATTTTCTACGGCAAAAAAGCGAGCTTCCATTTGGTGCTGTTTGTTCGTAGTCTCTTCTGTCAAACGTTGCATTTGATCTTGCAATCCGGGTGTATCTTTTCATGATGTACACCTCAGGAATCTTGCGTACTCTCAAATGAGAAAGCATGCATAACACATGGACGCAAAAGAGCCCTGCAGACAACACATGATTTCTTTGTTTTGTAAGTGACCTGCATGAAATTAATAAACACATTTTTTTGTTATTAGTTCATTTTAAGGAAGTAAACTTCACTTGGTTTTGTGAATTACTCATGCATGTGGACTTTTAAAGTTCAGTGAGTGATCTTTCGTGCATGACTATCAGAAATTAGGATTTTTTTGCTAGCGAGTCGCACCTGTATGTGTCCAGAGTTTGCACTCACATTCGTAGACACCTTTCTCTTGATTGTCGACCACTTGGAAATTATGCCTTGCCCAGTCAAATGCATCCGATCTGTTGTAGTGGTGTACGAGATACTTTGTCGGGTTCTCGAGGCACCGTTCCGCTCTCAATGTATTGCTACGGTAGAGTGTTTGTTTGGAATATGCAAACAATGCCCTTGTATACACTTTTGATAGCTGAACTTCGAACCCAAACTGGGCTGTTGTCTTTACCTCTGACTGCATGATCATAAATGCAGTGTTACGAACCAGAGAAATGAAAATTTTGTTTGTTTTTGTAGTTATGTTTAGCATGGACATTTTGTTTACCTCATTTGCTACTGTCTCTGCATGCTCGACGACCTTCCTGGTCTGAATGCACTTGTCCACCTGCTGAGCAAACAAATGGAAATCATGCTTCTCTTTGACAAAGTTTTTCTTCAATATGCGGTTCATGCTCTCGCTTCTCTACGTGGAAGTCATCCGAGCACAGAAAATTTCCTTGTAGTAAGCCGAGATCCACTCGTTCCTGTCATCCCACAGCGAATTCATCACTTCGTCATTTTGCAAGTTGTATTTCCGAATGAGGTCCTTCCATGCCCGTTCAAATTCTGGTGGCATTAGTGGGCGGTTCAACACCGCATTGAGGTCATCCTTTAGTTTCTCGTGCGCCTTATACAGCAAGGCAAGGTGGTCTTTGTACTTCTTCATCATATGCCACCTACACAACTTACGTAATGTATTTGGGAGGATAGTTTTTAGTGCTGCCTTCATCGAAGAACATTGGTATGAAAAGGCACAAATAGTATTTTTATTAAGTTGTTTATGTGTAAGAAAGACAGAATAAATAGAAGTGTACAAAACAAACATAAGTATACATGTGTTTTTTGTACCTGTGAGCATGCAGATTGGCGGCTTGTTGTTCATACACCTCAGGAATGTGTTGAAAACCCACTCGAACGACGGTATTGTTTCATCTCACACAAGGGCGACAACAAATATGGTAATTTGTAGATGATGGTTCACTCCCACGAAGACTCCCAGCGGCATGTGGAATTTGTTAGTTTTACATGTCGTGTCAAATGTAACGCAGTCTCCCAAATCTTCACACAATCCTTTGAAACTTGCGTTGGCCCAAAATACGTTTCTTACACGGTTATCTGCATCAACGTCATAATCATAGAAGAACTCTGGGTTTATCTTTTGCATCTTCTCGAAGAAATCCAGAAGTTTCTTGACGTCATCTTGGGACTCTTCTCTGGCAAACTTCCGTTTCTTGCATTTCAAACGCAATGCAAACTCATCTCATGAAACAGGAAATAATTACCGACAGAATGCTCAAGCGATATGCTCTGTGATGTGCTTACTTGTTTACCCAGTCACAGCTAGTATGTCCCATGTACTGCAGACCACCGGACATACACGACAGCGTTGACATCATCTGTGCGTGTGTGTGGTTGTGCAGCTGCATGTCCTTCACCAACTGGTCAATGAAAGGATCGTCTCTTTTGTGCGAGCGCATGTGCAAAAGCATCCTGTGGCTTTCCAAAGATCGTGTGATTGTGATTTAGTTCAACCATTTCTATCACGAATTTGCCATCCTTCCTCTTTTTGAATCTTATTTTGGCCTTGCAGCCAATCCTTTTTGATGTCTTCTCACGTTTCCGGTCATAATCTGACACGGTCTGCTTGTGCGCCCCGTCTCTTGAGCAGACAATGTAGGCATTTGTCTTGTGTTTTTCCCTCTTGCGTATGCCAAACCCTGCATAACTGTTGTAAAAGTCCCATGCTTTGTCGTATGCGGTTAACTTCATTCGAGCGGCAGGTATGAGGTTCAGCGGCATGTTTTTATCCTGCATCAAGTGCAGTGCTTTATGAGATAAAGTGTTCTGTTCTGTTTAAATACGAGCAGTGCATACTAGTTTAATAGAGCACTGCAATGTTCCTATGTTTTCAGAAGAATTGACTGTATTAGATGTTTGGCCAAACCTCACATGAAATATTAGTGTGCACTTCAATGTTATCTGAATGAACTACAAATATTATTATTTTTCAGGACATAAACTTACATGTGTGTAATGTCGTTCATCCGATGGTGTTTGCAGCTCATCGGGTTGTATTGGACATGGCGGGGTTATAGCAGATCTGTGTAGTTGAGGATCCCACGGAGGCAATAGTGAGGACGATTTGTACCTGCCGTTGACTTTTGACCGAGGCACCCTTGGTGGTCGGATTGTCGAAGTTGATGCAACATGTCCACTTGGAGCTCTATTTTCGGTGCAGCAGGTGGACGCTGAGCTCTGTTTTGTGGTAGCAGGTGGACGTGGTGGTAATCCAGTGTTGTGACGATGTCTCAGTGGATTGGTTTGAAAATTTTGGAGCGGCGACACATAATCATAATCATAATCATCATCTGCTGCAACATCATGTTCAACTGCATCATCATTGTCTGTTCGGACATGCTGTGCAAATGTAGTGAACTCATGCTTATACTCTGGTTGAGAACTGTTATTGTCTCATCTTCATCGTCATCATCTTCGTCATCCTGTCGGTGAGTGCCCTCCCACATGAAGGTGACATCATCTTCATCTTCAACTACCTCTTCTTCCTGAAAAAACCCTCTTAGGAGAGTATTGCACCCTGTTTGTTGTTGTGAAGAATCCTCGAGGAATCTCAGGGGTAACCCAGCCAGTATCTCTTTCAGAAGAAGCTTTACTCTTCTAAAAGTTGTTGTTCTCAGTGTTGTCAATTATGCGTGGCATTTTGTATCTGCTGAACGTCATTTCCTGCAAAACATGGCTGAGCTGCATTGTTAGGTTAAATGAACTGAATCATGCGAACTGCAATGTGTTTGAAAGGGTACTGCAAACTAATGCACGCTGACTGCATCACCCAGCAAGGTGAACTGAAGTAACCGCACTGCATCATTGTTCGTAATGAACCTATATAACCGTACTTCATAACCCAGCAAGCGTAGTGCATAACCGAGCAAGTGTACTGCATTTTTTCCACGACAAACTGAAGTAACCGTACTTCATCGTTTTTGGAGGCGTACTGTACTGCGTGTACTGCTGTGTCTGGAATAAGTAAACTGAGATAGTTGAGTAAGAGTACTGCTTACCTCGTGTTGTAGTGCTTTCTTGCGTTTGTAGGAAGAAGTTCCCTTCTCGTCCGTCTGCAGAACTTTTGTGTTTACCCGTGCAGTCCGCTTGCCCTTTAGAAGTTCATGAGTGGTCTGGATGTTGCTCAAGGTGAGTGGTGACGGAGGATTTGCTCTGAAGGTCGTTGCAGCCTTAATCCAAGAAGCTGTCGTGGATGAAGGAACCTTGCGCACAGTCCTCCTTGCTCGAATTGGTTTGATGTCGAGGCGGCACCTCCACAACTGATGAATTACAGGTAATTGAAGGCCCGGAGGAGATTGGCGGCGGCGCTACCGAGCTGCTGTCGCGGAAGAAGGCCGATATGCGAGCGTGGAGGTGCAGCTCGGTTGCTGTCGCGGAAGAAGGCCGAGAGGCGATGGGCGGTGGCGCTACTTGGCCGCTGCCGCGGAAGAAGGCCGCGATGGGAGGGGCGGCGTCGCTGCCGGCCACCGCCGTAGAAGAAGGCCGACAGGGGAGTGGCGTCACTTCGAAAGGCGCCGCCAAGGAGAAAGCGGGAGGGAGGCGGCATCGCTCCTGGGAAGGCCGCCATGAAGAAGCCGGGAGGAGAGGGAGGCGGCCCGAGGCCCTGTCATGTAGAAGGCGGGGAGGAGGAGCCATGGCGCTCGAGGCACGCCACTGCAGTAGAAAGCGGGGGAGGGAGGGCGGCGGCGATCTGGTGGGGGATGTGTAGTATAAAGCAGGTGTTATTAGAATAAGAATCTTAAGGGGTGTTATCATAATAGACCCACTCTATATATATAGGAATGAGATTCCCTATCCGAACGTACCCCTGTATCGGAACAGCACGTTGGTGCATCAAGATTGGAACCTTTCCTTTCAACCATTTCCTTCTCTCTCTCCTTGCTCGATTTTCCTCGCATATATGTACTGCGCACAACCTTCCATTTTCTACAAAAGTTCTGGCCCAAAGCTACCAATCACCAAGGATGGAGCTTGTCCCTGTGCGGCCTGTCACATTCGAGCCCATCCAGTGGTTCCAAGTTGATTTTTATTTTCTTGCATAAACGGTGCCAGTCTCACACAGATTACATCGGGGCATATGATCCGGTTCCATCAGATCCGCTGAGTGCTCATTAGAGAACCGTGAAAGGAGTACGAAATGCCTAACGGAGCTCTATCCCTTAGAATATTCCTCAGCCTTGGGCAAAAAAGGTACAAGCCTCACGGTCACGGTGGGTCATGTAAAATCAACATATTAGAGAGGTTCATTTAATGTTCTTTGATTTATCATACAAATTTAGACAGACAATAAGAAAGCTATTCCATCATCACGTACAAAGTTCGTTAGCACATGAGGAAAGTTCTTTGATATTTTTATAATACAAAAACCATTTGTATTGCTACGGACTATGCCATAAAAAGGGGAAACGGCTAATTAGCACATCACAGAGAGTTCTAATTACAACTAAATATATTAAACAATGCTCTGAAGATACTAAAGATTCTCAGGTCCGAGTAGGGAAGGACCTCATGAAATTATGAGGATAAAAAACATGACCCAAGTTAACATAAAGTAACAATCAAAGAAAAGAACGAAGAAAGAAACTGCTGGTTGGACCAGCAGCAGAACGAACAAGTGTAGGACCCCTTTCCATGTTTCCATCTCTCCTTTCTTCCACCAATTACTACTCCCTCCGTCCCATAATGTAAGACGTTTTTTGAAAGAGTCAAAAAACGTCTTACATTGTGGGACGGAGGGAGTACATCCCTTCATATCCTAGCTTGCATAGAAAGGCAGATTTGCCACGGGGAGATGAAGCAAATCCGACGGTGACCAGGGGCATGTCATCTCCTTGTGGGTAAATCCGCCGCCTGCAGCCACTGTACACTAGAGTGGTGGCAAGGGAGAGCAGATTGAGCCCGATCTGGCGGGGCAGAGCCACCGCACCAATTTCCACGGCCACCGATCCCCCAAGGGGAACCGTGGAGAAGAGGACGGGGAGAAGATGGAAGTCGAGGTGCCTGGATCTGGTTCTTCTCGCACAGCTTGCGGGTGCAAGGAGCTTTTCTGGAGGACGGGTACATGAAAAGAAAAAGGGCCACAACTCATCATGGTCCCAGCGACATGAAGGTTGGCTCGTACAGTATGCACGTGATGGCTGGCCAGACCAAAAAAAAATTAGCTGGCTACCCAGACCGATTTGTTGTGCTTCCATTTCCTTTTCACCAAGTCTCTCGAAGAAAACAACTCCAAGGAATGGTTAATTCACTAGGCACCGGTGGTGATATCTAGCAATAGTCGCCCGTTCCTGCTTTATTTGTTCCAAACCTGGTGCTTGCAGTTTTCGCCGCTGCCGCTAGCAATCCCGTAGGATCCGATCCACACTAACATGGTTAATATCATACTCCATCCGTCCCATAATGTAAGACGTTTTTCCATATTAATATAGTATGGAAAAACGTCTTACATTGTGGGACGGAGGGAGTACAAAAGTTTGGACAGGCTAACATAAGGTATTTCCATTTTATCATATAAGTTTTAGATAGCCAACATAAATTTCTTAGAATATCTCGTACAACTTATGTAAGTATGTGAGGAAAGCTTTCCTTTGATCTCTCAACACAACTCAATTTGTATTGTTGAGGACCAGGCCGTACATACACCGAGAAAATTAGCATAGAAAGGCTAAAACTAATGTAGATAATGAAATCCTCCAAAGATGCTTTAGATCCGGTGGTAAGGACCTCATGAAATAATCAGGGTCCAAAAAAGTTAAGAGAAAGTAATTGAAAAAAAATGAACAAAGGACACGCTAGTTGGACGATGGCAAGACAAACAGTGCATCCTTCTCTCTCCTTCTTCACCGCCCACTTGCGTAAAGAAGCAGATCCGCAGGAGAGGGAGTAAATCCGATGGCGGCCAAGGGCATGTACTCTCTATTTTTTGTGTGAATTAGGGGCATGTCCTCTTGTGGGCGACCCAACCACAGCCACCGCCCACCGCACACCGAGCTGGTGGCCGGGGAGAGCTGAGAGTAGGGTGAGCCAGAACTGTTAGGGGAGAGCCACCGCATCGATCCCCTTGAGGGGAGCCATGGAGAGGAGCACGGAAAGAAGAGGCGAGTGGAGTAGTGGAGATCTATCTCGCCGCCTTTGCTCTACGGGGCAGCAGTCGTCCGGTTCCTTGAAGCGAAGGAGTCAAGCCTCATGGGACGCTCTGAAATTTTCTGGAGGATTGGGTACACGGCGACGTCGGTGAGGGAGAGAAAAAGACAAGCAGTCCACTGTGGCACATGTTTTCTTGAATGAAATTTTGATTTTTTTAGAATCCTAGAGTAACGTGTTACCGTATAGAATAGATGGTCCAACGTGCTGGCGCATTCGCAAATCGGGTCGACTCGGTGTATGTTTGAACGAACATCTGACTCAAATTTACGGCGATGCATCCACACAAACACGAGACGGGCGCGTCACGCGTCCTCTCGGTGTCACTTCAGGCCGGTGTGTCGGCCTACCAACCACCCTTCCCCACAGTCATGTTCACAACTACGAAGTGTAGTCTTGACGGTTCTTCGTGGCGAACCGACCACCTCCCTCCGTGTCATGTCGTCCGGTTCCTTGAAGGTTGAATGCCGGTTCTTTGCAAATCATACTATGGTTCGAAGTGTAGTTTTGATTGTTCGAAGTGTAGTTTTGACGGTTCTTCGTGGCGAACCCACCACCTCCCTCTGTGTCACGTTTTCCGATTCGTTGAAGGTCAGACGCCGGGTCTTTGCAAATCGTACTACAGTTCAAAGTGTAGTTTTGACGGTTCTTTGTGGCAAACCCACCACCTCCCTCCGTGTCATGTCATCCGGTTCCTTGAAGGTCGGATGCCGGTTCTTTGCAAATCATACTACGCTCCAAAGTGTAGTTTTGACGGTTCTTTTTGGCGAACCCACCACCTCCCTCTGTGTCACGTCGTCCAGTTCCTTAAAGGTCGAATGCCGGTTCTTTGCAAATCATACTACGGTTCAAAGTGTAGTTTTGACGGTTCTTTGTGGCGAACCCACCACCTCCGTCTGTGTCACGTCGTCCGGTTCCTTGAAGGTCGGATATCGGTTCTTTGCAAATCGTGCTACAGTTCAAAGTGTAGTTTTGACGGTTCAATGTTTCACTTACAATATTTATTCAGATTTACATCTCCCAAAAATTAGCAAAATCAAAAGTTAAAAATGTTTCAGCCATGACCAGAAAATGAGCTCAAAATGTCCATCAAAGATTCACTTGTCAACTTTCAGAAGATTAAAACTCGGTGCAGGAGCACAAACTTCACTTTTCAAAAGTTAAAAGTGTTTTCGAATATTGTAAATATCAAAGTCTGGTTAGGAAAGTTGCAAAGTCATGTACAAACAATTATATAGTATAAAATTTAGCATCCAAGCTCGTGAACATAAAAAGAGAAGTTTAGACAAAATAAGCTATAATTCTCCTGGTTTAGCGTCTGGAAAATTTTGCCATGGCCCGTGGATGTGCTTTTGTCTGCACTAAAAATACGAGTCAAACAATTTTTATATCACACCAACAATCTCTCTAAAAAGGTACAAAACCAGGAGGTTATGTTTGCAGAAACAAAGCAAGAAGAGGGAAGCTCGGCAACACCGCAATTACATAGGTGTAATAATCCATCCATCTAATTCTACTTGTTACTCCAGGATCACAAATCATCAAAAGCATTGCAAGAAGGATTGGAGGAGGGACTGCATTACGCTCACCTCATGGACAACTTCAATTTCAACAACATTGATGTGGATGGTTTTTTTTTGCGGTTTGTGTTCACAACGGCAATCTCTCCCTGCCATAACTTCTCCTCCTCCCCACCATGGCCAGCTCACCTCCTACCCACCATGTCGTATCCCGCTGATCTGCAGATCAGGCCCGAAGGCCATCAACGGTCGCGACGGACACCATGGTGGCCTGCACAAGTGGTGGTTGACATGAACGAGCAGCCGCTGTTGTGGTCGCTCAGTGTGCACGCATCGTCTAGCTCGCCTTGGGCTAGCTGCCTCATCCACCGGCCCACAAGGACTATGACAGGGGCATCCATGGTGTCTTGTCAGACTACGGGAAGGGGAGACACTGCTCACCGGAGGTGTGGATCCAATGCTCGCCGACTTGGTGATGTCGTCGCAAGGCTCTGGATGCACACCATGGATGGGCTGCAGCCACGCTCTCGAAGGCGACAATCACGCGGCTCTCGACGGAGGTAGCAAACAAGGAGAAGGAGCACGTCGGCGAGTGCTCCTGCCCTTCGAGAACATCAGCCTCCCCACGCAGATCTTGGTGGAGGATGTCGTCGCTCCCGGTGGAGGAGGCGACAGGGAGGCTAGATCTGCTCCGTTGAGATCCATCTCTATGAGGATGATGGGCCCTCGCGTGTGACTTTGGTGCTCCAGAAAAGTGGAGGTGGAGGAAGAGCACAAGGCGGTGGATTTGGTGCTACACGTGGAAGAAGCAGAGGGTGAAGGGATAGAGACACGGGGTGGGGCGGCGCACGCGTGGGAGCAGGTTAGAGAGAAAGAGAGGGATCGATGGGTGTTCTTGGATTCACGGATAATATTCTGTTGGGGTGGATGAGGTTCGCGGTCGCTTGTCCTGCTTCCTGGATGAATCAAAATGAAATAAACTTGAGAGATTGCAGAGATCTGCAGGGATCTTTTCAGCTTTTGGATCCTACATGATGCAACACGGAGACAAGATGTCATGACACACACATTCACAGAATGACGAGTGTCGGGTTTTATTTTGAACTTGCCTCTAAGTAATACTCTGGTCCCAGTAAAAGTATCATGTGTATAGTCTGTAATCTATAAACAAAAAAAGATGCGGAATTCTGCATTTAAAAGGTTAAAATAAAAGTTGAAACAACAGAGAAAGTATGAAGCAAATGGCATCGGTGATCTTCTAACCAAGCACCATCTTGTCTTGATATTTTTTTATCAATGAACTTTTGCAATATAGGTACGAGAACTCACTGATGCTATTTACTCTTCGTTTTAAAGGCATTTTCAGTACATGCTGAACATCAGTTTTTTTAAACACATCCACAGTTGAAAAGATCAGTACATGATGCACAATGTCAGTTTTCAGAATCAAAAATTGCACTGAATTGGTTAAACTATGAATATGTTCAGAGAATATGAGGGTCTCATGCTACTCTAGGCCAATATGAAAAAAATAGAAGTTATAATCCTCATAGGCATTTCAACAAACAGTGGAGGGGCACCCGGGGGAGAAGGAATGGGGATCATGCAATCACCTTGGACTACTGTTTGTGCTCGACTTGGACGGCTGCAGCGCATGGTGAAGGTGGTGGCCATGATTTCAACTTGGACTATTCCCCGAGCTCCACTTGAACGGCTGCCAGTAACCATGGTGGATGAGCCCGTGGCCGAGGGTGGCCAAGTTGACTACCGAGAATGCTTGTTCTCAACAGCGAACTCACACTGAGGCGATGGTGAACGGCCTCGACTGGCGGGGTTGGACCGCTGGACATAGTGGTGCCAGACCACTCACCGGGATGAGGAGTTTAAATCTCTGTACTGCTCCATAGCAAATGTTTATACTTAACATATGCATAAAAATAGCTTTTATTTGACAACAAAGAAACATCACAAAGGATTAATTATTTTAGTTCTTATAGGCTTGTCAACAAACAACTTGAGAGCAACAGGAATAGAATAAGTTTTCCCATGCAAAATGAACAAGTTCTCACAAGCATAACAATAAAAGGCTAGACTGCACCCAATTTTACGATGGTGGTGGTGGTGCTGCAGCAGACTGCGGTCTAAGTGTCGCCAGATTCTTTGGTAGCATCACTCATAGACAACCGAGAGACAATATCAATACCCAGAAACAATATTGGTTGGTCAGTCCACTAATTATTTGGTGGCGACGGTTCATTATAGATACAGATAACTCTAACTGAACAGGGGCGAAATGAATCAGTAAGCCAGAGACGTGACCAGGGGTGAGTACAAGCAGCAACACTGGCAATCATCGGCACTCTCGATTCGAAATACAACCTATTAGAAAGATTTTTAGTTATGGTTGAAGTCAGAAGAGAGCATTCACCTAAATTTAGCCAACCCAAAGTGTTGTGTCATATAAAAAATGTGGGGTTGTTACATGTGTAAAAATTGTTGTCACTGGCAAATAAGATGCAATACATGCTGTGAGTAGGAAGAAATAAGACAATACAGGGTGAGCATTGATAATCCCCAAGTGCAGGGAATCATCGTAGCAATTTCCAAAGATGGAAGTGATAAGTATGGAGTGTCCACAAGGGGCTAAAGGTAAGATCAATATTCTCTCAAGACCTATCTGCCACTGATACGACTCTACGTGCACCGAACGTTTGCTTCCAACTAGCAACGAGAAATAAAACTACGTTGTGGGTATGAAGAGGATAAATTTGCATGGTATCGGAGAGCTAAAACATAAAAGTAGGTGCTGTTATCATAAAGTTAGAATATATTACTTAGTATTATAAATAACGAGTGTGGAATAATGGTGGATCGATTATGCGGAATTGTCCTAGGCAATTGTTAACAAAACCGGTAATCACTATTGCGATTTCATATGAGGGAGAGGCATAAGCTAACATACTTTCTCTACTTGGATCATATGCACTTATGATTGGAACTCTAGCAAGCATCCACAACTACTAAAGATCATTAAGGTAAAACCCAACCATAGCATTAAAGCATCAAGTCCTCTTTATTCCCATACGCAACAATCCCTCTTACTCGGGTTTAAGCTTACATCACTCTAGCAACCCACTATAAGCGAATCATGAACGTATTGCAACACCCTACAGCTGAATCCCTCACGCTATGCGCGACACGGAGGGCACCATAGGACAGCACCAAAGTAAAACATACAACTCATACCAATCTAGATCATCAATCAACCCACGCATAAAAAGATATCTACTCAAAACATCATAGGATGGCAACACATCATTGGATCATAATATGTTGCATAAAGCACCATGTTCAAGTAGGGGATTACAGCGGTGTGCGGGAGAGTGGACCGCTTAAAAGAGATGAGGATGGTCATGATGATGGTGATGTTGATGAAGACGATCACCGTGGCGATGATTCCCCTCCCGATGGCACTCCGGCGCCACCGGAAGAGAGGAGGAGAGGTTCTCCCCCTTGTGCTTCCTCCTCCATGGCCTCCACCCTCATGTCCTTGGCCTTCATGGTGATGAAGACCTCCCGGATACTCCTCCATGGCCACGGTGATGATGCCCTCCGGCTGTGGTGCCGAGAGGGCCTAGATTGATTTCTCGTGGCTACAGAGGCTTGCGGCGGCGGAACTTCTGATCTAATCTCTGTTCTAGAAGTTTTAGGGTACGAGAGTATATATGGGTGCAGGGAGGACGTCGGTGGACTTCTGGGCTGGCCACTAGGTAGGGGGGCAACCCCCAGGGGGGTGGGCGCGCCTCTCACCCTCATGGGCAGCCCTGGACTCCCCTGGTGAGCTTCCGGTACTCCATGGGCTTCTTTTGGTCCTAAAACAGGTTTCGTGGAGTTTCAGATCTTTTGGACTCCGTTTGATATTCCTTTTCTTCGGAACACTGAAATAGGCAAAAAAAACAGCAATTCTGGGCTGGGCCTCCGGTTAATAGGTTAGTCCCAAAAGTAATATAAAAGTGGAAAATAAAGCCCAAAATAGTCCAAAACAGTAGATAATCTAGCATGGAGCAATAAAAAATTATAGATACGTTGGATACGTATCAGGCATCCCCAAGCTTAATTCACCTTTCGTCCTCGAGTAGGTAAATGATAAAAAAGATAATTTTTTATGTGGAATGCTAGTAAGTGCTTAAGTTTGATCAATGATAATTCCAATCACTTTTTCTAGCATCAATATGTGTCATAATAGCGGCTTATCTCATAAAACCTTTCATGATCAAGTAACAATCTATTCATAATATCAAGCATGGTTCAGAAACTTCATTGAGAACTAACAAACTATAATCTCAGTCATTGAAGCAATTGCAATTTATCATAACATCAGAAAGAGTCAAGAATAGAGCTTTTCAGCAAGTCCACATACTCAACTATCATATAGTCTTCTACAATTGCTAACACTCACGCAATACTTGTGGTTATGGAGTTTCAAAGGACATCGAGAAAGATAGGGGCTTATTGTGTTGCCTCCCCACGTATTCACCTTTAGGTGATGTCAACAATAATAACCCATGTTAACTTACATCCAATTGGATATATATATATATATATATATATATATATATATATATCATGATCTTTCAAACACAAGGAGCTTGCCAAAGGATAAAATGAAAAAGGGAATGGTGAGGATCAGCTTGACTCAAGCATAAAGTAAAAACATAAAGTAAAAGATAGACCCTTCGCAGAGGGAAGCAATGGTTGTCATGCGCATTTAGGGTTGCTGCACAAAATCTTAATGCAAAAGAACGTCACTTTATATTGCCCCTTGTATGTGGACCTTTATTATGCATTCCGTCACTTTTATTACTTCCACAACAAGTTCGTACAAAGCTTATTTTCTCTGCACTAATAAGTCATGCATATTTAGAGAGCAATTTTTAGTGCTTGCACCGATGACAACTTACTTGAAGGATCTTACTCAATCTATAGGTAGGTATGGTGGACTGTCATGGCAAAGCTGGTTTAAGGGTATTTGGAAGCACAAGTAGTATCTCTACTTGGTGCTGAGAATTTGGCTAGCATGAGGGGGAAAGGCAAGCTCAACATGTTTGGAAAGTCAATGACAATATACTTTAACTGAGATGTCGGAAAACATAAACCATTACGTTGTCTTCCTTGTCCAACTTCAACTCTTTTAGCATGTCATACTTAATGAGTGCTTCACAATCATAAAAGATGTCCAAGATAATATGTTTGTATGTGAGCCTCTCTTTCCTTATTACTTCCTATTAATTGCAACGATGACCAAAACTACGTTTGCAAACTCTCAACAACTTTTATGCCTCATACTTTCTATGTGTGAAGTCATCACCAACCATGTTATAAGCATATGAAACATATATAAATTTAGATTTATGACATTCAATTCATTCAACCATTTACTCATAGGATAGACATGAAGCATGTGAGCAAATGACAAACTACTCCAAAAGATATGAGTGAAGAACACTGAGTAGTAAAATTATTAACTAGCCATGGGAGGATTATTTTTCATTCAATATTTCAGATCCAATGATTTTATTCAAACAGAAAGCAAAAAAAAATAAAATGACATTGCAAGGATAGCACAACTCATGTGAAGAAGCAAAAACTTAGGTTCAACCGATAGTAACCGATAGTTGTTGGAGAGAAAAGGTGGGATGCCTACCTGGGCATCCCCAAGCTTAGATGCTTGAGACTTCTTGAAATAATGTCTTGGGGTGCCTTGGGAATCCACAAGCTTGAGCTTTCGTGCCTCCTTAATTCCTTTTATACGTCGGTTTCCTAAATCTCAAAAGCTTCATACACACCAAACTCAACAAGAACTCGTGAGATAGGTTAGTATAAACCAACACAAAACCTTATCATTTTCTACTGTAACAAATTACTAAAATTATTATTCAACATTGCATACTAAATGCCTCTGCATATTTAACACTCCTATCCTCAAATAGAATCATTAAACAAGCAAACATATGCAAACAATGCAAGCATAACAGCAATCTGCCAAAACAGTATAGTCCGTAAAGAATGCAAGATTCATCTTACTTCCCTAACTCCAAAAATTATGAAAGAAAATTCCCACTGTAGTAAATTTATCAGATCTTATTATGCAAAAGGTTTCAACATTTTAGTACATTCTGACTTTTCTAAGGAATTTTTGCAACAGCGGTAAACTTTCTGTTTTCAAACAGCAACATGTATACTAGCAAAATAAATATGGTAAAGGCTATTCTTGACATTTTTATTGAAAATAAAGATGCAAAACACTATTACAAATAAAATCAAGATAATACTAACAAAATAAAATGATGCTCCAAGTAAAACACATATCATGTGACGAATAAAAATATAGCTCCGAGTAAGATGTACCGATAGTTTTGAAGACGAAAGAGGGGATGCCTTCCGGGGCATCCCCAAGATTAGGCGCTTGAGTCTTTCTTGAATATTACCTTGGGGTGCCTTAGTAATCCCCAAGCTTAGGGTCTTTCCACTCCTTATTCTCCTCATATCGATATCTCACCCAAAACTTGAAAACTTTAATCACACAAAACTTAGCCAAACTTCGTGAGATAGGTTAGTATGATAAAGAGCAAACCATTCACTTTGGTACTGACAAAGACAAGGTTTATAATTGTTTTCACATAATTCCTACTGTACCATATAATTTCTACAATTTATATTAAAGAATATAAGTCATAGAAACTAGAAAACAAGCAAACTATGCAATGAAAACAGAATCTGTCAGAAACAGAACAATCTGTAATGATCTGAACAATAACCATACTTCTGCTACTCCAAAAATTATGAAATAAATTGGTGGACGTGAGGAATTTGTATACTAATCTTCTGCAAAAATAATCAACTCAAAATCACTCTTCTGTAAAAAATGACATCTATTCTCGTGAGCGCAGAGTTTCTGTTTTTTACAGCAAGATCACATTAACTTTCACCCAAGTCTTCCCAAAGGTCTTACTTGTCACTTTATTGAAACAAAAAGCTTAAAACATGATTACTACAGTAGCTTAATCATGTGGACACACAAAAACAGTAAGGATAAATATTGGGTTGTCTCCCAACAAGCGCTTTTCTTTAATGCCTTTTAGCTAGGCATGATGATTTCAATGATGCTCACTTAAAGATAGGAATTGAAATACAAAGAGAGCATCTTGAAGAATATGACTAGCATATTTAAATATAACACACTTCCTATGCCTAGGGATTTTGTGAGCACACAACTTATGGGAACAAGAATCAACTAGCATAGGAAGGCAAAACAAGTATAACTTCAAAACTTTAAGCACATAGAGAGGAAACTTAATATTCTTGCAAATCCTACAAGCATGCATTCCTCCCTCATAATAATTTTCAGTAGTATCATGGATAGCAAATTTGTTCTAATACTCAATTTGAACCTCTTCCTAAATAGTGCAATCATTACTAGCTAAAGTTGACACTCTTCCGAATCCACTTTCATAAATATCACACTAAGATTCAACATCCTCCAAAATAGTGGGATCACTAATTCCTAAAGTTGACACTCTTCCAAACCCACTTTTAAGTGATAGTATTACTCATACTCCAAAGGATATAAGTGAAGTTCATGGAGCATTCTACAACTAACCAATATCCAAGCTCAAAATGTATAAGTGAAGCACATGAAGCATTCTATAAAACCATACTCAAAAGATTTAAGTGAAGCACAAAGAGCAATTCTATAAGATCATACTTAAAAGATTTAAGTGAAGCACATGAAGTATTATATAAATTGATGAAGGGAAATCTCATACTAGCATGGTTCTTAAAGGAAAAACAAAAACACAAAGGACACAAATCATGTGAACAAAGCAAAAACCGAGGTATACCGATATGCGTTGAAGAAGAAAGATGGGATGCCAACCGGGGCATCCCCAAGCTAAGATGCTTGAGTATCCTTGGAATATTTACTTGGGGTGCCTTGGGCATCCCCAAGATTGAACTCTTGCCTCTCTTTATTCTTCTCATATTGATAGCTCCTCGACCTTCGGACACTTCATCCACACAAAACTTTAACAAAAACTTGTGAGATCCGTTAGTGTAATAAAGCAAATCACTACCTTTAGGTACTGTAATGAACTCATTATTTATTTTTATGGGTGTTAAACCTACTGTATTCCAAGTTCTCTATGGTTCATACCCAACAATACTAGCCATAGATTCATCGAAATAAGCAAACAACACATGCAAAACAGAATCTGTTAAAAACAGAACAGTCTGTAGTAATCTGGAAGTTTGGCAGACTTCTGTAACTCCTAAAATTATAAACTAAATTTGAACATTTGAAAAATTTGTACAGAAGTAATGTGCAAAAAGAATCAGAACCATTTGAATTTCCAGTTAAAAACGTAAATTCATGCACTACAGCCAAAGTTTCTGTTTTTGTTTTGCACAAAGAAAACAAGCAATCTAATCATCCTAAAACCAAAGCTTGGCATATTATTTTTATAATACAAGGAATATATACAAGGGGATAATTATTTACATAGAAACTTCCATGAAAAATTCTACATTGTTTCCGTGAGCATGAGCACAAGTGCTCAAGGTCGACCCTCACTTCTTCAATGCAAAACATTCCAATCACTTCTCTTTTTGAAAAACTTTTTAGTCATGAGAGGCAAGTAATATTTTTTGTATTTTAATTTTTAAATTTTTTGTATGTTTCACCCACAACTAAACAGAAACAAAAAGGAAAAACAGAATCTACTTAGTGAAGGAAGCAAACAAGCACACGAGAATATCAACCCCACGCTATTGCTCCCAAGAACGGCGCCAGAAAAGAGCTTGATAATCCCCAAGTGGAGGGAATCATCGTAGCAATTTCCAAAGATGGAAGTGATAAGTATGGAGTGTCGAACCCACAAGGAGCTAAAGGTAAGATCAATATTCTCACAAGCCCTATCTGCCACTGATACAACTCTACGTGCACCGAACGTTTGCTTCCAACTAGCAACGAGAAATAAAACTACGTTGTGGGATGAAGAGGATAATTTTGCATGGTATCGGAGAGCTAAAAAATAAAAGTAGGTGCTGTTATCATAAAGTTAGAATATATTACTTAGTAATATAAATAGCGAGTGTGGAATAATGGTGGATCGGTGTGCGGAATTGTCCTAGGCAATTGTTAACAAAACCGGTAATCACTATTGCAGTTTCATATGAGGGAGAGGCATAAGCTAACATACTTTCTCTACTTGGATCATATGTACTTATGATTGGAACTCTAGCAAGCATCCGCAACTACTAAAGATCATTAAGGTAAAACCCAACCATAGCAATAAAGCATCAAGTCCTCTTTATTCCCATACGCAACAATCCCTCTTACTCGGGTTTAAGCTTCTGTCACTCTAGAAACCAACTATAAGCGAATCATGAACATATTGCAACACCCTACAGCGGGAATCCCTCATGCTTGCGCGACACGGAGGGCACCATAGGACAACACCAAAGTAAAACATACAACTCATACCAATCTAGATCATCAATCAACCCACGCATAAAAAGATATCTACTCAAAACATCATAGGATGGAAACACATCATTGGATCATAATATGTGGCATAAAGCACCATGTTCAAGTAGGGGATTACAGCGGTGCGTGGCAGAGTGGACCGCGCAAAAGAGATGAGGATGGTGATGATGATGGTGATGTTGATGAAGACGATCACCGTGGCGATGATTCCCCTCCCGATGGCACTCCGGCGCCACCGGAAGAGAGGAGGAGAGGTTCTCCCCCTTGTGCTTCCTCCTCCATGGCCTCCACCATCTGGTCCTTGGCCTTCATGGTGATGAAGACCCCTCCGGGATACTCCTCCATGGCCACCGGTGATGATGGCCCCCTCCGGCAGGGTGCCGGAGAGGGCCTATATTGATTTCTCGTGGCTACAGAGGCTTGCGGCGGCGGAACTTCCGATCTAATCTCTGTTCTGGAAGTTTTAGGGTACGAGAGTATATGCGCGCGCCCCCCACCCTCGTGGGCAGCCCGGGACTCCCCTGGTGAGCTTCCAGTACTCCATGGGCTTCTCTTGGTCCAAAAAAAGGTTCCGTGGAGTTTCAGGTCTTTTGGAATCCGTTTGATATTCCTTTTCTTCGAAACACTGAAATAGGCAAAAAAAAGCAATTCTGGCTGGGCCTCTGGTTAATAGGTTAGTCCCAAAAGTAATATAAAAGTCGAAAATAAAGCCCAAAATAGTCCAAAACAGTAGATAATTTAGCATGGAGCAATCAAAAATTATAGATACGTTGGAGACGTATCAAGCATCGACTTGTGCCAAACACAGAAGGAACACACTATGCTGAACATAATCTATGAAACCAGGTGTAGTGACACTTGACGCAAGAAAAAAATTCTCACAGTCCTTTGGAGGTATTATAAACTTCTCCGAACTTATCACAATTGATCACATGAACTAAGTGCAAAAGAAAGTGCGATCTTTTTTTGCAATATCTGTGGAAAAAACCACTAGACAATCTAACATCTAAATAATTAGCTGCAATTTTTTTTATTTCTCTTACTACACTGATGTGCAGTATACATCTTACCAAGTACAACTATACACGCAAACATAAGTTTGACATTTAACATCAATCCATCTCGACACTCTGGAATAGAGACCTCTAAAACGAATCCCAGGAACACAAAGTAGATAAATTACAAGCATCAACATAGATATACAGTGATGGATAAATTTAAATATCGCAAACCAAACTAAGTAGCAATTCTATCAAAACAGTGCAATGCACAACTAACACACTAATTATTACTGTACATGGACAAATTAAGCTCAGCTTGGGCACACAAACTTGACTGAAAATTTCAAGATACTAAAATAATACATTTTCTAGTCCACACACTATTCCTAGATATAAAAGTTAATATGTAATTTGCTCTTATTACAGCACCCATAGCACTACAAAGGAGATCAATAAAAGCATACCGCCTCTGGGTCAAGTAAAGATATTTCCCAGAGCATTCTAGTCATCCCTCTCATCCCAACAAGGACCTGCAGAAAGTAGAAACATGTTCAGAATTTGGTTGGGTAAAGAAACAAAGTTTTTGAAGACAATTTTTATTAAATTAACTCTTGAAGCACATAATTACAAAACTGCACACCACAAGACGAAGGAGGAAGGATCTCGAGCCGCACTGCATTAACTGCTCGTAACTACTGTTAATCTTCCAGTTAATCATTGTCGTTATTTATTTGGGTAACATTGTTGAAAGATTTTTAGATTCCTCAAAGGACATTGAACTATACTATTGTTGTATATTCGTAAGGATATTTCACATACAGAGCTAAAATGCAGAAACATTTGGTTCAGAAAATGTAGGTTCAGAAGAAGACACAGAAGGTACCCATACTTTTGTACTGAGGTAAACCTTTTCGCCGAATTATTGCCAAATGTTTCAGAGAACTTGAACTTCAGATTTAGAAGAAATCGAGACTTCACTTGAGTGAGTACTGAAAGATGCAAAGATTAGGCTTTTTTGGAGACTTTTACTTTGGCATCTTGTTCTTGCTGCAACCTGCAAAAAATAGGAATAAGATGAGGTTTTGTCAAGGTGAACGTACCAGGGTCTGACGTTCGAACGATCTAGGGGATTCTGACCAAACTTTTTCAGAGTTTTTATGCAAATATGCAGCGATCAGCAAATAGCAACTGAACCTCTAGAAAAGCATACTGGCTGACATCCGTTAAGGAAATTATGCCAGAGAAATAAAATGGTCTGAGGGCTTGAAAGTGATGCATAAAGGTTTATGGTAATAAGTAAACATACGGGCCAGCAATATTTCAGCAATTGACATGGGGAAATAGAGAGGAAACTGGACATGCATTCGTTAAGTAGGTGAACTGAAAAGCGTACAAAACATACACTGAAAAAACTGAACCTCAAGAAACACACCATGAAAGTCGGAGTTGCGAATGGTGGTAGAGCTACGGTGTTTAATGGCTCGGCGCTGTGTTGTTGAACGGCCCAGGGTGGCGGCAGTGAATGGCCGCCATGGGAGGCACCATGGCATTGGACATCGACAATGGTCAAGGCGCAGGGGCATGGCGGTGGTCAGGGTGCCGGGCCACATCGGCTGGGCCAGGGACGACGTCTCCCGCGCGGCCTTGACCGTGTAGCACGGCAACGAGGTTGGTCCACCAGCGAAAGAAGGCGGAGGGGCAGCGGTGCCGGCGGCTGGAAGCAGGGGGCGGCGGTGGCGGGTGGAACCGTGGAAGCAAGGGGTGGCGGCGATGGCGGGTGGAAGCAGGGGGTGGCGCCAGGTGCCAGACGGGAAGAAGGTGGGGGTCGGGGCGGCGCCATGAGCCAGCCGGGGAGAAGGTGGGGGGCGGGACGGCGCCGGGCTCCAGCCAGGGAGAAGGTGGCGGGCGGGGCGGTGCCGAGCTCTAGCCAGGAAGAGGGTGGGGGCGGAGCGGCACCGGGATCCAGCAGGGGAGAAGGTGGCGGGCTGGGCGGCATCGGGATTCAGCAAGGGAAAAGGTGAGGGCCGGGGCGCCACCGGGATCTAGCCAGAGAAGGTGATATTGGGACAGGGGGTCCGGAGTGGGTCATCCGGCGGGATGGGTGCTTCTTCACGTGCCACCGATCCGGAAACTACAGATCATGCCCTTATAGTGCCGAGGGGTAACAGAGTAATATTCTGTTACTAGTAACAGAATAGCCCAGTCCTACACACACACACACACACACACATACACACACACACACACACACACACACACACACACACACACACACACACACACACACACACACACACACACACACACACATATATATCGTTGACTAAATAAGCTTATTTAGGAACCCTCGGTATTAGGAAGCTACAAATCAAAATCGTTGACTGATCTCGATCCACCAACCACACGACCGACCACCGGTAGCTACAGGTAAGAGATGGCGCCCGCGAGCGAGCGACGACGGCAGCCGGAGTGACGGAGCGGACGACGGAGGTGGCGGTTTCGCCCCGGTTAACCCATAGCTACTCCTTGCCTCACGCAAGCGAGCGACGGCGGCAGCCGAGCTTCTCCCCGCCCCGGCGGTAGCGCCGACCAATTTCGCCCCGGTCTGACTGTAGCTTCTCCCTGCCTCGCGCGAGTGAGCGACGGCGGCAGCGGAGCTTCTCCCCCGCCCCGGCGGCAGCGCCAACCAGTTTCAACCCGGTCTGACTGTAGCTTCTCCATGCCACAGATGGAATCAAGTGAGAAGACTGCTACAACTATTGGCCCCTCATCAAGGATGAAGATGACGAAATCAACAGATCGATTTGGTACGATTCCGCTGGCATCCCGACTGTCTCGTGTCAAAAACGTCTCAGTCATCCGATCTGAAGCTCCGGGGAACAAGTGGAAGCTGCCTCTGTCGCAGATGAACCCACTCGGCGCTTTTCACATGCAATTTGGAGCTGCTGGACGACGGCGACCTCCTCTCTCTGATTCAGCTCAGGTGCTTTTTGCTTCAACTATGAACATAACTGCTATAACCCCTTTACATAACTACCATCTTCTCTATGCCTAACTGCTCAATGATTCGACCAGGCTGGGTGTTACGACATAACTGCCGAAAGTAGTACTAATTAATGAAGTAAACTATTTCCCACTGTTTGCCCGTGCTATCAAACAAGGTTTGAGCACTAAAGAATATTTTTTGCACATGCTCAGTTAGGATTGGATTGTGCCAACAGTTAATGTTCATTTACTGTTTGTCCATACTCAGCTAGGATTACGATTGGATTGGATTGGATTGTGCCAACAGCTATCAAACAAAAGTTGGATGTTAATTTACTATTTGCCCATGCTTAGTTAGCATTCGGTGTGCCGACAGTTAACTGTATGTTTTTTATGTTGTGCACTTACAGATAAACATATCAACTGTGGAAGAAAGCCTAGAACTAAGAAATGCTGGTACCACAGACGGTGATGAGATTACCTGCTGGACTGTTCAGACCGACACCCTGCATTACCTAGAAAAATATGAGCAAGTGTACATGTTGAAGCCAGAGGTACGACAAACTACAAGATACCCACCACCATCAACACCGGGTGATGAGAGCAGTGTACCGCATCATGGACATATGATGCGTGCTGCTATGCATAAACAACGACACCACACAAGCATGCTGGAATCAATCGTAGAGACGAGTGAGGTAAAACACAAAAACGATTCGACCTAACACTATTGCATAGCTCCCCTTGTGCACATGCAAGTTTGCCTCTCCCCATGCCATTAAAGTATACACTTATTTTTTCAGTTTGACATATTGCTCGCTACTTGAATACAGATAACTGTCTGTTAATTAACTAGTATTTTGATGAGAACAATATAAATGTTTGTTAACACGGGTAGAAAATGAAGCTGCTAATGGCACGGACACTGGCTACATTGAAAGCTGGACTAAAGTTGTTGATCAACCAACCTACGATCAAGACTATGAGCCTGTCTATGTTCTCAAACCAAAATACGAGATCATGCGCAAGCTACACCACGCGTGCAAGCAGAGCACTCGTTGACACGTGATGTTCCACCAACAAAAGATGAAGCCATTGCCAACATCAAAACTGGGCATCCACAATTCGCTTTCAGCAAAACAACTGCAGCAACAAGGGTTCTGCTCAAAACAGTCTCCTCACAGAACCCATTATGGAGCCAACATCCTGTGAGGAAACACAGCAATAGACCGACCTCATCACGACTGCTACCACCGCGAGATCCACTACTCCGTGTGCCTATCGTCACACCACCATGTCCAATACAGCATGGACACTTGCAAACACCAGCAAAGCTCCGATCATACACGCACGTGAGTTTACATTATCACAGATTTTTATTGTTTTGCTGTTTTTTTATACAAAAGTTGCTGATGTGAAAGCAAAAAAATCACGTATGGTCTTTATTTGCATTTTTTCAGAGCACAGACATTCCTGCTCAACTAATTCCAGTGCTAGGACAGGAATTCAATTCATATGATGATGCATTCAATTTTTTTGATGACTATGCCAAACATGTTGGGTTCGGGATAAGGAAAGGACAGAAAAATAAGAAGAAACGCTACTTATATTGCGTACACTCTGGCAAATGCACATCCTCTGTTCACGATGGGGATCGTCAGCGCAACAAAGTAACAAAAAGAACTGATTGCAAGACAATGATGCTCTTGAAAGAAAGAGACGACTGGACTTGTGTTGTCAAAGACATTGTGATTGAACACAACCATAGGCTCCTTGACAGCCCGTCCGCGCTCGTCTTTCTGCATTCACACAAAATGATAGATCCAACAGTAAAAGAATACATAAAAGACCTGCATAAGACAAATGTTAAGCATGTGAATATCATGAGTCTCCTTTCTTGGTTATCTGGTGGGCGCGACAAATTGCCTTTTACAGAAAAGGACGTGCTTAACATGTAAGTATCAGTTATGTTGTTGAATTCATTCTTTGCAGCTAACTTTACAATCATGATGCAGTTATCTCATGGGAAGTAAGCTAAGAATTTCGATCATTTTCGCAGGAAAGCAGAATTTGCAAGGACTGATTCGAAAGATGATCTGGAGAAATTGTTTGCATTCTTTGAGGAGATGAAGAATGAGAATGATAATTTCTTCTTTGATGAAGACGTTGGAACTGATGATGATGGTAAGAAAATTATCAGAAATATATTCTGGTCCAATGCTAGCTGCCAAGCTGCATACGCAGATTTCGGTGACTGCGTCACGTTTGACACCACATACAAAACGAACAAGTATCACATGCCTTTGGGGTTTTTTGTCGGTGTGAATAATCGTCTGCAATCTACAATTTTTGGAGTTGCCTTGGTGGGGAATGAGAGTAGCGACTCATTCGAATGGATTTTTAATGCTTTTAAGCGGTGCATGCGAAAAGACCCAACTTGCATACTAACAGGTATTGCCTCGAACGCCATCAAGCCCCTAGCACTTTCTCCTTTATTTTCAATACTATTTTTTTAATAACAAAAATAACCCAAGAAATGACAAAAATATTGTTTTGCAGATCAATGCCCTGCCATGAAAGTAGCTATACCTAAGGTCTTCCTCAGAACTCATCACCGCCTCTGCCGATGGCACATTATGAAAAAAAATAAAAGATCATTTGTCAAAATTATACTTAGAACATGACACATTTAAGGAAGACCTCGCAGCAGTCCTTAACCATGCACTCATGCCAGCAGAGTTTGAAGCAGCATGGCACGACCTCATGGACACATACAACTTACAGAATGACACCATCCTACTGGGCCTATGGGAAGAGAGAACAACATGGATATCTGCATACTGGAAGGAGATATTCTGTGCCAGAATGACGTCAACACAAAGAAGCGAAAGCATGAATCATATCCTGAAAAAAGGTTTCATGAAAGAAACACAAGTGCTTCACATATTTTCCAGACAAGTCAATGAATGCATACAGAAGAGGCACCAGCTTGAGGTTGCCGAGACAATAGCTTCAACGGTAAGAGAAACTCCTACACTGTAAAAACCTTGCAGCAGTTAGCTTTCAATGGCTGCTGCAGTTGAACTTAAAAATAAAATAGGGCCCTCGGACAGTTAATTCATTACTCTACCATTTATAAGTTACAAAAATTGTATCGCTAACGACAATGCTTGTTCCATGTTAAAGGGTGTCAGAAACCCTCTCACTAGGTCCCTTTTCGAGAAACAGCTGATGGACGTGTACACAGACGCTGTCTACAACTTATTCCGTGAAGGACTCTTTGAAAGCGGTGCCTTCCGAATCAAACAGTCAACAGAGCATCCAACGAAGTACTATGTACACCACTACAACCAAGAGAAAAAATTCGCATGGTCAAGGCACAAATTCAAGTGGTTGCTGATGAAATAAATGGCGAATACGAATGCGAGTGCAAACTCTTTGTTCACACAGGTAAGAAAAAAGAGCTACACATCATGCATATATTCTTTCTTGGCTAATAAATAGAAAAGATCAATCTGACAAAGAAAATGATGTCAATTCTGTCAGGACTATTCTGCCATCACATAATTGCACTGTTGGAACACCTGCGAGTAGCTATAATACCAGATCGGTACATACTGCAACGGTACACAAGGGATGCAAATAGTGACTCAGCATTCAACCGCAGAGACTACAGGAATACAACTGCAGATGGTACACTAATTCAATACCGCCGCACAATGCTACTGAACGAGACACTGAAAACTGTCCAGAAGGGGGTAAAGACAGATGCAGCTTACAACAGGCTGATGACATGCCTGAAACAAGTGCAACCAGAGCTAGATGATCTGAACGGTGATGACATGGAGTCAATGGAATGCAAACAATCATCTGTAGATGAAAATGAAGTTGCCCCTGATATGGCAGAACAAAAAAGATCCAGCGATTGAGAAGTCAAGTATGGATGATGATCGCGACAAAATACACCCACCCCCAGTGTGCAAAACAAAAGGTAGAAACAAACTGAGTGCGGCCATGAAACAAGAACAAAAGCCAACTGAAATCAGTGAGAAAATCAGTTCAAAAACTGCTAGGCCAGTGCCGGTTATTTAAAAAGACGGCATGCCACTAGGGAGCAGACTTTGCAGCAACTGCAATATGATTAGTGGGAACAACAAAAGAACTTGTGTGAAAAGGGAGCCAGAGCAAAAGCTTCTGCTAGCACATGAGAAAACGTATGGGCCTGTGGACAAATCCAAGGTTGCTGCAACTATCAAGAAACTACTGTCGAAAGCAACTATGAAGGAGGAAGCTATCAACGACAACTAAAATATGAGTGACGGCAGTAATGAAAAAGGTGATAGTGACGAAGACGCTGAGCCTTCACCAAAGAGGATGCGCATCAACAAAGATGTTGGGCAAGGCAAGATCTTCAAGAAAAGATGCAAAAAATGTAACAAGGTCGAAGGGCACAACACGCGTACGTGCGATGTAGTCAGAATAGGCAATGAGATACTGGAAATGACAGAGTAGATGGTTCACCAGCAACAGGACGAGGCATGTAATAGAAAGCACAAAACAACGTCTCAGAAGCTTGCAGGGGAAAAAGGAGGCCAAGAGCCAACCAAACGGAGCAACAGGCTCAAAAACTGAAAAAGAAAAATATAGATACACATGTGAAACAGATATATATATATATATATATATATATATAGAACTTGTAAAAACATTCAACTTACGGTATACTGGTTACACCCCCTATATATTTTGCAAAAACATGTCATTTTTTGCATGTAAAACTATTCCGCTATGTTACAATTTCAAAATTATGCAGCTTCCCCCTCCACTCTCCTTTCTCATCATGATTTTTTAAAGTACAAAGTTAGCATGGGTGTGTTGCTGCAGTTAGCATGTACAGATCCTCGAGACGATAAATTCCTTGAAAATAACCTTACAAGCTTGGGTGCTTGGCTACAGTTAGCATGCATAAAAATAAATCGTAAAAAAGGCTTCAGTTAGCTCCCATAAATAATGCAATTAACTTCATGCAGTCAGTGCAGTTAATTAGCAGTCCTCCTGACTAGTGGTTTACTTGCTAAAAAGCATTTAGTAGAAGGAAAATAAAAAAATGCAGTTAACTTCCTCGAAGACATGAAGTTACTATCTTCATACAATGCAGTTAACTACCTCCATGATATGCAAGTTAACTTCACAATAAAAATGCTTTTTTGTTACACCATGGCTTGAAGTTACCACATTGAGACAGTGCAGTTAGCTTAGCTTCACAACTGTGATTTGCAGGCTTTCTCTGCTTCAGTTAGCAACAGTTCCAAGCACAGAGCAGTTAGCAGGCTTTCTCTGCTTCAGTGAACTTCTGTCGTTGCCCTAGGACGCCAAATTCCAGTAGGATCCTGTGAGCGCCACCGCCTCTGTCTCCTTATCCATGACAATCATAATCAGATCCTGATTTGGTGAGCACGTGGCTCCACGCTGGTGACGGCTCCCTCTCTTGACCATGGCCCCTGTCGCCTTCCCAGACAATCAATGTGCAGGTGTCAAGACAATGGAGGCTCCTAAAATTCTTTTCAAGAAAAACCGCTTGCTAACTGCATGCCAAGATACTCTGCTCTCTAATTGCTGCTTATGTTGACCTCCATAACTATTTTTGTGGATAATTTGCATCGGGAAAAAATTGGTTGCTAACTGCAGGCCGAGATACTGCTTGTTAAGATGTACTCCTAACCTCCATTAAGATGTTAACTGCAAGGTAAACCTTCACAGTTAACTCAACCCATTCCAACGGTTTTGACGTGTAAAAAGAAACTCAATATTATAAATAGATTAAAAAACCCAGTTAACTTTGGTGACCGCATTAGTTAATCTAAAATATTAAATAAAAAAGATAAGTATAATGCTTCAATTAAAAAAGGTATTTTTTGCGTGTAAAAAAAGCAGTTAACTTTGATGATCGCAACAATTAACCTCACATGGCTATAACCGTTAATTGGGACCATCGTAGAAGTTAGGATTAAAAAAACAATGAAAGAACTTCAACATTTTCACCCAAAAAAAAGTTCGGCCATAGTGGCAGTTAAGATCGGCCAGCGTGGAAGTTAACGTCGTTACACATTGTAGTTAATTGAACACATGGCAAAAAACAAAAAGAAGCAAAAAAAGATATCATGGCAGTTAGCTTGCTCATCGTGGTCGGTTAGCTATTTCATCCCTGACAGGTAGCGTCACCAGGAAAAAAAGGAAATTATAGCAAGAAAAAAATATTTTTAATACTGGCAGTTAACTCGTTGTTAACTGCCGCAATCCCTGGTAGTCAAATATTTTACTCCCGGCCGTTAGCTTGAACTGGGCAAAAATAAGTATTTTCAACCCTGGCAGTTAACTATCGCAGTCTCGACAGTTAGCTATTCCAATCCCATCGGTTAACTTGACCAGGGAAAAAATAAAATGAATTAAAAACAAAAGAAGCAAAAAACGTATTATCAACCATTGTCGTTAGGTTGCTCGTCGCATGCAGTTGGGTATTTCATACCCGCAGTTAGCATGACCCAATTAAAAAAGAAAAAAATCAGTCCCGCGGTTAACTTGGTGCTAACTATTGCTATTCCTGGCAGTTAGCTATTTCACTCACGGAAGTTAACTTGACCAGATGATAACAATTAACTTGCTGGAAAAACATTTAGTAGAAAGTGGAATAAAAAATGTGCTCTGATGTGCAGTTAACTTCCTCCACGACATGAAGTTACCATCTTGAACAATAGTGCAGTTAACTCCAAAATACATAAAACATGAGAAAAAAAATTCATAAAACACATCGACATATTCATCCACTTGCGCCGCTGTCCTGCAATCCCACTTATAACAACTTAGCAATGTCAGCCATCTCCCCCGGCAACTGGTCGCGCCGAACCTCATTATTAGGGTGGAATAGAACATAAAAAAGACACTCGGCCTTCCAGTACGCAGAACGTGGCTGCAGATAAAACAAGATTGTTGTGTCAGTTAGCATGAAAAAAAGTTAGATTAAAAAAAAAGAAATGATCCAGCAAAAAATACATCACGCTTCTTCACTTCCTCTACTAGCTTGATGCCATCATACAAAAATGTGGCTTTTACATGTTCATAGTGTACAGTGTGAAATGATTCCGATTCCAATATGGTAGCATGATCTGTCAACATGTGAATTAGACGACAAAGAAGAGCATAAGAAGTTAGCTACAAATGTCCCAGCAGTTTAGAAGACAACACTACAAAAAATTAACTTGGCGAAAAAAATGCCATGCACTAACCAGGTTTGCAGCGACCAGGTTCTCTTTTATGTATAGCTTGAACTTCTGAGCAGCAAGTTTAACATTGAAGGGCGGCCTCGGGATCTCCTTCCCATCTTCATCAATTGGCCGATGGTACGGATCAATTTCAAGAAGATACTAGAAAAAATAACAAACACATGATGATAATTTATGAAGATACTAGAAAAAACAAAAAGAATGCGTCATAAATAGATCATCGTACATTTATCACATACAGGCTGAGCAACACCCTATCTCTCCGGATTTATACACATGATTGTAGTCAGGGCTTCCCTTCCCATAGCTGATCACAAGATCCATCAACTCAGTATCAATGCAACCGGCAGGATCAAAGCAGGTAACCAGATATTTAGCATCAACTATGAATTCATTGTCAGTTGGAGGAGTGCACTTAAACAGAGGGACCCTATGGGGACAAAAACAAAAAGGAAAAAGATGCATGAAGCAGCACCAAAACAAAAATGAAAAAAGACTTTTGAAAAAAAACTTGGACTCAGTGTGGATACTTGTCGATAAAATCCTTGCTAAGTATTAGGTCCAAAATTTGTTTTGCAACAGCCACAAATGGAAAATTGAATGTCTTTGTCGGGGAGGCTGATCGTACCCACGGACACCTATGGGGCCGGCGGAGCAGGCCCCTTTGTGGTTCGGAGGGGGGCGGAGGTCGCGCGAAGAGCGGATCGAGGCGATGCACACGAGCGGTTTACCCAGCTTCGGAGCTCTCCGGAGAGATAAAACTCCTACTGCTGCTTGTTTGATCTATTGTGTTCTTGCTAGGGAGCAATGCGGGCTACAAAACCTAGCGCGAGTGTATCTAGTCTCGAGTGGGTCGAATGAACCCCACGAGACCTAACCCGCCCGCTGAATCGAACGGAACCGAACCCTCTTTACGTTGCACTCGGGCCTCCTTTTATATGCTCAAGGGTCTCCGACGGTGGCAACATAGGCGGGGGTACAAATGTAAAAACAGGAGTTGGTACACCTACTTGAACAGTGTACACTGCAAAATACCTAACTCTGACGGCAAGGGACAAAAGCAATAAATGCCCGTCATTGTCGCCCAAACAGTGTAGCAGAGACCGTCAGGTGCGCCTCCGCTCGCCACGATGGTGAGCCTGTCAGCGCCGCTTATCGCTGCTCTCCGCTGGCTGCACTGACCGCCGACACGCCGCCCATGGAACGGTCCCATGGCGACACGTCGCTGGGTGAGCTGGAGCGGAGACGGAGAGAAGTTGCATGCCGCGGCAAGCGCCTTGCCGCGGCCGAATCCTTGTCGCGCTCCGAGCCTTCCCGGCAAGCTCCTCTTGCCGCGGCCTTGTCTTCCGCGTGCCTGGAGCGGCTTTCCCGACAAGCTCCTCTTGTCAGGACCTTGTCTTCTCAATTTAATACTTTGTTCTTGAATGGCTCCAAAGGAGCCACGGAGGATATTAAGCGGTGACGAGGCAAACCCTGCCGCTGGTGTCTGCAATCGTCTGCAGTGCACGTAGCACGGGATACTAGGGTACCCCTACTCTAGTACACCGACAGGAGCCCCCGGGCCTGGGCCGTACATGGTGCCGAGCGCTTGTCGGGCCAGGCCCAGAACTGTGCACGGACACGCGCGGCCTCGACCACGCCGCAACTCGCCCCGGACCCACCACGATCCCCACTAACGGCACGCACCGGACGTGGCGTCGTGCGAGAGATCGTGGGCGCGGTCGTGGGGAGTTCTTTATTAATATATGCGGAACGTCCGCCCCCCTCCTCCCCTTTATAAGCGGAGGAAACAGAGGCAGGCCGACCGTCCCTGCCATTGCTGTCTTGTCAAGAAACCACCGCCGCTCCCCTCTCCTTCTCCGGTGCGAAGAGAGCAGCGCCCCGCCCCCCTTTCGCCGCAAGCACACTCACCGCCGGCGACCTCCTCCGCCTCGCCATGGCTCAAGGCCGATAAGGAGAGGGGCGCTAAGTCGGCCGAGGCGCAGCGGCTCACGGCGCTGCGCAAGGAGCGGGCCGTCTTCCCCCCGCAGCTCGGCGCGCGGGAGCTGCGGGACGTCTTCTACCTTTTCTGGTCGACGGAGACTCGTGCGCATCCGCGCACGAGGGTGCTCCCGCCTCCGCCGCTGATCCGCCCAACAGGTACCCTGTCTTCGCCCTGTTCTTCTATTGCGGTCTTTGCCCGCTGTTTTCCGAGTTCTTTTGCGACATAATGAACACCTTCGGCCTCCACCTCCTTGATTTCACTCCCAACGCCATCTTGACCATGGCCGTTTTCGCACATTTATGCGAAAACTTTGTCGGGGTCCACCCGAACGTGGCACTCTTCCGCCATTTCTTTGTTCCCCGCGTCGAGAGAGGAGAGCCACTTGCCGGAGGAATAGCCTGGGTCTCTAGGATCGGCAAGAAGGAGGCCTACCTAGAGGGGGAATTCCGGAACAAGTGGGAGGAGTGGAGAGCCAACTGGTGCTGGGTCGTGGAGGACAACCCACAGCCCTTCACCGCCGTGCGCCAAACCCCAATTGCACGTGGCAAGGATTGGAGTAACTTGGCGCCGGAGGATGCGGTCAAGATAGCTGTGACCAATTCTGCGCCTCGGGCTTGCCAGTTGATGAGAGGAGCAGTTGGCGCAGACTTCATTCGCCGCCGCATCGCTCCTTTGCAGGAAAGGAGGAGGCCTGCTTGGGAGTTCCAGAATGCGGCGGACATCATGAGGCTGCGCCCGGGCCTGAATTGGAACTTCACCGTCATGGAGCTGGATTCAGTGCTGCTCAAGCTGTTCAAGAACGACCCCGAACATCCCGAGTGGTTCAGGTTGCCGCGGGGTCGCCCCACAGTGCAACAACTCGGCGCTCGACCGCATCCGCGCCATGATGCCATCAGGCGACTCCCACGGGATCGCCCCGACTGGCAGGAGCCCCGACGAGGTCGTGCAGCAATTCTTCGACAACTTGCAAGAGGTGCCGATCCGCTCCGACGAAAGCGTAAGAGGCTCACCCGAGACACCACCGGCGGAGATGGCGCGGATTGCCACCGAGGTGGAGGAGGCGCCAGAGCCGCCGCTGGAGCCTTCGGGTTCACCGTGGAGGAGGCGGAGGCGGCGAAGGCGGAAAGCCTTGCCGAGCGAGGGGAGGTCGCCGGCGAGGACGAGCTTGTCGGGATCGAGGCCGGGTCGAGTGGATCCGCCGAGGGCGCTTCTTCTCCTCCGCCAAGCGACTTGCCGCTGAGCCCCTGGCCCGCCGAGGAGGCGTCTCCGCAGGGTTGGAGACGAGTCCGGGCGGCAGATCGGCCCACAAAGCAGTAGCGCCGCTCGACGCGCTCCACCGCTGCAAGAGAGGTTGCAGCGAGCGCCCAAACTGCAGCGACAATCGGGCGGAATCTTCTCAGCCGCAGCCGACGCCCGCCAAGCGGCCAAGAGAGCCCACTCCCCACCTCATCGCACCGGAGGCGGGCGGAGTTTGATTTCTCCGCTCAGCTCCGAGGAGGAAGGCGAAGAGTAAGCTTCGCGATTGTGCTGTATTTCTTCAATTTTCATTGCTTCATCTTGAATCTGATTTGCTTTGTTACGGACTCTTTCCTTTTCGTGACGCTGGCCCAGAGCGGCGAAGAGGGCCAAGATCCCGACGGTCGTCGCCGAGGACGATTCTCCGTGGCGACGGGGACGCGTCCGAGACTGCGCTTTGCCGGACCCGGCAACCCCTTCCCAGCAGCCCCCAGCCCAGCCCCCTGCAGTAAGTGTGCAGTTTTTCTCCCTACTACTAGGTGTGCGGGGTGCCCTTTCTTCGTTGATTTACATTTGTTTGTTTGTGTAGGAGTGGAGCAGCCTCATCAGGAGGGCTCGGAAGCCGCCTCCGAGATCCTGCCCGTTGTCACTACGCCGCCAAGGGAGAACTCCCCGGCAAGGGAGCTCCCTCCGACAAGGGAGGCCACCCCGACAAGGGAGGCCACTCCGGCAAGGGAGGCTACCCCGGCAAGGGACGGCGCCGGCGACCCTCCAGTGGTCGAGGCCATGGCTGCGGATCCCGTTGCAGGTAACTCCCTTACATGGCATTTTCCCTTGGGCTTGCTTTCTTTTGTTTCTCTTTTTGAACATCTCGCTGACTGCCTTCTTCGCCGGGACGCAGACCCGATGGAGGTCGAGGCCGCCCGGCGAGGAGGAAGCAGCTGCAACACCGACGAGGCCGCCGTCGAGGAAGAAGAGGTCATCGTCGTGGAAGAAGAGGCTGCCGCCGACGAGCCTGTTGGGCGAGGAGGCCACCGAGGCTGCCGACGCAGAGGCCGGGCGAGGGTCGGGCGGTCATCGACGGCCCTGAGGCCGCAGGAGCGGCAAGCGCTACACCGACAAATGATTCCCTGGCCACGCTACAAGGCCAGTTCGAGGAGCCCCAGCCCGACCCCTACCTGAAGGCCGGCGAAGGCGTCTTCATCAAGCTCCCCTGGGAACCGAGTTCCAGGGCGCCGGTCGAGGGCGAGACCTTCGATGGCGAGCTACTCGCGTCATTGGCTGACGCTGGTGGATGCGCCAAGCAGCAGCGGCGAGTCCGAGGAGGAGCAGCTGCTGAAGAAGCTGCTGTCTCTCTACCGCACCCGTCAGGCCAAGTTAGAGACCCGGGAAGCCCTTGTCGCGAGGGCCGGAGCGGACATGGAGAAGCGCGCCGAGGAGCTCCGGAGCGCCAACAAAGAAACGCTCCGCGACGTGGCGGACGCGCGCGCGCAGCTCGCAGAAGAGCGCACGGCCTTCATCCTTGAGAAGGCCGCAGCTGATGAGGAGCAGCGGCTGCCGAGAAGCTCGCCGCGCAGGAAAGCGAGTTGGCGCAGCGGAAGGTCAACCTGGACAGCCACGAAGAGGACCTTGCCGCGCGCGAGGAGTCGCTTGGCGGGGCGCTTCAGGAAGCGAAGGACGCTGCCGCAGCTGCCGAGGCCGCCAAGGAAGAGCTGAAGGCGAAGGTGGCACAGCCGAGGCCACCCTCAAGAAGAGCGGCGAAGAGCTTGCCGTGCTCAAGCGTGAGCGCGAGAAGGACGCCCACACGCTGGGAGAGCTGCAGGTCCGACTCGCTGACAGGGCCAAGGAGCTCGACGCCGCCAAGGACTCCAAGGCGGATCTGGAGCTGAAACTGACCACTCTGACGCAGACGTTGGATGGTGCCAGAGAGCGGGAGACGGGCTTGTTGGAGGCGATCAAGGCCAAGGAGGAGCTGCTGGCGAACGCTGCCTCCGGCCCGTAACACCTTGAGGGAGAGCGTGGAGCACTGGACCTAAGGTCTTGTGGACACCGCCGCCGACATCCACAACAAGTCGATGGAGCTGGGGATGGCGGACCTTGCATTCCTCCGACGAGCATCTCCAACCCAGCGTCAAGCTTAGCCTATTCTTCAAAGGCATGGTGGCGGGCCTCCGCGACTCCGGAGGAGGTCCCAAGCAGCTTGCCGAGGAATCGCGCCAGTTTGCGCAGGGCCCTCGAGAAGGTGTTGATGAAGGTGGCCTTCCGCAACCCCAGCCTCAACCTTAACGGCGCCCTCGGATCCTTGCCGTCCAAGCCAACGTGGAGGAGCTTCAAAGCCCTTGTCGCACCCATTGTGGACAAGGTGAACAAGATCAAGCGGATCGAAGGCGACCGCGTGGACTAGGCCGCCCACCTTATCTTTCCCTTGTCGCTGCTGATCATGTTTAGAAAACTTTGTTAGATCAGCGACAAGTTATTTTGTAACATACTCTATCTTAGGTGAATCGATCAATGCAATGTTATTTCCTCTATTTGATTCTTTCCTTTGTACGTTATTGCCCTACGCTTTTCAGGGAAACTTGCCGGTGCAGGCACCCTTGCCGCGAGCGCCGAGTGCGGAACTTCAGCAGCCTGTCAAGGGGTCGCTACCGACAAGCAACCTTGTCGCGGACTAGCCGCAGCTCACTTAAGTTGTTGAGCGGACTCGAAACGAAGTAAGGGCGCGACCAGTCACGATTTGGTTTCTCTGCGCACAGGTTTTCCATACAAAGTACTATCGTTCGAGGAAGATAACAAAAATTTAAAAATTGATTGCTTAAACTTTGGTAACTTAGCTTTTCTGTTTCTTGCTTCCCGATGAGGTGAAACTTCCTCGAGTGGTTCCTGGTCCATAGTATTATCTCCTCCTCCCCCCTGGTTAACTTGTGCGCGAGGGAGCCTTCCTTTCTTTGAGAGAAGAAAAAGAAGAGGAAATAATGTTATGGAGCCTAGCGGCTCGATTCTGCTTACCGGGTATGGTTGCTGCACAAAGTGTTAGCCAAAGCATGCAATAAAATGACGAAAGCATGAACTTGACAAGCTGTGCGGCAACATATGAGCTTTACTGATGCACGGGGTCTGCGCCCGGCTTTGTACGAAGGATTACATGCAACAGCGGCAAGACTTGTACAAAAGGTGGTTGCCGGAACGGATTCCGACAACCGCGCCTTTATGGGTAAAACTTACGAAGATGCTCGATGTTCCGTGAGTTGCTCACCGAATGCCATCTTCGGTCTCAAAGCATGACAGCGCCAGGCCTAGTGACTCGCTTTCACCCGATAAGGGCCTTCCCACTTTGGCGTCAACTTGTTTGAATTCTTGGCGGACTGAACGCTACCAAGAACAAGGTCGCCTTCCTCGAGACTTCCGCACTAACCCTGTGGCTATGGTAGCGACGCAGGCTTGTCGGTAGAAGCGGCTCGCCGCAATGACGCTGAAGACGATCCTCCTCGAGGAGCAGCGTCATCTTGTCGCAGCTGCTCTTGCTCAAGCTCATCTGGCGAGTACTCGAGGCGATCCGTATACGAAGTTCCATGGGGAGAACTGCCTCTGCTCCATAGACTAGAGCAAAGGGTGCTCGCCGATGGCTCGATTTGGCGTCGCCCCGATCGACCAAAGAACCACCGGCAGCTCCTCGATCCAGTTTCTTCCGCACTTGTGCAGCCCGTCGAAAGTTACGGTCTTGAGCCCGCAGCACTTCGGCATTTGCCCTCTTCGCTTGACCGTTGCTTCTCGGGTGAGCAACGGAAGCAAAGCAGACCTTGGCGCCAAGGTCTTGGACGTACTGCATGAAGGTGCGACTCGTAAATTGTGTGCTATTGTCGGTGATGATCCTGTTAGGGATTCCGAAACGGCAAACAATCGACCAGAAGAACTTGATCACGATCGTCTTGTCACCTTCCTCACTGCTTCCACTTCCGGCCACTTTGTGAACTTGTCGATGGCGACGCACAAGTAATCAAAGCCCCGACAGCTCGAGGGAAGGGGCCGAGGATGTCGAGCCCCTGCACCAAAAATGGCAGGATAAAGGGATCGCCCGGAGAGCTTGAGCTGGCTGGTGTATCTGCTTGGAATGGAACCGCACGCTTCACACTTGGTTACTTGTGCAGTTGCATCCTGGAGGGCTGTCGGCCAGAAGAAACCTTGCTGGAAAGCTTTGCCGGCAAGTGCTCTTGCGCCAATGTGGTGACCACATATCCCTCCATGTATCTCCGCCAACAGCTTCTGTCCATCTTCCCTGGGAATACACTTCAATTTCACACCGTTGAGTCTTCTTCGCATAAAGTATGCTTTGTCGACAAACTGGTACATACTTGACCGCCGGGCTACTCTTTCCGCTTCTTCCCGCTTCTTCGGGAAGTTCTCCTGTCTCAAGGAAATGGACAATCTGCTGCGCCCATGCTGGAGCTTGTGGCTCGACAACAAGGACTAAAGGCACATCTGCTGCTGCGGGAACATCAGCTTCTACGGCGAGAGCTCGTGGTTTCGCCGAGCTTGATGCTCCCCGACAACCTTGCCGGAGCAAGACTCATCGGGAGCGTTTGCTTCAACGAAACAGACCCTGGGGTCTGTCGGAGCACACTGCTCCTCAGGACTGTTGGTGTTGATCTTGGGGACCTTTGCAACGACGGCTTCGGGAAGCTCTGTCGGAAAGTAGTCACCAGAGGCCAACTTCCTCTTCTTGCTCTGTCCGGTCGATGGTGTTACGGTTATCGAGTCAGCTTGAGCACGAAAATCCCTGGTTCCATTGGTAACTTAGCTTAGGCCCTTGCACTTTGACAGCCGTCAGCAATATCATTCTCGAGCTCTTGGAACATGTTCCATTTGCAGGCCGTCAAAGTGCTCTTCTAGCTTCCTCACTTCATCAACGAGGCTTCCATCAACGGACTCGTAATCTTTGTTGACTTGGCGGACGGCGAGCTGCGAGTCACCCACGATAATAAGCTTCTTGATCCCAAGGTCCACTGCGATCCCGAGACCGGCAAGCAAACCTTCATACTGCAGTATTGTTTGTCGCTTGCTCCTTGGGAAAGTGCATCCGGACGACGACTTGAGGTGCTCTCCGGTGGGTGCGATAAGCAAAGACGCCAAAGACCGGCGCCTTGCAGGCGAGAAGGCACCATCAAAGTACATCAGCCACTCTTTTGCTTGCTTCTTTGACGGGAATGCTCGTCTCCGGAATCTCTTCATCCGGGCGTTGGCGCCCATTCGCTATGAATTCTGCCAATGCTCGCTTTTGGATAGTTGATGTGCTTTCAAACTTAAGACCAAAGCTTGACAGCTCGATGCCCACCGACAATCCCGCCTGCCGCTTCGGATTCTCGCAGATCCTCTTCGTGGGAAAGCGAGTGACAACTGTGATCTCATGTGCTTGGAAGTAATGGCGCAGCTTTCTCGAGGCCATGAGGAGGCCCAAAAGCAATTTCTGCACGCCGGAATACCTTGACCTAGCCCCTTGCAGGAGGGAACTAACAAAGTAGACTGGGCGCTGCACCATCCTTTTCTGCATTTGTTCACGTGTCTGCGCGGACTCATCCTTGTCGGGACCAGAGCTTGTCGGCGAAGCCCCCTGCTTGTCGCTGGATGTGTTTGCCGTGGTTGCTGGCTCATCATCCGCCTCCCTCTCCGCCACTAACGCAACACTAACCACTTGATTGGTTGCCGCTATATATAGCAGCAACTTCTCTTGTGGCCTAGGTGCGACAAGTGTTGGAGTGGAGGATGTATCTCTTCAAGTCTGCAGTCAGCCTCCGCTTCGGAGTCCATTTTATCGACCTGCCTTTTTCAAAATCTTGAAAATGGCAGGCGCGCCAGCAGAGACCTAGAAATAAACTCGCTGAGAGCAGGCACGCAACCGTAAGTCTTCGTACATCCTTGACGCGCTTTGGTGCTTCAATCTGCTCAATGGCCTTGATCTTGTCGGGATTAGCTTCAATCCTCACCGAGACACGAAGAACCCGAGAAGCTTGCGGAAGAGACTCCAAACACGCACTTCTCGGGTTGAGCTTGAGGTTGTTCTTGTGCAGATTTGCAAAGGTCTCGCCCAAATCTTGAACCAAAGTTGCTTTGTCCTTGCTCTTGACCACTATGTCATCCATGTAGGCTTCTACATTTCGTGCATTTGCGGCTCAAAAGCCGCCATGGACTACCCTTGCAAATGTTGAACCAGCATTCTTCAAACCGAAAGGCTTCCGTGATAAAACAGTATGTGCCACATGGTGTGATGAATGCGGTCTTCTCTTCATCTTCTTCAGCCATGAAGATCTGATGGTATCTGAGTAGGCATCAAGAAACGAAAAGCAAATCACATCCAGCCGTGGAGTCAACAATCTGGTCAATGCGCCGCAAGGAAACGGATCTTTGGGACAAGCTTTATTAACATCCGTGAAGTCAATAAAAGTCTCCATTTCCCATTTGCCTTGGCGCACGACTACGTGATTGGCCAGCCACGAGGATGGAGCACTCCTCCGACAAGGCCTGCCACTTCCGGTTCTTGATCTCTTCAAATTTATGAATTCTTGGCGCCCACCGCTTGCTTCCTCGACTTTTTGCTTGACGGGTCACAAGGTGAGGACAAACGGCCAGCGGTGCTCAATCACTTTCCTGGGAACACCGGGATATCAGACGGTTGCCATGCAAACACGCCGACTTTCGCCCAGGAAAGCAACGAGCGCGCCTTCCTATTTGGGGTCGAGAGAGGCACTGATGGTGAAGGTACCACCAGCGCCGCCCTCCTTGGCGGGCACCTTCTTAGTCTTCGGCGGAGCCACCATCTTCTTGCACTTGCCGGTGGAGCTCGATTGTGCGTCCTCGACGGTAGCGCAGCACTCCGAAGAGGTGCGCTTTGTCGGAGTGAGCATCGAGCCCTTGCCGGACTTGGACTTGGTCTTCTTCCCCGGAGCTTCGGCAAGTGTCCGGCAACTGTCGCGGCTGCTGCATCCCGGAAGATCTTGTCGGCACAGATAAGGGCATCCTTCTTGTCGCCATGGACAGAGATGACGCTTATCGGGCCCGCATCTTGAGTAGGTTGTAGGCGAGTGAGAGGCTTCCATGAACTTGGCGAGTGCCGGATTTGCCAAGTATCCCATTGTAAGGCAATGGGAAATCGGCAACGCCAAATGTAACCCTCTCACCCTGAAGTTCAGCTCACGCCAAATGTGACCGCAACGTAATCTTCCCTTCGCTTGCTCCTTCCCGGATTGATTCCTTGGAAGGTTCCGGTCTCTTCGAGCTCATTGTCGAGGATTTGAAGCTTCGGAGCACCGCAGAGGAGATCAGATTCAAGCCGCCCCGCCGTCAACTAACATTTTTGTGACCTTGAGGTTGCGGATGGTTGGAGAGACCAACATCGGCAAGCACCCGACCGCATGATTAAGCGATCGGGGTGATCCTCAATATAAAAATGATAGGCGTCTTGGACCACTTCAGAGGCTTGCGCGACTCTACGGATGGTTCCGCTGCATTGACCTCCCGCATCCATTGCTTGAGTTGGCGGTGGGAGGTATGCGGGAAGCACCTCCGCCAACGCAGAGAACCTCTGTGGCTTTACGAAACTCCTGCTCATCGGGCGCCGTCGTCCTCCATATCTTCGTCGTCATCATCATCTTCATCCTTGTCGCGGCCACGGGGAGGTCGATCTCCTTGTCGCTGCTTGACTTTTCCGCTGCGTCGTCCCCGTCCGGGACGTTTCGTGCTCTCTCCGACTGGACCTGCTTGGGACTTCTCGTTGTCTCGCCGCTCGTACTCAGCTCTCTGCTTTTCGACGAGCTGATCGAATTTCTTGCAGCTTTGGAGATCGTGGCCCTTGGTGCGGTGGATCTTGCAAGATCTTGCTTGCCGGAGCCGCCCCGCTTGTCGGCCGCCACCGACCGGTGGTTGGCGTCGTGACAACCTCCTTGCCGGAGCCACCAGCCTTGGCGTTCTTGTCGCCGCCTCCGTTGCCGGACTGCTCGACAGCTAGCACTTCTCTGCTTTTCTTCTTCCTGTTGCCTCGCCACGGCCCTTCTTTCTTGGGCGGTGTCATCACTTGTCGATCCTGCTTCAGATTCTCTCACGAGTCTCCTCCCTTCCTCGGTAGCGCACACTTGTCGGCCAAGGCGTACAGCTCGGCCGACGTCCTTGACTTTGCACATCGCCATCTCCTCCCTCATCCTGCGGTTCCGCACATTACGATGAAATGCGCTGATCACCGCGGCAGGGGTGGACGTCCGAGATGTTGTAGTGCACACGGCTGAATCTCCGAATGAACTTGCGCAGGACTCCCCTTCCTTCTGGGCGAGCAAGTGAAGGTCGCTCTCTTGGCCATGAGGTTTGTGGCCAGCTGTGAAGGCGCCAACAAACTGATGGCACAGATCCGCCCAAGAGGATATGGAGCTGTCCGGCAAGTGCATGAGCCAAGATCTGACGTTGGGCTTGGAGCACGGCGGGAAGTAGTTGGCGAGGATCTTGTCGTCCCGCCCCCGCAGCTCGCACCGCGATGGTGTAGATGCCGAGGAACTCGACGGGTGTGTCCGCCAGCATACTTCTCCGCACGTCTGGTTTGAAGTTTTTCGGCTGGGCCATCGGACTTGCCGCAGCTCACGAGTGAACGCAGGGCAACCTACAGCGTCTGACAAAGTCGCTGGCCCCTCCGGCGCGTGCATGTCAACAGAAGGCCCAGTAGCGCTTGTCGGATCGACGTCGCGCTTCTCTTGGCGCTTCGATGCGAGTTCGAAGCGCCCTCTTGTTGTCGGTCATGAAGAACTTGGCGCTGATCGCGGCGAAGCTCGCGGATCCGGACGACGCAGCGGAGTCGCTGTCGAGGTGGATCCGGTGAGTCGGGCGATCTTGGCCTTCTTGGCGGAGAGTGCACGGTGGTTGCACCTCCGGCAGTCTCGCCGCCATCGGCTCGTGCCTTGTCGTCTCGCCCGCGGCAACGATGGAATTGGTTGCCGCGAGCTGCCGCCGCTGGCAAAGCCGATGAGGCTCTGGATAGTGGCCCTCCACTCGTTGACCTTGTCGGCCGTTGGAGGGTAGTCGAGGAGCAGTTGAGCTCTCGCCAGAGCTTCTGCTGGAGTAGTAGGCAGCATTGGAGAACGGTGCGAGGAGCGGGACACACTCGGACTTCTAACCACGTTAGAAGGAGCAGCGCCCCGTCCGGGCGACCGTATCTCACTAGTGCCAGCATGTTGGCGCGCATGCTGGTCTTGAGGGTCTCGATCCAACGAACGTATGGCGTTGTGAACGCCATGACGTTGTTGGTCCCGCGTCTCCTGAGATGGGCACGGGGGATGCGCGGACGCCGAGGTTTGCGGTGCCTTGTCCTTGGACTTGGCAACATCGCGAGCACCTTCGTCGGCGCCCGTCCCTCCGCCAGCGTCTGCCCCACCACCCGTTTGCTGCGGTGAGGGTGGGTACGACGCGGACGGCTCTGCTGCCACCGAAGCCTTCTTCTTCGGTGGCATGTTGAGGAAGATGTTGATGACGCTGCCCGCATGAATGCCGGATCGGATTCACACGGCCTCAACGCCCCCTACCTGGCGCGCCAGAGATGTCGGGGAGGCTGATCGTACCCACGGACACCTATGGGGCTGGCGGAGCAGGCCCCTTTGTGGTTTGGAGGGGGGCGGAGGTCGCGCGAAGAGCGGATCGAGGCGATGCACACGAGCGGTTTACCCAGCTGGAGCTCTCCGGAGAGATAAAACTCCCATCGCTGCTTGTTTGATCTATTGTGTTCTTGCTAGGGAGCAATGCGGGCTACAAAACCTAGCGCGAGTGTATCTAGTCTCGAGTGGGTCGAATGAACCCCACGAGACGAACCTCGCCCGCTGAATGAACAGTAACCGAACCCTCTTTACGTTGCACTCGGGCCTCCTTTTATATGCTCAAGGGGTCTCCGGCGGTGGCAACATAGGCGGGGGTACAAATGTAAAAACAGGAGTTGGTACACCTACTTGAACAGTGTACACTGCAAAATACCTAACTCTGACGGCAAGGGACAAAAGCAATAAATGCCCGTCATTGTCGCCCAAACAGTGTAACAAAGACCGTCAGTGCGCCCGCTTCGCCACGATGGCGAGCCTGTCGGCCGCCGCTTATCGCTGCTCTCCGCTGGCTGCACGGCCGCTCGACACGCGCCCATGGAACGGTCCCATGGCGACATCGTCATTGGGTGAGCTGGAGCGGAGACGGAGAGAAGTTGCATGCCGCGGCAAGCGCCTTGCCGCGGCCGAATCCTTGTCGCGCCCGGAGACCTGTCGCGCTCCGAGCCTTCCCGGCAAGCTCCTCTTGCCGGGGCCTTGTCTTCCGCGTGCCTGGAGCGGCTTTCCCGACAAGCTCCTCTTGTCGGGACCTTGTCTTCTCAATTTAATACTTTGTTCTTGAATGGCTCCAAAGAAGCCACGGAGGATATTGGCGGTGACGAGGCAAACCTCGCCGTGAGGTCAGAATCGTCTGCGGCACGAGCACGGGATACTAGGGTACCCCTACTCTAGTACACCGACAGTCTTGAGCGCACACACAGGCATTCTCAGCCTCGTTGACAGAGCAACTGGCCTTTTATTAGACACTACCAATGGCTCCTCCACTGATTTGCTCGTGGTGAACACTGTTCTCTCACCATGCAAAACGAAATCATCATCATCACTCATAACAAGAGGTGATTTCACTGTAGCTTTAATATGACTAGCAGCTCTGGGCGACAAACCCTTTTTAGGTGCCGGAGGCATAAAAGAATCATCATCACTCTCAACACAACGATCCACGGCCTTCGGGGCAGTACAAGTCACCCCCTTTGATTTTGAGTGCACACCGTCCTTCTTTACTTTAACAGCTTCAACTGACTTCAATATGTCATCATCCAATATTACCTGAATTTCTGGCGTCTCACATTGGCTCTCGAACAAACTATATTTAGGCTCGTCTAGCCCTAGATCTGCAACACAAAAACCACAAATAAAGAGCGCACACAGAAGGCGGGTGAGCACAGGAAAAAATATAGGAAGGGGTCGTGTGCTGATAATAAAATAGGAAGACCACTACAAAAATAAAAATATATATACAAACAAACAAAAGGAACACAAAAAAGAAAGGGCAATACCTCCAGAATAACCCAGCACCTCACGAATATTAATGTCAAAAATCCCACAAGTAATCCACCTGTACATGGTTTCAACCCTGACCATATATATATCTTTTTGAGAAAACGAAGCATAACTCTCACCATCTTATGTCTCCAGTAGTTCATTCATGAAAAAACCACAGTCGGTACTGTATCAAATAATTATAGAACTATTATCAGCATACACACAAGGAAAAAAATCAGGATTTGCAAGTTAGCTCAGTACAACTGTGCAGTTACCAGCTATATGAAAAATGTTATGTGACAGATGGCTTAAAAAGATCCATGAAAAAGAATAGTTCAAAAATAACAGGTGAATATAAAATATATATGATGACCACGGATATAAAAACACATGTATGAAGTTAGCTTAATGCATTCGCATGGTTACACCATGCACGAAGTATATAAGGATAAAAAGCATTATTTAAGATCTTTCAATTAACTTAGAACACATGCACAGTTTAGTTCACAGAGACCTAACTTATAGACATGGAAAAAATGAGCATATAAATAAACACAATTATGGCAGTTAGGTTCAATTCGTTTGAGCAGATTACACAAAAGTTAAATAGACAACAAAGCAAAAAAACAGAAACAATAATTCTAACCGACGGTTAGATTTAAAATTAGATAAAACACGAGCTACAAAAGAAAAGAAGCAAAAATATGTATTACGGGTTTTCCTGCTGGGGCACAACGACATGGTGCAAACGGAAATGGTCAATGTTTGCCGGATCCAACTTCTTCTTCTGGCGCTCAGATGAGCCATTCCTCCAAAGCTGCTTAATGTTCTTCGCCATCCTGTTTATGACCCTTATGCCACTCTCAGTACCGGGAAGGTGCCAAGAATCAAGCAGCTCAAAACGACGATGCTTAATGTTTAGCGCAACTACACAATAGTGCCCCGCACCTTCCCTGGTAGCTGGAGGGTCAAAGAGACCAAAGAGTACAATATCCTTCTTATCCATTAACTCATCGGCATAGGCAGAGAAAAATCTGATCAAGTGCCTATTATCAAAGGACCCCTTCCAGATAGATTGCTGCAAATGAAGAAACATCTCTGTTAGCTATAAAAAGCTCATGAAAAAACAAGAAAAAAATGAACATTATAATAATGTATATAAGATCTTACCGAAATATGAAATGGAGCCACCATCCTAGAAGAATTTTGGTATTTCGAATGAAGAAGAAAAATTCCTACAGCAGCCACCGCAGTGTTCAAAGATGCCACCAACTCGAAAAGACTCAAAGAACCTGCTTGACAGTTGCTTTGCAAAACGCATTCTCAAACAACACCTCATCTCTAGTATTGAAAAAAAAACACACGAAAACCTTTTAACAAATGAAAAGAATAAAAATTTTGGCAACAAATCAGAAACGGGGTAAGGACGAAACACAATGATGTTTGGTACATACTTTTTATTCTTGTCCTTCCTTAACCTCATAACAGCAAATTATAAGTCCTTCATGTGTTGCACCGCTTCAGGTGTGGCCGGGGTTTGCGTAAAACTGGAGACTGTTTGAGATGAATCTATAATAAAGGGTGAAAAAAGGTTAGCATTTAGGAAAAAGCAAAGAACACATACGTCGATAAGCAGCTGAAAAAATTGCTACCTATCTCATTTATTGACACTCCCAAGTCATCACTATTTGTCTCCTCAGAAGCACCATCAGCACCAACTTCGTCAACGTTGGGTTCAACTTCAGGCTGAGGCTCAGCACTATAATTACCGTGCATCGCAGCTTTTGAAATTATATCTTTCAGCTTCGTAGCTAACCCCTCGGGGAACTTCTACAGGATTCCCAGAAAGTATCGCAGGAGCAGATGCACCACGGTCAACATTTGTTTTGTCTAGCACATGAGATAGATTTAAAACACTTGCGTTCTCGGGGCCTACTACAGTAGCATGAGCAACACCACCTGGGTGGGTGTCAATAACTGTAGCATCCTTCAGAAATTCAGAAATAACAGTAGGCTTCGCATCCTTGTTCGATGCACATGCTTCGTCAACAACATGCATTTCGCGGACCGGAATAGGAAATACATCACCTCCGGCTCGAGTGCTTTCAGGCATAGATGTATCCCTCAGCGCTTGTTTTCCTTCACAACTTGCTGCATGATCGACACCATCACCAAGGCCATCCATGACAAACACACTCTCACAAGCACCTTCAGGCGCCTGTCTACCATCAAGCAAACCTGAACCATGATCAGCATTGTGAGCGACAACCCGGAAAGATTCATTTGAAGCGTGATCTTTAAATTCTAAAACACCTTCAATCGTAACTGATACGTTGCCTTGGCAATCAAAACCAACGTGTTTCCCTTCAGAAATGCCAACACTACCAGGATGAACTTGCTGACCAAGCTCTGGATCATTAGATTTGTTGCAATCACCTTGGGCTACGGGCTGGTCTGGTGCAAAAACTCCCTCCGTATAATCAACGATGTCGTCAACACCATTGCAACCCCCATCAGAATCACCACCCAGCAAGTCGTCATCAATGACATTGTCGTCACTAAAATCATGCGGAGGAGATTCAGCAGGGGGCTCTTGCTTCTCATCTTCATCATCATCAGGCGCATTCACAACAACCTGAAAAAAAGCATGCACGCATGATGTTGAGGGGAATAAGGTCAGCAGTTAGCTATCTTTTACAAGGCAGTTAATCACCATGCGTAAAAGATGGAAGAGAGAAAAATAGAAAAAGATAACCTCACCTCCTCACCCCGTTGCCCGGTACAATCATCGCCACGTACAGGGGCAGACACATCATTCTTCTACTTGCTAATCTGACTCACAATAATACGAGCATCATTTTCAATGCCTTTGCATATGGCATCTTGTTTCTTCTTCAAGTCATTGAAAGCGGTGCGAATGTGTGATGTCGTGCTCCGCATACTACCAATGATAGCAACATCACGCTCTGTAGCCTCCTTCATTGATTCTTCCCTTGGTCCATGACCTTCAGGGAAAATGCCAGCAATGCAGCCCAGCCGATCAGACATCGTGGGAACTTCAGCGGCCAACTCATCCACCTTCCGTAATAAGCCATCAATGTTCGCAAATACACCACCATCTTCCTTGGCATTACTCAATTTTTGTACTTTAAAAGCTACATCTGCATTCTGGCTACAGCCAGCCTCATCCTGTGCATGTTGTTTTGGCGCACAGGTAGGGACATGTGCATCAGGAAAAGCGCGATCACGACTTTTCCCAGGGGGAACTTGCTGGCAATATGCAATCTGGTTATGGGATTTCCACTGAGCACATGAAAACAAAAGAGGATTCCACAAAAACACAACACACACAAAAAATAGATAGCTACTCAACATGATAGGGGGGGGGGGGTTAGCTAAAATTTATACACTTAAGAATACTTACAAAAAACAATTACAAAAAAACATGTAAGCCATTAAAGTCGCACGAAAAATACATAGAAGATGTAAAGAACACATGAAAGTTGAAAAACTCACCCCAAGTTTTCAAAAAACATAGCCGTCCAAAAATTTCCCACCCTTCTTTACAATATCTTTCAAGAAAATTGAATTTAGCACCTTCTCTGTCAGGAAATTTGCACGCGGAGTCTGCACATGCATCACAGACATGGCCTTCATGAGGGCAAATACCAAGATACATAAGGACTAGCACTACTCCACAACCTTCTGGGCCTGCTTGAATGATATTTGGATCTTGCCATCTGATACATGCACGCTTTAACTCATCCACTACTAACTGGAAAAAATCCATCATTGCCATATCTTCAAAAACAATACCATCTAGCATTGCCGCCTCCCTGCCTACACTGACAGCAGGACCTGGGCATATCATCTTTGAAAAAAGGATAGCAAAGAAAACCTTTACAGCAAGCGCATCCTTTGACTCATCGACTACAAGCTGCTTCAAGACATTCCTCAAGTCTTTCGTGTCAACCACAGAAGCTTTGCTGAAACCCAACTCTGCCTTAAATCTAGCCATTGACTCATCATGGCCACTATCAGCTGGCCTGGGAGCTGTGTCCTCAACCATGGGGAACCAAAAAGCCTGATGCACGACTTCTCTGCTGACTACAAGAACTTTATTAGGGCCACAGTCAATCCGCATCGTGGCCGTGTCAATCTTCTTCATCAAGTGGCACATCAGAAGACGTGACACATTGCCCTTCAAGACCCAGTTAAATACACTACCAAAACCAGCCTTACAAACAATATCTCTATGTCGTGTCTCAAGCAGAGCAGCCGCCTCAGAAACCTCTCCCAAAGAACAACGAACAGTTACATTGATCCTATCACAAGCACCAGCGTTTGACACCGCAGACTTTGCAACCTTCTTCTTTGGTCCACTCCCAACAACCTTAGGCCGACGCTTCCTATGAACAACCTACAGAGTAAAACAGGAAAAAAGAAGGCAGTTAGCATGCACACAACACTTCAGTTACTTGCCAAAGAAAAATGAAAAATAGAACAAACAAAACATGGAGTAGCACACATACATTATCCCTGTCGAGCCCAATGCCATCAACAGAAGGACCTCCTACAAAATCACCTCCAGCTTTTGAACAACGCTTTCCACCAAGTTTAATACTCGGATAGACACGATCAACCACTGGACTACTGGCAATGCATGGACTCCGACGTGGAGATGGAACAACAGTCTTACTGGCTACACCACTTGCACGATCCCGTGATGTGCCAATCTGCACACGAACTCCAGCTCCTGTATCCGGAACATGAGCATTGCTGGTGACATTTGAGGTGTCAACTAGACCTTTGGGGAGCCTCAACCGCTTCTTCCTCTCATGAGCATCAACTTTCTCTGAATTTTTTTCCGCTTCTCTAGCTGCCTTATCTCCTCATTCCTTAACAGCTGTCAGACTATATAATCCTGTGTAACAATCTCATTGCCAATGATCGATCGCGATTACAGACAGTAATTGCAATTAATCGAGTCGACCGCACAAAAAGTTGTCTCCATCGGAAGCTGTACATGGTTCACATTGGGAGGCGCAGCCATGTTGTGCGTCAGTGCGGAATTAGGCGCAACATGTTGGGCATTGATGTCACGGCAAGATTGCATGATGAAATCGTTAACATCCGGCGACGAAATACCTGCACGTTACAGAGCAAAAAATGCACACACAAAAAAGCAGTAAGATAAAAAGATAAAAATGCAACAACTCAAAGAGCAACTAACAAAATGAGGAAAATTAAATGAATTCAAACAGATTCCCGCAAAAAACCTTCAAGTCGGCACCGATATGAGGAGAGCAGAAGACACCACCGACTTTGCATGACTCATTTATTCCACTAGCATTTGCTTTGCTATCAACCATACCACCCCCTTCACCTGCATTCCCACTACTGCCTTCGCCATTAACAAGTGACACCTTGGCCAAAGCTACCGCAGCAGCATCAACTACCACTGGCATATTAAGACATGGATGTGAAAAGTTAACAAGATAAATTCATGATGAACAAGCACATAGAAAAAAAAAGAAAAGAGCAGTTAACTGCTTTAATTTCTGAAGTTATCTGCAATAAACTAAAAATGTGATGACTAACCATTACCACAGCTGGAAACCCTTCCAATCGAACTCATCACGAGAAAAAAAGAACACCTCATACACCCCACAGCCTCTACCTGCACACAGAAAATGACCCCAACTTATATAGAAACTTATGACTGAATACATGACGCATAAATCAAAAAATGGAAATTAATCAAAACAAAATCAAATGCCCCCGCAGCCATAGTACCCGAACGAATTCAGGAGAAAGAAACCACTACACACCCACGCATCCACTACCTCCCGCCGCCGAAACCCCTAAGAAAACATACCCGGAGAACATGCGAGATCCCCTTGCAGCTCCAACGGCGGGGATGAAGACGACTTCCTTCGCGCGAGGAAGAACAAAAACAAGCCATCTCATGCTTCCGACGAATACCACCGCCCGCCGGCCTGTTGGTTAGGGTTAGAAGCGATAGTTGGTGACGGCGCCGCAACGTCTGCCCTATGGCAAAAAAAGCAGTTCCGGCGAAAGAAAATAAAGACAGAGCACTGCAAATGGAGCAGTTAAGACAGAGAGGCCATAGGAGACGGGGGTGGTAACAGGCTGCACAAGCACGTAAAAAAAAACCCATACAGGCCCACAAGCACGTAACCGCGCGGTGGTAACAGTTAGCCCAACTGTACCCCTTCAGTTAGCTCAACCTAACTAATCAAAAGCTGACTTATGTTACTGCAACCGTTAGTTTCTTTAGATGTTACTAACATTTTTAGGTGGAGCAGTTAATCCATGATATTGTATCAGTTAACTATTAAAAAGGTGAAAAAAATCTTTTACTTAAGTAAACATGGAGGTTGGTTTTCCGTGACGTGTCAGTTAAGTGCACGAAGTGCATCAGTTGAGTGTTACAAAACTATAACAATATAACACTTATACTGTTTAGACCAATTTTTATTGCTTATGGCAGTTAAGTGGGCAAGTTGTAGAAGTTAACTTGCACACTTAAATGCCATGCGCACTCGATTGGTTAGCCTGACATTGGAAAAAAATAATGAAAGAAAAAAAGTTGATATCTTCATTCAAGCAGTTCGCTAGTTCTTAACTGTTGAAGTCCCGACAGTTAGCTATTTCAGGCCCAACTGTTGGGATTACCCCAGTGAAAAAAAGTACCTTCAGTCCCGCAGTTAGCTTGCTGTTAACTACCGCAATCCCAACAGTTAGCTATTTTCAATAACGGCAGTTAGCTTGATCCGGGAAAACCCAGGGAGGAACAAAAAATAAAGTCTCTTAAGTCACAGCAGTTAGCTATTCTGGTCGAGCAATTAGCTTGTTCATAGCAGTTTACTAGGTGTAATTAACTTTCGGAATCTGAGCAATTAACTTCTGAAAAGTTACGACAGTTATTGTGACACGTGCAAAAAAATAATGATTTTTTTTTGCATATTTGGTCCGGCGGTTAACTTGGTGTACTGTAACAATCCCGACAGTTAGCAATTTCAATACTCGTGGTTAGCTCGAACCCTAAAAAAATGAAAAAAAACTAGGTACCACACCTAACTTGGTGTGCGATCCGGACAATTAGCCATTTCAGTACTGGCAGTTAGCTCGACCCGAAAAAAAAGAATGAATTGTTTTTAGTATATTTGGTCCGGCAGTTAACAGGATATTAACTGCCTGATTTCTGGTAGTTAGCTACTTCAGACCTACCAGTTAACTTGAACTGGGGGAAAAGAAAAACAAATTGTTTATTCGCTACGCCAGTTAGCTTGCTCAGCATGAGGCAGTTAGGTACTCAGCTTGAGCAGGTAGCGTGTACTGTAGCAGTTCATGCAAGAAATGTCAAAAATGATGAAGTTTTTAGAAAACTGCATATCTAAACAATGGAATATCATATGCATTATTCCATCGAACGTTTTAATAATCATGACTAAAAAAATGCAAAAAAACGGTGCCAGAAAAAGACCGTCTGTCAGTTAACTTCTATAGTATGAACAGTTAGCTTTGTGTTCTATGGCAATTAGGATGGGTTCCTGAATAGCTTATTCAGGAATTGGTTGTAATAGCTGGAATATATATATATATATATATATATATATATATATATATATATATATATATATATATATATATATATGGCTTCGCAAAGCATCTCCATCATCATTATCAAGACATCCCACGCAAGTGAGTTAGGATGCACTTGATCCCAGAAAGGTATGTATCCTTCAAACCAGAGGAATGCTTCAAACTAACAACAAAACATAATCTCTACTCTTATAAAAAACCGAGTTGGTGATGATGGTGTGCCTGCCATCTTGTAATATAGACCGTCCGATCTATATCTGACGGATAGAAAGCAAACTATGAAATTTTTACAAAAGATACCTGCACCTCTCTCCGCATTTATAGATAAGGCCTTGCCTCGTTCATCCTTATCTCCCACGACCTCATTGCTGAGCAATTAAAAAAGGAAGTCTCTGGAACAATCTGGTATGGTGGCTGCTGCCGGCGCCGTCCATCCCCATGCCTCCGCCTAGTCCGACCACCAGTCACCACCACGCCCCACTCCTCCTCACCTTATCTCTCATCTTTCTCGAGATATCAGTTTTTCGATGAAATTCTCGAGATACCATTTTTCTGATAAAATTCTCGAGATATCATTAGTTTTTACACATGGGATTACTCCTGCATGGGTCAATCACAACAGGTGTTTTGTAAAAAAAATCATCTTGATGTTCCGTGCAATGCACGAGCATCTTGCTAGTATCCAACAAAAGAGGGTCATGCTACAGTAGCAGGATACATGGCTCAGTCTAGATATTAGTACGAATCAAGTTGTGAATATTTGCTGTTGGCATGAACCACATCGCCGCATGTCCGGTTTGCAAAAGCCATCCATTGCATGGAAGCTTGATGCCTTTCACACATTGAAGATTATTTGGCAACAAGCTGTGTCGCATTTAATCTCTGGATATGGTGATTCATGAAACCCATGGTATGATGTGTAAACACAGTCCCCCCTGGCGAATGGAAGTTGCATAGCACGGTAATCATCGCTGGTGATATGATCGATGATTAGTTGGATGACGGATAATTGAGCCCGAGGAACATGGAGTGGTTGCCGAGGCTGTAAACCTGCCTCCAGCATGTCGGTGTGGAACGACACCTATGGGATCACAAGAATCCCTACTATGGTTGCCGGGGCGCGGGGTTGCGAGAAGAGCAGGGCTAGTAGACAACACAAGGATCGTTTACCTAGGTTCGGACCGCGAGGATGCGTAAAACCCTAGTCCTGCTTTCGTGGGTGTATTTCAGAGAGTTCTTGAGCACTCAAACTAGCTCTGGTAAGTGCGTGGTTCAAAAGAGCCGAATCCTTCTTCAGTATGCCATGGGCCTCCTTTTATAGTCGGAAGGGGCTGCCAAAGTGGCACACAGGAGGTGGAAAGGCGTCTGATTCCCTCGAGCTTATCGTCAGACATGGACAAGACTCATTTAATGCGTAGCTTAGGTGTCCCCTTGCTTTCTTGGGTACGGGGGCGAGGCCTGTCCCGTCCGTCGCCGCTCCTACTCGCTTTGACACGCGCCCTGGCCAGTGAGGCACATGGTGCCATGTAGGCAAGCAGGCAGCTGAGGTGGCGCAGTGGCAGAGCCTTCACGAAGATCTGCATGCCGCCATGGAGGCGCTTGATGAGTTGGATTGGGAGCTGCATGTTGCCACGCAGGCGCCCGCCCAGCTGGTTGGGCTGGCAGCTGCATGTGAACAGCGGTGTAAGCTTGGTTGGCGTGGGCCTGGCGGTGACCCTGCTGACGTCCTTGGTGAGGGCCTTGCCGGGTGGCCCGGCAAGGGTCTTGCCGTGGCGCTATTTGTCGTCCGGCAAGGGCCTTGCCGGGGTCTGGTGGCCTTCCTCGGCAAGGATCTTGCCGAGGATCGTCGTCTTCTAATCCTCATCTGATCTTGAATATGTCTTCACAAAAATCTGCATGCCACCACGGAGGTGCCTCCCGAGCCCTGGCCCAACGTGATGTTGGAGAGCGTGGGCTCAAGGGTGGCCTGCTCTATTGGTGCGGGGCAAGCTGTCCCGGCAAGGATCTTGCCGGGGCTGCTGAGGCTGCCCCAGCAAGGGTCTTGCCGGGGGAACCTGCTTCGTCCCTCTGCTCTTTGTGGTCTTGGCCTTGGCGTTGCTCTTATTATCTTGGGCTTTGGTCTTACCTTGGCTCACCTCCCCTGTTCTGCTTGCGTGACCGTAGGCGCGGCTCCAACTGCCCGTGCATAGGTATAGGGGTACAAAAAGGCACCCCTCTTTTTGTACACCGACAGGAGCCCCCGGGCCTGGGCCACACATAGGCGTGACACGTTGTTGGGCCAGGCCCAAAACGGTGTGCGGGCGGGGCGGTTTTTACCGCGGTAAAACTTTCTGTGCGTTGCGCTTCCCACGACCCGCGCGCGTGGCGTGGCGTGGAGGGGTGTTGATTTGGGCGGCATGTGTGGGGCGGTTTCCACTCACACACATCACATCGAAGTAAAGAGGCGGCTCGCGCCTTCCCCATAAAAAGAGGGAGGCGTGGAGGCGCGGCTCATTTATCGAAAGGGCCGGGTGCGGTCTTCATATGCCCACTCCCCACTATCATGGGGTGGGGAGAGGTCGCTTCGCCCATCCCCTCGGTTATGCACGTCCGCCATGCGTCCTCCATGCACTTGGGGTGGTTAGCGGTGGAAGCGGGAAACCGGCCCGTCGCTGGTTGGGGCAGCGGGTCGGTCCTGATTCCCCGTGCGTTTGGTGGCTGGATTGGCCGAGCGAGGCGGCCGAGCACCGTCCCCGCCTCATTATAAAGAGGGTGACGGGGGGGGGGGGGCAGATGGCGTCCCGCACTCTTCCGTCATCTATCTCCTCTCGCTTCTTCTTCCTTTCACTCGCCATGGAGAAGGGGAATCCTGGTCCCTCGACGGTGGCGGCGAGGGTCGCTGCCCAACAGCGCGTCCCTCCTCCTCCTGAGCCCGCGGTGGTGGAACCGGCCGTGAGGGGACGGGGGAGCGAGCGAGGTCGTGGGTGAGGCCGGGGCAGAGGTCGTAGTGCTCGGGGAAGAGGAGGAGGGGGCGGCGCGCCGGCTTCGCCCCCGCCAATGATGCCTTTTCCAATGGAAGGCCATGTCGGAGACCAGCCCCGTGAGTTTTTCATCAGGCTGCGCTGGCCTCCGCTTCGCCTTCTTCGTCTTCCCTCCCCGTTCGCTCGGGAGATGGAGTGTGACCCGCCCCAGTCCCTCAGATTGCACATGAGGGGTTGTGGGAATGGGGGCACGCGGGTCGACGTCGACTTCCCGGCTCCTCGGGTCATGTACCTCCGTCGTGGGTGGAAGACGTTCGCTCGCATCCACAGCCTGACGGCGGGGCTCGTCCTCTACTCCAAATTAATGGAGGATGGCCTGCTCTCCATTAAGGTCTTCAGCGACTTCGGGACTCGCCTGAAGTGCTGCATGGAGAGCTCCTCCGATGGAGATTCCGATGATGGAAGCTCTACCTCGAGCGAAAGTGATGTGGAGGACAGCGGGGCAGACGGCGGGGACGAGTCCGACTAGGCGTCGGATGCCCCGCGCCTGGGCAGGTGCGGCAGCAGCAACATCTGTACCTGGCCGCTCCTCCGGCAGAGTTTTGCCGGGGGTGGGGCCAGCTCCTTGAACTTCTCGGGGCCGTCTCCTTGGGCGGCTGGCGTCAGGAGGCTGCAGAAGAGGAAGAGGGCGGGCGGCAAGGCTGTCAACTCGGAATACGCGGGCACCAACGCCTTCGTCGCGTACTGCCGGTCCTGCCGCCTCGTGTTCCAGCTCCTTTCCCGGCACCGTCATCATCGGCCCGCCCCCGGGCGATCACCGAGGTGTTCTCTTGGTGCTTTCTGCCGCTCGTAGCTCGCCTAGGCGCCCCTTTTGCCCTCTCGCCTCCTTGACCTGCCTCCTGAGGAGAAGGACAAGAAAGGGATTACAGGCATCTTATCCTTCTTCTTTAGTTTGTAAGCCTGCAGGCCTTTGTTAAATTTAGAACTTGTAATCCCCTTGCTCATGTTTTTCATTTCGTATGAACTGTACCTATATGGGATGTTTTTAATGAAAAAGGGATGCTTGCCGGGTTTTTGTTCGTGGGTAAATCCCGCGACAAGGAGCGAATCCTTGTTATTGTTTAAGATAAACGTTTTTCGCCCGGCAACAGGCCTTGCCATTCCCCCACTCCACTCGACCGTTCTCGCTCTCTTGGCGGAGGCAGGGATGAAGTGGGCTTTAGGCTCCTCGTTCTACCTCCATGCCGTCGCGGCTACAACCAAATCCGGACCTAGGAAATAATCCTTAGGTATAGGAAAAAGGGGAGCACGACAACCTAGATATAAAAACGAGGTTTCACATGCCCCAATCCTGTTCCGAAATGCATGACAGAGGATAAAAGACTTATATGGATCTGCAGCCCCCGTCAATCTCATATTGCCGTGGTTGGGTCCTTGTGCTTGCAGCCCCCGGCAACTCTGGTTTGCCGGGGTCGGGAAGTCGGCCCGTTTTCTTTCTTCCAAGTAGCTCGGCAGAAGTGCTGATGTGCCCTGCGAACCAAAGGAGGATAGAAGAGAATCAGATAGACGTGCACTAGATCTCTAAGCTAGGGGTTAGTCGCTGCTGAGCACTATCAACCCTAACCAAGGAAAAGCGACCTAGCATGCATGCTATGACTTAGAGTGCCAGTGCTTCATTTATTTATGCTCAGGGTCTGCGCCTGGCTTTGTACGAAGGATACATGCCTTGCCAGCAAAGCTTGTACAAAAGGTGGCTTTCCGGGAGGCCCGGAAAGCCGCGCTTTATGGGTAAAACTTGCGAAGATAGTTGATGTTCCAGGAGTTGCTCACTGGGACGGCATCTTCGGTCTCATGGCGGACTGCGCGGGGCCTGGTGACTCGTATTACCCGATAAGGGCCTTCCCACTTCAGCGTCAACTTGTTGGCATTCTTGGCCGACTGAACACGCCGAAGAACAAGGTCGCCTTCCTCAAAGCTTCGGGCATGAACCTTGCGGCTATGGTAGAGGCGCAAGGCTTGCTGGTAGTGCGCTGCTCTCATAGCCGCCTGAAGATGATCTTCCTCAAGGAGCGTCGCCTCATCTTGCGCAACTGCTCTTGCTCAAGCTCATAACAAGCGAGCACTCAAGGTGACCCGTATATGAGTTCCGTGGGGAGAACTGCTTCTGCCCCGTAGACCAGGGGGAAAGGTGTCTGGCTGGCAGCTCGATTTGGCGTCGTCCTGATCGACCAAAGAACCGCTGGCAATTCATCAATCCAGCGCCTTTCGCTCTTGCGCAGCTTGTCAAAAGTCTTTGTCCTTAGGCCTCGCAACACTTCAGCATTCGCCCTCTCCGCTTGGCCGTTGCTCCGTGGTTGTGCCATAGAAGCAAAACAGACCTTGCTGCTGAGGTCTTGAATGTATTGCATGAAGGTGTGGCTCGTGAACTGCGTGCAGTTGTCGGTGATGACTCTATTTGGCACACCAAAACGGCAGACCAGTCCCTCACGAAAAACCCGACAAATGACCGAGCAGTCACCTTTCTCACGGCTTCCACCTCCGGCCACTTTGTGAACTTGTCGATTGCAACGCATAAATACTCAAAGCCCACGACAGTATGGGGAAAGGGCCCAATATGTCGAGCCCTGCACCGAGAATGGCCAGGAGAGAGGGATTGTTTGAAGAGCTTGGGCTGGTTGATGAAGCTTCTTTGAATGGAACTGACACGCTTCACACTTGGTTACTAGTGCCGTCGCATCCTGGAGGACGGTGGGCCAGAAAAAACCTTGTTGGAACGCCTTCTCGGCAAGGGCCCTTGACCCTATGTGGGAGCCACATATGCCTCCATGTATCTCTGCCAACAGCTCCAGTCCTTCCTCCTGGGGGATGCACTTCAATTTCACGCCGTTCGGCTTTCTCCTGTACAGGATGTCATCGACGAACTAGTACAGGGCGGACCGACGGGCTACTTTCTCCGCTTCTTCCTGCTCCTCAAGAAGCTCCCCTGTTTGGAGGAATCGGAAGATATACTGCGCCCATGCCGGAGCCCGGGGCTCGATGGCAAGGACCAAAGGCATTTCTTCCGCCGTGGGAGCGGATGTCTCTACTGCTAGGGCTTGACGCCCTGCCGGAGGTAGCTGCTCTTGGGCAGACTCAACGTCCACGGCGGCACCCTTGCCGGTAGCCCCAGAGGGCTTGATAGGAAAGTACTTGCCGGGACACGACTTCCTTCGCTTGTTCTGCCCCGTTGATGGTTTGAAGGATGGTTGAGTTAGCCGGAGCAAAAAGGTACCCGGTTCCACATGTAGCTTGAATGCGGCACACTTTGACAGGTAATCGGCGGTGTCGTTCTCCATTCGGGGGACGTGCTCCACTTGGATACGGTCAAAGCGCTCCTCCAGCTTCCTCACTTCATCTACTTAGGCTTCCATCAATGGGCTTTGGCAATCCTTGTTGACCTGCCTGACAACAAGCTGCAAGTCACCCCTGACGATGAGCTTCTTAACCCTGAGGTCCGCCGCGATCCTGAGACCGGCAAGCAATCCATCGTACTCAGTAGTGTTGTTGGTGGACATCTCTCAGGGAAAGTGCATCTGGATCACGTACTTGAGGTGCTCCCCGGTAGGTGCGACGAGTAGTACACCGGCACGGGCGCCTTGCAGCGAGAAAGTCCCATCAAAGTACATGATCCAGTCGCGATCTTCCTCCTTGCCGGGGAGAGTGGTCCCCTGGATTTCTTCGTCAGGTGTTGAGGCCCATTCTGCGATGAACTCCGCCAAGACTCTGCTCCAAATTGTCGAGGTACTTTCAAACTTCAAACCAAAACTTGACAACTCCAAGGCCCACTCCACAATCCTCCTGGTTGCATCCGGGTTATGCAGTATCTATTGCAAAGGGAGGCGGGTGACGACAGTGATCTCGTGGGCTTGGAAGTAATGACGCAGCTTCCTTGAGGCCATAAGGAGGCCGAAGAGAAATTTCTGCACACCGGAGTACCTTGATCTAGCTCCCTGCAAGAGGGAGCTGACAAAGTAAACTGGATGCTGCATCATCTTCTTCTTCTGCACCACCTCACTTGACTGCACGGGCACTGCCTCGATGGCATCAGACTCTGCCGGGGGCCTCACCTTGCCGGCACCAGGCCCTGCCGGGGCAATCTTGGGCTTGCCATCCGCTGGTTCTGCCGCCGTCACTGCCTCCTCGTTGACCTCCCTCTGTGCCACTAGCGTGGCGCTGACCACTTGATTCGTCACCGCCAGATACAGCAGCAACGGCTCTTGTGGTTTAGGCGCAACCAGAATTGGCGTGGAGGAAAGGTATTTCTTCAGATCCTGCAATGCTGCCTCGGCTTCTGGGGTCCATTCCATTGGGCCTGCCTTCTTCAAGATTTTGAAGAAAGGAAGGGCGTGCTCGACGGACTTGGAGATGAATCGGCTCATGGCGGCAACGCAGCCGGTGAGCCGACGCACGTCCTTGATCCACTTGGGCGCCTCAATCTGCTCAATGGCCTTGATTTTGTCTGGGTTTGCCTCGAGTCCGCGTTGTGACACAAAGAACCCGAGAAGCTTGCCGGATGGAACGCCGAAGACACACTTCTCAGGGTTCAGCTTGAGGTTGATCTTGCGCAGGTTGGCAAATGTCTCTTCCAGATCTTGCACAAGAGTTGGCCCGTCCTTGGTTTTAACCACTATGTCATCCATGTAGGCCTCCATATTTCTATGGAGCTGAGGTTCAAAACCAATTTGGACTCCTCTTGCAAATGTTGAGCCAGTGCTCTTCAACCTGAAAGGCATCCGTAAAAAGCAATACGTACCACATGGGTGATGAACGCTGTCTTTTCTTCATCCTGTCTTGTCATGAAGATCTGGTGGTAGCCCGAGTAGGCGTCGAGGAATAACAACAGATCACACCCCGCCATGGAGTCAACAATCTAGTCGATGCGCGGCAACGGGAAGGGGTCCTTAGGACAAGCCTTATTGATATCTGTGTAATCAATACACAGCCTCCACTTCCCATTCGCCTTGCGCACAACTACCGGATTGGCCAACCATGTCGGGTGGAGCACTCCCCTCACCAAACCTGCCATTTCCAACTTCCTGATCTCCTCCGTGATGAACTCCTGCCTCTCCAGAGCCTGCTTTCTGACCTTCTGCTAGACGGGCCGCGGATGGGGGCAGACAACTAGGTGGTGCTCAATCACCTCCCTGGGAACACCGGGGATGTCGGATGCTTGCCATGCAAACACATCGACATTTGCCCGTAGGAAGGTGACGAGCGCGCCTTCCTATTTGCTACCAAGGGTGGAGCCTATGGTGAAGGCCCCTCCCGTGCCATCCTCCCTGGTGGACACCTTCTTGGTTTGCGGTGGCTCGGCTTTGGATCTCTTGCTCTTGTCGGTAGAACTCTCTGGCACGTCCTCGACGGCAGCACAACACTTCGAAGAGGTGCGCTTGCCGGAGTGGGTACGAGAGGTCTTGCTAGGCTTCTTCCTCCCTCCCGGGGCTTCAGCGGCAGGAGCAAGTGCCTTCGCGGCAGCTGCTGCAACTGCCTCCCGGTAGAGTTGGTCGGCAGAAATCAGCGCGTCCTTCTTGTCGGAGGGGACAAAGATGATGGTCAACGGCCCGGGTATCTTTAGCATGTTGTAGGCGTAGTGTGACGCCGCCATGAAATTGGCTAGTGCCGGGCGGCCGAGGATCCCATTGTAGGGCAAGGGGATCTCGGCCACGTCGAAGACGATCCTCTCCGTCCTGTAGTTCAACTCTCCTCCAAACGTCACGAGCAGTGTGACCTTTCCCTTCGGCTGGCTCCTCCCTGGATTGACCCCTTGAAACATGCTCGTTTCCTCGAGGTCTCCATCAGGGATTTACAACATTTTGATCACGACAGGCGAGATCAGGTTCAGGCCGGCCCCGCCATCAACCAACATCTTGTTCACCCTGAGGTTGCGTATCGTTGGTGAGACCAACAATGGCAAACATCTTACCGCGGTAGTGCGGTCAGGGTCGTCCTCTGCGTCAAAGACGAGGGGCGTGCTGGACCAATTCAGTGGTTTCTGAGCGTCGAACAACGGCTCTGCTGCTGTAATCTCACGCGCCCACTGCTTGAGCTGGCGGTGAGAGGTATGCAGCGAGGCGCCGTAATCGACGCACATGGCCTCCGTAGCCTTCTGCAACCCTTGCTCACCAAACTCGTCGTCCTCGTCGTGATCACCGTCTTCTTGTTTCTTGTCGCGGTGTAACGCCCTCGATGCGGTTATATCTCCCACGTGTCGAAGCACGACTTAGAGGCATAACCGCATTGAAAGCTATGTCGCAAGTGAGGTAATCTTCACACAACCCATGTAATACATAAGGGAAAGAGATACATAGTTGGCTTACAGTCGGCACTTCACACAATACATAAATAAACATCCATCATCCAGAATACACTCAAGGTCCGACTACGGAACCAAAATAAAAGAAGATACCCCAAATGCTACACAGATCCTCGATCGTCCCAACTGGGCACCACTCTGATCATCGGGAAAAGACACATAGTAACGACCACGTTCCTCGTCGAACTCCCACTTGAGCTCGGTTGCGTCACCAGACCGGCATCGCCGCAACCTCGCAACTGTTTTGGTAGAATCTGTGAGTCATGGGGACTCAAAGCAATCTCACACCAGCGAGATCAAGACTATTTAAGCTTATAGGAAGGACAGAGTTGTGAGGTGGAGCTGCAGCAAGCGACTAGCATATATGGTGGCTACACTCGCAAAAGAGAGCGAGAAGAGAAGCAAGGCACGGTCGTGAAGCTAGTAGTGATCAAGAAGTGATCCTGAACTACTTACGTCAAACATAACTCCAACACCGTGTTCACATCCCGGACTCCGCCGAGAAGAGACCATCACGGTTACACACGCGGTTGATGTGTATTTTAATTGAGGTCAACTTCGGGTTTTCTACAACCGGACATTAACAAATTCCCATCTGCCTCATAACCGTGGGCACGGCTTTCGAAAGATAATACCTGCAAGGGTGTCCCAACTTAGCCCATTATAAGCTCTCACGGTCAACGAAGGATATTCCTTCTACCGGGAAGACCCGATCAATCTCGGAATCCCGGACTACAAGACATTTCGACAGCAATAAAACAAGACCAGCAAAGCCGCCCGATTGTGCCGACAAATCCCGATAGGAGCTGCACATATCTCGTTCTCAGGGCTCACCGGATAAGCTAAGCGTACAAGAACCGACGTAATCCGAGTTGCCAAGGAATGGTCCCGCTCGGTGCTCTAGTTTGGACCAACACTAGAAGGAGCACTGGCCGGGGGGGTTAATAAAGATGACCCTCGGGCTCGCGAAAACCCGGGTGTATTGGCTTAGGTGGCAAATGGTATAACCAATGTTGGGCCTTTACGGAGGAGTCTTATTCAAAGCGAACTGTCAAGGGGTCCCATAAATCACCCAACCGTGTAAGGAACGCGAAATCAAGGAACATAACACCGGTATGACGGAAACTAGGGCGGCAAGAGTGGAACAAAACACCAGGCATAAGGCCGAGTCTTCCACCCTTTACCAAGTATATAGATGCATTAATTATAGCAGATATATATTGTGATATCCCCAACAAGTAAACATGTTCCAAAAAGTAACAACATCTCCATGTTCCAACTAGGAACAAACTTCATCTTCACCGCAACTAGCAACGCTTATAAGAGGGCCGAGCAAAGCGGTAACATAGCCAATCAACGGTTTGCTAGGAAAGGATGGTTAGAGGTTTGACATGGCAATATGGGTGGCATGATAAGCAAGTGATAGGCATCGTAGCATTGGCATAGCAAAAAAGCGAGCATCTAGCATAGCAAAGATAGAAGTGATTTCGAGGGTATGGTCATCTTGCCTGCAATGTTCTCAGAGTTGTCGAAAGCTTTATCCTCGTAAGCGTTCTCAACAGGTTCCTCGTTCACGTACTCGTCTCCCGGCTCTACCTAAAGAAAGAACACAAACAAAGGAACCACAATAAATCCCGGTGCAATGCACAAGCAACATGATGCAAAACATGACATGATATGCGAGATGGGATATGCAATGCGTATGCGTGCTCCGGAAGGAAGAAGATGAACCAGGCATCAACTTGGCAAACCAAGTATGCCGCTGGAAAGATGAGATGATTTCGGTTGAAATCGATATAAAGATCACCGGAATCGGATGCACGGTTTGCAAATGACAAGAACAAGAATGGCACCAATCTGCCATTAACAGCATGATACCATATAGCAAGCAACAAGAAATTAGGCTACTGCACCCAAACGTACCAACAAAGCATATGGCAGTGATCTACTCAAGATGCTTGACAAAAGATGAACACTGAGCTACGGCTAAATCACATCATAACAGGTTCAAACAAGCATGGCAAAAGTGCAAAACATATCAGCTTCACAGACTTAGTGAAATTACTGAACATGGCAAAAACAGCATCAGGTAGCAATGTTCAGAGCAATAAAGCAGCACGCTACAGGAACTTATAATAGCAAACCAAGGCAAGGCATGAATCTACTCGAAGAATAGAACGAAAGTCCTTTACTGACCATAATCCAAAAAGGATCAGAAAATATAGTAACATCCATGTCAATATCGCAAGTTTCGTTAACAGATTCAGCAACATGGCATGTCAAAAACAGATAACAAATATGCATGTTTAAGAGCTCGATGCACTCACTACAGACCATCTCATGATAAACTAAGCATACATACATCAATAAGACATGGCATAGAATACATACATGGCAAGAACAACATCATAGCATACACGGATCAACCACAACAACCTTGGCAAAATTGAATAACATGTAAACAATCTGACAGGAAACATTTTATAGCAAAAGTAGAGCTCGATTGACTCAAGCTATGTCACTCCATAATTGCAAACAAAGGCATTGTTGGATAGAGCATAACCATATGTTCAAAACATCCTCAATGAAGTATCTCAAAATATGCATGGATCTCTCGGTAGCATCAAGTTAACATGGCATCAAAATATCAGCTAAACAGGGCTGAAATCAGCAACATCAGGAAGCCTACTTTGCATGCTTGTGCTAGTCACCACATATATCACAAAAATACATGGCATACACCCTTGGAAAGATGGCATGACATATTACAAAACACATGTAGGACTCAAATTCATAGGGTGCAGACATCAATCATAGAAAAAATAACAAAAGTGCATGTTCTGTTAAGAAACAGAAACTAACATCACATAGCCTTCTTCCAACAGCATTTCGGGCATCCAGATGAACTCAAATGAAAATGGTGCAATGAGATGAAATGATCTACCCTTCGAGGCGAACATCTTGACATATTACACGCATGACACGGAGCTACGTATGCAAAGTTATGGTGCGTTGAAAATGCCACAAATTAATCACCGAGACAAAAACTTAGACGAAATTAAGGGGGGAAAAAGTCAACCGATCGGATCTGAGGTCCGGATCCGAGGCGGATCGAGGCGGCGGCGGTGCGGCTCGCCGGAGCTTGCCCGGGGCGAGGAGGAGGAGGGAGAGGCCGGGGCGGCCGACCGGAGGAGGAGGCGACGGCGGGCCGGGCGCATGGTCAGCGTGGACGCCGCATGGCCGGGCGGGGCGGCAAGGGCGGGCGGGCGGGCGAGGGCCGGAGCAGCGACGAGGGCGGGCGACGGGCGCTGGTCATGGGCCGCCTCGGCTCAGCGGGCTGGTCGGCGTGTGTGGCCGGGCGCCACGTGTCGCGCCCTGGTTCGGCTGGGCGGCATGGCGGGCGGACGCGTCCGTCGGGCTGGATTTTGTCCGTGGCGCGAGGTAGGGGAAGGCTAGGGTTTGGACCCGGATTTGGACGGGGGAGGTGTTTAAATAGGCATAGAGGGAGCTAGGAGAGTCGAAATGAGGTGTAGTTTTCGCCCACACGATCGTGATCGAACGAAGGATAGCATGGAAGTTACTTAGATGGGTTATTGGACTATTTTGAAGGGGTGTTGGGATGCAACTTAAAAGAGGCCTTTGCGAGAGTGCGGTTAACCGTTGGAGAACCAAACGAGCTCCAAATGACCCGAACTTGACAGTGGTCTACCGGTGGTATACCAAGGCCACTTGACAAACCTCGGTCCATTCCGAGAAAGTTTAGTACCCGCTCACGGACAAACGTAAAAGGGGACGCCGGGGACCATAGGAGTGCCGGAATGCAAAACGGACAACGGGGAAAATGCTCGGAATCATGAGACGAACACGTATGCAAATGCGATGCACATGATGACATGATATGAGATATGAGATGTATGACATGGACAAAAATGCAAAATGAAGAAAAAAACCCAACCACGGAGTGAATATCATATCACAATGCCGAAAATGGCAAGAGTTGGAGTTACAAATATGGAAAGTTACATCCGGGGTGTTACAACACTCCACCACTACAAGAGGATCTCGTCCCGAGATCTAGGACTGAAAGAACTCCGGATATTCGAACGGAGGTGATCCTCGCGCCCCCGGTGGCTTCTCGGGTCGTAATGGTGTGACCACTTCACTTTCGTGAATTTGATTGACTTGTTGCGTAGTCTTGGCGCTTCGGTTTCTTCAAGAATAGCAACGGGCGCTCATGATAAGAGAGATCTTCTTGAAGGTCAATTTCTTGAAGTTGATAGTGCGTTCAGGAGTCTTGAAGCACTTGCGAAGGTTGTGACACGTGAAACACATCGTGCACATTTGGCGGTTGGAGGAAGCTCAAGTTGATAGGCGAGATCACCTCTTTTGCCAATGATCTTGAAAGGACCCACGTATCTAGGGGCAAGCTTCCCTTTGATACCGGGTTTACGAGTGCCTTTCATTGGAGAGACGCGGAGGTAGACATGGTCTCCGACTTCAAAAGCCACATCACGGTGCTTGTCATCATAATAGCTCTTCCGGGCGCGACAGCGGCTTTGAGATTCTCACGAATGACTTTGCACATTTCTTCGCTTCGTGGATCAAGTCATTGCCAAGAAGTTGGCGTTCAATTGCCCTGCACCAATTGAGAGGAGTACGACACTTTCTCGCCTTTAGAGAATTTCGAATGGGGCCTTGCTCAACTCGCTGGAAGCTGTTGTTGTAGGAGAACTCAGCATATGGAAGACAATCTTCCCATTTCATACCGAAAGAAATGACACAAGCCCTGAGCATATCTTCAAGGATTTGATTGACTCGCTCGACTTGGCCACTTGTTTGAGGGTGGAAAGCTGTGCTAAAACGAATGTTGGTGCCCATGGCCTTCTGAAAAGAATCCCAAAACTTGGAGGTAAAGATGCTGCCACGATCTGAAGAGATCAATTGTGGAATGCCATGCAAGGAAACAATCCTGGATGTGTATAGCTTTGCCAACTGAGCTGCTGTGATGGATTCTTTGATAGGAAGAAAATGAGCCACTTTAGTAAGCTTGTCAATGACAACGAAGATATCATCATTTCCACGCTTGGACTTTGGAAATCCAGTCACGAAGTCCATTTCGACATGATCAAACTTCCATTCTAGAATAGCAAGAGGTTGGAGGAGACCAGCCGGTCTTTGGTGTTCTGCTTTCACTCTTCTGCAGACATCACACTCATTCACGAATTGAGCAATTTCTCGCTTCATTCGAGTCCACCAATATGACTGCTTGAGGTCATGGTACATCTTCGTACTTCCGTGATGAATGGATAGAAGCGAATTGTGTGCCTCGCTCATAATGACTTTACGAGATCACCCTTAGGAACCACAATCCGGTCCTCAAAGAAAAGAGTATCTTTGTCATCAATGTGGAAGCACTTGTACTTGGAAATGCCCTTGTCGATATCACGTTTCACCTTTTTCACCATGGTATCCAGGAGTTGAGCCTCACGAATTTGGTCTTCCAAAGTAGGAGAGACTATGAGGTTGGCAAGAAAGCCTTGAGGAACAACTTGAAGATTCAGCTTATGGAAAGCTTCACAAAGATCCGGTTGGAAGGGCTTGACTGCTGCGAAGCCTTCCTGCTCAAAGCGTCTGCAATGACATTGGCCTTGCCCGAGTATATTCAATACTTGGGTTGTACTCTTGAATCATTTCGACCCATCGAGTTTGCCTGAGGTTGAGGTTGGGTTGAGTGAAGATATACTTGAGACTCTTGTGATCGGTGAAAATGTCCACTTTCCTTCCCAACAAGAGATGTCTCCACGTTATCAATGCATGGACAACTGCCGCCAACTCAAGATCGTGAGTGGGGTAGTTCTTTTCGTTGGGCTTCAACTGGCGAGAGGTATAGGCCACAACCCTCTTCTCTTGCATTAACACAGCACCGTGAACTTGAAGAGAAGCATCACAGAAAACTTCGAATGGCTTGGATTCATCAGGAGGAGTCAAGACAGGAGCTGTGATGAGTTTCTCTTTGAGAGTATTGAAAGCAACGTCACACTTAGGAGACCGTATACTTCACATGCTTCTGGAGAAGGTTGGAAAGAGGCTTTGCAATCTTGGAGAAGTTCTCAACAAATCTTCGGCAATAGCTTGCGAGACCAAGAAAACTGCGGAGCTGCTTGACATTCTGAGGAGGTTCCCAATTCACAACTGCGGACACCTTCTTGGGATTAACAGCAATGCCCTTGGCGGAGATGATATGACCAAGATAAAGCACTTCATCAAGCCAAAATTCACATTTGGAGAACTTCGCATAGAATTGATGCTCTCTGAGCTTGTCTAGCACCAATCGCAAATGTTTGGCATGATCCTCCTTATTCTTGGAGAAGACCAAAATATCATCAAGATAGACCAAGACGAATTCATTGGTGTAGGGATTGAAAATGAAGTTCATCATTCACGAGAAAGTTGGAGGAGCATTGACAAGGCCGAAAGACATGACAGTATATTCATAAGAACCAAAGCTTGTTACGAATCTTTGTCTTGGGAATATCTTGTTCACGAATGCGAATCTGATGATAACCCATACGAAGGTGTCAAGCTTGGAGAACACTTTAGCACCTTTGAGTTGCTCGAAAAGCTCATTGATGTTGGGAAGTGGATACTTGTTCTTGATTGTCTTCTTATTCAATGGACGGTAATCGACGCAAAGACGGTCCGTGCCATCCTACTTCAGGACAAAAAGAACTCCACAACCCCAAGGAGATGAACTCGGTCCGATCAAACCCAGACGCTCTTGTTCATCGAGCTGCTTCTTCAATTCCTTCAGCTCATTAGGTCCAAGCTTGTATGGACGCTTGCAAACGGGTTCAAAGGTTGTGCTCAAGATCGATAACGAACTCAAGCGGCGGTGAGGAGGCATTCTGGAAGCTCTTCCGAAAGACATCTTGGTACTCACAAACGACTGGAATCTGAGAGATAGCATCCAATTCGCCCTTCTCATTGGGAGAAAACAACCGAATGGTTTCATCACGAGCGGTATAGATGATCACATCATTAGAAGAGTGAGTCAATTGAATTTCCTTGGCAGCACAATCAAGCTGAGCTTTGTGCTGAGAAAGCCAGTCCATCCCGAGAATAAGATCAATATCCGAGTCACCAAGAACCATTGGAGAAGAAAGAAATCTATAGTTGCCCATCTTGATAGAAACATCCGGAATCATTGTGGTAGCCCTCATAGAAGAGGCTGGAGAAACAACTCCCAAGGGTTTTTCCAACATTTCTGAAATGAAATCATGCTTTGCAACAAACGATCTAGACATGAAACAATGCGATGCACCGGTATCAAATAAAACTTTTGCAGGAATATCATTAACTGGAAGATTACCCATAATCACATCAGAAGAATCCTCCGCCGAGCTGCATTCATCATGTTCACCTTTGCGCACTTGGGATTATGCTTGACCAACGCATTGCCGGAAGATTTCACAGGAGGAGGAGGCGGAAGGCGCCTTTGGTTGAAGCACTTGTTCGCATAGTGACCTTTCTCACGACATTTGTTGCAAGTCACCTCGTAGAGCGGACGGTGGTAAGGAGCATTTGACCTTGGAGCTTGAGAATTAGACTTGTTACGATAGCCTGGGTTGGGCGGTGGGAAGATCCACGACCACCTGAGTTCTTCTCACGATAAGGCCGACGGAACGGAGGAGGAGGAAGGTAGAACTTCGCCGCTTAGCTGCCACTTGAGAGGAAGAAGAAGACTGAACTGCATCCCTGATTCTCTTCTTAGAAGCCTCACATTTGAGTTGGGCAGCTTCTTGCTTCAATGCCATGTTGTAGAATTCATCATACTTTTTTGGCTCAAAAAGCACAAGAGCTAATTGCAGATCTTCTCTGAGACCACCTCTGAATTGATAGATCATACTCTTTTCATCGTGGACGCCTTGCTTAGCAAAGCGAGCGAAGTTTCGAACTGGATATTGTATTGATACACGTACATGTTGCCTTGCTTGAGATTGCGGAACTCCTCACGCTTGCTCTCAACAACACTTTTCGGAATGTGGTGAGCTCAAGTCTCGGCGGAACTCATCCTGTGTAATGACACGACCTCCTCTGGAATCTTTGTATTGCCGGTACCACTCAGCAGCTTGGTCCTTGAGTTGAAACGAAGCAAACTTGACAAAGTCCTCAGGTCTGACATTGCTACATTCAAAATGTTTGCAGATGTCCACAAGACAATCGTCGGCGTCTGTGGCCTCGACACAGAAACTGAAAGACTTCGGCTGATTAGCGAGGAACTGATTGAGGGTAGCAAAGTGCGGCTGGTTGTTGCCTTGACCTTGATTGCCTTGATTGCCTTGCCCTTGAGTACGCTCTTGCAAGAGCTGCAAAATCATCTGAGCATTGGCATTGGTGGCTGCCATGATAGCTTGCCATGCCTCCGGAGGCGGAGGTGGAGGTGGAGGGTTCGACTGATTCTCATCATTGCGATCCGGATTCGGACGCTACATGGCGGAGCCATCCTCAAGAGGGTGACATCCGTTAGCACTTTGATAGACAGATAGACAAGTTGAATCAACGGATAGAAATTGCAACATATAGTCTTCACAATAAACATTCAAACAAGGATGAACGAATGAATTCCAAAAGCTAACATCACATGTCCATTAAGGTGAGAAGCCACTTGATTAAGGGTTGATGAAAAAAGTAACAAGGTACGACTGGAACAAATAAGTGGTAAGGATTACCCAATCACAACCCAAATATCCGCGGGAAGAAATGCTAGGAGCTACTTGAATCCCACCTATAAACTCCCGAAACTCTCTGGTTATGCAATCTGGTGTTGGGAATACAGGGGACACAAAATATATCACCCAAACTAACAATACCTAGATCCAAATGTATCCATCCACAACACATAACCAAGAAACCTTCGAAATCGTGGTACCTCGACCTTGAAAAGCATCCGTTATACGAAGTCATGGTAATACTCGAGCTCGCCCCAAAGATCGGGTTATCGGGGTTATCTCACCAACAACTGCACAAAAGAGATTTCGATGTCGGCAAATCTCGTGTATTCCAGAATCGCAAGAACGATAAAATTGTGACGACAACACCTCGGAGCTCAACTCCCCGGGACACTGCCACAACCCCTAAATGTCAGGAGGCACCAAAAACAATGTTCTCGTCACAAAACCATCGGAACGATCCCAAGATACCTGCGTGATCCTAAAATTTTTTTTTAGTGAAATTTGAGGAGAGGAGAGTCAAAACTTCTACGTCAGGAGAACTCACAGAGCGACGAAGGGACTGGGGAGTAAAAAGACTCAAAACATTTTCCATTCTAGACTCAACAACGCCAGCAAACAATCAAGTAGGGGGCTCCTAAGTCGGGGAAGGCTCTGATTACCAACTTGTAACGCCCTCGATGCGGCTATATCTCCCACGCCTCAAGCACGACTTAGAGGCATAACCGCATTGAAAGCTATGTCGCAAGTGAGGTAATCTTCACACAACCCATGTAATACATAAGGAAAGAGATACATAGTTGGCTTACAGTGCCACTTCACACAATACATAAATAAACATCCATCATCCAGAATACACTCAAGGTCCGACTACGGAACCAAAATAAAAGAAGATACCCCAAATGCTACACAGATCCCCGATCGTCCCAACTGGGCACCACTCGATCATCAGAAAAAGACACATAGTAACGACCACATTCCTCGTCGAACTCCCACTTGAGCTCGGTTATGCCACCGTGACCTTGGCATCATCGGCACCTGCAACTGTTTTGGTAGAATCTGTGAGTCACGGGGACTCAGCAATCTCACACCCGCGAGATCAAGACTATTTAAGCTTATAGGAAGGACAGAGTTGTGAGGTGGAGCTGCAGCAAGCGACTAGCATATATGGTGGCTACACTCGCAAAAAGAGAGCGAGAAGAGAAGCAAGGCACGGTCGTGAAGCTAGTAGTGATCAAGAAGTGATCCCGAACTACTTACGCCAAACATAACTCCAACATCGTGTTCACTTCCCGGACTCACGAGAAGAGACCATCACGGTTACACACGCGTTGATGTGTATTTTTAATTGAGGTCAACTTCGGGTTTTCTACAACCGGACATTAACAAATTCCCATCTGCCTCATAACCGCTGGCACGGCTTTCAAAGATAATACGCTGCAGGTGTCCTAACTTAGCCCATTATAAGCTCTCACGGTCAACGAAGGATATTCCTTCTACCGGAAGACCCGATAAATCTCGGAATCCCGGACTACAAGACATTTCGACAAAGAATAAAACAAGACCAGCAAAGCCGCCGATTGTGCCGACAAATCCCTATAGGAGCTGCACATATCTCGTTCTCGGGGCACACCGGATAAGCTAAGCGACAGGAACCGACGAATCCGAGGTTGCCAAGGAATGGTCCCAAGACGGTGCTCTAGTTTGGACCAACACTCGAAGGAGCACCGCCCGGGGGTAATAAAGATGACCTCGGGCTCGCGAAAACCCGGGGAAAAGGCTTAGGTGGCAAATGGTAAAACCAATGTTGGGCCTTCTGGAGGAGTCTTATTCAAAGCGAACTGTCAAGGGGGTCCCATAAATCACCCAACCGTAAGGAACGCGAAATCAAGGAACATAACACCGGTATGACGGAAACTAGGGCGGCAAGAGTGGAACAAAACACCGTGCATAAGGCCGAGTCTTCCACCCTTTACCAAGTATATAGATGCATTAATTATAGCAGATATATATTGTGATATCCCCAACAAGTAAACATGTTCCAAAAAGGAACAACATCTCCATGTTCCAACAAGGAACAAACTTCATCTTCACTCGCAACTAGCAACGCTTATAAGAGGGGTCGAGCAAAGCGGTATTATAGCCAATCAACGGTTTGCTAGGAAAGGATGGTTAGAGGTTTGACATGGCAATATGGGTGGCATGATAAGCTAGTGATAGGCATCGTAGCATAGGCATAGCAAAAGAGCGAGCATCTAGCATAGCAAAGATAGAAGTGATTTCGAGGGTATGGTCATCTTGCCTGCAATGTTCTCAGTTGTCGAAAGCTTGATCCTCGTAAGCGTTCTCAACAGGTTCCTCGTTCACGTACTCGTCTCCCGGCTCTACCCAAAGCAAGAACACAAACAAAGGAACCACAATAAATCACGGTGCAATGCACAAGCAACATGATGCAAAACATGACATGATATCCGAGATGGGATATGCAATGCGTATGCGTGCTCCGGAAGGAAAAAGATGAACCAGGCATTAACTTGTCAAACAAAGTATGCCGCTGGAAAGATGAGATGATTTCGGTTGAAATCGATATAAAGATCACCGGAATCGGATGCACGGTTTGCAAATGACGAGCAAAACAAGAATGGCACCAATCTGCCATTAACAGCATGATACCATATAGCAAGCAACAAGAAATTAGGCTACTGCACCCAAACGTACCAACAAAGCATATGGAAGTGATCTACTCAAGATGCTTGACAAATGATGAACACTGAGCTACGGCTAAATAACATCATAACAGGTTGAAACAAGCATGGCAAAAGTGCAAAACATATCAGCTTCACAGACTTAGTGAAATTACTGAACATGGCAAAAACAGCATCAGGTAGCAATGTTCAGAGCAATGAAACAGCATGCTACAGGAAATTATCATAGCAAAACAAGGCACGGAACGAATCTACTCAAATAATAGAACAAAAGTCCTTTACTGACCATAATCCAAAAAGGATCGGAAAATATAGTAACATCCATGTCAATATCGCAAGTTTCGTTAACAGATTCAGCAACATGGCATGTCAAAAACAGATAACAAGTAGGCATGTTTAAGAGCTCGATGCACTCACTACAGACCATCTCATGATAAACTAAGCATACATACATCAATAAGAGATGGCATAAAATACATACATGGCAAGAACAACATCATAGCATACACGGATCAACCACAACAACCTTGGCAAAATTGAATAACATGTAAACAATCTGCCAGGAAACATTTTATAGCAAAAGTAGAGCTCGATTGACTCAAGCTGTGGCACTCCATAATTGCAAACAAAGGCATGGTTGGATAGAGCATAACCATATGTTCAAAACATCCTTACTGAAGTTTCTCAAAATATGCATGGATCTCTCGGTAGCATCAAGTTAACATGGCATCAAAATATCAGCTAAACAGGGCTGAAATCAGCAACATCAGGAAGCCTACTTTGCATGCTTGTGCTAGTCACCACATATATCACAAAAATACATGGCATACACCCCTGGAAAGATGGCATGGCATATTACAGAACACATGTAGGACTCAAATTCATAGGGTGCACACATCAATCATAGCAAAAATAACAAAAGTGCATGTTCTGTTAAGAAAACAGAAACTAACATCACATAGCCTTCTTCCAACAGCATTTCGGGCATCCAGATGAACTCAAATGAAAATGGTGCAATAAGATGAAATGATCTACCCTTCGAGGCGAACATCTTGACATATTAGACGCACGAAACGGAGCTACATATGCAAAGTTATGATGCGTTGAAATTGCCACAAATTAATCACCGAGACAAAAACTTAGACGAAATTAAGGGGGGAAAAAGTCAACCGATCGGATCTGAGGTCCGGATCCGAGGCGGATCGAGGCGGCGGCGGGTCGCCGGAGCTTGCCCGGCGAGGAGGAGGAGGAGAGGCCGGGCGGCCGATCGGGAGGAGGAGGCGACGGCGGGCTTGCTGGTCGGCCGGCGGCGGGCGCATGGCGGCTGCCATGACAGCGGGCGGCGGCGAGGGCCGAGCAGCGATTTAGGGCGGGCGACGGGCGCTGGCTGGGGCCGGCTGGGGCGGGCGGGCATGGGCGCGCATGTGGTCGGTGCCACGTGTCGCGTTCGGCGGCGGGCAAGCGCTGGCGGGGCGGACGCGTCTGCGCGGATTTTGTCCGTGGCGCGAGGTAGGGGAAGGCTAGGGTTTGGACCCGGATTTGGACGGGAGGTGTTTAAATAGGCATAGAGGGAGCTAGGAGAGTCCAAATGAGGTGTAGTTTTACCACACGATTGTGATCGAACGACGGATAGCATGGAAGTGACTTAGATGGGTTATTGGACTATTTTGAAGGGGTGTTGGGCTGCAACTTAAAAGAGGCCTTTGCGAGAGTGCGGTTAACCGTTGGAGAACCAAACGAGCTCCAAATGACCCGAAACTTGACAGTGGTTCACCGGTGGTATACCAAGGCCACTTGACAAGCCTCGTTCCATTCCGAGAAAGTTTAGTACCCGCTCACGGAAAAACGTAAAAGGGGACGCCGGGGAACATAGGAGTGCCGGAATGCAAAACGGACAACGGGGAGAATGCTCGGAATCATGAGACGAACACGTATGCAAATGTGATGCACATGATGACATGATATGAGATATGAGATGCATGACATGGACAAAAATGCAAAATGAAGAAAAAAACCCAACCACGGAGGAAATATCATATCACAATGCCGAAAATGGCAAGAGTTGGAGTTACAAATATGGAAAGTTACATCCGGCGCCGGCGTCTTCGCCGGGGTACTTCCTTCCCTCTTCAGCCCGGGCGCATCTATCGGCCAGAACGTAGAGCTCGGACACATCCTTAACCTTGGTCATCGCCAGCTCCTCGCGCATCTTGCGACTGCGCACGTTCTGGTGGAACGCGCTAATCACAATGGCGGGATGAACGTCGGGGATGTTGTACTGCACCCGGCTGAATCTCTGGATGTACTTGTGCAGGGTCTCCCCTTCCTTCTAGGGAATGATATGCAGATCACTGGCCTGGCCATGAGCTTGGTGGCCTCCTGTGAAGGCGCCAATGAACTCATGGCACAGATCCGACCAAGAAGAAATGGAATCCACCGGCAAGTGCATCAACCAAGACATCACATCGGGCTTGAGCGCCAGCGGGAAATAGTTGGCAAGCACCTTGTCGTCGCGAGCCATAGCAGCCTGCATCGCGATGGTGTAGATGCTGAGGAACTCGGACGGATGGGTCTTGCCAGTGTACTTCTCGCCGACGTCGGGCTTGAACATGCGGTGGGACAGCCACTGGAACTGCTGCAGCTCACGGGCAAAGGCCGGGCAGCCCACCTCGTAAGGTAAGCCGCCGGAGCCCCCCGGTGCCCCCCGGTGCCGGATGGTCCATAGCGGGTCCCGCCCGCTTGTCCGACCGGCGGCCCAGCGTTGCCACCGGGCGCCGATGGCGGTTCGAGCGTCTTCGTGAGCTCGTTCCCGAAGGACCTGGCGCTGGTCGCGGAGGGTCCGCGGGTCGGACGACATTATGGAGATGTTGTCACAAGTGTCGTCAGCCGACGCCCGCGGCGGCTGGCGAGGAGGAGGAGAGTGCACCATGGCCGCAACTCCCCCGGTCCTCCAAGTGCCAGCATGCGGTGGCTCGATGGGGCACCGACCCGAGGGTCCCGCCGGTCGCGGATCGTCTTTGTTGGCAACGGCGACGAGGCTCCGGATGGTGGCCCTCCACTCGTCAAGCTTCTCCGCAGCAGGAGGGAAGTCGAGGAGTAGCTGCGCACGCTCCAAAGCTTCTGCCGGCGTGGGTGGCGGCGACAGCTGCGTGGATCGCGGCGCGCTTCGACTTCTAACTACGTTAGAAGGAGCTCCGTTATGACCCAACAGCTGCGTGCCATTTTCGCCAGCGCTTCGGCGGGCGTGTTGAATCCCTTCATCCTGCAGTGACGCACGGGGCTCTTCCCACGGCGGTGCCTAGGGTCACCAACGCGGTGACGCTGCTCGACGTGCACACCATGGGAAGAGCGCGTAGTGGTCGCCGGTGTGGGTGTCCTGGAGGTCGCTGTGCTGCCCGGAGGTGGCACAACGACACCCCTGGAGGGCCTCGAGCCGCCTACGGGGGGCCCAGCTCCGTCTTTGGATCCGGCGACGTGTAGCCGGGCCGTCGTCTGCGAACGATGCCGCCGCCAGCTCGACTACTGGGCGATCTGGTGCTCGCGGTCATGCCCGGCCTGTCTGCGACGGTCCGCGCCCGCCCGCACCGGTACGGGCCGTTCGGCTCCCAACGAGCCCACCGCCGTGGCCGTCTTCTTCTTAGGAGCCATGGCAACGAAGAACTGCTAGGCTAACTACTAGACCAGATTCTCACAATTGCGCCCCCTACCTGGCGCGCCAAAGATCTTGGTGTGGAACGACACCTATGGGATCACAAGAATCCCTACTACGGTTGCCGGGGGCGCGGGGTTGCGAGAAGAGCAGGGCTAGTAGACAGCACAAGGATCATTTACCCAGGTTTGGTCCGCGAGGATGCGTAAAACCCTAGTCCTGCTTTGGTGGGTGTATTTCAGAGAGTTCTTGAGCTCTCGAACTAGCTGTGGTCAGTGTGTGGTTCAAAAGAGCCGAATCCTTCTTCAGTATGCCATGGGCCTCCTTTTATAGTCGAAGGGGCTGCCACAGTGGCACACAGGAGGTGGAAAGGCATAGAATGCCCTTAGCTTATCGCTCATATTACAGGACAAGACGCATTTAATGCGTAGCTTAGGTGTCCCCTTGCTTTATTGGGGACGGGGCGAGGCCCGTTCCGTCCGTCGCCGCTCCTCCTCGCTTTGACACGCGCCCTGGCCAGTGAGGTGCGTGGTGCCATGTAGGCAGGCAGGCAGCTGAGATGGCGTAGTGGCAGAGCCTACACGAAGATCTGCATGCCGCCACACAGGCGCTCGATGAGTTGGCCTAGGAGCTGCATGTTGCCATGCAGGTGCCGCCCAGCTAGTTGGGCTGGCAGCTGCATGTGAACGGCGATGGAAGCTTGGTTGGCGTGGGCCTGGCGGTGACCCTGCTAGCGTCCTTGGTGAGGGCCTTGCCGGGTGGCCCGGCAAGGGTCTTGCCGTGGCGCGCTGTCGTCCCCGGCAAGGGCCTTGCCAGGGGTCTGGTGGCCTTCCTCGGCAGGGATCTTGCCAAGGATTGTCGTTTTCTAATCCTCATATGATCTTGAATATGTCTTCACAAACATCTGCATGCCACCACAGAGGTGCCTCCCTAGCCCTGGCCCAACGAGATGTCGCAGACCGTGGGCTCAAGGGTGGCCCGCTCTGTTGGTCCGGGGCAGGATGTCCCGGCAAGGATCTTGCCGGGGGAACCTGCTTCGTCCCTCTGCTCTTTGTGGTCTTGGCCTTGGCGTTGCTCTTATTATCTTGGGCTTTGGTCTTACCTTGGCTCACCTCCCATGTTCTGCTTGGCGTGACCGTAGGCGCGGCTCCGACTGCCCATGCACAGGTATAGGGGTATGATGTCTACTATGCAACCTTCTCCTTGTAGACGTTGTTGGGCCTCCAAGTGCAGAGGTTTGTAGGACAGTAGCAAATTTCCCTCAGGTGGATGACCTAAGGTTTATCAATCCGTGGGAGGCGTAGGTTGAAGATGGTCTCTCTCAAACAACCCTGCAACCAAATAACAAAGAGTCTCTTGTGTCCCCAACACACCCAATACAATGGTAAATTCTATAGGTGCACTAGTTCGGCGAAGAGATGGTGATACAAGTGCAATATGGATGGCAGATAAAGGTTTTTGTAATTTGAAATATAAAAACAGCAAGGTAACTAATGATAAAAGTGAGCACAAACGGTATTGCAATGCTAGGAAAAAACAAGGCCTAGGGTTCATACTTTCACTAGTGCAAGTTCTCTCAACAATAATAACATAATTGGATCATATAAATATCCGTCAACATGCAACAAAGAGTCACTCCAAAGTCACTAATAGCTAAGAACAAACGTAGAGATTATGGTAGGGTATGAAACCACCTCAAAGTTATTCTTTCCGATCAATCCATTGGGCTATTCATATAAGTGTCACAAACAACCCTAGATTTCGTAGTAAAATAACACCTTAAGACACACATCAACCAAAACCCTAATGTCACCTAGATACTCCAATGTCACCTCAAGTATCCGTGGGTATGATTATACGATATGCATCACACAATCTCAAATTCATCTATTCAACCAACACATAGAACCTCAAAGAGAGCCCCAAAGTTTCTACCGGAGAGTCAAGACGAAAACGTGTGGGCATAGGTTCATGGGCCGAACCCGCAAGTTGATCACAAAAACATACATCAAGTGAATCAATAGAATACCCCATTGTCACCACGGGTATCCCATGCAAGACATACATCAAGTGTTCTCCAATCAATAAAGACTCAATCCGATAAGATAACTTCAAAGGGAAAACTCAATCCATTACAAGAGAGTAGAGGGGGAGAAACATCATAAGATCCAACTACAATAGCAAACCTCGCGATACATCAAGATCGTATCACCTCAAGAATACGAGAGAGAGAGAGAGAGAGAGATCAAACATATAGCTACTGGTACATACCCTCAGCCTCGAGGGTGAACTACTCCCTCCTCGCCATGGAGAGTGCCGAGATGATGAAGACGGCCACCGGTAAGGGTTCCCCCCCTCTGACAGGGTGCCGGAACAGGGTCCCGATTGGTTTTTGGTGGCTACAGAGGCTTGCGGCGGCGGAACTCCCGATCTATTCTGTTCCCTGAAGGTTTTAGGGTATATTGTTATATATAGGAGTAAGAAATACGTTAGGGGAGCCACGATGGGCCCACGAGGCTGGAGGGCGCGCCCAGGTGGGGTGGGCGCGCCCCCCTGCCTCGTGCCTTCCTCGTTGCTTTCTCGACGTGGACCTCAAGTCCCCCGGATTGCTTTCTTTCCAAAAATAACTTCTCCAGAAGGTTTCATTCCGTTTCGACTCCGTTTGATATTCCTTTTCTTCGAAACACTGAAACAGGGGAAAAACAGGAAATGGCACTGGGCTCTAGGTCAATACGTTAGTCCCAAAAGTAATATAAAAGTGCATAGTAAATCCCATAAAACATCCAAGATGGATAGTATAATAGCATGGAACAATCAAAAATTATAGATACGTTGGAGACGTATCAAGCATCCCCAAGCTTAATTCCTGCTCGTCCTCAAGTAGGTAAATGATAAAAACAGAATTTTTGATGTCGAATGCTACTTGGTATAATTTTTTAATGTAACCCTCTTAATTGTGGTATGAATATTCAGATCCGAAAGATTCAAGATAAAAGTTCATATTGACATAAAAGTAATAATACTTCAAGCATACTAACTAAGCAATTATGTCCTCTCAAAATATCATGGCCAAAGAAAGTTCATCCCTACAAAATCATATAGTTTAGTCATGCTCCATTTTCGTCACACAAGAATGCTCTCATCATGCACAACCCCGATGACAAGCCAAGCAATTGTTTCATACTTTAGTAATCTCAAGCTTTTTCAGCCTTCACGCAATACATGAGCGTGAGCCATGGATATAGCACTATGGGTGGAATAGAATATAATGATGGGGGTTATGTGGAGAATACAAAAAAAAGAGAAAGCCTCACATCAACGCGGCTAATCAATGAGCTATGAAGATGCCCATTGATTGATGTTAATGCAAGGAGTAGGGATTGCCATGCAACGGATGCACTAGAGCTATAAATATATGAAAGCTCAACAAAAAAAATTAAGTGGGTGTGCATCCAACTGCTTGCTCACGTAGACCTAGGGCATTTGAGTAAGCCCATTGTTGGAATATACAAGCCAAGTTCTATAATGAAAAGTTCCCACTAGTATATGGAAGTGACAAAACAAAGGACTCTTTATCATGAAAATTATGGTGCTACTTTGAAGCACAAGTGTGGTAAAAGGATAGTAACATTGTCCCTTCTCTCTTTTTCTCTCGTTTTTTTCTCTCTTTTTTTGGGCCTTTTTTATGGCCTTCCCCTTTTTTTTATTTATTTTTCCTCACTTGGGACAATGCTCAAGAAAATGATGATCATCACACTTCTATTTAATTAAAACTCAATGATTACAACTCGATACTAGAACAAAGTATGACTCTATATGAATGCCTCCGGCGGTGTACCGGGATATGCAACGAACCAAGAGTGACATGTATGAAAGAATTATGAATGGTGACTTTGCCACAAATACTATGTCAACTACATGATCATGCAAAGCAATATGACAATGATGAACGTGTCATGATAAACGGAACGGTAGAAAGTTGCATGGCAATATATCTCGGAATAGCTATGGGAATGCCATAATAGGTAGGTATGGTGGCTGTTTTGAGGAAGATATAAGGAGGTTTATGTGTGAAAGAGCGTATCATATCACGGGGTTTGGATGCACCGGCGAAGTTTGCACCAACTCTCAATGTGAGAAAGGGCAATGCACGGTACCGAAGAGGCTAGTAATGATGGAAAGGTGAGAGTGTGTATAATCCATTGACTCAACATTAGTCATAAAGAACTAACATACTTATTGGAAAAATCTACAAGTCGTCAAAAACCAAGCACTACACACATGCTCCTAGGGGGATAGATTGGCAGGAAAAGACCATCGCTCGTTCCCAACCGCCACTCGTAAGGAGGACAATCAAAGAACACCTCATGTTTCAAATTTGTTACATAATGTTTACCATACGTGCATGCTACGGGACTTGCAAACTTCAACACAAGTATTTCTCAAATTCACAACTACTCAACTAGCACGACTTTGATATCACTACCTCCATGTCTCCAAACAATCATCAAGCATCAAACTTCTCTTAGTATTCAACACACTCCTAAGAAAGTTTTTACTAGTCTTGAATACCTAGCATATTAGGATTATTTAAGTAAACTACCATGCTATTTAAGACTCTCAAAATAATATATGTGAAGAATGAGAGAATAATAGTTTCTATAAAACAAAACCACCACCGTCCTCTAAAAGATATAAGTGAAGCACTAGAGCAAAAACTATGTAGCTCAAAAGATATAAGTGAAGATCAATGAGTAGTCGAATAATTATGCAACTATGTGAAGACTCTCCCATTTAAGAATTCCAGATCTTGATATTTTATTCAAACAGCAAGCAAAGCTAAAGAAAATAAAATGATGCTCCAAGCAAAACACATATCATGTGGTGAATAAAAATATAGCTCCAAGTAAAGTTACCGATGAACGAAGATTTAAAGAGGGGATGCCTTCCGGGGCATCCCCAAGATTAGACGCTTGGTTATCCTTGAATATTACCTTGGGGTGCCTTGGGCATCCCCAAGCTTAGGCTCTTGCCACTCCTTATTCCATAGTCCATCGAATCTTTACCCAAAACTTGAAAACTTCACAACACAAAACTCAACAGAAAACTCGTAAGCTCCGTTAGCGAAAGAAAACAAAATACCACTTCAAGGTACTGTATCGAACAAGGATCATTTACCCAGGTTTGGGCCGCGAGGATGCGTAAAACCCTAGTCCTGCTTTGGTGGGTGTATTTCAGAGAGTTCTTGAGCTCTCGAACTAGCTGTGGTCAGTGCGTGGTTCAAAAGAGCCGAATCCTTCTTCAGTATGCCATGATCCTCCTTTTATAGTCGGAAGGGGCTGCCACAGTGGCACACAGGAGGTGGAAAGGCATAGAATGCCCTTAGCTTATCGCTCGTATTACAGGACAAGACGCATTTAATGCGTAGCTTAGGTGTCCCCTTCCTTTATTGGGGACGAGGCGAGGCCCGTCCCGTCCGTCGCCGCTCCTCCTCGCTTTGACACGCGTCCTGGCCAGTGAGGTGCGTGGTGCCATGTAGGCAGGCAGGCAACTGAGATGGCGTAGTGGCGGAGCCTACGAAGATCTGCATGCCGCCACGCAGCGCTTCGATGAGTTGGCACAGGAGTTGCATGTTGCCATGCAGTGCCCGCCACTAGTTGGGGCAATTGCATGTGAACGGCGGTGGAAGCTTGGTTGGCGTGGGCTGGCGGTGACCTTGGCGTCCTTGGTGAGGGCCTTTGTGGCCCGGCAAGGGTCTTGCTGCAGACTGTATTGTCGTCCCCGGCAAGGGCATTGCCAGGGGTCTGGTGGCCTTCCTCGGCAGGGATCTTGCCGAGGATTGTCGTTTTCTAATCCTCATCTGATCTTGAATATGTCTTCAAAAATATTTGCATGCCACCACAGAGGTGCCTCCCTAGCCCTGGCCCAACGAGATGTCGGAGACCGTGGGCTGAAGGGTGGCCTGCTCTGTTGGTGCTGGGCAGGCTGTCCCGGCAAGGATCTTGCCGGGGCTGCTAGGCTGCCCCGGCAAGGGTCTTGCCGGGGGAACCTGCTTCGTCCCTCTACTCTTTGTGGTCTTGGCCTTGGCGTTGCTCTTATTATCTTGGGCTTTGGTCTTACCTTGGCTCACCTCCCCTGTTCTGCTTGGCGTGACCGTAGGCGCGGCTCCGACTGCCCATGCACAGGTATAGGGGTATGATGTCTACTACGCAACCTTCTCCTTGTAGACGTTGTTGGGCCTCCAAGTGCAGAGGTTTGTAGGACAGTAGCAAATTTCCCTCAAGTGGATGACCTAAGGTTTATCAATCCGTGGGAGGCGTAGGTTGAAGATGGTCTCTCTCAAACAACCCTGCAACTAAATAACAAAGAGTCTCTTGTGTCCCCAACACACCCAATACAATGGTAAATTCTATAGGTGCACTAGTTCGGCGAAGAGATGGTGATACAAGTGCAATATGGATGGTAGATAAAGGTTTTTGTAATCTGAAAATATAAAAACAGCAAGGTAACTAATGATAAAAGTGAGCACAAACGGTATTGCAATGCTAGGAAAAAAAAGGCCTAGGGTTCATACTTTCACTAGTGCAAGTTCTCTCAACAATAATAACATAATTGGATCATATAAATATCATTCAACATGCAACAAAGAGTCACTCCAAAGTCACTAATAGCTGAGAAGAAACGTAGAGATTATGGTAGGGTATGAAACCACCTCAAAGTTATTCTTTCCGATCAATCCATTGGGCTATTCCTATAAGTGTCATAAACAGCCCTAGAGTTCGTAGTAAAATAACACCTTAAGACACACATCAACCAAAACCCTAATGTCACCTAGATACTCCAATGTCACCTCAAGTATCCGTGGGCATGATTATACGATATGCATCACACAATCTCAAATTCATCTATTCAACCAACACATAGAAACTCAAAGAGTGCCCCAAAGTTTCTACCGGAGAGTCAAGAAGAAAACGTGTGCCAACCCCTTTGCATAGGTTCATGGGCCGAACCCGCAAGTTGATCACAAAAACATACATCAAGTGAATCAATAGAATACCCCATTGTCACCACGGGTATCCCATGCAAGACATACATCAAGTGTTCTCCAATCAATAAAGACTCAATCCGATAAGATAACTTCAAAGGGAAAACTCAATCCATTACAAGAGAGTAGAGGGGGAGAAACATCATAAGATCCAACTACAATACCAAACCTCGCGATACATCAAGATCGTATCACCTCAAGAATACGAGAGAGAGAGAGAGGGAGAGAGAGAGAGATCAAACACATAGCTACTGGTACATACCCTCAGCCTCGAGGGTGAACTACTCTCTCCTCGCCATGGAGAGTGCCGGGATGATGAACACGGCCACCGGTGAGGGTTCCCAGTCTTGAGCAGGGTCCCGATTGGTTTTGGTGGCTCTGAGGAGGCTTGCGGCGGCGGAACTCCCGATCTATTCTGTTCCCCTAAGGTTTTAGGGTATATTGTTATATATAGGAGGAAGAAATACGTCAGGGGAGCCACGATGGTCCCACGAGGGTGGAGGGCGCGCTCAGGTGGGGTGGGCGCGCCCAGGTGGGGTGGGCGCGCCCCCCTGCCTCGGTGACTTCCTCGTTGCTTTCTCGACGTGGACTCCAAGTCCCCCGGATTGCTTTCTTTCCAAAAATAACTTCTCCAGAAGGTTTCATTCCGTTTCGACTCCGTTTGATATTCCTTTTCTTCGAAACACTGAAATAGGGGAAAAACAGGAACTTGCACTGGGCTCTAGGTCAATAGGTTAGTCCCAAAAGCAATATAAAAGTGCATAGTAAAGCCCATAAAACATCCAAGATGTATAATATAATAGCATGGAACAATCAAAAATTATAGCTACGTTGGAGACGTATCAAGCATCCCCAAGCTTAATTCCTGCTCGTCCTCAAGTAGGTAAATGATAAAAACAGAATTTTTGATGCTGAATGCTACTTGGTATAATTTTTTAATGTAACCCTCTTAATTGTGGTATGAATATTCAAATCCGAAAGATTCAAGATAAAAGTTAATATTGACATAAAAGTAATAATACTTCAAGCATACTAACTAAGCAATTATGTCCTCTCAAAATAGCATGGCCAAAGAAAGTACATCCCTACAAAATCATATAGTTTAGTCATGCTCCATTTTCGTCCCACAAGAATGCTCTCATCATGCACAACCCCGATGACAAGCCAAGCAATTGTTTCATACTTTAGTAATCTCAAACTTTTTCAACCTTCACGCCAATACATGAGCGTGAGCCATGGATATAGCACTATGGGTGGAATAGAATATAATGATGGGGGTTATGTGGAGAAGACAAAAAAAGAGAAAGTCTCACATCAACGCGGCTAATCAATGAGCTATGGAGATGCCCATTGATTTATGTTAATGCAAGGAGTAGGGATTGCCATGCAACAGATGCACTAGAGCTATAAATATATGAAAGCTCAACAAAAAAAACTAAGTGGGTGTGCATCCAACTGCTTGCTCACGTAGACCTAGGGCATTTGAGGAAGCCCATTGTTGGAATATACAAGCCAAGTTCTATAATGAAAAGTTCCCACTAGTATATGGAAGTGACAAAACAAAGGACTCTCTATCATGAAAATTATGGTGCTACTTTGAAGCACAAGTGTGGTAAAAGGATAGTAACATTGTCCCTTCTCTCTTTTTCTCTCATTTTTTTCTCTCTTTTTTTGGGGCCTTTTTTATGGCCTTCCCCCTTTATTTATTTATTTTTCCTCACTTGGGACAATGCTCTAGAAAATGATGATCATCACACTTCTATTTATTTAAAACTCAATGATTACAACTCGATACTAGAACAAAATATGACTCTATATGAATGCCTCCGTGATCTCGGGGATATGCAACGAACCAAGAGTGAGATGTATGAAAGAATTATGAATGGTGACTTTGCCACAAATACTATGTCAACTACATGATCATGCAAAGCAATATGACAATGATGAACGTGTCATGATAAGCGAGCGATAGAAAGTTGCATGGCAATATATCTCGAATAGCTATGGGAATGCCATAATAGGTAGGTATGGTGGCTGTTTTGAGGAAGATATAAGGAGGTTTATGTGTGAAAGAGCGTATCATATCACGGGGTTTGGATGCACCGGCGAAGTTTGCACCAACTCCCAATGTGAGAAAGGGCAATGCACGGTACCGAAGAGGCTAGTAATGATGGAAAGGTGAGAGTGCATATAATCCATTGACTCAACATTAGTCATAAAGAACTAACATACTTATTGCAAAAATCTACAAGTCATCAAAAACCAAGCACTACGCGCATGCTCCTAGGGGGATAGATTGGCAGGAAAAGACCATCGCTCGTCCCCAACCGCCACTCATAAGGAGGACACTCAAAGAACACCTCATGTTTCAAATTTGTTACATAACGTTTACCATACGTGCATGCTACGGGACTTGCAAACTTCAACACAAGTATTTCTCAAATTCACAACTACTCAACTAGCACGACTTTGATATCACTACCTCCATGTCTCCAAACAATCATCAAGCATCAAACTTCTCTTAGTATTCAACACACTCATAAAAAAGTTTTTACTAGTCTTGAATACCTAGCATATTAGGATTATTTAAGTAAACTACCATGCTATTTAAGACTCTCAAAATAATATATGTGAAGAATGAGAGAATAATAGTTTCTATAAAACAAAACCACCACTGTTCTCTAAAAGATATAAGTGAAGCACTAGAGCAAAAACTATGTAGCTCAAAAGATATAAGTGAAGATCAATGAGTAGTCGAATAATTATGCAACTATGTGAAGACTCTCCCATTTAAGAATTCCAGATCTTGATATTTTATTCAAACAGCAAGCAAAGCTAAAGAAAATAAAATGATGCTCCAAGCAAAACACATATCATGTGGTGAATAAAATATAGCTCCAAGTAAAGTTACCGATGAGCGAAGGCGAAAGAGGGATGCCTTCCGGGCATCCCCAAGATTAAACGCTTAGTTATCCTTGAATATTACCTTGGGGTGCCTTGGGAATCCCCAAGCTTAGGCTCTTGCCACTCCTTATTCCATAGTCCATCGAATCTTTACCCAAAACTTGAAAACTTCACAACACAAAACTCAACAGAAAACTCGTAAGCTCCGTTAGCGAAAGAAAACAAAACATCACTTCAATGTACTGTATAGAACTCATTCTTAATTCATGTTGGTTTAATATACTGTATTCTAACTTCTCTATGGTTCATACCCTCGGATATTACTCATAGATTCATCAAAATAAGCAAACAACACATAGAAAAACAGAATCTGTCAAAAACAGAACAGTCAGTAGTAATCTGTATCAAACCTATAGTTCTGTAACTCCAAATATTCTAAAATAAATTTGTCGACCTGAGGAATTTGTCTGGTAATCATATGCAAAAAGAATCAACTAAATATCACTCTCCAGTAAAAAGTTTTAGGTAATCTTGTGAGCGCTAAAGTTTATATTTTTTACAGCATGATCATAAAGACTTCACCCAAGTCTTCCCAAAGGTTCTACTTGGCAAAAACACTAATTAAAACATAAAACCACACCTTAACAGAAGCTATATGGATTATTTATTACTCCCTCCGTTCCTAAATATAGGGTGTATAGTTTTTGGCACGGAAATTAAAGAACACATGTGGAGGGAAAATTTCACAAGTTTTCGGAGAGATTACACCTGACTAATTGACATGAGAAAATAGAGGAGCTTGCCCTATATAAGGAAATGTAATCAAATTTCTTAAAAAAAATATCCAAACGAGTGGTGCAACGCAATACACCTTATATTTCGGACTTTTTCTCAAAAATCTATACACCTTATATCAAGGAACGGAGGGAGTACTAAACAGAACCAAAAAGCAAAAAATTAAAATAAATTTGGGTTGCCTCCCAACAAGCGCTAACGTTTAACGCCCCTAGCTAGGCATGATGATTTCAATGATGCTCACATAAGACATAAGAATTGAATCATAAAGAGAGCATCATGAATAATATGACTAGCACATTTAAGTCTAACCCACTTCCTATGCATAGGGATTTTGTGAGCAAACAACTTATGGGAACAATAATCAACTAGCATAGGAAGGCAAAACAAGCATAACTTCCAAACTTTAAGCACATAGAGAGGAAGCTTGATATTATTGCAATTCCTACTAGCATACGTTCCTCCCTCATAATAGTTTTCAGTAGCATTATGAATGAATTCAACAATATAACCAGCACCTAAAGCATTCTTTTCATGATCTACAAGCATAGAATTTTTACTACTCTCCACATCAGCAAAATTCTTCTCATTCGGAATAGTGGGAGTTTCATAAGAGACTTGAATACTATAAATTGTTTCCACATTAAAAGAGTAATGTTCAGAAAAAGGGTAATCATAATCATGACAAGTTTTATAAATATAATCATCACAACTTTTTATAGCATTAGTTTCATCACAATAATCATCATAAGTAGCAACTTTGTTCTCATCATAATCGATTGAAACCTCTTCCAAGATAGTGGACTCATCACTAAATAAAGTCATGACCTCTCCAAATCCACTTTCATAAATATTATAAGATACAACATCCTCCAAAATAGTGGTATCATTACTTCCTAAAGTTGACACTCTTCCAAACCCACTTTCATCAATATAGTCGTCATAAGTAGGAGGCATGCTAACATCATAACAAATTTGCATATCAAAACTTGGGAGGTTAATAACATCATCTTCATTAAACATAGCCTCCCCAAGCTTGGGACAAACATTAATTTAAGAAAATATATTCTCAAACTTGTCATTCTCATCAAACATAGCATCCCCAAGCTTGGGCCTTTTCATATCATAAACATAATCACTCTCATCATTAATAGTATGGATAGCACCAATAGTATAGCAATTATCATATTCTTCCAAGCAAGTGCCAAAAAGATTTTCAAGATCATAAGAAGTATCATTATCTTCCCAATCATAATCGTCACAACAAGCAATAGGCATAACGAGATTATCATCAAGTGCATCATCTTCCACAATTATTTTTTATTCATTTTCATGAGGCACAACAATAATAGGAGCAACATTATTTGGGAGAGATATCTTTTTACCTCTCTTCCTTTTTATTTTCTTCTTCTTCACCACATCATGAGTGGGTTCAATCCTCTTTTTGGAGCTCCTTATTAATGAGATTGGTTGAATGGAAGGCTCCTCCTTGTTACCTGATTCATCATAAGAAATAATAGGAGGATATTGGGAAGTCTCTTCCCTTTCATTAGTATTTTCTTCATCTTCTATTTGTTTCCTTTTCTTTATGTAGTTGGCAATATAAGGATTTCCAATACAATTCACCGCACAATACATATAAATTTCTTCTAGATCAAAATGAAGAACTCTATCAAGGGAAAATTCTGGAACGACCTTAGTTATACGTTTCATTTCTTCATAACCCAAGAGCAAACTAAGTTCATTATGATGTGCAAGGGAAATCAAGTCATCGCAATTTTTGGACATGATACGATCATGAAAAAGTTTGCATTGGGTACTGAAATGATCATGTTCTTGCAACAATTTAGTTTCTAAATGCTTATGCCTCTTGCAATATCTATCTTCCCTATTTGGTGTGTACTTGCAAACCCTATACACTCCACAAAAATTGACATGTTTATAGGAGACATTTTGATCGTAACTAGTGCAATCATCATTAGTACTATGGATATTCAAAGAGTTCATACTAACAACATTGCAATCATGCTCATCATTCAAAGATTTAGTGCCAAACATTTTAATGCATTCTTCTTCTAACACTTTGGCACAATTTTCCTTTCCATCATACTCACGAAAGATATTAAAAAGATGAAGCGTATGAGGCAAACTCAATTCCATTTTTTGTAGTTTTCTTTTATAAACTAAACTAGTTCTAAAAAAAGAAACAAAAAGATTCGATTGCAAGATCTAAAGATATACCTTCAAGCACTCACCTCCCCGGCAACGGCGCTAGAAAAGAGCTTGATGTCTACTACGCAACCTTCTCCTTGTAGACGTTGTTGGGCCTCCAAGTGCAGAGGTTTGTAGGACATTAGCAAATTTCCCTCAAGTGGATGACCTAAGGTTTATCAATCCATGGGAGGCGTAGGTTGAAGATGGTCTCTCTCAAACAACCCTGCAACCAAATAACAAAGAGTCTCTTGTGTCCCCAACACACCCAATACAATGGTAAATTGTATAGGTGGACTAGTTAATGAAGAGATGGTGATACAAGTGCAATATGGATGGTAGATAAAGGTTTTTGTAATCTGAAAATATAAAAACAGCAAGGTAACTAATGATAAAAGTGAGCACAAACGGTATTGCAATGCTAGGAAAAAACAAGGCCTAGGGTTCATACTTTCACTAGTGCAAGTTCTCTCAACAATAATAACATAATTGGATCATATAAATATCCCTCAACATGCAACAAAGAGTCACTCCAAAGTCACTAATAGCGGAGAACAAACAAAGAGATTATGGTAGGGTATGAAACCACCACAAAGTTATTCTTTCCGATCAATCCATTGGGCTATTCCTATAAGTGTCACAAACAGCCCTAGAGTTCGTAGTAAAATAACACCTTAAGACACACATCAACCAAAACCCTAATTTCACCTAGATACTCCAATGTCACCTCAATTATCCGTGGGTATGATTGTACGATATGCATCACACAATCTCAAATTCATCTATTCAATCAACACATAGAACCTCAAAGAGTGCCCCAATGTTTCTACCGGAGAGTCAAGACGAAAACGTGTGCCAACCCCTATGCATAGGTTCATGGGCGGAACCCGCAAGTTGATCACCAACACATACATCAAGTGAATCAATAGAATACCCCATTGTCACCACGGGTATCCCACGCAAGACATACATCAAGTGTTCTCAAATCAATAAAGACTCAATCCTATAAGATAACTTCAAAGGGAAAACTCAATCCATTACAAGAGAGTAGAGGGGGAGAAACATCATAAGATCCAACTACAATAGCAAAGCTCGCGATACATCAAGATTGTATCACCTCAAGAACACGAGAGAGAGAGAGAGAGATCAAACACATAGCTACTGGTACATACCCTCAGCCCCGAGGGTGAACTACTCCCTCCTCGTGATGGAGAGCGCCGGGATGATGAAGATGGCCATCGGTGAGGGTTCCCCCCTCCGGCAGGGTGTCGGAACAGTGTCCCAATTGGTTTTTGGTGGCTACAGAGGCTTGCTGTGGCGGAACTCCCGATCTATTCTGTTCCCCAAAGGTTTTAGGGTATATTGGTATATATAGGAGGAAGAAATACGTCAGGGGAGCCACGAGGGGCCCACGAGGGTGGAGGCCGCGCCCCCTGCTGTCGTGATTCTAAGTCTGACAGTAATGTAGGGGGGTAGGAATGGAGAGGCAAGATCCTAGCTATGAAGTAGTTGTATACGCACGAGTTTTACGAGTTCACGCCCTTCTCGGAGGAAGTAATAGCCCTACGTCTCGGAGCCCGGAGGTGGTCGACTGGATTATGCGTGTATGAATTACAGGGGTGCAAACCCTTGACACTGAGGAGGGGGTGGCTTATATAGAGTTCGCCAGACCCCTCCGGTACATTAAGGTCGGGCGTTACCAGTAATGCCGCAAATAAAGTGCTATGATGACCATAAAAGCTACTTAATGGTCGATCGTTAGCGTGCAGAGCGACTTTAGATCTCCTGGCTGTCGAGTGGTTGGCTTCATGGTCGAGTGTCTTCGAGTCTGTCGAGTGGAACACTTCTGAGTCGATTGAAAGGTGATTCTTCTAAAGATGTCCTTGGGGAGGGTATCTTGGACAGGTCCATGACCCTACCCTAGGTACATAGCTTCATCATTAGCCCCCGAATGGATCGAGGTTTGAGTGGGGATGGAGTTGAACACACTTCGGACCCATTTTTCGTGCTATGGGTATACCTTGCTCTGGATCAATGAACCTAGGTGACGATACCAACTTCTTTTTCAGTCACCTTGATCCATTCTTTGTATCCGTCGAGTGAGTTTCTTTACTTGAAGAGCTCCGAGTGACAGAGCGGAGGAGATCTTCCGTCTGACAAGTTGTTCTGCAGCTCGCGGATTTTGTGGGATTCGAATATCGGGAAGTCTTGGCAGGCGGAGGAGGCCGCGATGTCCGGATGGGATAAGGCAGGGACGCCTCGATCTCTGCGCCACCTTTTTCGCCACGTATCACGCACGCGACTGTTGCGGGATTTGACAGGATCGCCCGGGCCTACAAGTCAGTCACTCGGAAGTAACCTCATATAAGGCGCTGAACCGGGGTTTTTGAACAGTGCGTTCTCATTTCCACCTCTCTTCCTCGGACTTATCCGCCGCGCAGTGCCGCTGCTCCGTGCGCGTCTCGCCGGTGACAATGGGGAAAGAGAAGACGGTGGCCCTAGAGCGGGCGAAGAAAGCGATGGCGAAGGCGAAGGGGAAGACGACTAGTCGGGGCGGATCTCCATCGAGAGCCGGCCTGCCGCAGGGCTGGATCCAGGGCGACTGGATCCGCTCGAAGATTCGTCAAGAAGACCTCGACGACCTGGCCAGTGGAGGAATGATCCCCCACGGATCGGCGCGGCTTCCATGGAAGGAGTCCGAGCCGCAGCCTCGGGAGGGTGAGTGCGTTCTCTTGGCCACCCATGTCGACGTGGGTTTTCCTTGCCTCCTCAGCCTTTCTTTCGGGGATTTCTGAATTTCTTTGGGGCACAACTCCACCACTTCACACCCAACACAATCGTGTATCTCTCCGCTTTCGTGTCTTTGTGCGAGAACTTCTAGGGTTGTCGGCCTCATTGGGGCCTTTTCAAGCACATTTTCACCTGTCGCTCCCAGACGGTGAAAAAGGCCAATCCGAGTGACGATAGAACACAAGTGATTCATATGTGCGGGGGTCTTGGGGTTCAGATGAGGGGGAAAGTTCTTGTCCGGCCATGATCCTACCCGACTCGGTCCGTGGATGGCAGTCGACCTGGTTTTACTGCAAAGACCAGCCCGGCCTTGAGCGATCGACCGGACTCCCTCCTTTTCCATGGACCGGCGAGGAAGCCTTCCTCTTTGAAGGTGGTCCTGGAAGAGAAGCGCGGAGTTAAAATCTTGGTCGAACATGTTGTCCGGCTTATCCATGACGGGGTGGTGGTATGGATCTCTTGGAGGTCTTCCTTCATGACGCATCCAACCACTTCAAGCTCGAGACCATCCGATGTAGATGTATTGAACGCGAGGACACCACTCGGATCCACCCGGAGGAGGTCGAGGATGCCACGCTGGAGGGGTGGCTGACGAGCATCACTGGGAACAAAGACAACCCTAGGGGAGCCAGGAGAATTGCTCCACTCGACCAGTCCCACGTACCGGACAAGGTTCAACTCTGAGTTTCCGTCTGTAATTTTAACCATGTAGCTATTTATGCTTTGTCGATTGACTTTTGTTCTGGTTGTTTTTCTGCCAGGGTCTTATCGAAATGTACTCAATGCCCAACGGGGAGCAAGAGCAAGACCCAGAAGGGGAGGCGAGCGGTGGCAACTGGCATTCTGACGGAGAGGAGAGCGAGGAAAGTGACGACTCAAGTGACAAAGAAGAAGTCGAGTCGCCTCCTCGCAGGGAGAGGCGATCCAAGCTTGACCAAGACCGGCCGAGCGCCCGTGAAAAAGCGATTGCTCAGACTGGCCCGTCTTCAAAGCGCCCTCGGACGTCCTCACCGGCTCCGACTGAAAAAGTGTCAAGGCAGCCCAAAGGTGTAGTGCAAAGGCATCGGAAGGCGTTGCCGAAGATTAAGATTGACATCCCCGTCGCTTCTGCGTGAGTGTCTCCCTTGGTATTCACTCGACGCTGTGTGCTGTTTATTTTTTCCTTGATTTGACCAGATAAACTTTGGAACTAGCAGTGCTGCTACTTCTGGGACTTCATCTTACAGGGATGAGGATGAGGCAATGGAGGATGCAGTCACCTTCAATCTGGGTACGATTTCTGTCATTCTGTCTTTATTTGGTTGACTCAACTGTAATATATACCATTGGGTGATGCAATTTTGGCGACCGATCTTTGAACAGCTCCCAACATTATTGACCTCCCCGACGATGACGATGAAGAGCCCAATAGGCCTTTGACGAGGAAAAATAGGGAAACTCCTGCAGACAAAGGTGCCTGTCGGCGCCGATAGCTGAACCCGATCGTTCGGAGACTGGTGATGCCAATCGGGCTTCTGTTACCTTCGCCGTACCCTTTGTCAAGTGCTCTGCCTTCTTCATCGATTGCTCAAGCTCCTGCCGATCCACCTTCAGTTTTGCTACCCATCACGTCCCGGAGGGCCGAAGTGAATGCTGCCAAGGAAGCCATACGCCAAGCAGGTATTATGATGGAGAAGATGAAGATGGTGCGGGATGTCGGTCGAGCCGCTGTGATGCCAGCTCGGCTCTCCAAAGCAATGTTGAGTTAGCGACGTCGGTTGGTTTTCTTGGCTTGCTCTGTTAGGATATGGTACCTGAAAACTCTCTTTCCAAGCATCTTTGCATCTGTGCACCCAGTGGGTGTTTCGACTTGTCACTGAGCAAATACATACTTTGAGCTGAATTTTTGTTATTGAAGTTTTGGACTAGTGGGGGCACGCTGAGTGCACCCATTGGTTGTAGTCCCCGAGACTACGGTGGACTGCGGGCAGTCGACTATAGTCTTGACATTTTAATTCCTTCACTCGGTCTAGTCTGGCCATGTCGAGTGTAAACTGAACCAGTGGGGGCACGCTAAGTGCGCCCACTGGGTGTAGTCCCCGAGACCGTGGTCGACTGCTGGTAGTCAACTATGGTCTGAAGAACTTGTTTGTTCCTGTCTTTCTTCTCCTTTTTTATATATATACACTCATGCCGAGAAGGTCTCGTCGAGTGTTAACTGAACCAGTGGTGGCACGCTAAGTGCACCCACTGGGTGTAGTCCCTGAGACTATGGTGGATCATGCAGGCGATCGGCCGTAGTCTTAGTGTTTATTGTCTTTGTCGCTTTTCTCGTAAAATAACCCATCCTCTCTGATTGCAGAAATCTTGTGACCTTGGAGCTCGCTTTGCCGACTTGGAAAAGCAGCAAATTCAACTCAACCTTGACCTGGAGTTGGCCAAGTCAGAGCTGTAGAAGGCCAAAGATGACGCCAATGGTAAGCAAGCTTTGTCGACTGTTTTGTCTTAGACCCGGATTTCATTCTGCTCTTTCTGAACTGAGCGTTATTTCTTTTCAGAAAAACTGAACTAGGCTCTATTAAAGAAGGATCATGATCTGGCTGCTGCACAAAAGAAGGCCGACGACCAAACTGCTCTGGCTGAACAGAAGCTGGCTTCAGTCGGCCAACTGGAGGAGGAGAACGCGAAGATGAAATCTGCTCTGGATGAAGCCAACAAGGAGGTAACCCGCTTGAAGAAGGACAAGGTTAACCTGAACGAGAAGATGGAAGGCATTGCTCGCAGGAGGGATGATCTGGAAAGCTATCTGAGCAGCCTTGCCAAGAAGTTATTTATCAAGCTTGAAGGTACATATCCCGTTCCGACTGCTTCACCTTTGTCGACTCGGCATACGAATATTGACTCATCCTTGGGCTGTGCATGTAGAGTTTTGCTGAGACTTCGAGGAGGAGACTGGGCGAATCGAACCAAATTTGGACCCTATCAATTCTCCCGTGAAGGATGAAACTGCTCCGACTGGAATCCCGCATCGACGGTGTTGTTGACTACTTGGCTCGACTGAAAGTCGTCACGTCGCGGATCGACACGGCACTTTGGCCAGGGGAAACACTCCAGAACGACCTCGAGTCTCTAATGACTCGACTTAACGAGATCCCTGGTCGAGTGCAGTAGTGGAATTAGTCTTCTGCTCGGTGCAGTGCTGATGTGGCTCTGTCTTTGGTTCATGTCCACTGTAAAGAGGCGCGAGAAGGTAAGCTGGCAGCAATCAAGGTCACCAACACCAAGAAGCATGATTTCTGATCCTTTATGGAGACTTTCATTGCTGCTGCCACTCGGATCGCCGACGGTGTCGACACAGACGAGTTAAATCGAGCACGCCAATCCTCCTCCCGTGGAGTGAACAAACTTTTATGCCTCACCTTAAATTTGCCTCGGAATGCCGAGTGGATTTTGTAACCGTTGAACTCCTTCGGGCTGAGAGCCCAAGTACTTTGATCTGCGGTTTGGAACCTTTAAGATTTATCTGAACTTGTTTTACTTCTGAATATGCTTGCATTTGCCTTCGAGTGGACTTCGCTCTTCACTCGGAATAGTTTTTGCGTTTGAGATGCAGCTCGGAGGTGGAAGATTCAGTCGACCTGCGCCTCGTTGTCCTTGCAGGAAGGGATGGAGTACGCATTGCAGTCGACCTGCGCCTCGTCGTCCTTGCGGATCGGGATGGAGCACACGTTGTATTTGTGGCGTAGCTCCGCAGGAGAAGGTAGAAGTCGACCTGCACCTCGCCGTCCTCGCAGATCGGGATGGAGCACACGTTGTACTTGTGGCGCAGCTCCGAAGGAGAAGGTAGCAGTCGACCTGCACCTCGTCGTCCTTGCGGATCGGAATGGAGCGCACGTTGTACTTGTTGCGCAGCTCTGAAGGAGAAGGTAGCAGTCGACCTGCACCACGTCGTCCTTGCAGATCAGAATGGAGCACACGTTGTACTTATGGCGCAGCTCCGAAGGAGAGGGTAGCAGTCGACCTGCACCTCGTCGTCCTTGCGGATCAGAATGGAGCACACGTTGTACTTGTGGCGCAGCTTCGAAGGAGAAGGTAGCAGTCGACCTGCACCTCATCGTCCTTGTGGATCGGAATGGAGCGCACATTGTACTTGTGGCGCAGCTCCGAAGGAGAAGGTAGCAGTCGACCTGCACCTCGTCGTCCTTGCGGATCGGTATGTTTTCAAACTTAGGCGAGTACTGGACTGCATCTAAGCCTCCGAGTGAGAGGATTGCTCTTCACTTGGTAGGATTTCTCAAACTTAGGCGAGTACTTGGACTGCAGCTAAGCCCCCGAATAAGAGGGTTGCTCTTCACTCGGTAGGATTTCTCAAACTTAGGCGAGTACTTGGATTGCAGCTAAGCCCCCGAGTGAGAGGGTTGTTCTTCACTCGGTAGGATTTCTCAAACTTAGGCGAGTACTTGGACTGCAGCTAAGCCTCCGAGTGAGAGGATTGCTCGTCACTCGGTAGGATTTCTCAAACTTAGGCGAGTACTTGGACTGCAGCTAAGCCCCCGAGTGAGAGGATTGCTCTTCATTCAGTAGGATTTCTCAAACTTAGGCGAGTACTGGACTGCAACTAAGCCTCCGAGTGAGAGGATTGCTCGCCACTCGGTAGGATTTTTTAAACTTAGGCAAGTACTTGGACTGCAGCTAAGCCTCCGAGTGAGAGGCTGGCTCACCACTCGGTAGAATTTTTTAAACTTAGGCGAGTACTTGGACTGCAGCTAAGCCTCCGAGTGGGAGGCTGGCTCACCACTCGGTAGGATTTTTTAAACTTAGGCGAGTACTGGACTGCAGCTAAGCCCCCCAGTGGGAGGCAGGCTCACCACTCGGTAGGATTTTTTAAACTTAGGCTAGTACTTGGACTGCAGCTAAGCCTCCGAGTGGGAGGCTGGATCACCACTCAGTAGGATTTTTTAAACTTAGGCGAGTACTGGACTACAGCTAAGCCCCCCGAGTGGGAGGCCGGCTCACCACTCGGTAGGATTTTTTAAACTTAGGCGAGTACTTGGACTGCAGCTAAGCCTCTGAGTGGGAGGCTGGCTCACCACTCGGTAGGATTCCTCAAACTTAGGCGAGTACTTGGACTGCAGCTAAGCCCCCGAGTGAGAGGCTGGCTCACCACTCGGTAGGATTTTTAAACTTAGGCGAGTACTTGGACTGCAGCTAAGCCTCCGAGTGGGAGGCTGGCTCACCACTCGATGGGATTTTTAAACTTAGTAGTCTTTGGACTGCAACTAAGCCCCCGAGTGGGAGGCTGGCTCACCACTCGGTATGATTTTCAAGTACTTAGGCGAAACGGATTCGCAGCTAAGCCTCCGAGTGAGAGGCTTGCTCGTCACTCGGTAGGAATTTTTTTACAAACTTAGGCGAAATGGATTCGCAGCTAAGCCACCCACTGGGGGGGTTTCTTACATAAACAAAAGCAACAACAATCACTGGGAAAATTATAACACTCTTGTCTTTGATAAATAAACTACAGAGGTATTTCGTATTACACCTCATCCGAGTGAGTACTTAAGTATAAAAGGGGCGGAGCAGCTCCGCATTCCAAGCTCGTGGCTCATCAATCTGGCCATCGACATTGTAAAGATGTTACGCTCCATTGTGGAGAACTCTGGTGACGATGAAGGGGCCTTCCCAAGTGGGAGCGAGCTTGTGTGGTTTCTGTTGATCTACTCGGAGGACCAAGTCTCCTTCTTGGAAGGATCGACTCTTCACACTTCTGGCATGGAATCGACGCAAGTCTTGGCGATAGATAGTCGATCGGATCAGGGCCATCTCTCTTTCCTCTTCTAGGAGGTCGATTTGCATCTGCCGGGCTTGTTACGCTTCATCTTCAGAGTAGAGCTCGACTCGGGGTGCATTGTGAAGCAAGTCACTCGGCAGGACCGCTTCAGCTCCATAGACCAGAAATAATGGAGTTTGTCCAGTTGACCGATTAGGGGTAGTCCTCAATCCCCAAAGAACTGATGGAAGTTCGTCGACCCATCCGCCTGTTGCGTGCTTGAGATCGCGCATCAGTCAGGGTTTCAGTCCTTTGAGAATTAGACCGTTTGCTCTTTCCGCTTGTCCATTCGACTGGGGGTGAGTGACTGAAGCGTAGTCGACTCGTGTGCCTTGAGAGGCGCAAAAGGCTCTGAACTTGTCAGAATCAAAGTTTGACCCATTATCAGTGATGATGCTATGCGGAACTCCATATCCGAATATCAACTCTCGGATGAAACTGATAGCAGTGCAAGCATCGAGATTCTTGATAGGCTTAGCTTTAATCCATTTAGTAAACTTGTCGACTGCCACTAGCACATGAGTGAAGCCGCTCCTGCCAGTTCTCAGTGGTCCAATCATATCCAATCCCCAAACAGCGAAGGGCCAAACGAGTGGAATGGTCTTCAAGGCTGACGGGGGTTTGTGTGACATATTGGAGTAGAACTGACATCCTTCACATTTGTCGACTATCTCTTTCGCCATTTCATTTGATCTTGGCCAGTAAAATCACGCTCGGCATGCTTTAGCCACAATGGTCCGAGAGGACACATGATGACCACAGGTCCCCGAGTGGATATCGTCAAGAATTATTTGACCTTCTTCTGGCGTTATAAACTTCTGACCGACTCCATTCGCGCTTTCCCTGTATAACTGTCCCTTTATCACAGTAAAGGCCTTGGATCGACGAACGATTTGTTGAGCCTCTTCTTCATTCTCTGGGAGTTCTTTCCTTAGGATGTACGCGATGTACTGCACCGTCCAGTCGGGAGTGATGACCAAGACTTCCATGACCAAGTCGACCACCGCTGGAACCTCAACTTGATCGGATATGTGGCACTTTTGGTTGCGGAGCTTCTTGATTGAAAGGATCCTCTTGAACTGATAGTGTGTGGATGTGTTCCAAAAACACATTGCTGGGAATGGCTTCTCTCTTGGAACCTATTTTTGCCAAATCATCAGCTGCTTGATTTTTCAGTCGGGGTATATGATGAAGCTCTAACCCCTCGAATTTCTTCTCTAGCTTTCTCACTTCATTGCAGTAACCAGTCATGGCCGGACTTCTGACGTCCCACTCCTTCATCACTTGATTAACCACCAAATCTGAGTCGCCATAGACCATGTGGCGATGGACGCCAAGTGAAATGGCCATACGCAACCCATACAAAAGTGATTGATATTCTGCTTTGTTGTTGGAGGAATCAAAGTGAATTTGAAGAACATATCTGAGCTTATCTCCTCGGGGGGAAACTAACACTACCCCAGCACCGGAACCATTCATCATCTTGGAACCATCAAAGAACATGGTCTAGTGCTCCGAGTGAACTTGAGTTGGCAGTTATTGTTCAATCCACTCGGCGAGGAAATCTGCTATTGCTTGGGAATTGATGGCTTTCTTTGCCTCAAACTTGATATCTGGGGGAAGGAGTTCAATCGCCCATTTTGCCAATCGACCAGTTGCATCTCTGTTGTGCAGAATCTCTGATAATGGAGCGTCGCTGACGACTATAATGGAATGGTCAGAGAAGTAATGTGCAACCTTCTTCGTGCTCATATAAATCCCATATACAAGTTTCTGATAATGAGGATATCTTTGCTTTGACGGAGTTAAAACTTCAGAAACATAATATACTGTGTGCTGAACTTTAAAGACTTTTCCTTCTTCCCGCTCGACCGTAAGTACTGTACTGACAACTTGTCCAGTGGCTTCTATGTAAAGAAGCAAAGGCTCTTTGCTGATTGGGGCAGCAAGCACCAGCTAGGTGGAGAGCAGGGTTTTTAGCTCTGCAAAAGCTGCATCAGCTTCAGGAGTCCACTCGAACTTGTCTGACTTCTTCATCAGTCGGTAAAGAGGCAATGCCTTTTCACCGAGACGAGAAATGAATCGACTTAAAGCAGCCAAGCAACCAGTAAGCTTCTGGACATCATGCACACGCACAGGAGATTTCATTCAGAGTATAGTACCAACTTTCTCTGGGTTGGCGTCGATTCCTCGTTCGGAAACGAGAAAACCGAGTAACTTTCCGCCAGGAACTCCGAATGTACACTTTGATGGATTAAGCTTGATATCATACCTCCTGAGATTGGCAAAAGTTTCAGCAAGGTCAGTCAGCAGGTCGGAACCCTTCCGTGACTTGACCACAATATCATCCATATGCGCTTCCACATTCCGATTGATTTGAGTGAGCAAACACTTACGAATCATCCTCATGAACGTGGCTCCGGCATTCTTTAGGCGAATGGCATGGTAACATAACGAAGCACCGAATGGAGTGATGATAGCTGTTTTGATCTCGTCGGGTCCATACAGACGGATCTGATGGTAACCGAAATAGGCGTCTAAAAAAGACAGGCGTTCACATCCCGCAGTTGAGTCGACTATCTGGTCGATGCGGGGGAGAGGAAAATGATCTTTCGGGCAGGCGACTATATGTTTGAAGTCAATGCACATGCGAAGTGAATTGTCCTTCTTGGGGACCATGACAACATTGGCGAGCCACTCAGAGTGGTAAATCTCTCGGATAAACTCCGCAGCAAGGAGTCGAGCCACTTCTTCACCAATTGCTTTTCTCTTCTGTACGGCGGACCATTGAAGATGTTCCTTGACCGGTTTTACCTTCGCGTCGACTCGTAAACGATGCTCAACCAGTTCCCTGGGAACACCTGGCATGTTAGAAGGTTTCCATGCAAAGATGTCCAAGTTCTCACGGAGGAACTGGGTGAGCGCTTCTTCCTATTTGGAGTCGAGTGTTGTTGAGATATGAGTCGGAGCAGCACTGTGGTCAGTCGGGTGAATGTGAATCGGCTTTGTCTCACCGGACGACTGAAACGTTGATTCCGTAGCGGGCTTCTTGGCTCGCAATAAATCACTCGGGTCTGCAGTTTTCTGGTATTCCTGCAGCTCTACCATCGCCATCGAGCATCGGCGATCTTTGAGCCTTTCGAAAACACTCTTCCGCTTTCTTTTCGATTGCGGTGGCGGTGATCACACCTTTGGGGCTGGCATCTTCAGCTTAAGGTATACATAACATGGTCGAGCCATGAAAGCGTGCATACTGCTGGCCTTCCCGAATAGCGTGATAAGCACTGGAAATCCATGACTTCAAGCGTCAACTTTTCTTTGCGGAAATTCTTGGAGTCGAGAAAACCACATCAAGAGCAATCTAACCGAGTGACTCGGCCTTCTTTCGGAATGACTCCATGGAAACTCATGTTCTTGGTCTTGAGCACGGACATCGGAATGCCCATCCCTTTCAGCGTTTACGCATACGGTATATTCGGACCACGCCACCATCCATCAAAACTTTAGTCGATCGAGTGCCTTCGACAAGCTGGGTCGACCACCAAAGCTTGCCTCCCGGGGGTGGCTATGTGCGTCAGTGGTCGGTAGTCGAATGTGATGGCGATCTGAGACCATTTCAAATAGCTCGGTGTCGCGGGCGATATATTCACCTCTCGGTTGATAACTTTCAATCAACTTCTGCTTTCAATGTCAGCAAAAATCATCAGGGTGGAATTGACCTGGGGGTATCCATCATCACTATCTTCCTTGTTTTCAACTTTGTCCGACTCCTTTTCCTTATCTTTGGGTTGTTTCCCCTGGAATTGCTGGATCAAGAGCCGACACTGTCGAGTGGTATGCTTTGGGTAAATGAGTTTACCCTCTTCATCTTTCTTTGTGTGAATGTGGCATGGCAAGTCTAATACATCATTTCCGTCTTGATCCTTTACTTTCTTTGGGTTCCAAGGCCCTTTGGGCTTCCCCTTAAGCTTTCCTTGAGTCACGGCCAAGGCTTCTCCAGGAGCAGCTGTCTCGGCTTTCCGCTTCTGCTTCCGACTGGAATTTCCTCCTCCTCTTTCATGAGCGGTGACTTGTGCTTGCCACTCCGGAGCCGATCCTCTTCTTCACCATTAGCATACTTGGTGGCAATCTCCATCATTCGACTCAGAGACATGTCTCCGGTTCGACCGAATTTCAGATTCAGTTCTCCGTACTTAACACCTTCCTTGAAGGCACAAACTGCCTGGTGATGCAACACGTTCTCCACTGTGTGATGCAACGTGATCCATCTCTAGACGTAATATATCAAAGTTTCATTTGTCTTCTGCACGCAAGATTGCAAATCTGTCAACCCTGCTGGTCGCTTGCAGGTCCCTTCAAATGTTCTGACAAACACTCGGGAAAGATCTTCCCAAGTGTAAATGCTGCTGGGTGCTAACTGGTTCAGCCACGCTCTGGCCGAGCCCTCCGACATAAGAGGCAGGTGTTTCATGGCCACTTCATCATTACCGCCGCCAATCTGAGCAACCACTCGGTAGTCCTCAAGCCAAGTATCAGGTTTAGACTCACCAGTGAACTTACTGACTCCAGTCGCCAACCTGAAGTTGGGAGGAATCACTGCGGCCCTGATGGCTCTACTGAAGCACTCTGGTCCTGAGACATGCACTCTGTTGCTGGTGGGTACATCTCTGTCATGACCTCCTCGGTGAGCTCTATTTCTGTTGACCAAACCCTGAACGAGAATGGATCTCGCATCAAAGCCTGGTTCTCTGGGGTCGACTGGAATCCTTCGCCCAACACTGTGAGGGCGTCTGTCATCCTGCTGTCGAGGCACGTATGACCCACTCCTTAGGGGATGGCTGGGCACTCGACATCGATCATCGCGATTGAGTCGGTGATCATACTGCTCACAGTTCCTATACTGATCTCGCCGGTCTCCACGCCCCTCACGACTCAGGGGCGATCTTGGGCTGTGAGCCGGGTGAACTGTATCTGCAACAACGGATTTGCTATGGATCCTATTCCACGACTGTGATACAGCTGAATTCTGGTCTCCTGCTACCCGGAGTAATGTTCTGATCTGCAACAAGCCTCTGCCAGCCTCGGACTGGGAAGGCCGAATCGACTCTACTATATGGGCCGCAGCTGCTCAATTTTGAATCAGAGTTCGATATACCTAAGTCGGTGGCTGAAAGAGTGGCCTTGGAATCTTTGAGACCCGTTGTCGCTCGTTAAATCGAGTACTATTTGGAGATTCTCCGGTCGAGTGCGCTCAACAAGTTAATGGCCTTGGCGTCTTCCAAGGCATGGGCCTTGGGGGTTTCTCCAACTATAGGAGTGTGAAGTGCATCCATGTTCCGGCGGCGAAGTTCCTCCCTCTGCAGTGAAGTGAGGGGCTCGGGGAGGTACTCTTCATGGGCATGCGACGGAGCGCCTTTGCCGTCGGCGCGGGTAAAGCCAGGAGGACTGTGTGGTCCATCGACCATCAGGACTTTCGCCGCTGGATCACTGCTGTCGCACTCGGATGCAGTCTCTGCGTATCCAGTCAACCGGTCGAACAGGCCGTAGAGAGATTCGTCGGGCTCAATAGCCGCGACTTGAGGGGTGGCCGACTGGCGAGCCACCGCGTGCTTCACCCACCGCTGAAGCCTCGACCGACCGGAACGCTTGGCGCGGCAAGCAGCGAGGAGGAGGGCGCCACGAGCCGGCCGATCTTTGGGTCGACGGCTGCCGCAAGAGGACGCCATAGATGCACGCGCGAAAGTGCGTTGCCCCACGAACGGGGAGCGCGTCGTCGACGATGAACACGAGCGCGCCGAGACGGATCTCGTGGCCCTCAGCCAAACCTCCGCCTGAAACCATGATGAAGGGGATCGGAAAAACTGCAACTTCTCCAACAAGTCGCTAAGACACCTGCCCCACGGTGGGCGCAAACTGTCGTGGTTCTAAGTCTGACAGTAATGTAGGGGGGTAGGAATGGAGAGGCAAGATCCTAGCTATGGAGTAGTTGTATACGCACGAGTTTTACGAGTTCAGGCCCTTCTCGGAGGAAGTAATAGCCCTACGTCTCGGGCCGAAGGCGGTCATTTGGATTATGCGTGTATGAATTACGAAGTGCGAACCGTTGACCTTTGAGGAGGGGTGTGGATTATATAGAGTTCGCCTGACCCGTCCGGCCCTCGGTTATGCAAGGTTTAAGGTACATTAAGGTCGGCGTTACAATGAACGCCGCAAATAAAGTGCTATGATGACCATAAAAGCTACTTAATGAGCGACCGTTAAGCGTCTTGAGTGACTTTAGATCTCCACAGCTGCTATCAGTGGTTGGCTTCATGGTCCAGTGTCTTCGAGTCTGTCGAGTGGAACACTTATAAGTCGATTGAAAGGTGATTCTTCTAAAGATGTCCTTGGGGAGGGTATCTTGGACAGGTCCATGACCCTACCCTAGGTACATAGCTTCATCACCTGCCTCGTGCCTTCCTCATTGCTTTCTTGACGTGGACTCCAAGTCCCCCAGATTGCTTTCTTTCCAAAAATAACTTCTCCAGACGGTTTCATTCCGTTTCGACTCCGTTTGATATTCCTTTTCTTCAAAACACTGAAACAAGGGAAAAAACTGGAACTGGCACTGGGATCTAGGTCAATAGATTAGTCCCAAAAGTAATATAAAAGTGCATAGTAAAGCCCATAATACATCCAAGATGGACAATATAATAGCATGGAAGAATCAAAAATTATAGATACGTTGGAGACGTGTCAGGGTACAAAAACGCACCCCTCTTTTTGTACACCGACACAGTTGAATATGCCTGGCCCATGGAGCTGGGATCTTTCTCGAACACGAAGCAGCCATAGCCATCAAAGTCACAAACGCCCCAGGCATTGTACTGCATGTGGTTTGATGAAATGGTTTGGTCAATTTGGTACGTGCGAATGAGCATCAAATGACCGCCGTCAGCTAAACGAGCGATAAACCACCACCCATTGATTGGTACGATTCTAGGTACTGGAATCATGAAGGCCAGCACATTTGCGTCTGTTGCAATGAATCAAATTGGAGACCAAAAGGACAAAAATATACAATCATGTTTAGAGTATGTGTTGAATTAAGATTATTACAATAGTGACACATATCATAGACAGAGAATTGCAATGCTGTGGTCATAATCATACCCCAAGTTAAAAAAATAAGCCAATGGCTTTCATATTCCAGCAATATGTCATGGTTCAAACAGCATGTAACAATGAGAGGAAAACAGCTATGACAGGGCCTACTCATATTCTACCATAGCACTTACTATTGTTCTCATGTCAACTCCAAGCAATAGCATGCGTTGTTATAAAAATCTTGTAAATGAGAGTAACATATAGAAATCATGAGGTTATACTCATAATATCTATTCTAACAATCATTAGAGGCCAATTGTTCTCATATCAACTCTAACAATAACATGTGTGGTCATAAAAATCTAGGAAATGAGAGGAACATATAGCAATGATGTTGTTATAAACATACTATCTATTCTAAATTTGTAACAATCAACAGGAAGTCATATTCATAAGGTACATATGAGGTGCGATGAGATAGAAAAATTACAAGACGATAGATTCCACCAGTATAGGCAGCCAATCTGTGCGTCGACGGCGTAAACGATGCCATCATGCACTATAGCATCAGACAGAAATGGAGGCTCAACAGGATTGACGATGAGCCATAACCATGTATGGTGACCGGATTCCAGATAGACTAATTCCATGTTGAACAAGGCAATTAGCCTGTAATCCATGTAGTCTTCTGATGGTGTGGGCACTACACAGATTACAACCTTTAGCAAACAGAGGTCAAGCCAAAAGCTTGATATGTCTCGTGCGTAGTTGGCAGGAGTGTCCGGCGGGCCGCGAGGCTCGATGGCGGTGGTATCCAACGATAGAAGGGTGATCTCTTGCTGGGTGTAGATATCCACGAGACGCCACAGACTACCAGATTGGTGGATGAGGACAATCCAGTTGGCCTTCATGCCCTCCCAGTAGTGGCCGCACGTGAAGGACAGGTGGACAGGTAGTGGTAGCATGTCGAGGGGCACCACGGCAACCTCCGTCGGATCGTCAAGTCAGTTTCTGGGCCACCTACAAGGATCGGGCATCAGCAAGCAGGGTGTCTTGAAAAGGGCCGGCCGGTTGCATACGAGTAGACGGTACAAAGACACCGAGCATGCGGCCAGACGGACGATGCTGAGTAGGTCCATATGATTACAGATATGCTCCAAGAGAACATTGGGGAGGGAATTCCAATCACGGCTCTGCGTGTCAGTCGGTTCTACCATAGGGTATTTTAGGGTGCTGGGTGATTGGGGTTTTCGGTGCCTGCGAGCTAGCAGGGAAGTGGATTCAGGCGGGCGAGCGAAGAACATGGCGTGTGTGGCGAAGCGGTGGCGGGGGATATAGTGCATACGAGCTACCAAGGAAGATGGCGCGACGGTGAAAGCGATGAGAGGAAATGGTGTACAGCCAACGATGGGGAAGAGAGGAGGAAGAAGAGTGAAAGACGAGGAAGAAAGTGCATTAAATCTCAATTCTACTAGTACTACTACAAGGATATACCGTCCTTCAGAGTGTAAATAGTTACGCCGATGACATGTTGGTCTACCTCAAGAGGGCCCATATGTCAGTTAATGGAGGAGAGAGGTGCGTAGGCATATTTGCGGAAGCATGCTCCACTGGTAAGCATGATGGCAGTACTAGGTAAGGCTGATTTAGTAACACCAACACGTCGGTTCAGCTTATTAATTAAGTGTCCCATCTGCTGCAACGTGTATTGTCACTTCACTGTGAAGACTAGTTGAATAGTTCTCTCTAACCGAGATGGGGAATAATGGATTGCTAAGACTTCCTATCTACAATATCCCTATGCCTCTAATCTCATCCTGTTCAACAAGATGAAACATTAGCCAAGGCACCCGACGCCAATAATGTAGAAGTACTAGTACTACCTCATTTCCGTTTTATAGGGCTCAATTCAAAAATCTCATCAACCAAGGCAGATGGTGAGTGGTGGAATAATTTTTGCAGTTTGGAAAAACACTCAATTAATGCACTTGTTTTCCTCAAATTTTTTTACCAATGCATTAATTGCAATGCATGCATGCATGAACTCCATGCATTGGTTAATTTTCTCTTAATACTTGCATGCAATGATTTAATGCACCTTGAAATCTGAACATGTGGTAGGGAACCATCAAGTTGAGAGTTATAAAATGAGAAATCTAAAATTTTGAGATTAGCCCTATAAACCAAAAAGGAGGGAGTAGTATTTTGTGTCAAACTTTGACCATCTACTCCCTCCGTCCAGGTGAATAAGTCATCTTTGGTTGTGCACCGTGACCAAGGAGTGAAAAACAAGAGAACTTAATGTTTATTTTCTAACTAATAGCATTGCTTGCAATGAACTAACCACTGCATGTCGTGTTTGGTAGTCTCGAGTCACTGAAAACTTGCACGCCCACATCTCTTATTGGTTGAACGAGGTGGGAAATAATGCATCGCGCCTAAGTGTTTCAGGATTATTAGGTTTTCGTGAAGTGTCTTATACACCTAGACGGAGGGAGTATTTAACTAATAAAATGTTAATGCATTTCACCAAAAATCATATCACTGATTCGTATTTGAACATAGTTTTTAATGGTATAGTTTTTTATGACATGCATTGACACTCTGTTAGTTAAATTTACGGTCAAAATTTTACACTAAGTACGAAGTGGACCATTAAACTAGGACAGAGGTTTATATACAGGTCAATAAAAAATCATCAACCAATGTAGTAGTAAATGATGAGTGCCCGAAGATTTTTTTTTTTGCAAAAGTACACAATAATAGGCTCGTTTTCCTCAAGAAAATTGTGTTTACGGACGTATTAATTGGAATGCATGCGTGAGGAATAAATGACCAAAAACTTTTACACGCATTGGTGAGTTATCTCTTAATTCTTGCATGCAACGTTTTAGTGAAGGTTGAAATATGAACATGTCAATGGGAGGGAGTAAAAGCCTCATGCATGAAACATGCAACACTCACACGTACACATCCACTCACGCATCACTCACGCATCCTTGCGGCACACAACACACAACGCAACACACACGCTCACGCTCAAGTGCTCAATCTACTCCTTACGTCTGTGAAATACTGTACATATAGAGATTTACACATGGACCAGGAGGAACTGGAACTTCATGGCATAATTAATGCCCAAAAGTAGCAGACTTATGTGTGCATGCGACCATACAGAGAAGAGGATTAAATGAAGGTTGTTGCATGCTGTAATTAAGGATAGACATGTAGCCTATAGCTAGAGCACAAGTTGGTGCATTAGTCAATCAATATCGATTAGATTAAAGGCTAAATGCATTGGAAGGGTAGATGTACACTCTTTGTTTTTGAGCCAATGTACACTCTTTGTTGGAAGACCGAGGGAGTACACGTGCATGCACTCACATACACAACCAGGGTGGTTCGCGCGCAAGGGTTGGACTCCTGTCACACCTGCGTAAGTTTTGTTTAACTGATTTCTTTACTTTGCCAACTGACAGGTGGGACCCAGAAACCAGGTGTAAATTTAACCAGTTAACAAAGTGCCATGTCGACTATGTGGCCGGTTAGTAGGTTGCAATACAATTCTCTATGATGAGCTAGTGATCGTATAATTACCGCAAAACTATATAGTGAGCGTAAAGAGTGTATTGTTACATACGTTGACCGCCAGTGTATTTTTCTCATTTCAAATTAAGCCATATTAACCGGAAAGGACGCAGTATGGACTAGTACTAGTACTCCTTTGATGTGTCCCGTAACTCACAGAACGAGGAGGAGCTTGCTTACTACACCCTCTCCCTCGCCCACGAGCGCAGTGGCTCGCAGGACGAGGAGAGGGTTTTGACTACAGCGCCCTCTCCATCTCCCTCGCCCCCGCCCTCGCAGTGGACGTGCAACAGTTCAATCAGTGTCAAATTGCCAGAAGCATATTATATTGTAGTATCATCATTGTTGAACCTTCCGAAGAGGCGAAGAGCCAAGCGCAAGGTTCACACGAGTATGAACTGTTGAACCTCCCGAAGAGGCAAAGAGCCAAGCGCAAGGTTTTATAGTAGTTGTCGTCCTAGTAGGAGTACTACAACTATAGTGAACGATGCTACTGTATGATGCCGCCACGTCACCTATATCTAAAGTTGTGCCACCTTTTTTCTGAAAGTGCGTGTTGGAGCTCGTGCAACAACCACACAAGTTGCACATACACATAACACATTTACTAGTAATAAATTCTAAAGGACAAATGCCAGTATGCCACGCAAGTTCATCTCCACTTCATGTGATAAATTTGTGCATGACTAGTCTACATATATTCACAGCGCTACCGTTCACAATTTACCATACTCCACTTACACGTTATAGATGGGCTACATGTCCTCCTCTAGGTTCCAGTCCCAGGTGTTCTTCATGGATGGCACGATCCATAGCGGTGGGCAACGGGAATCATTGTCGCAGCTTTCTAGTCCGGTTCCACACGATGGAGACTCATCCAAGCTGAAGCAGCATAAATCAGGGATAGTGTGTCCCAGCATGTTGTTCATCAGGCGGTGCACTGAAGACACAACCATGCTTCATGAATGGCAGGCCTTCGGTGTCGTGCACGGAAGGGGGCATCCGCTTCACAATGGGGTAGCTATCCCCAATGAAAAGAGAGTACTCTGCAAGAGTGTTCCTCGGCACCCACGTAGCATCATGGTGGTCGAACTCGGCGCTGTTCATCTGGTACATGCGGCATCTCAGATCCTGACACATGGTGACGTACATAGTCAAGGTCCATGCATAATAATGTTGTGCTTAAATATGGCGGTCAGTAATACTGTGGAGCAAATAGTACTACTTCGGTATAGAGGAAGTAAGATAACCGGGTTATTATATATAGTCACTCTTGTCTACATGGATGAGATAGTAAGACATGGGAAAACAAAAATGGTGGGAGCTAGTGGGTTCAAGTCTTCAAGGGCCTAGCTAGCTATATGCGTCCTCCAAGGTAAAAAGTACTCCTATTATCTATACCAATATAAAAAGACCCAAAGGGGTAGGTCCAAACCGTCTCTACCGTCAAATCATGTGATATAGCGGTTCAAATCGCTCCAATGTTGAGTAACAAACACGTTTAACGCTCTAATTACCCACCACTGGCATTGGTTATAAACATGTTTAGACTCAATGCTATCCCATGAAATCTGCCATGTAATTAATATCTTACCATTCCCGCGAAGAAAGCAATTAATAACTTACCAAATATAAATGTACCATAAATATACCTTACCTAATCTACCGTGCCACTAATATCCTACCTAATACGTGCATTGCACGTACATAATTACTCTTACTAGTAAGTACTACAACAATAAAAGAGAAAGCGAGAGGGTTAAAAAAATAGAATACTAAATTGTACTACTAGTACAGTAAACACGTCCCAGTCAAGAAACGAAAATAACTAACAAGTACTACTACTCTAGTACTCTAACACACAACAATGAGAAAATGGAATACCTGGGTAGATGGTGATGGTCCGATCGTGGTAGATTGTGTGACCATGTTGCACATCAGTGGTACCATGGGTAACGATAGCTAAGATAGTTGATCCCAATATGCCAAAGTCAGCTACAAGGTTCCAGGTTAGACCGAATCACGGATGCAAATGCAGATCCAGGATCGGTGATCTTTTTTTGATCGGGGGATGACTGGTGCCTGCAAAATAATGGAGTACTATTAGGGATGAAAATGATGGTTTGTGCATTCCGATTGTAAGCCCGTACCGTAGAATGGCAACCAGATGAAACAAGTCCCCTGGCTTGTCACCGCGAAGATGCGGCCTAGAGGGCGCATGGCGTCTTCAAACGTGTAGGGGTACAAATCTGCCATGGCCAACATGCGCCAGCCTCTGCCGTTACTGCCTCTTGCATTGATGGCAATCCTTATGTTAAACACCGCGATGAGATAGTAATCATCGTAGCTGCGTCGCTTTGTCAGCGGGTCCACAATTATTATCTTCTTCAATCTCATGTAGGCATCATCATACGTATTCAACAGCCAGTCTGGAAGGCTGATCCCAATGGTGGAGAAGGGGTCTATGAGAATGGCCGCACTGCTGTGGATGTTCTGCAAAATGATGGTGGTATCCGTCCGGAGGTGTGCAAGCCAATCTTCGTTGGCACCGAACCAGACCTATATATAAGATGGTGGGCAGTGGAGAAATTATGGGATGGAAATGGAATAACTAAGTACTGCATGATCAAACTCCATGACTGACCTGCTCATCGGACAAAATCCGATTACCTCTCAACATCGGCAACTCTAGCGAAGTCAACGTGCAACCATGGCCAGTGAGCGGTGGACTGTTTGAAGGATTGTCCCATAGAAGAACTTTCTCCTCGAGGACGCATGGAAGACCAACAAGCATGGCCTTTTCCCAAGCCTGTTTAAGCATCGTCTTAAAAAAGTTGGTGCAGGAAGCACCGAGTCTTGCGGCGGTGAGGATGTCGGAGCGGCGTGTGATTTCTCCCAGAGGATCATCGTCCAAGGTCTCCTAGCCTCGATGAGGAGGAGAACTGCCTAGCGAATCCATGGGAGCAGGGAAGAATTGCCTTCTCTTCGGGGGAGGGGAACTGGCGAGGAGGAGATAGCAGCATAGTAACCGCAGGGCCTCGTCCCTTCGCTAAGGAAATTATGCGGGCATGCATAGTGAATAGTGCCTCGTGCCCCGCGACGGTGAGGCTATTATTTACTACGTACTCGTACTAGCAGTACTAGTACTACTTTCTCAACTAGTAGTGCGATGTACTGTACTTCTAGTATAGTGCACCAGTTTTGAACTCTTGAATCTCAGGGCCAAGGAGCTACAGTTGGAAGTGGAGAGTACTGCTGTTCTCTAGAACCATCGCTGTACTATCAATGCAGGGAAAGTACACCCGCATAGTGGGTACTCTTGGTGCTCTATTCAAGCGTGTAGCTAGCCTACTCAGCCAATCCTCTCGTGCACACACTAGCAGCATGTTTATCAGCGACAGTTACTGCGGGGGCAGAACATTTGAGTTATTTGATACAGTGAGACTAGACTTTTTGCTTCCATTTGTGGAGGTGTAATGGATCTCGTCAAACTATGTTAGTAGTTCCTTCTTTATGAATGAGATGAGGCAAATCTTTTGCCTCCGTTTCAAAACAAAAAAATCACGTCAAGAGGAATTTCTTTTGTAGACCTGATAATGGAGTGAAGTCCATGCATGCAACGGCACAAGCTACAGAGTAGTAGAGTACTAGCACTTTACGTACAGAGCCATATTACATAGTTCCCAATGTCGTGCCAGGCTTTTTCGGCTCCTCGGGCTTAATTAGGAGGCGCTAGTTTAAATATGCTAGCTGATGAGGAAGCTGCAAGCGAGGTGCGCCTAGGGCGAGCATGCAGACGAGAAACTTTGCATGGTGTGAATTGATATATAGGAGTACTACTCTAGTATGCTAGCCTTAAGATGATGGGAGGGAAAAACCGTTCACGTGGCTGGGCTATCCAGTGCACCCAGATTGTGGTGCGACACGTCCGTTTGACTTTAGAAGTCAAACTACCAGTGTACAACATTGGCTCGCAGCAAACTTACTATTAAAAAAAGGCCGCCATGCGTTCGGCCAGGATCGAACCCACGAAACGAGCTATACACTCCCGCGACCACTAGTAGTACTCGTTGGAGTACAACGCAACCTAGAATTTCCTTTTTTCGCTAGTACATTACTCCTTACAAGAAACCACTAATAATGCCAAGAAACTACTACCACTTGCATACGTGGCAGACTTAAGATAAGACTACCTTATCAACAATTGTATATGCCCTTACAAACCAGCCCTACCAAGAAATGACTACTCTATAAAGTGCCGTTATAGGCATGTTTCAACCATGTCGCCCCTTAAGTTAACGCCTTCTATTCGACCGACAAGTTAGGCATTACGACTTGTGGGACCTACATGTCAGTCAAGACAAAAATTCCTGAGTGACCTCCTACCTCCGGCCCGTCCACCTAGTCATCCTCGGCCATGTGACGCAGCTACCGCCACTGGCATAAGGCGAGGTCAAAATCGCCAGCGATATGGAGCCCATCTTGCGGCAGCACGGATGCCCGCTCCGTCCGGCGCTCGCGGCCGCTAGCTAGCCAAGATAGCACACACCCTACTGGATGCATCCAGCTGCTTGTCTGCAAGGTTTGCTAGCTAGGTTAGCACGGCGGTGAGGCGGCTTGCTCGTGCACGCCGCTCTAAGGCCAACCATCTAGCTCGAGAAAGGCCAGCGCGGTGGCTTCCTCGCGCGTGAGTCATGCTCGGGCCAGCCAGCCAACCAGTGCGGAGGCCAGCATGGCGTCCGGCCCGTCCGGCAAAGCAGCAGCCAACTCGCTAATCACCGGCGCCACCGACGAACACACATTAGTACTATTTGAAGTAATGTTCAGGAAAAATAATGATTTGAGGAGGAATAACATGATAGAAGGTTAGATGTGGGTCCCTCGTGTCAACGGTCAAACAAAATGTGTTGGTTTAAGCTTCCTCGTCATCATGGACGTGTGGGCCAACCCTGTCATAAACGGGTTTAAACGAGCCTAATCAGCACTAGGTAGTAGTTTTTTGGCGCGGATTAAGAAATTTTGGGTATGATTTTGCTATTTTTTGTACAATAGTTTCTTCCTAGGGCTGGTTGAAAGTGGTAGTTTTTTGTTAAATACTCTACATATTGTAAGTAGGAGTGGAAGTTAAGCTTTGGAAGCCAATAAGCAAGGCTAGTTACATAGTGCCTATTATGTTTCAAACATGATAGAAAACACTCTAATTTTGATAGAAAACACTCTAATTTTGATATACATATATCACTAGAGATATATTATGTTTCAATCATAATATATTCCTTGGGCTGTTTTGGTGAGGTGAGGGAGGGATGTGGTTGGTTTTAAGATACTAATTACGGATTTTTCTGCAAATTGGTGGAGAAGTGGTGTTGGTGAGAAAAGGCAAGAACTTACCTCATAGATGATCTAATGGTTAGAAATGACGGTTGGCAGACACACCATCATCACCAACTAAGTCTTATGTAGGAGTACTAGTAAGATGTCCGTGCATTGCATGGAACATCAAGATGCATTTTTTTATATAAAACACCTATTGTGATTGACCCATGCGGGAGTAATCCCATGTGTAAAAACTAATGATATCACTACAAAAAAAAGACACATCCGTGACTTTTTGGGTCAAACGAATTTTTTTCTGTCATACTTATGACACTTCTATGACAATTGTGACAAAACCCGGTATCATCATAGATGTGGTGGGCTCCTACTTCTATGACAAAAAATCATGACAGAAAATGGTCTTTTCGTCCTAGGCATGCCGTAGATGCAGCTGCGTGACATTCTTTGGGCCGTCCATGACAGAAAAAACCGTGGTAGAAGTGAGGGCGAGGAAAATATCGGGGAGTTCCCAGTTATGGTGGGTGGTCAGGGGCCGAGCGATGCGCGTTTCTCTCGTACGTACGCGCGTGTGTGCGAGGCGTTGTGCTCTAACTGAACTCGAGCGAGGCATTGGGCTCTAACTGAACCCAAGCGATTGCACTGCAGGCTACGCGTTACTGAACTCGAGCGATCGATCGATCCCTTGCTGTTAACTGAACCCGAGTGATTCCTTCGCTACTGCTGCTAACTGAAGCCGATTGATGCTCCCTCTGGATGAATAGTGAGTGTTGTTGGGGGGTTTGGATGAACAGTTCCCTGTGGGGGGTTGGATGAACAGGACCCCGTGGTAGTAGAGGCCGTTGCCGCTGGATGAACAGGACCCCGATTGATCGAGCCGGTGGAGGGCTGGATGAACAGGACGACCCCGTGGAGGGCTGGTTGAACAGTAGCTGGTGGAGGGCTGGATGAACAGTAGCCCGTGGAGGGCTGGATGAACAGGACCCCGTGGAGAGGGCTGGTTGAACAGTAGCCGGTGGAGGAGCGCACGGTGGAGGCTGGATGAACAGGAGCCCGTGGATGAACAGTCGCAGGTGGAGGCTGGAGGAGGTCGATGGTGGACGAACAGTAGCCCGTGGAGGTAGTCGACGGTGGATGAACAGTAGCCCGTGGAGGCAGTCGATGGTGGAGATGAACAGTATCCCGTGAAGTCCCGTTTTGCGGTACCCCCCGATGAACAAGACCCCTGTTTCGACCGTAGCGCTCCAAGATAAGTCCATTTCCTCCGTTTTGTGGTACGCCACATCCCTCCCTATCAACAGGACCCCGTTTCCACCATAGGGGGTCCAAGAGAAGTCTGTTTCCTCTGTTTTGCGGTACACCAGACCCCTCCCAATAAACAGGATCCCGTTTCGACCATGGCCGGTCGAACACAAGGCCGTTTCCTCCATTTTGCGGTACACCTGGCCTCGTTTCCATCGGTTGTTCCGTCCAAGCCGGTTGGCTCCCGATGAACACGACGACGCATTCCGTTTCGACCCAGCCGGTTGCCTCCCCATGATCACGACGACAGCGCAACTTCTCTGTTTCGACCCAGCCATGTATATGAGCCCTGGCCGTACGTATGCGCGAGTAGGCATTCGAGACCCCGCCCGTATGTACGTACGTGGCCGTATTTACTTTCTTGCACCCTGGGCGTTGTACGTACGTGTACATGCTACGTGCACGCCTCTACTACGACACGTGCCTTTCCTTACTCGGCCACTGTTTATCGCTGCAGCCTGCAGACAGACCGATCGACCAATATGTACGTAAACGTTCGCCACTAGAATGACAACGATGCGTACGCTTGGATCAGGTGGGTCCCGACTGTCAGGCACTTCCTTGCGTGCGAAGATGTAGCTGGTGGGTCCTAGCAATCAGGGGGAAACATTTTTTTGTGAAATACGGTTGCCCGTCCGGTGGGTCCCTGCCGTCAGGTGGAGGAATCATTATTTTCCGCGTAATAAGGAGCGACTTCCTTGATGCGGCCGTGGACCCAGCTGTCAGCCTCTCCATGTATAGTACTCTTCCGATGGAAGTCGGTCGTTGACCACATTGACCACGCCGTGCCGAGAGGACCAAGGTGATGGACGATGGCGAGGCCTAGGAAGGGGACGATGCGGAGCCGCGGAAGACGTGGCAGTGGATGCCCACGGGGAGAGGAGTACGAGGGTTCACTGGTTCGGCTGCGGTGTGAGGATGCCGTCACCGCAGGGCCTGGCCAGCGGTGGGAGTAATAGGGGGCGGTGAGGCCTTCGCGGCAGCACAGCCGGCCACGGGAGGCAGGAGCAGGCTGCACGACTGGCGCTGCTTTGGGCGGCTGGAGCAAGAAGACTAGAGGTTGCAGAAGCACTATGGCCGTTGGATGGACATCGTATGGTCACTGGACTTAGAATCATTCATATTGACTAAGTTGACATAGCCCTTCGTCCCCGTCAACCTAGTAGGCCCACATGTCAGCCTCCCACTATGCTGGGTCCTAGCTAGTAGGGGGGTATTCATTTTTTGTGCGTAATAAGGCGACACTTCCTTGAGTGCTAAGATATAGCTCGTGGGTCGGACCTGTCAGCGGGAGGAACATTTTTTTCACGATACAGAGGCCCTTCTGCTGGGTCCCAGATGTAAGGTGGAGGAATCATTATTTTGCACGTAATAAGGAGGCATTTCCTTGTGTGCGGCCGTGGACCCAGCTGTCAGCCTCTCCACGTAAAGTCAACGTCCGATGGATGTCGTTTGTTGACCTTGTTGACCACGGTGCCACAAGAGCACCAGGGCGGTGGACGACGGCGAGGCCTAGGAATGGGACGACGCGGAACCGAGGAAGACACGACAGTGGATGCCCACGCGGAGAGGAGTACGAGGGTTCACTGGTTCGGCTGTGGTGTGAGCCTGCCGTCGCCGCAGGGCCTGGCAAGCGGTGGGAGTAGTAGGGGGCATTGAGGCCTCAACGGCAGCATAGCCGGCCACTGGACGTAGGAGTAGGCGGTCTCGCCGGCACTGGTTTGGGCGGCTGGTGCAAGAAGAGCAGCGATTGAAGAAACAAAAGGACCGTTAGATTCAAATTCAACGGTCACTGCTGCTAGAATCGTTTGTTGACTAAGTTGACAAAGACCTGCGTACGCGTCAACTTAGTAGGCTCATAGGTCAGCCTCCGAACCGGTGCACCATAGATGTCAGTGGGAGGAATCATTTTTTCGCGTAATAAGGAGGCAGTTGATTGCGTGCGGCCAGGCCAGCGGAGGAGTAGGGTGGGCCGGTGAATCCTGCGCGGCATGACAGCAGGCCACAAGAGGAAGGAGCAGGCAGTCCCGCTGGCGCTGGTTTAGGCCGCTAGAGTAGGAAGATCAGAGATTGAAGAAGCACATCGGCCGTTGGATGGACATCCAACAGTCACTGCTGCTAGAATAGTGTGTTGACTGACAAAGCCTTGCGTAAACAAGTCAGCCTCAAAATTTTTGGCGAGTACATCCCATTTGCTATTATTTTTATAAGTTTTATTCATTTTCTAATTCATATGGAATTTATTTCAGCCCATTTTCCATTTTTAGAATTGCTGCCCATTTTCTGGTCAGTACCAAGGTTAAAAAATTGGACTAAAAATGTGCGTAATTTTGAAAATTCACAATTTTTTGCTGGGGAACAAAATATTCTTATTCAAAAAATTGTTAGCCATACTAAAACAAATTTAAAAATAAATTAGTACTATGTCATGTTAAAATCCAAGGAAATATAAAATATAAGTGAAGAGCAAAAACAAAAAACAAAACTAATTTTCCCATTTACTTTTAACAGATACTGACCAAACTCTTTGGCTAGGCCGGAATGCATCCCTCCTCGCCTTGAAAGATTTGCAGCCCAGTAAGTCGAAGAAAACAAATAGGCCTAGCTTGGGTATTCTTCAAAAAGAAATAGTGGCCTACCTATTTTCCCAAAGAAAAAATTGCTGGGCTGGTCATGTTGTTAGACGGGCCACAGAGACCGCACGACCTAGTTTATAGCCTGCTCCTCCGAACAAATCCTCAAAAAAATTTGTTTAATGCTGTCGTTAATTGACTATACGTTGAAAATGATGTGGGTCCCAGATATTAGCAGGGTGGATTAGAGTAAAAAAATGAGGGGTGCATCTGCGTAGTAAAAGAGGCGCTTTGCTTGTGTTCGGGAGTGGACCTGCTGGGTCCATACTGTCATACTCACATCTACAGTCCTCTCCCGATTCATTATGTTGACAGGGCCGGACGGTGGCGCCGCGGCGAGCGCACCAAGGCGGAGGATAAAGTGATGTTGCCAATGTGCTAGGCTGGGTTGGACAATCTTATTGAAAAATAAAAAAGGACCGGAACTATTTACGACGTTGACTATGATTTGCATGGGTTCGCTGGTTGCAGGAAGATAATGGTGGGAGAAAGAAGATTGGTCGCTATCTGTGCCTAAGAATTATATCAACTGAATGTAACGACAATATTATAGGAAATAATATCCTCCTGTTAAATCGTGAATTTAAAGAACTGGTGCATGAGCATTTAGCTTTATTTATTTATTTATGTTTAGGGGACCATGAGCATGTACCTGGGCCAGATTCATGTGATAGCCTCCCTTCTAGTTAATTATGGGCTCCTCTATTGGGCCTTCATCAGTGGGCTGCATGTTATCAACAAGTGGAAAATGTCTTCCGCATGAAAAATAGTATGCGCTACGTACAGTACAGGGCACTAAAGGATCGGACCGTGCAACGACTTCCAAAACATTGTGTTTTTCGTTCTAACAACACATTTATTCAACCAACAGACGAAATATATTATTGATTGTACATTGAGAACAGTAGCAGCAGCAACAACCAGGGCTGGGGGTGCAACAAAAGAAGTAAGCAGGCCAGAAGAGTAAAGACACAACTCTCTCTTCCAAACCAAACATCAGCCATCATTAAAAAAGGGCTACCTAAAAAGAACAAGCGTATGCATCAAACTAAATAAAGATCCTAGTACACCGAGTGTTCGCATCTAACTAACTGGATCAGTTAGACGTTACTATTTATTAAGCTATGGAGATTGGCTCACGGCTTGAACCAGATGGGTGCCTGATGGGGGGAAACTCCAGCCAGCAGGTTGAAGTTTGATACTTGCGAACCTCTCTCCTACTTTGGGCTGCAGAGCGTGGTGACACATATCAGGGTATGGTGCATGCAGAGATGCATGGTACGCTGTGTACACACATTTTTGCCTGATGAACGAAACCGCGCTGCCATCATGATCCTTGCCGTCGGTTATCTCCGGGTTAATCGGATAATTCAGCCCGAGAAACAGAGAGCGTGTACCAAGGCTACTTAGCAGCCTCCAGTCAAAAATTCCTGAAGGCCCAGAGAAGCTGGGGTCCTGCTCAAAGACCTTGCAGTGACTGTGATTGTATTCCGCGAAACAACACGTCTCATACGTGCGAACGATCATCAATCATTCGCCATCCTCTGATCGAGCCAGGAATCACCTGCAACTGCCATGCCGCTTTTCTTTGAAAGGTTCTGGGATTAGGAAGGGTAGGGACACCAGGCGGCCTACGACATCATATCAAGTTGGAGTCAAATAAAAAAGGGCTCTTAATGTAGTCAATCTTAAGAACAACATGTTATGAGCATGAATATTTTTTCAATAAATGTTGACAGTAATATAAGCAAGCCATCATGATATCATAGGAAAGTAACATACTACTGTAACAGCCATTTGTAGCGATGACTGGAGTAGGCCAGCAATCCGTCCAGCCATAGAAGGAGTCGACAACGTAAATGAAGCCCTTGTGTTCAATGGCATCAGAGAACCATGGAGGATGTATGATCCTGCGATGGACGTGCAGATTTATCCACTTACCGCGATGACACATCGAGATAGGGGAGACCGCGGTTCAAGAAGCATAATTAGCTTTGAAGTCTTTATAATTCGTAGATCTTGTGGGCACTTGGCAGATTACAACCTTGAGCAAATATAACTTGGTATCATGTTGGCTACTGTAAGATTCTGAGTATTCTGGGCCGCGGTGCCAAAGCAGTGCAATGTTAATCGAAGTGTCGGTGTACAAAAAGAGGGGTGCGTTTTTTATACCCCTTTACCTGTGCACGGGCAGTCGGAGCCGCGCCCGCGGCCACACCAAGCAGAACGGGAAGGTGAGCCAAGGTAAGACCGAAGCCCAATATAATAAGAGCAACGCCAAGGCCAAGACCACAAAGAGCAGAGGGACGAAGCAGGTTCCCCCGGCAAGACCCTTGCCGGGCAACCTCAACAGCCCGGCAAGACCCTTTGCAGGGCAGCTTCACACCAACAGAGCGAGCCACCCTTGAGCCCACGGTCCCCAACACCATCATCCGCATGGGGCGGGGCTCGGGAAGGCACCTCTGTGGTGGCATGCAGATCTTTGTGAAGACATATTCAAGATCAGATGAGGATTAGAAGACGACGATCCTCGGCAAGATCCTTGCCGAGGAAGGCCACCAGACCCCCGGCAAGGTCCTTGCCAGGGACGGCGACGCGCCACGGCAAGACCCTTGCCGGGCCACCCGACAAGACCCCCGCCAAGGACGCCAGCAGGGCCACCGCCAGGCCCGCGCCAAGCAAGCTTCCACCGCCGTTCGCATGCAGCTGCCAGCCCAACCAGCTGGGCGGGCACCTGCGTGGCGACATGCAGCCCCTAGGCCAACTTATCAAACGCCTGCGTGGCGGCATGCAGATCTTCGTGAAGGCTCCACCACCGCGCCACCTCAACTGCCTGCCTGCCTACATGGCGCCGCACACATCATTGGCCAAGGCGCGTGTCAAAGCGAGGAGGAGCGCGACGGACGGGACGGGCCTCGCCCCCGTCCCTAATAAAGCGAGGGGACACCTAAGCTACACATTAAATGCGTCTTGTCCTGTAATACGAGCGATAAGCTTAGGGCACTGTACGCCTTTCCACCTCCTGTGTGCCACTGTGGCAGCCCCTTCCAACTATAAAAGGAGGCCCATGGCATACTGGAGAAGGATTCGGCTCTTTCGAACCACGCACTCACCACAGCTAGTTCGAGAGCTCAAGAACTCTCTGAAATACATCCACCAAAGCAGGACTAGGGTTTTACGCATCCTCGCGGCCCGAAACTGGGTAAATGATCCTTGTGCTATCTACTGATCCTGCTCTTCTTGCAACCCTGAGCCCCGACAACCGTAGTAGGGATTCTTGTGATCCCATAGGTGTCGTTCCACACCAACATCTTTGGCGCGCCAGGTAGGGGGCGCAATTGTGAGAATCTGGTCTAGTAGTTAGCCTTGTAGGTCTTCATTGCCCTTGGCTCCTGAGAAGAAGGCGGCCGGAGGAACGACGCCGGCTCGGCAACCGAAAAGCTAAGTCATTCAGAGCTTTGAGTTATTTCCTCCTATACGTAAGGTTATCGTCCTCGGAGATCTCGCCTATGTATGAGAAACCTGCATGCAAAGGGGCCCTCCCGCAATTGGCAACACCCTTTTTCTGTTTCGAGTTCGCTCAATAGCTCAAAGCGGCCGCGTCGAGAGTGGTGGGGTAGCCTTCCGCACTTGGCAACGCTCCCGACTCTGACTCGAGTCAAGCTCGACAGTTCGGGCGGCCGCACTAAGGGCGGCAAGGTGGTTTGCCCGGCAGAAAGCACACCCGGCAGGCCAATGGGGATCCGTCCCCAAGACGCCGCCTTGGGTTTACGCGCCAGCGAGCCTACCCAGTCATGTAGGGTGGACAACAAAGGAAAATCCAATAGGAAAATAACATGCATAATACTGAAAGTGATGCAGAGTTATATTACATCGAATTGTTGCCGCGGTTCTAACTAGAGATAGCAATTGTCCTAGTTGTGAACCTGCAGCAGCGATAAGGAACGGGATGCCTAATCCCGGCGCTGGGCCTCCACCCTCTGGATTTCGCCGACTCGGCTGATGATGGGCCTGATGCGCTCCCTGAGCGGCGCGAGGTCAGTACCCTCCAGCAAGCTCTCCAGTGCGGCGTCGAAGCCGAGGTCGGGGTACCAGTGCGCCACCTTGGTGAGAACCTTGGTCATGGCACCCTGGCAAAGCCTCTGGGACTTGTCGGCCAGTGAGGCCGCCCGGTTGGCGTGGAGCCGCCACTACAAAAAAAAATACACTTCCGTGATGATACGTGTTTGTCACAATAGGTCGCGTTTTTTGTCATGCATGTACATCCATGACAAATTTATGACAGAATCAAGATAGTCATACCTGTGCTGTCGTAGAAGTGTTCCATGACATTACCAAAATTATCATCACGGAAGTGTCCACTTCCATGACGATAAATCGCGCGTCACAGAAGTGCTTTCGTTAAGGGTGACCGACACGTGGCATCCACCGTAACGGAATGCCGTAAAGCTATCGGGTCGGGTTTTGGATCCGATAACCCGTTAACAGCCCCGACCAATGGGGATTTTCCACGTGTAAAATCATCATTGGCTAGAGGAAACACGTGTCGACTCATCGTTGGGACAGATGTCATCCACTCATTAGACAGAAGGCGCCTATGATACGTCGACACGTGGCAGGCCCAACAAAGGCCCATTCCTGTGAAAAGACTGGCCCATTTGACTTGGTTAAAAGGTGGCAGGTCGGCCCATGGAAAGCCTGTTAACGGCATGTTCGCATATAGCCCATTTACGGCCCGCTAACCCAAGGCCCGTTACGCCCTATCCGAATTAGGCCCAGTAGCGTCATCTGGGCCATCCAATATGATTCTAGCCCGTTTTCACTTCTGGGCCATGTATGGCTCATGACGTCTTTTGGCCCATATGAGGCCCTATGTAACTCTTGTCCTATTAACGGCCCGTGGTGAAACTGGCCCGCAATGAACAGTGTATTACTTTACACCCATTAACGGCCCGTGGTGAAACTGGCCCGTAATGAACAGTATATCACTTTATACCCATTAAGGGCCCGTTATTCCGTTGGGCCGTTTCCAGCAAATGTTATCTTCGGCCTTCTCGAGCCCATTTATTCTTGGGCTCATTTCCAAAGATTCGTTTACTTACGACCCATTCTTGTCATTTTACGCTTGTGGGCCAAATTTAGCCCGTGGTTACATCGGCCCGTTTGTGGTCCGTTGTCGTTGGGCCGTTTTCATAGCGTCATCAAATACGGCCTATTAACGATGGCCCGTTATGGTCATACGGCCCGTATAAGGCCCATTGATGATACGGCCCGTAGAAGCCCCATTGTTTCTACGGCCCGTAGAAGGCCCATTGTTTCTACGGCCCGTAGAAGGCCCATTGTTTCTACGCCCCGTAGAAGGTCTCTCTGTTTCTACGACCGTAGAAGGCCCATCGCTTCTATGGCCCGTAGGGAGGCCCGGTGTCACTACGGTAAATATTAGCCCATGGTTATTGTGGCCTAGTTTTAAAAAGAACTGCGCGACTACAAGCAAACAAATAAACAAGACAACAAGGAAATAAATAAGCAAGCAACTTATGCTAGGCTATCACGGTACATTACACATATTACATCCACTTTGGGCATCAAAGTTCGCCACCGGTGCAAATATAGGGAACAAAGCGACATATCATATACACTTTGGTTGTCAAAGTTGGCGACCAACGCAAATAAACGCATGACAAAACAAATCCAGAACTGAAACCACTTGAAGATCTCAAGAAACATTATCACAGGTACCCATAATGTCGGCAAGATGCTTAGCAAGCTTATTAACTTTCTCTTGTTAGGCGCTTAAATCCTCCGGTAACTTCTTTGTTGCACCGGAAAATATGCATCTGAATTCTGCGGGGACTTCTTCCTTGACTTCTGTCGCAAAGACATCGATCGATGTCTTTCAACTTGAAGTTGAGACTCAAGAAGACGAACTGATTCAGGCGAAGTTCGAAGAGCTTGTGCCAGTGATAGTGGCCGACAACTCGAACACTACATCAAGACAGGACTTTTGGGTTCCCTCACTATCGTCAAGATAGTTTTTATCAGCTTTCTTGGAGACCAACAGGAATGTCTCACTATCTTGAACCTTATCTGCATTACTTCCTTTACCATTGGATAACACGGTACTGTTCTCCAATATTTTGTCCGCATTCTAAATGAGAAACAAGCAGACACATCACATGTTTACCATGTTGTATATTAAACTCATTTTGGTAAATGAGTTCAGTAGTAAAGTGGACAGGATAACAGCATGAAACAAAGATATATCTATGTACCATGGTCACTTTATGGTCTATATCATTCTAGTTTTTGTTGACAAATAAAAATAGAGACACAGTTCAAATAATATTTGTTCAAGACAAATCAGAATAGACAGAATATAAGTGTGGGTAACTATAGAGCAATAACAACACTTGTAATGTGCATGACATGAGAACATAACTGTTTATTCAATTGAAACTGAAATCAACATAGAGCAGGTTACAACAGCAAACCCGTTAAAGAAACAAGTTTAAAACATACCTGTTGCGCCATTGGAGTTTCAATTCCATCCTTCAAATTTGAAAATAGTTGGTATGAGTAAATACATTAATGCAAGAGTAAAGGAGTATGAATAGCTACAGAACCTGACCTGAGAACAAATCTTCTTCTCCTTTAAGCGTTGAGTTGGGATTCAGAGTGGTGGTCCTCGAGCTTTGGGCACTGTAGTTCCCTTACTAACCGCTCATGTTTGGGTGCTCTGTGGTGGAGACGGTCTTTGTGTCAAGCTGGGCTGGGTTACTATCTGCCGGGTTGGGGTTAGAAGGGGTGTAGCTGGTTCTCTGTCCAACTGGGTAGGGGTACAATCTGCGATAGTCTGGGTTATGTGTGGTGGATCTGGTCCTTGGGCAAGTACAACCGTGGTTCTATCTGCATCAACTGGTAGCACTATCTTTTCTAAAGACCGTGTTGTTACTCCCTTAGATACTGCCATCACGCTCTCCAATTCAAATGGCTGATAAACAAGAAAAGTAATTGAAATTATAGACATTGTATGATAGACAGGTGCAATGGATAGTGGGGAATAAAAGAGGGCATGAAATAATTCATATTTATGTTGTCTAACCAAACAGGATAGCATGACACAATTTCACATCTATGATGGCTAACTAAACAGGATAGCATGACACAATTTCACATTATGATGGCTAACTAAAAAGATGGAAAGACATAGTTCAAAATATGAGACTATGTAAGCAGGATGACATGACATAACTATATAATGTGTTTATTAAATAGGTTGGCATGCCATAATTCACATACATTCATGGATAGAATGTCATAATTCTAAATATGATGATTTGTAAACACTAAGCAGGATGAGATGATATAACTATATGATGTCTTTATTAAATGGGTTGCCATGCCATAATTCAGATAGATGATGTGTATGTACTATGTAAACATGATGGCATGATATAATTCCAATATATGATTTATATAGTAAGCAAGTAAGCAGATGGCAATCTATATATGATATAAAAACTAAGCAATGCAGGACAACATGCATGACATGGGTAATATAACCCTGCTAAGTTTGAGCATAGACCTCAGGGAAATAGGACTGGTCATCGGTCTACGAATCCTCCTCTGAGGAGCTCTCTGAGCCACCAAGATGTCTGCTGCGCAGTAGCATTATGCTCTGAATACCTTGTTTTCACTCCAGATACTTCCATCACTGCTTCAAATGGCTGATGCACAGGAAGAGTAGTTGAATATACAAACGTTGTCGGCAAATGGAACACGTAATACAAAAAAAATGATAGCATGATATAATTCACATACATGATGATTGGCTAAACAACATGACATTGCATAATTCACATATATAATGCCTCTTCAACAAGATAGCATTGTATAATTCACATATATAATGTCTTGCAACAAGATGGCAATGCATAATTCACATATATGGTAATTAGGCACTGAACAGGTGGCATTCACACAAAGCATGTCTAAACTAATAAAATGGCATAGCAATGCAAGACACCATACGCACGATATGAGCAACATAACCCTGCCAAGTTAGAGCATACACCTCGGGAATAGGACTGGTCATCTGTCTACGAATCCTCCTCACGAGGAGCTATCCGTAACCAGCGAGATATGCGCTTCGTCGAGATAGCATAATGCCTTTCGAGAAGACCTTGTTTTCACTCGAGAATTTGCTATCGCCGTGTCAAATGGCTGATGCACCACGAAGAAGCAGTTGAATGTACTAACATTGTTGACAAATGTAATATGTAATGAAAAAAGGATGGCCTGATATAATTTACATATAAGATGGTGGCTAAGCAGGATGGCATTGCAAAATTCACATATATGATGCCTGGCTAAACAAGGTGGCGTTGCATAATTCACATAAACCATGAATAAACTAAACAGATGGCATTCACACAAAGGATGTCTAAACTAAGCAGATGACATATTTGATGTATAAAGTAAGCAATGCAAGACACCATATGGATGATATAACCAACATCAGCATTCCAAGTTAGAGCGAAGACCTCAGGGGGTAAATAGGAGTTATCTTTTCCTTCTGAATCCCCCTCAGAACAAATATCTTCCTCTCGATTACAATCCAAAATGCGTGGAGGGGGGGGCTGCCTTTGCGCCTACCATGGAGCGACGTCTGCATGAAATTATATTGCCACGCAAGGCTCGTCTCTTTTGCTCTACATGTTCAGTTCCATTGTTTACAATAAGCATCATGCATAGGAATAAAACATAGTGAGATTATGTAAGGAGTGCATGCAGAAATCCAGAGTGATGGTAGCAACCTGTGGATAGACCCAAATCCAATAATAGCAGGCAGATAATGGCTTCAGTTAATAAATACAGATAATGGCTTCTTTACTGTTTGTTTCCCACCCAACATGAAACTCATAGTAAACACCGGAGATTAACCAGATAGTAGATAGATACTATTGATGGCGGCCCCGATATGTACTCCACAAACATTTAAAAACTCAAGTTTGACCATTAGTTTGGAGCTGACTCAGAGTCTAATCGGTGAACAGGACGATAAATTAGCATGTAATATTAAGCGATGCATAACGTAAGCAGACACGAAAGAGTGCGACCTCTCTTGCGGACCCGCCTCGAGGTCATCTGCTCGGTTGATGATGGTAATGCAGTTTTCATGGCTGCGGTGGCGGGAAGAAGATACGAGGCGGCGAAAGACAGTCCGGAGGCTGGATCCTGCTGTCTTGGACCCTTCTGTCGTTGGAGCGGTGAGCTGGGTGGACGACAACAGAAAGCGAGCGGGACAAACCACGCAAGATTTTCTTTGACAACTATCTGTAAGAGAAGTAATTCTGTAAGGGTTCGTTTGAATTGGAGGATTCCAACAATGCAGGGATAGGAAATAGACAGGAATAGGAAAGGAATGCATGTGCAAAACAGAGAATTTAAAACACAGATTTACGCCAACTGGGTGTTTGATTCACAACAATTGGAAGATCACAGGATGCAAAGAAGCATGGTGAGATTAACTCAAACCACAAGAAAATGTACGGTTATAATGCTATTATGCTACTATCTCTTAGTCTTGTGCTTCATGAATAGGAATTTGAAAAGGAGGACAAGTGAAAATTAAAATTCCTACGTTTTTTCTTTCAAGGAGACACTAAAGGAACAAATCCGTGTGCTCAGTGGACAATATATATAACATGTAGAGTAAAGAAGAGATGCAACAAGTGTACAAACTCTTTGGCGAAGCCATGTCGATCTCAGTGTGATTGGGTTGGCCGGTGAGGATGCTCCGGCTGACTTTGCTGTCGGAGGAGTGGAAAGAAGATCTTAGGCGTCTGGAGATGGAGCCCGAGGTATGCGCTTCTGCTTTGTGATGGAGGGTTTAAATCGTTGGAGCAGCTCCGATGAGTTGTACGACGCCGAGGCTGAAGCAGGACAAGAGAGACAACAAACAACGTTAACCTGAGTGGAATTCTAATAGCATCTCCAATACATGACGTAAAATACATAACCACAAGGTGCTAGATGAAAAATACATCAGCCTCTTATCTCTAAACTTAACTGTCAAAACAGAACTTAACTATCGAAACAGAACTTAACTGTCGAAACTGAATTTTGCTATCGAAACTGAATTTTGCTATCGAAACTGAACGCACTAGCAAGGTGAGGCTACACATCGGTCGACTGACTTTTTCATCTCTGGTCAGTCGATTTTGCAGCCGTTGGATACGAAATCAAGGGCTTGCGGTTCATCTTCAACCTCCACCCCCTGAGCCGCCAACACCACCGACCAAACAGCAGCCCCGTGCCGCCCGCGGCCGGTGGTGCGCCGCCCCGCCCGCTCCGAAAACACTCCCCACAGCCGGTCCGCCGCCGCCCCGGCCATCCCTCTAGGCCCCACGTGCCGAGCTTTTTCTCCGGCGATCCCCACGCCACCGCGCCGCCAACGCCCCGCCACCGTCGGGGACCACCGCCCCCATCCTGAACCCTAAGATAGATAGTGGGGTACCTCTCCGTGAGCCCCCTCCCTTGCGGCTGATTCTTCCTTCACCCGGCGAGCCCACCCTTGAAAATCGATCGACCCAAAAGTCGATTCAGTCGATCAAGTGTAGCCAAATCGGAGCAGCATCGCAAGCAAGAGCAAGAGCGAGAGCAGCTTGAGCAAGAGCAATACCAAGACCAGGCAGGGGACCGAGAGCAAGAGCAGAGCAGCAGCGTGAGCGAGAGCTAAAGCAGCAGCAGCTCCTACTGATGTGGACATCGCCGCCGAGGGAGCGACGCCGTGGAGGAAGTGGCCGGCGACGCCGCCGTGGATGGAGTCGCGCCGTGTTGGCTCGGGACCGAGCGCCGGTAGCACCGTGAGATCGAATCAAGAAGAAAATGCGGCGATTAGTGTACAACCTCTTTGGTGGTGCCGATTAGGCCACAGCTTCATCCGAGGAAACGGTGATGATTATTCTCTTCCGGTGGTGCAGGTGAAGACGTCGGTGTGGGAATGGAGGTGGCGCGAAAGACGAGGGGTACGTCGGGACAGCTCCTTGGAGGTGGAGGACGGGGTGACTGAACCGGCGGGACGATGAGATCGACGACGGATCCTCATACGGTACGGTGGATGAGGGACGTCGAGGTGTTGCTATGGACGACGTCGTCGGGGAAGAGGCTCCGGCTGGGTGGCGAACGGAGCAGGGTGTGGGGTTTCGTCACGGGTTTTCGCGGCCTCGGTATACGAATGGGTGGGCGGATGGGATGGCAGTGGGGAACCATGGCTTAGAGATGCGCTTGTCCGAAATGTGGGGTAAGTTACGAAAGTACCCCCCACCTATTTGAGGCGGTTCTTTCGGTTTAGGGGTACCACGTGCATTTCGCGTGTCGGGATTTCAGGAGGTGGGAGTTTTCACGCGCGTTGTAATTTCATAATAGCAAGGCGCGGGTTGAGATGGAGGGAGTTGTCAGAGCATAACGAGACAAAGATATATCTTAAATATTTCGTGCTAACAAGGCGCGGGTTGAAATTTCCGGACAAGCCTAACGTGTACTGTACCAAATCAATTCACACTACAAATGTCATTCAAAACTTTGAATTCATGTTATGTTCAATTAAAATATTTCGCTACGTGTATAATGCATGCAACCTACTACTCAAATGAACGTATTAGTGCATTCCAAATGTATATACTACCGCTTCAATATGAATTAAATTTGAATAAGATCTACAGTAATGATTGTTGTGAAGTCAAAGCATTTGAGTTCGTTTTCTCTGTTTTAGTAAGATCTACAATCATCATTATTATCAAGTTAAACCATCGTTTGTGTATTATGTTCACAACACACCACATGATTAGTCTCGAGTTACATATGAACTATATATGAACTCGAACTTGATTATTTGAATCCACTTTATTTTGATTTCAAATCACATTACATTTCTAGCTCTAGCTAGATCTTCATAATCTAAACTATGTCCCATATGTATAATGTGTATATCACATTATGTATGGTGCCCCGCCCCCTACGCCTACAAGTATTTAGATGTGAGTTGCAAACACCACACATTACCATAAATTCAAATAAAATGTGAGAATGTTCGATATATAGTATAGTTTAGATTGCTCGATATTTAGTTGTAAGCTACAAACGCCGCACATTATCACAAATTCAAATAAAATGTGATATTGTTTGATGTATAGATGGTTTAGATTGTTTGGCATTTAGCTGTGAGTTGCAAACACCATGCATTATCACATTATGGTATAACATGTGCACAACACATGTATCACCGCTATATTCATGCATGCAATGTTTAAAACACTATGATCTCCTATTCAAATATATGAATCCACTTTCATATTTGCTAGTCTCTTACACCCACACAATCCTCTAGCCTTTGTATCTACCACTAACTTTCTCTCGTGCATGCACACGCCCTCCTTGCCCTCCTCCTCCCTCGGCATTCTATTCATCGGGCACATTCATTTTTTTCTTTAGGTCGTTCTCCCAGTCTCCACAAATCCTTTCCGACACACACCGATCGATTAACCTCTCCAGCGATGCCTGCCTACAGCATACACACATAGGTTCAATCTCCTCCTTTATGTGTCCTTGCCTCGTGTCTCTCATATGGTCAGACACGTGTAAACTCTCGCCTCTTTTCATCGATCTCACAACCGCACACTCCTCCCCCTATCTAGCTAGTAGTTGGGCCTCTCGCACCACCTCCTAGCTCTATTCTCTCTATCTATTCGTCTCGCTGGGCCTTATTTGCCTCTAACAAATGGACGTACACCGACCGATCTCTCGCTATACATATAGCCAGCTAGGTCCTTATAACTCGTTTTTACCCACACATCGATCGATCTACCTCATTAGTTGTGTCTCTCCCTTTCCTCCGACAAACAACAATTGATCTACCGATCTAGTTAGGTTTGCTTACCAAACACATGGTTCCCCTTCATCATCAATGGATGCGTCCCGACAGATCTATCACGCACAGGCACACACAGAAACACATCCCACTCTTATTGATAACATTGCAGTTCCACCCTCAGTTTGTCTAGTAGGCCTCTCCCAACATCCCCGAGAAGCAACTCCATCACCCATCCAGCACTCTACCCCCTCCCTCCCTCTCCCTCCCTCTCTCTCTTCGTCCCATCATATTTATCGTCCTTCAGTTATGTATGGATGTCAACCGATCTCCCTCAAGACATAGCTGGGTCTCTCCTTCTCAACACATATACGAGTCGTTCTACCTCTATAGTTAGGCCTCTGCCTACCCCTCCCCCACCCCTCCCCCTACACACACCGATACATCAAGCGCTCTAGTCATGTCTCCACACACACACAAACTTGACATGTGCCCTCTAACGTTCAGAGGGCCAGTCGCCCTATATCTTTGACTTGCACACACACACACACACACACACACACACACACACACACACACACACACACACAATTTCTATGGCTCTCTTCATCAAAATGGCACCCACCCACTTGATCCTCTCTTCGAATCTATCGATAGCTATGACCCCTCCCTCTCTTCTCGTGGATTGCCCAACCCTCTATGTATGATACGGATAGGCCTCCATTTCACACACATTGCATGCAAAATTTTGTTTGAGATGTCATCGACACATATTCCCACAAATAATTCATGAAATCAACCCCACCCCACCCCACCCCCACCACAAAACAAAAACACTCACGACGCGGTTTGTATCTCTCTCACACACACCCACGTAGGTGGGGACGTGCACGAAGAGAAGAGGTGCATGCACGGCGCACGCATACTGCCTCTTTCCCAAGCACACCCGCACGGGTACACGGTGGAGCTCATTTCTGTACGAAAAAGGCAGCCCACGTGGTAATTTGGCACGTGTACTGGTTGTCCACTTGGTGGAGGGGGGATCGTCTACCACGGGTGAATAAACAAATTGCGACTTGACGCGTTATGTTTAATTAAAAAAAAGAGGCAACCCATGTGGGGCCTACCTTAGAGGCAAGGCTCTATACACTGGAGTACTTTTGATGTGTCCCGTCAACTCGCAGAACGAGGAGAAGCTTGCTTAGTACGCCGTCTCCCCCGCCCACGGGCGCGGTGGCTCGTAGGATGAGGTGAAGCTTGCTCCTCCCTCGCCCATGTGCGCGGTGGCTCGCAGGACGAGGAGAAAAATTTACTACTCCCTCCGTTTACTATAGAGATTATATCATATTGTTTGGAATATATATGTCCTTTAGTAGATTTCAATATGAACTACTAGTACATACTCCAAACACTGATGTATATAGACGTATTTTAGAGTGTACATTCACTCATTTTGCTCAGTATGTAGTAGCACTCTCCCTCGCCCCTCAACCCTCGCCCACGTGGTGGACGTGCAGCAATTCATTCGGTCTCATATAGCAAGAACGATATATACTGCACTACCATTATTGCTTGACTTCCCGAAGAGGCGAAGAGCCAATCGCAAGGTTAATATTTTGGAGATGCCAAGCGCAAGGTTAGTAGGTGCCGCGTCATTTATAAATATTTTTTTTTCTTCAGTGGCATGTACGCAATATGATAGGTTCATATGGAGAGAAAAGGAAACCGCTCCACTATATACATAGTCAGGACGGGCCAGCCTACACGGTTGCTTGCTGGGGTTGCTCTCTTCACACTCTCTCGCACAAAACGACTGTGGACACATCTCTAACATCCCGGCGGATCACGTCCGCTTGGGGAAGGGGTGGATGCTTAGTGTAGATGGGGTGGCCGTCGCCGACGGTGAAAACCCACTGTCGACACGTCCCGATCAGGGGTCCCCGCCGTTCTCCAGTGAGGTTGCCTTCATCCCTTGCTCACTGCCGTGACGTGGGAAGTTGCCGCCTCCCGCCGCCCTCCTCAAGGTTGAGCTACGTCCCTCAGGTACAACTCCCTTTACAGCCGGCTTGCACCACTGCTCCAGCTGCCCACATCACTCCCTGTGGATATTTCTCTACTTCTTTGCCCCGCACATACCTGATACCTCTACTGGCTTCTACGTACTGTATTTGTGATGAGTTTATGTCTCATCAACTAGTCCTAGTAATCTTATTCTAATCACGCTTCTTCAATTTCTTTGCCACATGGATGCTCATCTCGATTTTGGTGCAACTGCACAAAATGATCCGATGGTCAAAAGGTTGCAAACTTCATTTATTAGGAAGTTCGAACGTTGCCAAAGAAATTGAAGCCTGGTCAGGGTTCACGGTTCAAGGGCTAGGGACTGCATGGATCGTTTTTTTCTTTAGCTGCCTCTGTTCCAAAATAAGTGTCAACTTTAGTACTAGTACAACTTTGTATTAAAGTTTGCACAAAGTTGAGACACTTATTTTGGAACGGAGGGAGTACATATTTGCTATGATCTGACAATCATTGAGATGCAATAGCATGCATGTTAGTCTCCTTTGTATTTGATGAAATGTTGCAACAAGCAACCTTGGACGCAAGATACATGTAACAGGAGCTGGAAGATTCATAGCATTGTACAAATTTATCTCGCTGATAAATTACAGTACGTACTAGTACTATACTAGTACTTCCTCCGTTCCTAAATATAAGTATTTGTAGAGATTTCACCATTAACCACATGCGGATGTATATAGATGCATTTTAAGTGTAGATTCATTCATTTTGTTCCGTATGTAGTTCACCTAGTGGAATATCTACAAAGACTTATCTACTAGTAATAGCTAGCCCCCACTACTAGGAATTCTCTATCCTCTCCTTGAGCCACATCATCAAAATTGACGTAGCCGTTAGATGAAGTAAATCAGTCATAATAGCCGTCTGATCTAGACGTTGAGAGGCTCAAGACTAAGCCACATGCAAGCATGCGTAAATACCGTGGCACATGCATGTGAGTGGGTTTTAAATCACATCAACATGTGCGCATGCAAGCATGCACCGGTAGCATGCATGTAAGTGAGCTTTTAAGTCCCATTAACATGTCAAAAGAAAAATATAATCCCATTATGCAAGAGGAGTTGGCTGATCTTTTTTCCTTACGTGGGATGATCTAAATGATGATGGTAGTTTATTCAGTTTGGCTACCACATTTGTCATGCGGTTATAGATTTTTTTAGTTCTATGAAATCGATAATTTTATGCAGAGAGATATATTTCATGCGGCAACGCAGCATGGGGACTCATCTAGTAATATTTAGGAATGGAGGAGTACTATGTAAAGAGTTAGGTGTCGCGCGGTGATAGTGTGAGGTGGGCCATGTAATCACCGAGCTGCGTGTTTTCATCGCTCTTGCACTCTTCCACTGTAAGAATGGAGAAAATTGTAATCTACTACCTCCTTCCACCGAAAAGCGTGGGACATCCAAAGATCCTACCACCTCAATAATAAAGACCAATGAGCCGTCAAATCACATAGACCCAGCAGTAAGTTGGACGGACGAAGCAACCATCACTCTTGCGCCAGTGAGAGGTCGCATCCGCTCTGCCCGGGCATGAATGTGGCACCGATTCTTTGGAGCGGCGCTGACCGTTTCGGGCGGGAAGCGCGCGCGGGCGATGGAGGGGCTTTGGGTGGGCCAGGCTGGTGAGGAGCGGGCGTGGCAGCTGTCCGCATGTCCCTACCGGACACGCCCGGAAACGAGAGGATGCACCGACTCTCGCGGCTAAAATCGTACACTACACACCATAACTCTGTAGGATTAGGTCGATCTGTCGCACTCTCTAACACACACATGTTGTTAAACACACATACGCACACGCACACACCTTGGTCCCGTTGCACCTTCTAACGTGACTTATTACACCTAGACGGAGGGAGTAGTAAGTATATGAGATACGGTGGCACACTGACTTAACTCGAATACAAGTGCCCAAAATTTGTGTGCATGTTATAATAAGGATTCACTTAAAATAGTACGTGAGCGAACAGAGGGATCAATTGGACCAGTGTTCCCGGCAAGAGCGAGATGTATGAGGTAGTAAGATACATCACCGGGCGCTTTTAATTTTTCTTATTAATTTGTTTGTTTCACCTCCGACTGGTGGGACCCAACGCATTACTACGTGGAGAGAGGTAAGGTGACTAAGGCTGCATTATTTCTACACCACTGTGGATAGTCTTACCACCAAAGCCACATGACACAATTATGATTGAAATCCTAATGACTCCCACACACAGACAAAAAACACGGCATGCCTGTCACACGAATGCAGGAATGTATAAAAGGTTATTTTCCTCTTGTTGAACATAAGGGAGGGATGTGTAGCTGGTTAGCCTGTTCGCTCATCAAACTTGAGGTCTCGGGTTCAATAACTACACTTGAGCATAATTTTTGGCAGGAGGATTCTTTGACTAGTCAAAATGTTTTCTAGGGTTTGCACGCTTCACACTCTCTCTCCAGTATATATATATATACACACTGGAGCCTCAGCGCTTGTACTTGCTCTCTTCACACTCTCTCGCCCTTTCCCACTAGAGCCTCAGTGCTTGTAGTTGCTCTCTTCACACTCTCTCGCCCTCTCCTGATCTAAACAAGACTTCGTTGGCCTCTCTCTCCCCTCACTGCTGCTCAAAGAGCCAAGGATCCGGCCCATCGGGAAGGGAAGGAGGCTTAACGCTGTCGCCGTCGGCAAGGGAGGGAATCCACTACCGGCGCTGCTGTTCACTTTCCACCCAGCAACGGCGCGGGAGGGCCTCTGACCCCTTCTTCTTCGCAACCATCCCGTCGCCACCACACCCCAAGAACCTTAAGGTATATTTTACTTACTCCACATGCATTGCTCTAGCTGCATGTATACCATGAATCTAGGACGTGGTTCAAAGAGGAAAGGAGTGGGGGAAAGTAGTGGGAAAAGTTGTATATAGCATGAATCTAGGACGTGGTTCAAAGAGGAAATGAAGGGGAAAGTTGTATAGCATGAATCTAGGACGTGGTTCAAAGAGGAAAGGAATGGGGAAAGTAGTGGGGAAAGTTGTATCGCATAAATCTAGGGCGTGGTTTAAAGAGGAAAGGAAGGGCAAAAGTACTAGTTCAAAAAGGAAAGGAAGGGACAAGGCTGTAGAGTTTGAGCAGGACTAGATTTGCTGCTACCACATAGGGAAAGGTGTCTAAAGATAACAAAACTGGGACCAACACAAATATGCTCCTTGGTTGTTTGTTCTTTGTTGCAACAGACTGTGCATGACCACAGTACATCGATAGATGCACATGGTGCTGGTGCCTCCATTGTCCCGTGCAGCTCATTAGCTGTTGTTAATCTAAGGCCCTGTTTGGTTAAAAACTCCCTTGTCCCTACCTGCTTGGTTCCAGGGACTAAATATGGACCAGAGGTTATTAAATGACATGATAAAAGACCATGTTACCCCTAGTAATGAACTAATAGAAACAAGGTGCGATGCGTGGCAGGGGCAATTTGTTGGAAAAGTCCCAAAAGACTCCCTCGGGGTCTTCTTTCTTTAGTCCCAAATGCCCACTTTTAGTCCGGAAAAGTCCCTCCTGTTTAGTTTAGATGTGACTGACACAGAGTTTTTTTAGTCCCTACACCAAAATGTCCCTGTAAACAAACACCTTCTAATAATGTCATTTGGAAAATTGATGTAATGCCACAGTTAAAAGCAAATTACATGTTTAACGAATTTTATTGTTAATATAATCTCTATGTTAATATTAATCAATGACACTGTTTGAGAAATGCTACTGTCTTGCTTTCTTTCCCATTTAGATAAGGTAGATGCTTCTTTTTGTTGGCTTCTATGTCATCCACCGTTATTGATCACTAATTGTTTCCTTTGCACCTCTGTGTAAACAGGGTTATCTACTTCACCTCGTTGCCATTGTGACCTTTTGTTGCAGTGCACAAAACACTTTTGTTTTAAGAGTGTTTTGTGCAGTTCAACTAAAATGTCACACCGACAACGTTGCTTGATTGCTTGATCTTAGTGGAACTGCACAAGAGGAGATCTTACTTCCTATCCGTTAAGGCTTAATTTGGTTCAGATCTTCTTCTTGTGAGTTGTTTGAATTCCACATCATGAGAGGTCAAGATTAGCCTTCTTTCACATGATTACGTAGTGTGCTTTCATATGTTGTGCTACTTATGCGATAATGTTGCTTGATTTTAGTGAACTGCACAAATGGAGACAAGACTTCCAATCTGTATGTGCACCGTAATATCCCATTGAGGTAAGATAAGGATATTTCACAACTGCCGGCTTGTATTTTGCCACTTTCATCAGAAAATTAAGTTTAGTACAATACTTTTGCTCCCTAATTGACATGCCAAATCTTACATTGAAGGCGAAGCTTGTCTGTTATTGAACCAAGTGATGAAGGGGAAGAACAAGCGGAAGAAAAACAAAAATCAAAAAACAAGTAATGATATAGTTTTGCATCTTAATTTATTGCTATGGCTGGAACGAGCAATTGTTTTTCCACTGATTTGATGCCATACGTAATTATCTCTACTTGTGCAAACAGGGATCTTCTTTGAAGATAGCATATATTTTAGTGGAACTGCACAAGAAGATGTTGGAAACATTAAACTAATCGAGGAGTATATAGTAAGCATGGCCACCCCCGTAGATAGCAACAGATGGTTCCGGCGAAGTGCTTCATCTATATGCTCTACACAATCAGCCTCCTGACAAATGTTGTGTAACGCCCCGGATTCGATGCGCCAGGTGTCTTCCAGTTATTCGCCGTCGTTGCCATGTCATTTGCTTGCGTGTTGCACTTTGCCACGTCATCATCTGCATTTCATATCATGTCGTCATGTGCATCGCATTTGCATACATGTTCGTCTCATGCATCCGAGCATTTTCCCCGTTGTCCGTTTTGCAATCCGGCACTCCTATGTCTCCCGGCGCCCCCTTTTTGCCTCTTCTTTTGTGCGGGTATTAAACATTATCGGAATGGACCGAGGTTTGCCAAGCGTCCTTGGTATAGCACCGGTAGACCGCCTGTCAAGTTTCGTGCCATTTGGAGTCCGTTTGATACTCCAACGGTTAACCGGGTAACCGTAAAAGCCCTCTTTGTGTTGCAGCCCAACACCCCTCCAAAGTGGTCCAAAACCCATCCAAACCCCCTCCATGCTCTCGGTCGTTCGATCACGATCGCGTGGCCGAAAACCGCTCTTCATTTGGACTCTCCTAGCTCCCTCTATCTATAAATTAGCCCCTCCACCAAATTCATGGATGAATTCCACCTAACCCTAGTCTCCTCCTTCCTCCCGCCACAAGACACGTCCACCTGGCCGGACATGTCCACTGCCGCCTTGCCGAATCCGCCGCCGCCACGTGGCCGCCGCCACCTCCCACCGCGCCGACCCGCCATGCCCGGGGCGGGCCCCGAGCGGCGCCCAAGCGCCGCCATCGCCTTCCCCGCCGTCCCGTCTCCGCTGGCCTCCCCGCCGCCGCCGGCCGCTCCGCCAGCCGTCCTCCGCCACCGACCTCGCCGCTTCGCCTCCCGCCATCCGCCATCCGCGCCCAAGCGCCCGCCGTCGTTCCTCGCGCCCGCGCCTCCTCTCGTCGCCGCAGTTCGCCTCCGGCCAGATCCAGGCTGGCGTTGCCCGGATCCGGCTGCCCTGCGCGTCCCGCCATCGTCAAGCCTCGCCGTCGACCTCCCCGCTCGCCGGAGCCCCGAGCACCGGCCTCCTCATCGTCGGATCTGGGCGGGTGGATGAGATCCACCCGTCCCGATCCAAATACTCGCCCTCGCGCCGGATCTCCTCGTCCCGCCAATTTCGGCCCAAATTTTTCGGAGGGTAAAAATTCCACCAAGTCCCTGAGATTTCGACATTATCATGCCATGTTCAACGCATCATAACTTATTGCATGCTGCTCTGTTTTGTGCGTGATATATATCAAAATGTTCGCCGTGCGATTCTCTACACTTCGTTCCATTTCACCATGTTCATTTGAGTTCATCTTGATGCCTGAATCATCGTTGCAAGAGTGCTAAGTGATGTTAATCTGCTGAAACTGTTATAACATGCTCATTTGTCATTTTTTCCATGTTTAATGTGTGCCTCCTATGAACTTGAGCCCTACATGTGTTTTGAACTATGTCATGCCATCTTCACAGTGGTGCCATCCATGTATTTTTTTGGGTCTTGTAGTGAGTGCATCGAGCTTGTTAAGTAGGGTACTTGTTGTTGCTATTTTGCTAGGCTGATTCTGTTATATTATGATGCTATGTAAACCTGCTGCTACAAGTCATTGTATGCATAATCTGGAGATGTTAAGGAAGGATATTTTATTATACATGTCTTGCTCTATCCATCCATGCCCTTTGTTGCAATTATAGTCTGCTGTAACTTATTGTAATCTTGCCCTCAAGATTGCTAAATAATGTTGCTGTCAGCCTGTTAACATTAAGTTCAATGTTGCCATGATTGTTGTTAGTTATCAATGCACCCTATGAACTTGTTATTGCCATTTTTAGCTTCATAAACATGTCTTCTTATTGTTGATTGCCTTTCCATGCCATGTATTGCTCTGTGGTGAGTGGAGCAAGCTCACCAACATGCCTCCTTATTGCTATTCCTGCCATGTTTGAATCTGTCATATAACTTGCCATGTTTACATGGGTGCCATCGTATCTTCTGATCCTTTTTGGCTCATGGTCATTAAAGTACTTTTGTTCTATGATATCAGAAGATTCATTCCATGCCTTATTTTACTATGATCAGTTCCTGTAGCATGTTGTTTGATAGCTCTAAAGATTGCAACCTGATGTTATTGCTGCAAAGTCTGAAACTGTTATTATTTGCAATCTTTCTATGTGTGTTTGAGCATGTTCTAATGATTTCTGGAAATAGCTCAGTGTTCATGTTTTGTCATGTTTTACCTGTACTTCATTCCCATGCCTTTCGTTTTCACGTTGAGATGCTATAGCATAGTGTTTTGATACTTGCAATATGCCTAGTTGCTGTTTGGGACAGATTGCTGCTATAAATTAATTCATGTGTGTGTGTTGAACCGTTGCTCCGTTTTGAGTGTGCTCTATATGAAACTTGCTTGATTTTGCATGTAGTTTCATATTATCATGTTGCATCCATGTTTTGAGGTGTTTTCTTGATGTTTGTATGCATTTTGCATCAATGCCATGTTTATCTTTTTTGCTCATATCTTCTAGGCCGTAGCTCCGAATCTAATGAACTTTATATGTAACTTGACTAGAATTTCGTGTAGATCATCGTGGTGCATCTTAACTTGCTGTTTAACAACTTGAACATAAGGTTTATTCAGATCTGGACCAATTTCGAAATTTGCATATGAGGACTTACGGATTTGTTATATGTTGTTTCGGCCTCATTTAACCTTGCTTGGATGTGTTGCTCTTGTATGCATCATCTCTTGCCATGAGTAGCTTCATGTAGCCTTCTCATGCATCATGCTTGGTTGTGCATCATGTCATGCCTATGTGTGGTGTGTTTACCATGTTGTGTGCTTCTTCTCAATAGTTCCTGTTTCGTTGCGATCGTGAGGATTCGTTCGTCTACGCTTGGTTCGTCTTCGTGGCTTCATCTTCTTCATGGACTCGTTCTTCTTCCTAGCGGGATTTCAGGCAAATTGACCGTCACCTTGGATCTCATTACTATCATTGCTATGCTAGTTGCTTCGTTCTTTCGCTATGCTGCGTTACCTACCACTTGCTTCAAGCCTCCCAAATTGCCATGAACCTCTAACATTTGTTGCCCTTCCTAGCAAACCATTGTTTGGCTATGTTACCTCTTTTGCTCAGCCCCTCTTATAGCATTGCTAGTTGCAGGTGAAGTTGAAGTTTGCTCCATGGTGGACAGGTTTATGTTGGGATATCACAATATCTCTTATTTAATTAATGCATCTATATACTTGGTAAAGGGTGGAAGGCTCGGCCTTATGCCTGGTGTTTTGTTCCACTCTTGCCGCCCTAGTTTCCGTCATATCGATGTTATGTTCCCGGATTTTGCGTCCCCTAACGCGGTTGGGTGATTTATGGGACCCCTTGACAGTTCGCTTTGAATAAAACCTCCAAAGAAGGCCCAACATTGGTTTTACCATTTGCCTCACCACCACCTACATTTCCCTTAGGAGTAATTAACCCAAGGGTCATCTTTATTTTAGCCCCCCCGGGCCAATGCTTGTCTAAGTGTTGGTCCAAACTAGAGCCACTTGCAGCGCCACCTCGGGGAAACTTGAGGGCTGGTTCTAGTTGTACGTACTGCTCATCCGGTCGTGGCCTGAGACGAGAAACGCGCGGCTACTATCAGGATGTCGGCACGCCGAGAGGTCTTGCTGGTCTTGTTTTATTGCTGTCGAAATGTCTTGTAGCCGGGATTCCGAGATTGATCGGGTCTTCCCGGGGAGAAGGAATATCCTTTGTTGATCGCGAGAGCTTATCATGGGCTAAGTTGGGACACCCCTGCAGGGTTTGAACTTTCGAAAGCTGTGCCCGCGGTTATGTGGCAGATGGGAATTTGTTAATATCCGGTTGTAGTAAACTTGAAGTAAACTCTTCTAAAATACACCAACCGTGTGCGTGAATCGCGTGAGTGTCTCTTTTCAGGGTTGAACGAGAGGAGAACACGGTTTCTGGGTTATGTCTGACGTAAGTAGGAGTTCAGGATCACTTCTTGATCATTGCTAGTTTCACGACCGTTCCGCTTGCTCTCTTCTCGCCCTTATTTGCGTATGTTTTAGCCACCATACTTGCTTAGTCGCTGCTGCAACCTCATCACTTTACCCCTCCCTTACCCATTAAGCTTTGCTAGTCTTGATACCCATGGTAATGGGATTGCTGAGTCCTCGTGGCTCACAGATTACTACAACAGTTGTAGGTACAGGTTGCGATGATCTTGACGCGAGAGCGATGTTTTCTTGTTTGGAGTTCTTCTTCTGCTTCTTCTTCGATCAGGGGATAGGTTCCAGGTCGGCAGCCTAGGCTAGCAGGGTGGATGTCGTTTGAGTTTCTGTTTGTGTTTCATCCGTAGTCGGATGTTGATCTTATGGATGATGTATTGTTGTATTCGTGTAGCATTGTATCCCCTTTGTATGTATCCCCATGTTTTATGTAATTTTGATGTAATGATATCCACCTTGCAAAAGCGTTTCAATATGCGGGTCTATCCTTGGTGGGACCTTCGAGTTTCTTTTGGATAGGGTCGCATATTGGGCGTGACATGTTGGTACTCACCCACTAATTTCATCCATATGATTGAGCTTTGTCATCTCTATTGGTGTTGTGCTACTGTTTAGATACTGTCATGAAAAAGTGGTATTGTCCTTGAGAAGTGCTTCATCTGTGTTGTTTTAAATATTTCCTTTCCTTTTTTTCGAGCAAACAGGGATCATCTTCCTCTGAAGAAGAATATGGAGTATGTGAAGTGACTAGTTCCGATTATGCCAGGATGAAGAAGCCCTGTTTGTCTTCTCATTAGAAGGAGCAGTTGAAGGATGGTTACATTACTCCCCACAAGACCAAACTAACTTTAGCTCAGAAGGACTGACAAATCTCCATTTTTTTGCTGCGATGCGCGAGTACAATGTTGTTCTAGGAATCTTTCTGGTGAGTTCCATTTTCTAAAAGTGTGCTCTACATGGGCCATGTATGTGCCTGTTGAAACTGTCAATTCATAGTATAGTTTGCTTTATACTAATCTCTTTTTTGTATTTGTACAAACAGGGGTGCTCAGCTTGATTTCAACGGGAACTGCACAAAATGTTCATCAATACATTGAATCATTCATTTCCACCACAAGAAAGGAGGTGCCCATAAGTTCAAGGTGTTGCTACATATAAGGGCGAAATCATACAAGCTACGCACGAATTTGGTTGATTTTGGTGGAACTGCACAAAAAGAACAGCTGGTTTATTTAGCACGAGGTGCCATGTCAATGTACGAACTGATGGCAAACCCTGCCCATTCCACAATCTTAGGCATTTGATATTTTGGAATGGGACAACCTTGTCAAATTTGGTCATTGATTTTAGCAAGATATGCGTTTGATATTTTCGAATGGGACGCCCTTTCTTTGTCACAAGAATGCGATTAATTTTTCTTTATTCTTTAGTTGTGAAGTAAATACTGCCTCGACATGTGAGCCACCGAGATGCATAATCATCGATTGTTTTGAATGTTCTCTATGAATTGCCGAACTGTGTGTTTGATTGCAATGTCTGTAAATGCTAAAAAGCTGTTCAAACTCTTTCTACTCCTTCTGTTCCTTTTTACTTCGCACATTGTGAAAGTGCATACTTTTTTGTATAAGATTGGTCAAAGTAGAGATACTTTGACTGCAGACAAAACTTGTTTGCAGACTAGAAAGGACCGGAGGGAGTACATGTGAAACTGCTGCAAACATCGTGATCACCATGGGAATAATGCTAGTACGTATTGTTTTGCATGTTCATCCAATGCCAGTGATACAGGAATTCGAACTAACTGAAATAAATTCATTCATACACAGTTGTATTTCATATAAACATGCCGGATTTCATTACATTTCATACATTCTTAAACTAAAAGGTGTTTAGGCGCATGCATCTCCCGATGCAGAGGCGGGTCATCCTCCTTTCAAAATAAAATAAAAAGGGTGCGCTGGAGGTATAATTAATTAACCAAAGCTACCCACCGTGTCCGCCGAGCGAACAGAAAGCTTGATGATTTAATCTGCAGTGCTATGAATCGACATGTGGCTGTTGGGCCCACGCAGTGTCACCACCAACTGCACCAGCTAGCTAAGTAGAAGCAAGATTCTTCTCCAAATAAGCAGCTCTCCGACTCCACGCCATCAATAGTCAACCCGCCTTAGCTTGGCTTCAACCGGAGGGTAGCAGCGGTGGCCTTACTTGGACCAGCGGCGGCGACCTACCGTGTTCTACTCTTCCTTGTTTTACGTGTGGCGCGCCTCGTTGGCAGCGGGCGGGCCTCGGCGGCCGGGCGATGTCCTCTATCTCGTTGCCGGGCGGGCGCCTCACCGAGCGGTGGAAATCCTCCCCCACGTTGATGGCAGGGTGGGGCCTCGGCTGAGCCGGCGATGTCCTCTACCTCGTTGTTGGCGGGGCGGGGCCTCGGCGGAGCCGGCGGTGTCCTCTGCCTCGTTGTTGGCGCCGTGGGGCCTCGGCGGAGCAGGGCCTCATCGATGCTAGCTGAGCGGGGACTCGTCGGAGCCGGCATTGTCCTCTGCCTCGTCCTCGGTCTCGCCAAACAGCGCCTCGCCCGCTTCATCGCCCTCTTTGCTAGCCTCTTTGTAGGCGGCCGCAGCCTCCGCCACCCGCATGCGGTAGGCGGCCCTTGCGGGCGGAGCGGTACGAGTCGAGCAGCGCCTCCTGCTCTGCCCGCTCCGCGGTGATCTGCTCCTCCGCCTGCAGGTGCTCCTGGAGGAGATGGTGGTTGTAGGCGACGTCGGCCTGCGCCTCCCGGAACTGCTCCTCACGCATCAGCCTCACCGTGTCCATATATTGGGCACGGGCCTCGCTGATGGTCATGGTGCAATGCACCGGCAAGGATGGCGCGTTGGAGGGGGTTGGCGCCAGATCGTCGACTACCATGTTCTCCATTGGGACATCGTCGTCCTCCGGCTGCCTGCCGGCCAGCCGGTCGGCAGCAATGGCTGCCATCTCCTTGTGGTCCGTCGTCCGCCCGTCCCGAAGAGCGCTGGAGCGCGAGGAAGCCATGGTGGGCAGTAGTGGTGTGGACAGGAGAAAGGGAACGGATGCGGATGACCGTGGCTATGGCCGGCACAGCAGTTTATATAGCAATGGTGGGCGGGCGGAGGAACGGACGTGTGGCGCCGGAGTAGCCGCCTCGGCAACCGCGTATCATTAATATGTGCGGCAGATGGACAGACGGACGGCACTTGTGTCGTTTGAAGGTGGAGCAATCGCCTGCACCGGGAAGCGGGGCGGCCGGGCGCCGATTGTTTTGAGGCGGAAGCGGGCGAGGAGATGACTTTACTTGGATAGGATGACAATGGGGACCCACCAGGTCCATAGCCTCCTTATTATATATATATATATAACTATAATTTATTTTGCTTTCTCCTGGTTTCCTGGCATCACGGTCCCGCCAGAGGAACCGCCCGCCGCCGCCGCCGTGTCGCCGGACCTCGCCGGAGGTAGCCACCGCCGCCTCGGTTTTCGCGAGAAAACCGATCTGTTTTTTTTTTGAAACCCTAGATCCCTCTTTAGGTCGGTTTTTTTGGTTTATTTATTTAGCGAACGCCCGTCCGTTCGTTTGTTTTAACGAACAATTTTCGCCGTTTAGCCGCAGACAGCGAACGTTTGTTCGTTAACCTGTTCGTCAGTTTTTCTTTTTCTCGTATTTTCCGCGACTATTTTCGATCGCAATTTCTGATCCGATTTTCGTTTTAGTTCATCTTTTCGCTCGTTTATCAGAATCAGAAGATTCAAGTGCCTAGAGTTTCCTCTCGAAGCTCTCTTTCTATTTAATCAATTTAAACAAGTTTTTGTTACTGTAAAATTTGACTTTAGTCCAGATTAGTAATCGAAGCTTGTTTCTTTCGCAGTTTGAGTTTAGTTGCTTCATTTGATTTGATTCTTTTTGCAAACCGGAGTTCTTAAGTTGAACTTTCTGGTTAGATCTTCTTATTTGATTTTTACCGGTGCACCTTGCTTGATTGCCTATTGTATGCTTGTTTGTCTGCGATAGAGTACCCGGAGTGCGAAGCGTGCTACTACGAGTCTCTAGGTTTCACGGATCATCAGCAAGGCAAGTAACACTTTGATCATACCTCTTTACTACCCAGTTTTATTGCATTAGATCAATCCTCAAACAATTGCATGGTTAGGATTTGATTAAATTGTGGGTTTGAGAAGTAGATGAGGTAGTACCTATTCACCTGTTTATTATCAAACCTTTGGGAGTTACTTCTACGTTGCTTATATTGCTATGCTATGCTCGTAGACGTGGTTTGGGTTGAGTGTATTCATGACAAATGTGAGTATTGTTAATTAATGGTTAACTTAAGGTGGCAACTTTAATACACATCTGGGTGGATTGAGGCACCTGGGGAACCCAGTGTTGTCCGTATTTTTGGAAATCCCGGGGTACCGTGTGATTCTCCTATGGACTGCCACCTAGGTTCAAAGGGATCATAAGATTATTCATGCTAGAAACTTCCGTGTGCAGCCACATGCCATTATGGGCTCTGGCATAGTTGAGTAAGTTGTGGGAAACCTTCCCATGGTGGGCTAGCAGATGTAGGGGATTGTAGGTGTACAGACCTATCTATCAGTTAAGGGGACCTCTTCGGGTGCGAGAAATCAAACGGAGGAGATCGAGCCTTGTGAGGAAAAGTGTGCAAACCTCTGCAGAGTGTACAAACTAATCATGGTTAGCCGTGTCCCCGGTTATGGACATCTTGAGTATCTGGTTCTTGGATTATCATGTGGATCTCAACACTCTAAATTAATTTTGTTGGGTTATTAATTACCTTTTAATTGGGATTGAGATGGGGTTTACCATTCTCAATGTTTTCAACCAACTTTGTAGTTAAATAAAATGTATTCCTTTGTTGTAGGGAAAAATTGGTTTCCGCAAAACATATTAACCATACAGCCTCCACTAGCCATATATGCATATAGTGATAGCTTTATTCTGTTCATTACTCTCTTGTGTTACATTGCCAGCATATTCCATGTGCGTTTTCGGGCTGCAACGTATGATGTTACAGACTTTTCAGATGACGAGTAAGGAGCCTTAGGTCGTGGTCTTTCACTCAGTGATGTCGTTGGAGTTGATGGACTCATTTTATCTTCCAAGCCTTCCGCTGTTAACGTATTAGATGGCGTTAAGACATATTTATTGTAACAAGTTCTCTTTTGAGACATTCGATGTAGTAAGTGTGTGATTGCCACTCTGATATAAATCCTCAAGTTCTGTCCATGTCAGCATTACCGATCCAGGGATGACACTGATGCACAGAGATCAGACTGTCTGAGGTCTGGTTCCTACAAGATGGTATCAAAGCACACGCTGACTGTAGGACACGACCACTGAGCTAAAGTCCTAGATCACTACTCTCTTCTCATTTCTGACTCCTCTCCATTTTCTACTCTTTAGGATGGCGGATGGAAGGATCAAGTTAACGCAACCGGATGAAGACACCCCTTTTGGATGCCACTTGAAGGAAGTCACTAGGTACCTGAACATCAGAATACCAAGCTTCACCGGGACTTAAAATGCCACTTTACCAGAAGAGGAGCGTTGGATGATTCAAGTTCAAGTAATAGGTAAGTTCTTGGTTAAGTCATTTGATGCACCAACCTGGAGTCTAGGAAAGAGTATGGCAGCCCACATCACCATGGGACGCATTGGAGAAGTTTACCACAAGGATCTCAAGGACACTATCTACCAGATTTGTGGGCGCTGAGACGAGCAATGGGAGATGATCAGCACCAGGAAGGATAGATCGATTGCAGCTTTCATCCAGGAGTTAAACCAGCACATTCGACGCCAGGAGAACCAGATGTGCGCAGGCATGACAGATTTGAAGAAGGTAATGACAAGGATCACGGAACTGGAGGAAGAACTCAAGTCCACACGCAAAGATTATGAGGAGGAAATTGTCATACTAGTGGAGAAGAATGACGAGCTGACAAGGAAGATCGGAGTATTCATGGGAGAACCCGCGCCAGGAGGAGAAGACGACGGTTCCACTTGCTCGGAGAACTACATCATCATCGACGACACTGACTCGGACCCCGATGATAGCGATGATGACTGTGTTGATGAAGCTGGGGCGGATATCATGGAGTCTTCGACCGATCAATTTTTCTAGACGACCACCATATCAGTAGTAGTATTCCACCATGTATATAGTATAGTCCAAGCACTTTTGTAACGATAGTTCTAGACCGATTGTAAGCCCTTGTTTGATTGATTGAGTGATATGTTTGTGTTTGTCTCATGTGCATATGGGAAGTGTTTTCCCCTAGACCTCTTTCTACTATGTTTTCTCACCTTTTCTAAACCCAGCAGATGCCTTCGAGACGCGACAATGGATTTGCTTTCCCACCGGAGCTCACTCAGTTGATCCAGCAGCAGAATGCATTGATGCAGATACTAGTCCAGAATCAGAATCAGGGGAACAACAACAACAACAACAACAACAACAACCCACCACCACCACCACCTGTTGATCACTTAGCCCGTTTTCTAAGGCTGAACCCGCCGGTGTTCTCCAGAAGCACCGAGCCGACAGTTGCACATGATTGGCTCCGCAAGACAAAAAGGGAGTTCACCACTCCAGGATGCATAGATGCGGAGAGAGTGCGTTTTGCCGCACATCAACTTGATGGACCCGCAGTATCATGGTGGGAGAATTTCACAGCCACTTACCCCATCGACACTGTTACATGGGACCAGTTCCAGCAGGCTTTTCGCACTGCCCATGTATGAACCGGAGCTATGGCCATGAAGAAGCGTGAGTTTCGCAACTTATGCCAAGGAGGGCGCACCGTTGGCCAGTATGTGGATGACTTTAGTAAGCTAGCACGTTATGCCCCAGATGATGTCGCTATGGATGCAGCTAAGCAGGAGAAGTTTCTGGAAGGACTGAATGATGAGCTGAGCATGCAGTTGTTGGTGGCAAATTTCAATAACTACCAGGAGTTGGTAGATAGAGCTCTCATGCTTGAAGGGAAGCAGCAGCAGATTGACAACTGCAAGAGGAAGTATGGACAAGGGAAGTATAATTGAGCTCAAGAGAGACCCTGCTTTTACCCCGAACTCGGGGGGACCCCTTCAGCATAACCATGGAGGTCACAATCACACTGGAGGAAGTTCGCACAATTATAGTGGCCCCAAGAACATTAATGGTAATGGAGGAAGCAACGGACAGAACCGTTCCAACCCGGCAACGCCCGCCAAGAAAGATTTAAGCCACGTTACTTGCTACAAGTGCTAGAAGACCGGACATTACGCCAATGAATGTCCTGAAGCTACAAATGGAAACGGCAATGGAAGCTCTGGGAAGAAGCCAAACCCTTTCACCAGGGGACAAGTGAACCACGTTAATGTGGAGGAGGTTGAAGCTCAACCAGATGCAGTAATAGGTAAGTTTTTGGTTAAGTCATTTACTGCAGTCATTCTTTTTGATAATGGTGCATCGCATTCTTACATATCAAGGGGATTTGTGGATAAGTATAAACTGCCCACCAAAGTTCTTAGTACACTTATGTTAGTAAGCTCGCTAGGAGCAGAGTATATGGCAAGCCAAGGATGTTTTCAGATGCCATTGACCATAGGTAGGCATGTTTTCCCCTTAGATTTGATAATTTTGGAATCGCAAGGTTTGGACGTGATTTTGGGTATGGATTGGCTATCGATGTATGGATGAAACATCGATTGCGCCAGTAAGACGATTCTGCTCACCACCCCAGAAAGAAGAAGGATCAAGTATGTATCCCGGCATGTGCCGAATAGGACTCAAGTAAATTCCTTATCAGTAGTTATACAGGAGGAAGTACCAGTGGTGAAGGATTTCCTGGATGTATTTCCAGAAGAGCTGCCAGGCATGCCGCCGGATAGAGACATTGAGTTTTCAATTGAGCTTTTGCTAGGCACAGGGCCAATATCTAAGAGACCGTATAGAATGCCCGCAAAGGATTTGGTGGAAATTAAGAAGCAGATTCAGGTGTTACTGGATAAAGGTTATATTCGCCCAAGTTCGTCACCTTGGGGATCCCCAGTGCTTCTAGTGTAGAAGAAGGATGGATTGTGAAGGATGGTTGTTGATTATCAAGGATTGAATGAACTAACGATCAAGAACAAGTAACCACTACCGATGATCAATGATTTGTTTGACCAGCTGCAAGGAGCTAAGGTGTTTTCCAATATCGGTATGCGATCAGGGTACCACCAGCTGAAGATTCGAGAGTAGCATATACCTCAGACAGCTTTTACCATGAGGTATGGGTTATATGAGTATACCGTTATGTCATTTGGCCTGACTAACGCACCTGCCTACTTTATGAACATAATGAACAAGGTGTTTATGGAGTTTTTGGATAAGTTCATCGTGGTGTTCTTTGATGATATTTTGGTCTACTCGAAGAATGAAGAGGAGCATAAAGAGCATTTGCCTTTAGTACTTGGGAAGCTCAAAGAACATCAGCTATACACCAAGTTCAGCAAGTGTGAGTTTTGGTTGAAGGAAGTTGGATTCCTTGGACATGTTATATCCGGAGAAGGAATAGCAGTAGACCCCACCAAAGTTGTCACTGTGACAAATTGGGAAGCACCACGTCGGTTGGAGAGATCTGGAGTTTTCTTGGACTCGCAGGATACTACCGGACGTTTATTGAGAATTTCTCAAATATTGCAAAGCCTATGACGGAGTTGTTGAAGAAGGACACCAAGTTCAAATGGACTGAGGAATGTGAGGCCAGTTTTCATGAGTTGAAGAAACGCTTGATTACATCACCAATGTTGATTCTGCCAGATCAACGCAAGGATTATGAAGTGTATTGCGACGCTTCTCCTCCAGGACTTGGAGCCGTACTTATGCAGGAGGGAAGAGTTGTTTCATATGCCTCCCGATAGCTTAAATCCCATGAGTTGAATTATGCTACACATGATTTGGAGTTAGCAGCCGTAGTGCATGCGTTGAAGAGTTGGAGACACTTTCTCATCGGAAAGCATTGTGAAGTATACACGGATCACAAGAGTTTGAAGTATATCTTCACGCAGAAGGAGTTGAATCTCAGGTAGAGGAGATGGTTGGAACTCATTAAGGATTATGATATGAGATTGCATTATCATCCCGAAAAGGCTAACGTAGTAGCCGATGAGTTGAGCTGCAAGAGTCATGTCAATACACTCATGACCGGAGAGTTACCCAAGGAGTTAGCAGAGGATCTTCGCGAGCTATGTTTGGAAATAGTTCCGAGAGGCTATGTAGCAGCTTTGGAGATTCAATCTACTTTGATGGATAAGATCAGAGAAGCTCAGAAGACGGACAAGGAGATTGCCGAGATAAAGGAAAGGATGAGCAAAGGAAAGGCTAAAGGATTTCGTGAGGACGAGCATGATACTTTGTGGTTTGAGGACCGCGTATATGTGCCAAATGATCAGGAGTTCATGAAGTTGATTCTGAAAGAGGCCCATGATTCGCCATATTCAATTCATCCAGGTAATACCAAGATGTACCTGGATTTGAAGGATAGTTTCTGGTGGACCTGAATGAAGAAGCATATTGCGGAGTATGTAGCAGTTTGTGATGTATGTCAGAGAGTGAAGGCGGAGCATCAGAAGCCAGCAGGATTGCTACATCCATTACTGATACCCGAATGGAAGTGGGATAAGCTAGGCATGGATTTTATCACGGGATTGCCCTGGACTCGTTCAAGCTATGTCTCGATATGGGTTGTAGTCGATCGTTTGACGAAAGTAGCTCATTTCATCCCAGTAAAGACCACTTACACCAGTGCTAAGTTGGCAAAGATATACATGACCAGGATCGTATGTTTGCATGGAGTTCCGAGGACCATTGTATCATATAGAGGAACCCAGTTTACCTGAAAGTTTTGGAATCAGTTGCATGATACTTTGGGAACCAGGCTAGAGTTTAGTACAGCTTTTCACCCGTAGACGGATGGACAGACCGAGAGAGTCAATCAGATTCTGGAGGACATGTTGAGAGCTTGTGCGCTAGACAATGGATCTAGTTGGGACGACAATTTGCCTTATGCAGAGTTCTCTTACAACAACAGCTATCAAGCCAGTTCGAAGATGGCCCCTTTCGAAGGATTGTACGGAAGGAGGTGCAGGACACCCTTGTTATGGGATGAAGTTGGAGACCGACAGTTGTTTGGACCAGATTTGATTAAAGAGTCTGAAGAGAAGGTTAAGTTGATTCACGATAGACTCAAGGTAGCCCAGTCCAGGCAGAAGAGACGCAAGGAGACAGTTTACGAAGTTGGAGACAAAGTGTATCTTCGTGTATCCCCACTTCGAGGAGTGAAGCACTTTGGAGTTAAGGGAAAGTTAGCACCATGTTTTGTGGGACCATACAAAGTTTTGGGACATATGGGAGAAGTTGCTTACAAGTTGAAATTGCCCGAAGGATTTTCAGGAGTTCACGATGTGTTCCACGTTTCTCAGTTGAAGAAGTGCCGTGCAGAGATGGCTGATATCCCTCTGAGAGATACAGTGCCGCTGGAAGCGATACAATTGGATAGCGATTTGACCTACGAGCAGAAGCCAGTCAAGATCCTCGAGTTTGCCAGCCGAGTCACCCGCAACAAAGTTATCAAGTTTTGCAAAGTTCAGTGGAGCCACCATACCGAGGATGAAGCCACCTGGGAACGAGAGGAAGACCTATGGAAGGATCACCCTCACCTATTTTCTAGCCAACCCGAATCTCGAGGGCGAGATTCGTTTTAAGGGGGGGGGAGGTTTGTAACATCCCAAATTTTCAATTTGGAATGTTATGCATTAGATCATCATTGCATATCATATTTTATTGCATTTTGGTTTGATCCTAGAAATTCTACGCAACTCAAGGACCCACGGAGAGAGTTGGGGATTTTGTTATTTTCATATTTGAGTTCTCTCGAATTTTGAAAAGAGGATCGTTTGATTTTAATTATTTTCTCTTCGAATATTAGAGAGGATAAAATGACTTACTCAAAATAAAGAAATATGGGAGATTTAATATTAAAATCAAATAAGAATTTTATTCGCAGTTTTATTGCTATTTTAATTGAATTAGGAAAAATATGCATTTTCCAAAATTGCATTAGAGTCCCAAATAAATGTGCACCTTATCTGGTAGATTTTTAGAGGATGGGGAAATTTTATTTCAGGATTTTTGGAGTCAGTTTAGTAATTCTTTTCTTTGTTTTTCTGCGCGGAATTTGTTTTTTCTAAAACAACGAACCGACCTAACCGGGGCGTGTCCGACTTGGACACTACCTCGGCCGGCCCTTTAAAGCCGCGGAGGCCCGAGCTGCCAGCCCTCAAGACCAAACCCTAGCCGCTTGAGTCCCGCTGGCCACGAGCATCGCGCACCTCCCGCAGCCGGCCGCCGGATCCCTCGCCAGCCGGATCCTCGCCGCCTCGACCTCACGGGAGGAGCCGCCGTCGCCGTCTCGCCGGACCTCGCCGGAGGTAGCCGTCGCCGCCTCGGTTTTCGCGAGAAAACCGGTCGGTTTTTTAAACCCTAGATCCCGTTTTTTATTTTAGATCGGTTTTTTTTCAGTTTATTATTTAGCGAACGCTCGTTCGTTCGTTCGTTTTAACGAACAGTTTTCACCGTTTAGCCGCAGACAACGAACGTTCTTTCGTTAGCCTGTTCGTCAGTTTTTCTTTTTCCCGGATTTTCCGCGATTAATTTCGATCGTGATTTCTGATCCGATTTTTGTTTTAGTTTATCTTTTCGCTCGTTTATCGGAATCAGGCGATTCAAGCGCCTAGAGTTTCGTCTCGAAGCTTGTTTCTTTCGTAGTTTGAGTTTAATTGCTTCATTTGATTTGATTCTTTTTGCAAACCGGAGTTCTTAAGTTGAACTTTCTGGTTAGATCTTCTTATTTGAGTTTTACCCGTGCACCTTGCTTGATTGCTTATTGTATGCTTGTTTGTTTGCGATAGAGTACCAGGAGTGTGAAGCGTGCTACTACGAGTCTCTAGGTTTCACCGATCATCAGCAAGGCAAGTAACACTTTGATCAGACCTCTTTACTACCCAGTTTTATTGCATTAGATCAATCCTCAAATAATTGCATGGTTAGGATTTGATTAAATAGTGGGTTTGAGAAGTAGATGAGGTAGTACCTATTCACATGTTTATTATCAAACCTTTGGGAGTTACTTCTACGTTGCTTATATTGCTATGCTATGCTCGTAGACGTGGTTTGGGTTGAGTGTATTCATGACAGATGTGAGTATTGTTAATTAATGGTTAACTTAAGGTGGCAACTTTAATACACATCCGGGTGGATTGAGGCCCCTGTGGAACCCAGTGTTGTCTGTATTTTTGGAAATCCCGGGGTACCGTGTGATTCTCCTATGGACTGCCACCCAGGCTCAAAGGGATAATAAGATTATTCATGCTAGAAACTTCCGTGTGCAGCCACATGCCATTATGGGCTCTGGCATAGTTGAGTAAGTTGTGGGAAACCTTTCCATGGGGGGGTAGCAGATGTAGGGGATTGTAGGTGTACAGGCCTATCTATCGGTTAAGGGGACCTCTTCGGAAAGACTGTGTCTCGGTCATCCTTTTGTCAAACATCATGTAGTGCGAGAAATCAAATGGAGGAGATCAAGTCTTGTGGGGAAAAGTGCGCAAACCTCTGCAGAGTGTACAAACTAATCATGGTTAGCCGTGTCCCCGGTTATGGACATCTTGAGTATCTGGTTCTTGGATTATCATGTGGATCTCAACACTCTAAATTAATTTTGTTGGGTTATTAATTACCTTTTAATTGGGATTGAGATGGGGTTTACCATTCTCAATGTTTTCAACCAACTTTGTAGTTAAATAAAATTTATTCCTTTGTTGTAGGGAAAAATTGGCTTTCCGCAAAACATATTAACCATACAGCCTCCACCAGCCATATATGCATATAGTGATAGCTTTATTCTGTTCATTACTCTCTTGTGTTACATTGCCAGCATATTCCATGTGCTGACCCATTTTCAGGATGCAACGTATCATGTTGCAGACTTTTCAGACGACGAGTAAGGAGCCTTAGGTCATGGTATTTCACTCAGTGATGCCGTTGGAGTTGATGGACTCACTTTATCTTCCAAGCCTTCCGCTGTTAACGTATTGGATGGCCTTAAGCCATATTTATTGTAATAAGGTCTCTTTTGAGACATTTGATGTAATAAGTGTGTGATTGCCACTCTGATATAAATCCTCAAGTACTGTGTTTGTCAGCATTATCGATCGAGGGATGACACTGATGCACAAAGATCAGACTGTTTGAGGTCTGGTCGCTACAAGAAAATACAAGGCGAAAAGAGGCAGTGATTATCTTTTCGCCCACAAGGGGGACACGTTTCCCTATCGGAACCATGAGGCTTCTTTGAGAGAAGCTCCAGTTTGTAAGAGGCTTGTAATAAAACTTGCGCCAAAATGGACAAAAAAAATTCCTCGACATATATGTGCCATGTCATGACACCATGGCAAGTTTCACTATTTTCGGGTGAGTTTTGGATTTTCGGTGTTTTAAAAGCTGAGATTCTTCTTACAAAATGTTTTCAAATAGGACACGGTTCACTCACGAAATCCATGTGCCTACCAAACCATGGCCGATGCCCCCTCCCCCCTGCCGCGCGCGTGTTCTGAGTCATGCGTTGTGATTGGCCAGAACCCAAACCCCACGGATCGTACGTCTGCATTGCTGGATGCTCCAAGATCGAACAACAATCCTCATCCCTTTCGACAACACATGCAGTATATGGGTAAGGACTATGTGCATGTGTCGTGCTAGCTCACGCTTCCTTCTCTACTAAGTTTTCTATATTAATGTTGTTGTATACAAACAGGCTACCGTTTCCCACCACTCCTCTCATCGGTTTCCCGCCTCTTCTCCCATCATTTTCATGCTACCAGTGTTAGTGATCATTGAAGGCTAGGCGGCGACACACCAGCCATGTAAATATCGCACACAGTTTCTAAAAGCACAAATTTGTGTGATAGGAGGAAGTAGGTCCCATAGGGTGACAAACGTGAAACGCCTTAAAGGCAAGGAGGCAATTCCTATCAGCAAGGTGCAGCTTCCCATCTGCTAGCCCAGTCGAATAGAACGCAGAAGTTAAGCATGCTCGAGCTGGAGTAGTCCAAGGATGGGTGACCCGGTGGGAAGTTGCATATCTCAAGCTTCATTTAAATGCTATGACACGGTCATTATAGAGATAAAGAGATATATATCTCTATAGTGACATGTCATGGCGATTATATAAACCTTGGGATCCTTGTTTTGCTAATTTGTAGACTATGTTATTATTGGTTATTTTTTGCTCTAAAAAAATAAAGAATGATTGACTCTATAGTGACCTGTCATGGCAATTATATAAACCTTTTTCAGGTCGCATGCAGGGTATTAGGGTGTCGGGTGTTCTGATCGAGCATGTCTCCCTTGTGCGGTTTATAGACGTTGCACATATCTATGGGCTCCCCGAGGTATATATATTATCCTTTACCGATAATGAGGGGGGCCAACACAATCTATCCTTTTGACCCAACAACGAGAAGGGTTTGACCATGATGGTTTCCTATTGCTATGTGTGCCATGTTAGACCAAATAAAGTTTGAGCGCATGCATTGGACGACACCACCCGCCGCCTCGAAGTTGGGAAACCAACATCATATGTATTGAACCAGGCTTGGGGTCGGGTACGGTGTTTGGTTTGTAATGTAGTTGGTGGCCCATCGAAGTTGTGCATTCGGGATTTGAACACATCACACACCACCGTACCCATACATATTTTTGGGTCGCATGTAGTGTATACGGGGTCTTCTGATTGACCATGTCTCCCTTGTGCATTTTTTGTGATGACATGCATATCTGTGGGCTCTCCAAGTGTATATATATCATCCCTTTGACCGATAACGAGGGGTATGTGTTGGCCATGAATGGATTCCTCCTAGTTCGTGTTAGGGACGGTCACCATCACATGTCGTTCAACCAAAGCTCAAGCTCATGCGTTGTCAGGATTCCCTTCAACATGCTCGGATTGCTGGGTTCGACCTACACTGTACCATGCGTATCTCGTCCTTAACTACCTGGCCTTCATGGATGTTGTCTGTATCGAGAGGTAGGCACCACATCTAAATTGGACATTATTCTATATTGAAAACACACATCACCCCTTCCAACGTACATCATTTTGGGCCACATGCAAGAGGTGCTGGTCTTTGTGGTCCCTCTCGTGCAATTTTTATGATGGTTCAATCTATTAGCCCAAGCGATTTTATCAACAACAATAGTTGTCATTTGACCAAACAATAGTTTCACTGGTCCGTCTTATGGTAGGTCATGGCGACATGCATGTATGACCAAAGTATCATTTCGTGCATCCACCCCGCTGACACGAAGTGGGAGGTGGTGGGTCAAGCACCCTAGCTAGCTACGACATTATGTCATTATAGATATATCCAAGGCTGCTTTCGGGTTTGCGAGTCAGGTGCCACCAAAGTTCTGCATTGTGTATTTAAAGTAGTAAACGTCACACCCAATATTCCTACATATATTTGGCCACTTCCAGGTAGTTCTTGACCTTCGGCCCCTCTCATCGATCTTCGACGACGCGCCCAACCATGGGCCCACGCGGTCAAAAGTTGTGCATTGGAATTTTGAACATCACATACCACCCTTTTAACTCATATATTTTTGGACCACATGCTGGTGTCGCTGTCTTCTGACCCTCTCTAACATTTTTTGTTGCAAAGACTCTGATGATGCTCAATGGACACGGGTATAATGTCTTAACTGTTTGCGATGCAAGTGTGCTATGAATCACCATGACAGTGCAAGCAGGAGGCAAGGTGGAGGTACTGGCTCAACCGTGCGCGACACAAGCGTGTTGTAAAATCACCACTTGCTCAAGCTAAAGGCGGGTAGTTTATTTAGATTGAATTCCCCGTCCGCGTATAGAAATTAGGATGAACCGTGTGGGATAGACCAGCTAGCTAGAAAGCTAAAAACAAACTACCCGCCTTGAACATTGCATAAATCGACGGTTCCGCCACTTTTCCTTATTATCATACACGCATATTCTTATTGGACCATTCGCGATCTTGGGTACTCCCGCCCCGCATCAATTCCTTTACCCAAATTTTAGTGGGTGCCGAACTTCAACCATTGCCCACACTCCTCCAGCACCGACCTTATAGTAACACTACTAGGGAAAAGCCTATACACAGAATCTTAGTAGCAGCGCGCTTTAAAATAAGGCACTGCTGCTAATTAGCAGTAGCGAGGTCAAGCTTAACTCGCTGCTGAAATAAATATAGCAGTAGCGCGCCCGCCCAAAGAAGCGCTACTGCTATAATTCCCACGCGAGGCTAATTATAGCAGCAACGCGTTATAACGACGAGCGCTACTGCTATAATTCCCACGCGAGGCTAGTTATAGCAGCAACGCGTTATAACGACGAGCGCTACTGCTACGGTGCGTAGTAGCGGCGCATCTCTCCAATAAGCGCTACTGCTAAGGTTACTACAAAATCCGATCCACTCATAGTCACACACTGACTGGATCCCCTCTGAATCCCCCGTGCCGGTCCTCCCCCATCGCCCCTCCGCCCTCTGCGCCGCCGTCACCTCCTCCTCCTTGTTGGACTCGGTACCGGCCTCCTCCTCCGGCCTGCCTCCACTCGCTGGCCGGCCCCTCCTCGCTCCGCCTTCCTCCTCCGTCCTCCCTCCACTGGCACGGCCAGCCTCCTCACTCCGCCTTCCTCCTCCGTCCTCCTCCACTTTGGCCACGGTCGGCCCCTCCTCGCTCCGCCTCCCTCCTCCGTATACTCTCTTCTCCCTCCTCGAGTCGCCCCTCCTTCTCCCTCCTGCCTGCTACATTTTGATTTAGTAGGCTAGTTCATATGCAACATTTTCATTTAGTTGATATGATTTAGTTGATTTAGTAGTATGCACCATTTTATTGTTATTTTTTTTTCTATACATGGATAGGTACGTAGTTGCTTTTGTTTTTTTTTATAAGTTACTTTTTGGCAAAATGTAGGTGGTACCTTGTCATCTAATATGTTACTTGCGGAAGAACCAAAAATATCACATGCTAATACATAGATCTTAGGATTATAATTGTCCATCAAATTGCTTCTCGCGGAAGAACCAAAAATATCACATGCTACTGTTTTTCTTTCCTGTGAAGTGGATCGTTAATCCTTTGCTCATATTGCTTTAGGAAAAATGGCGCCACCACCACCACTATGTCGACTATGCAAGTCAAGGTGCGCCAAAGAGCCTTGCAACCAGCAAGTTGTTCGGCATCTACTTCCGTACCGAAGTCTTACGTCATGCGGCGGTAAGAAATTAGATGAAATGTAATAACTATTGTATTTTTAGTGATGGCATTACTGCATTGTGTCATTTTGCTTATTTTACACAGATCGTCCCATGCAATGTGAGGTTGAAATTCAACAAGTTGACAGGACACACTGTGACATTTGAGGCTCCTGGGGGGCCATACACTATGGAGGTCGAGAAAGGACGCAATATGTCACAGATTGGAGGAGATGGATGGGCCTGTTTCGTCGCTCACATGCGACATCGGTGGTGAGTTGATCAGCTTCTCCTTGAGCGTAAAGACCCAAGCTGGCTGTCATTTATCTCAACTTTGGTGGAAGATGATGAAGATGACGAAGATGATGAAGATGATGAAGATAACGAGGACCCACTCGATGAAGATGATGAATACCCACTTCATGAAGCCATCGTAGCTCAAAGAACAAGGCTGAGCGAGGAGGAGGTGTCCAACCTGTGGGACATAATTCCGCCACATGCTGACTGTCGGGGTGCCATTCTTGACCCGCCTGACAAATACCATGGTTGATCGACATGATATGGTATGTTATACTTACAAATGCAAATACCATGGTTCGATCACATGCTTATTAGTGTAGAATCTAAGGAAACTACTAATAGTGTAGATAATCCATATGTACTTATTTGCGAGGCTATTTATTAATTGATATGTTTTTCTTATTCAGAAATTGGCAAAGAGCATATCTGTGAGTTATGGTATCGAGCCTGATGAAGAAGGCTCGGCTGGACTACGCCTTACTGCAAGGGGCTCCGTCACAACCTGTACTTACTGCGTGGACACGGACGGTCGCACACACTTAAACTCGGTTGGGTGGAAGAAATTCCTCGATGGTAAGAATCTTCGTGTTGGACAGGCCATCCTAATTACTATCAGGAACACCAACAGCCCAGGCTTAAGGATGATGATTGTCTTCGATATCATCTAGAACGAAATATGTGTGTGTGGCTATATCATCTAGAACTACATATGTGTGTGTGGCTATATCATCTAGAACTACATATATATGTGTGTGTGGCTATATCATCTAGAACTACATATGATGATTGTCGTTGATATCATCTAGAACTACATATGATGATCATCGTTGATATGACCTTGTACTGCTTGAGGATGCATATTGACTATGCATGAAATTGTTATCTAGTACTCCCATCGTTCCAAATTACTCGTCGTGGTTTTAACCCAGTAATGGTTTATGAATTTGATATCTAGTAGCAGTACCTAGTATCTAGTGTCTGAAAGAGAAACTGAAATGGAAAATTATGAAAGATATAGCAGTAGCGAGGGACTGCGAAATCTCTACAGCTAACTAATAGTAGCGCGTTCGGAAAAAGGCGCTGCTGATATCGTCATCAGTAGTAGCGCGGGTTTGGACCGCGCTACTACTAAAAGTTAGTTGTAGCGCCTTATTAGTAGTGCGGCCACCCGCGCTGCTGCTACACTCAAAACCAGCGCTGCTGCTAGGGTTTTCCCTAGTAGTGTAAAATGGCAGTAGCCGAGGCATTTGAACCGTCTCCCTCACTCGTCCACCACCATATCCACCCACCATTACTACAGTTTTTAGTAGCCACGGCGTATCCCCAAACACCCCCCTCCACAGTTCCCCACCCGTCCCCTCCTCCCTCGAACCCTAGCTCGCCCCGATGCCGCAACCGCCGCCAACCCCTGCCAGTCTGCCCGTTCCTCCTAGCTTAGATAATAAAGTTCAGCTTACCCAGCGATTCCCATACCGTCCCCCACTCCCCTGAGTTTTTAGATGAGGCCTGCGGTGTCCCTTCCCGCTAGATCCACATCCCCCGTGTCGGCGTTCTGGGATCGGGGGTCCCCAGACTTGCCTGCCTGCGGCCCGCGGCGTGGCTAAGCCAACAGGATGTACGGCCCATCTTCATCAACAAGGCATCCAGGACCCTCGCGAGGGGCCAAGCCTCGCGAGGTGGACGACGCAAGACCTCCTCAGGAGTGGCCTAGTCAGGCAGGCTCACGAGGAGCGGAGATATCAAGGCGGGGCAAACCTCACGAGGCTCTCGTGACGTGAGCCATGACGATCGGCACCAGGCGAGCGCCAGCGCGCGCAGCATCCTTGTTTCCTCTTTGGTGCTAAGGAGGCCAGCGCAGGCGAGGAGTGATGGTTTCCTGGACTAGGGGGTACTCACCACGTCATCTCCCGATCTGTTAGATTGGGCGGAGGACCCCCATGGTCGTATACTCATGGGCCAGTCCGGACAGCTGCCGCATACAAGGAAGATTCCACAAGACTTGGCGATCAAGACAAGGACCCTCCCCATCGGCATATTCAGCTAGGACTCTTGTTATCCTAGGCCTCTGGTGCATTATATAAGCCGAGGCCAGGCTAGCCGATAGAAACAATGACAATCATACCATCATAGGCTAGCTTCTAGGGTTTAGCCTCTACGATCTCGTGGCAGATCTACTCTTGTACTACCCATATCTTCAATATTAATCAAGTAGGAAGTAGGGTTTTACCTCCATCGAGAGGGCCCGAACCTAGGTAAACATTGTGTCCCTTGCTTCCTGTTACCATCAGCCTAAGACGCACAGATTGGGACCCCTACCCGAGATCCGCCGGTTTTGACACCGACATTGGTGCTTTCATTGAGAGTTCCACTGGGCCGTCACCGTAAGGCTCGATGGCTCCTTCTATCATCTGTAACGATGCGGGTCCAGGGTGAGGTTTTCCTCCCCGGACAGATCTTCATATTCGGCAGCGTCGTACTACGGGCCAACTCGCTTGGCCATCTGGAGCAGATCGAGAGCTACGCCCCTGGCCACACGGTCAGGTTCGGAAACTTGAACTATGCTACCGACGTCCGCGGAGACTTGATCTTCGACGGATTCGAACCCATGCCAGGTGCGCCGCACGGTAACGACGAGCTTGATTTAGCTCTACCGTCGGATAGTGTTCGGGAGATCACGCCTGCAACTACTTCGGCCCTCAATCCGGAGCGAATTGCGCCACCCGAGGACGGGTGGATAGACCCCGCCACGGAGGCCACACACTCATCGGCAATTGAGCCGAACACAGACTTCGCCTCCAATAAAGTCTGTGCCATCGGACCCTCGGACTCGTCTCCGGCTATAGGCTCTGAACCGCGCGCATCCATGCCTATCGAATCTGATTGGGCAATCGATTATGGAGTTCACATCTGCGGATATCTTTCAAAGACTCGCCTTGGGCGATGTGCTAAGTTTATTGAAATCTCTATCCCTGTCCGGAGACTCCCGGCGAACTATATCGGCATTATAACGTCGCGACCGCCTCGGCGAGACCGCTGTATTCTTCTTCAATCCAATGTCCATCACGCCGACCTACTTCGACTCATCGGCTGACATCGAGGCTTCGACATCTCGGTTGGACCGGGGGCTTCATCATCTCTTCATCAACCTACCCCGGAGACTTCGGCGTCACTAGCCGACCGGCTTCGTCACGTTAGCTGGACCGGAGGCTTTGCCTCGGCGAGCCAATCTTTACCAGCATCGCCATGCCGTCGCTTCGCCGCCCATCAGGCAACGAGAATGCGGATCGAGTCCCAATTTTGGGAGTCACTTCTCTCTGGATCGCTACAACAAATAGACCAGTTTCCGTACATAGTCCGGCGAACGCCGCATCCGGAACTCAGACCGACGTGAGAATTCAGGCTTTGCCACGCCTTCACGGCGTCATGCCTCGCCCTGCATCGACATTGACTTCAGTGCCATGCCATATTTCTTTTATTACTCACTTTGCATAAATTATTTATTATGCATCAACTTTTATTTTTTAATTTATCATTTACTATTATCTCTGGTTTGCACTATTTTTTGTGCACAGGAAAATGATCCAGCCGGACTATATCCTTTGGCGTCACCTCGGGACCGGCCTGGGGGATGGAACCTTGTCCCGCATCAAGCTCGGACCGCGTTATCAATACCGAACACATTAACCAGCTAAGTTTCCTTCATGCTCAGAGTTTTAAATTTTTAACTTGTGTTCGGTTCGATCAAGCATTATACTTTTTTGGAAAAAAGTTGCTTGTAAAAAATTTCCTTGTCCATGTTTGTGACGGATAAATTCAAATACCCAGTTCACTTGGGGGCTTCTTTCATAAAGCCTTTCCTCTTGCATGTGATTATACTTGTACGGCTTCGTTCCTTGTTCGTGTATTATGCCACAATATGCACCATATTGACTTAAGCAATTCGCGAGCTGGGTTGCCTCGCCCCTGTGTTTACCCCTACATTCCCAATTGTTCGGCTAGGGAGTAAAGGGAGCATGACTATGATTGTCACGTCGGGTCACCCGAGCCGGGCCTCAGACTGGGTGAAGCCGAAAGCTAGCGCTCTTACTATTTTCAATTATGGTCGGCACACAACGGAACTCATGAGTACAAAAATCTATTGCACAAGTCTCATATTAACAATGAGCACCAAAGAAAGGTATCGGTGGGGGTACTATTTTCTTCGAAGATGCTTCTTACACTTTATCAGTAATATAGCCCCTGTTCAAGAATTCATCCGATTAACCAGTTAACTTGCCGATTAATCCCTACTCGTAGGGTCACCGAGTAGCATATAATCCGATAAATTGTCCGATTAGTTGATTAAATGGCCGATTAACTTGCCGATTAGCCGATTAATACCCTACTCACCAGCCAACCGAGCAGCTACCAGTTAACGATTTCCTCAACAATGAATATAGCCTAAGTTCCCTGAGCGCGCTTTGTCTGTTACAGCCTTATGACAGGTGGAGTACATAACACTTTTCGGTCCTTGACCTAGAGGGAGAAGCCGACGGTCGGTTAAGACGCGTTTAAAGTTCAGGTGAACATAGATATGATATAAGTACTTCGGTACATACAATCATTCTTTTACCCAAGTCACTCGGGGGCTCTTAAATTTATGTGAGCTGTTTTATAATAAGTGTTCTTCTTCTTAGTCGTTGCAAAGTCTTTTTTCTATCACTCCTTTTTTCGACGCGAGTGTGCGGTCAATAGCTGGGGCACCTAATTTCTCTCTCAAAGCCGCTAAAGTTTGCTAAACTGGCCTAACGAGAAGTACTCCGCCTTCGGGATGGGAGGTTGAAGCCATAGGCTGACCCGCTTGAAGTCTCGAGATAGGATGTGTCATGTTAAAGCACGACAGAAACACCTTTTATTTCTATGACCAATTTTCGATTTGGCACCGAACAATTGATCTAGTTCGGACATTAAACTTTTGAATAAGTTTTTGGCTTTTCGAGCCTATGGCACTTTTAAACTATTTGTGCGTTTCCAGCAGTAGTCTCGCAGTGCAACGCCGGCAAAAACATTCTCGGGTATTGCTATATATGCATCGGTTTCGAATTGTGTCTTCGGTCAATAGTTGGGTTGCCCGGCTCCTATGCTTGCCTCCTACGTTCTGCTTTGTTCGGATAGGTGTGCCAAGGGAGAACCATTGCGCTTGTGCTTCCAGCTCGCATGGTCAAGCACCTTAGTGGAGAAAGCCGACAACTGTCTGTCACAATAGGCGTAAACTGGTCAGCGATCCGATGACTATGTTAAATGACGGGCTGTTCATAACATTGGCCGAAGTGTTTACGGCTTGAACTCGGCTTTCGCCGAACACTAACCCGGGGCTCATAGCTAGCTTCCCCAGTATAAAGCTCCTATGACTAAGTGAAAGTTTTAAAGCCCGCATATTTGATTGCCTCGTTTCTGCTAACACAACCGCCTTCGGGCACCGAGACGTCGGCTAAGGGTTGTTTTGTTAGTACGGAAACACCCTGCGTAGTATCTACCAAGGGGTAGAAGCCGACGAATGGCCACTTTCAACTGATAAACGGCCACAATGGAGTCAAAATATTGATGTAAAGTACTTGGATACATAGAATCATTACACATAATCTGTGATTTTACTCTGGATATCGATCCTTAATTCGGCCATCCGTGCCCACATTAAGGCTCGGGGGCTACTGGGCTTCGTGCTCATTATTTACAAATATTAAAGGGGCACATCGATCCCCTGATAAGGTGTTGCCACCCGACCAGTGTCTCGGGGGCTACTACATTGCTTATTCAATGCAGAGAATTCAAAGTGCTCAGTGTTCGGCTTGAACGAACTATGCTCATACATGTTTTCGGACAATAATAGGTACCATATGGACCTATCCGGCATCAAGCTAGTATATTGCGGCGACTTCTCACGACCCTCTCTTAGGGGCCCGTTCGCCGATCACTATTGTCTCTAATATATTACACTGCATTTTTATTCCTATGTATGCTGCCGAGCTAGGAATTGATCCTCAGGCCGATTTCGCGCATCAACCTGAGTCTCAGGGGCTACTGGGAACAACGGTTTTTATGCTTGCCTTCAGGTGCATCTCGGGTTTTAGACTGATACACACCTTGAGGGCTACTGGATATACATCGGTAGAGAATAAACTGCACCAGTTAAAAATATTCACAAAAAATCAGCCCGCGGTCGGGGTGGTGCACCACCTTGGAAGCAGTCCGGCATAAAGCTCGGCTAAATTCCTTTGACTTTTTTGAACCAAGATGATCTATGACATCTTGGATATAGTTCGGCGTTGGAGCTCGGATACAGTCCGATGTTGGAGCTTGGACACAGTCTGCCGTTGGAGCTCGGATACATTTCGGCGTTGGAGCTCGGAAGCAGTCTGGCATTGGTGCTCGACTGCAAAAGATACCTCGAATGCAGTCCGGCGTTGGAGCTCGGACGCAAGAGGATACTGCCTCCCGGGAAAAACTTCAAACCCAAGGTAGGGCATAAAAATAACAAGGCATTGATAAAGGCCGGAAACTTAAAGGGGCTCCTCGGATACCCGACGTGTAAACTCTTCGGATGCACTTCGGCGATCCTCAAGATCGTGTTGAACCAGTTTTCAAGACCGACGACCGAAGATGAAGAACAGTTCGGAAGAATCGAGGAGCGTTCCTAACTTGAAGACCGGTTCAGGGGGCTACTGACGGTGTCCTGGACTAGGGGGTACTTGATACGTCTCCAACGTATCTATAATTTTTGATTGCTCCATGCTACTTTATCTACTGTTTTAGGCAATATTGGGCTTTATTATCCACTTTTATATTATTTTTGGGACTAACCTATTAACCGGAGGCCCAGCCCAGATTTGCTTTGTTTTATGCCTATTTCATTGTTTCGAGGAAAAGGAATATCGACGGAGTCAAAATGGAACGAAATCAAGCTGGAGAAGTTATTTTGGAAGGAAACCCACCTGATGGACTTGGACCCCACGTCGGAAGATACGGGAGGTGCTTCAGAGGGTGGGGCGCGCCCACCCACAGGCGCGCCCCACGCCTGTGAGGCCCCGAAGCTCCACCGACGTTCTCCTTTCACCCATATATACCTACGTACCCTAAAACTTCCAGAACAGAAGATAGATCGGGAGTTTCGCCGCCGCAAGCCTCCAGAGCCATGAAAAACCAATCGGGACCCCTTTCCGGTACCCTACTGGAGGGGGCCATCTTCATCATCCCGGCGCTCTCCATGACGAGGAGGGAGTAGTTCACCCTCGGGGCTGAGGGTATGTACCAGTAGCTATGTGTTTGATCTCTCTCTCTCTCACTCTCTCTCTCTCTCTCTCTCTCTCTCTCTCTTTCGTGTTCTCGACTTCACACGATCTTGATGTATCGCGAGCTTTGCTATTATAGTTGGATCTTATGTTTCTTCTCCCCCTCTTATCTCTTGTAATGGATTGATATTCCCCTTTGAAGTTATGTTATCGGATTGAGTCTTTAAAGATTTGAGAACACTTGATGTATGTCTTGGTGATCAACTTGCGGGTTTCGTGACATTGGGAACCCATGCATAGGGGTTGCACACGTTTTCGTCGTGATTCTCCGGTAGAAACTTTGGGACACTCTTTGAAGTACTTTTATGTTGGTTGGATAAATATGAGATTGTGTGATGCATATCATATAATCATGCCCACGGATACTTGAGGTGACAATGGAGTATCTAGGTGACATTAGGGTTTTGGTTGATTTGTATCTTAAGGTGTTATTCTAGTACGAATTCTAGGGCTGTTTGTGACACTTATAGGAATAGCCCAACGAATTGATTGGAAAGAATAACTTTGAGGTGGTTTCGTACCCTACCATAATCTCTATGTTTGTTCTCCGCTATTGGTGGCTTTGGAGTGACTCTTTGTTGCATGTTGAGGGATTGTTATATGATCTATCTATGTTATTATTGTTGAGAGAACTTGCACTAGTGAAACTATGAACCCTAGGCCTTGTTTCCTATCATTGCAATACCGTTTACGCTCACTTTTACCACTTGTTACCTTGTTGTTTTTATATTTTCAGATTACAATTACCTTTATCTACCATCCATATTGCACTTGTATCACCATCTCTTTGCCGAACTAGTGCACCTATACAATTTACCATTGTATTGGGTGTGTTGGGGACACAAGAGACCCTTTGTTATTTGGTTGCAGGGTTGCTTGAGAGAGACCATCTTCATCCTACGCCTCCCACGGATTGATAAACCTTAGGTCATCCACTTGAGGGAAATTTGCTACTGTCCTACAAACATGTGCACTTGCAGGCCCAACAACGTCTACAAGAAGAAGGTTGTGTAGTAGACATCAAGCTCTTTTCTGGCGCCGCTGTCGGGGAGGCTAGGTAAGTGAAGGTATATCTTTAGATCTTGCAATCGAATCTTTTTGTTTCTTGTTTTAGCACTTGTATAGTTTATAAAAGAAAACTACAAAAAAATGGAATTGAGTTTGTCTCATACGCTTCATGTTTTTAATATCTTTCGTGAGTATGATGGAAAAGAAAATTGTGCCAAAGTGTTAGAAGAAGAATGTATTAAATTGTTTGGCACTAAATCTTTGAATGATGAGCATGATTGCAATGTTATTAGTATGAATTCCTTGAATATCCATGATGCTAATGATATGCAAAGCCACAAGCTTGGGGAAGCTATGTTTGATGAAGATGATATTTTTTGCCCCCAAGCTTTGATGAGCAAATTTACTATGATGAGAGCATGCCCCCTATCTATGATGATTATTGTGATGACACCTATGCTATAAAGAATAATGATAACCATGAAACTTGTCATATTGATCTTAATTTTCAATCACATGATAGTTATTTTGTTGAGTTTGCTCCCACTATTATTCATGAGAAGAATTTTGCTTATGTGGAGAGTAGTAAATTTTCTATGCTTGTAGATCATGAAAAGAATGCTTTAGGTGCTGGTTATATTGTTGAATTTATTCATGATGCTACTGAAAAATATTATTAGGGAGGAACATATGCTTGTAGGAATTGCAATAATGTCAAGTTTCCTCTCTATGTGCTTAAACTTTTGAAGTTATGCTTGTTTTGTCTTCCTATGCTTGTTGATTATTGTTCCCATAAGTTGTTTGTTCAAAAAATCCTATGCATAGGAAGTGGGTTAGACTTAAATGTGCTAGTCATATTCTTCATGATGCTCTCTTTATGTTTCAATTCCTATCTTTTATGTGAGCATCATTGAAATCATCATGCCTAGCTAGGGGCGTTAAACGATAGCGCTTGCTGGGAGGCAACCCAATTTTATTTTAGTTTCTTGATTTTTGGTTCTGTTTAGAAATAAATAAATCATCTAGCCTCTGTTTAGATGTGGTTTTGTGTTTTAATTAGTGTTTGTGCCAGGTAGAACCTTTGGGAAGACTTGGGTGAAGTCTTTATGATCATGCTGTAAAAAACAGAAACTTTAGCGCTCACGAGATTAGCTAGAACTTTTTTACTGGAGAGTGATATTTAGTTGATTATTTTTTCAGATGATTACTAGACAAATTCCTAAGGTCCACCAATTTATTTTAGAATTTTTGGAGTTCCAGAAGTTTCCGTTAGTTACAGATTACTACAGATTGTTCTGTTTTTGACAGATTCTGTTTTCATTGTATTATTTGCTTATTTTGATGAATCTATGGCTAGTAAAATAGGTTATAAACCATGGAGAAGTTGGAATACAGTATGTTTAACACCAATATAAATAAAGAATGAGTTTATTACAGTGCCTTGAAGTGGTGTTTTGTTTTCTTTTGCTAACGGAGCTCATGAGTTTTCTGTTAAGTTTTGTGTTGTGAAGTTTTCAAGTTTTGGGTAAAGATTCGATGGATTATGGAACAAGGAGTGGCAAGATCCTAAGCTTGGGTATGGCCAAGGCACCCCAAGGTAATATTCAAGGACAACCAAGAGCCTAAGCTTGGGGATGCCCCGGATGGCATCCCCTCTTTCGTCTTCGTTCATCGGTAACTTTACCTGGAGCTATATTTTTATTCACCACATGATATGTGTTTTGCTTGGAGCTTCATTTTATTTTATTTAGCTTTGCTTTCTGTTAGTTATAATAATGTTTGCATCTCTAGTTTCAATAAAAATGTCAAGGATAGCCTTTGCCATGCTTATTTTGCAAGTATGCATGTTGCTGTTTGAAAACAGAAAGTTTACCGCTGTTGCAAAAATTCCTTAGAAAAGTAAGAGAGTGGTATAATGTTGAATCTTTTTGCATAATGAGCTCTGATAAATTTATTACAGTGGGAATTTTAGTTCATAAATTTTGGAGTTAGGGAAGTATGATGAATCTTGCATTCTTTACAGACTATATTGTTTTGACAGATTGCTGTTATGGTTGCATTGTTTGCATATGTTTGCTTGTTTAATGATTCTATTTGAGGATAGGACTATTAAATATGCAGAGGCATTTAGTATTCAATGTTGAATAATAATGTTAGTGATTTGTTATAGTAGGAAATGATAAGGTTTTGCATTGGTTTATACTAACCTATCTCACGAGTTCTTGTTGAGTTTGTTGTTAATGAAGCTTTTGATAAAAAGAGAAACCATGATATGAGAGGAATTAAGGAAACACAAAAGTTCAAGTTTGGGGATGCCCAAGGCACCCCAAGATAATATTTCAAGAAGTCTCAAGCATCTAAGCTTGGGGATGCCCCGGTAGGCATCCCACCTTTCTTCCTCAACAACTATCGGTTAGTATCGGTTGAGCCTAAGTTTTTGCTTCTTCACATGAGTTGTGCTATCCTTGCAATGTAGTTTTCTTTAGATTTGCTTGGTGTGTGATTAGAGTATCAAGATATGAAATTCTTTAATGAGAGAGAGTCTTCACATAGTTACATAATTATTTAGCTACTCATTGATCTTCACTTATATCTTTTGGAGTAGTTTGTTGTTTGCTCTAGTGCTTCACTTATATCTTTTAGAGCATGGTGGTAGTTTTATTTTGGATAAATAGTTGAACTCTCATGCTGCATATAAGTAAGCAAGCAGTTGGCCATTCTGTACCTCAATTAAAGTCTTAGGGAGCATAATGAACAACAGAGGGTTTCATACAAACATACTACAGCAGGCAAAACTATGCAATCATTAGCGTAATATAAACTAAATTGTGAGCCTCATGCAATAATAGTTGGTTAATAGACTTCAAAGCTTCAGCACACTTCAAGAGTAATTAAATGGTAAGGCCTTTAATTATGTCAACTAATAGTGATACAAGTACCGAACATCAGGCATGATATTTGGGCATCTCATTAACTGAGAACAAATAAAGCAATTGAAAAGAGAAAATTAACTATGCCTGAAAAAACAAGGAATTGAACTGTTGAGTTGCATACAGTGACTTACCTTAGCAGGTTGAAGAGGCTCAGCGCAGCTCCTACTTCTCTTGCAAGGATCCTTCCTAACATCTTGTACTTGGAAATCCTAAATCTTATCTTCATTGCACCCCCTCCGCAAGGTGACACAAACTAGTTACTCGTCTCCTTGGAAGATAAATATGCATACTTTCCAATCTGTGAACACAAAAGGATGAGATTATAAGAAAACAACACCACATAATGAAACATGCCGCATCTCTTGCACTTGCACACAATGAAATGAGCATTTACTATATACGCACTATGTAAAAACTAGGCATACCTTGAACTGGATCTCCGTGTACTCTTGGAGAGCCTATAGTGTACTGACCAAACCTTTATGTCACCTATGAGTTAGACAAGGCCCCACTACGCAGCCCTTAGTGTTTAAATCGTTGACAAGCTCTGTTAGAGTGTTAGGTCAAGAACATCAAGTAATCAAAGCAAACAGTCCTAGTATGGCTGGCTGATGCAAACAAGCAATTGAACAGATGTGTGAGCAAATCTTACATATCAAGAAAAGAAGCAAAGAAGGAGGCTTAAAGACCATCACTTGACTGACCAGATTTAAGGGGCATTTAAACATCATGTGCAACGTATGAACTAACATAAACATCGCATATTCCAGATTCTACAATGGAATGCACATGTATTAGGTTATGCCATGTATGATGATGCCTAAATGTACAGATAGCAGGCAGGAATGATTCATCATTGCATGCACAATTGAATTGCAGGTTAAGGGTCAGTTCGATTTCGCCTTTTCAGGGCATATTGTCAAAATAAGCCATAAAAGATGTAAAGAAGTCATTTTCGAGTTATGGGCTTGGGCTTAACTAATTTCGCTTTGGAGGGGGTGTTTCGGGTAGAACCTCACTAAAAATTGAAGGGAAGGGGAATAGTGGAATGACTCTATTATGCGCCTATATTACACTCAAAATGCAACCATCGACGCCTGGCCTCACACCGACCCTCAAGTAAAAACAAACATGCAAGCATTCATTGACCTGCCCGCTTGCATCTCCTCTCCCCTTTCCTCTACCTCGATCCCACTGCCGCAAAGACTAGGGTTTCTCCAGTGAGCCGTCGCCATCGGGTCCCATCTGGCCTGGTCCTCACGATGCTATGTCCAGCTAGGCTACATGGCCATGGTAGGGCAAATCTCCTGGCTACTCCTCCTCTGGCTCCGCCTCATTCTCATGGTCTCCAAAGAATGCTCCACCGTGGTTCGCTCAACACACTACTCGGGCGTTGCACAACTACTGGTGATGCCACATCGGCAGAAGGCACCTTATTCCCCCTCCACTCCTCCCAGGCCATGGCATGTAGGTGCAGTTTAAGGATGAGCTCATCCAACAAGGTGAGGATCTCCTCTGATTTTTTGCCAAATTTTCATTCTGATCCACTATACGATGAATTACTATGAGCTGCTTCTGCTGCTGCTATATGATGCATTGCTATGAGCTGCTCTTGGTGCTACTATATGATGAATTGCTATAAGCTGCTGCTGCTGTATGATGAGTTGTTATGAGCTGCTGCTGCTATATGATGAATTGCTATGAGCTGTTGCTGCTATATGATGAGTTGCTACAAGCTGCTCCTGCTGCTGCTATATGATGAATTGCTATGAGCTACTCCTATTGCTGCTATATGATGAATTGCTATGAGCTGTTCCTGCTGCTGCTATATGATGAATTGCTATGAGCTGCTACTGGTATATGATGAATTGCGCATCGTTCTTTGCTGTATGATGAGTTGCTATGAGCTTGCTGCCGCTATATGATGCTTTCAGTGGTGCTGCTATATGATAATAACCAGCCACTTGGACCATCGAATTTCAATAAATAATTGTTCTTCATTTAAATGTGGGTCATGCGTTCTTCGTTTAAATTAGGCAATGGGATCTCTATGGAAAACATTGACCAAAGTAGATTGTGCCAAGTAGATGGTATCTTTGTATTTGCATTTTGAGCAAATAGTGATGGTCTGTTTTCCTATCATATTAATTTCTGCACTGGGTTCAATTTGTGATGTTTGCAAGTCAAATTAATTTCCCTATGGGCAGCAAAATGAAAAATATATAATGCAATCTAGACTTTCCACTGATCATACCAAAGATAAGCTGAAAACGCAATGAAAAGAACTGGTTGGCTTATTACATGGAGCTTATTCACAGGTGCTTATTTTCTTAGGATAACTCGTAATAACTGTCCCTAAGAAACTTGGCAAATAGAACTAGCAAATGTCAAGATGATTGCAATGGAGGAGTGACGTACCATAGCACACTGTATAGGCTCACCGCTGCCTCTCCTTTTTTTGCGATGTTCCATGAAATTGCCACATACATCTTGTACTTTTTCATTGTGTAACCCTATCTGCAAGTCGACACGGCTAATTTCAGACATCTCTACATGATACTACATTGCATATCCCTTGCGCATATTTAAACCACCAATTAACGATTGTGTGCGTACCATAAACTAGCCATGACTCTGTATGCTGGACTAGCAGGCACTCTAAGGGAGCCTAACGTAGTGCACTGGAATTCCTACATGCCACCTATGATTTTGTGTAATGTAACGCCCTGTTCCTAAATATATGTCTTTGTAGAGATTCCAAAGATGGACCACATACAGATGTATATAGATGCATTTTCGAGTGTAGATTCACTCATTTTGCTCCGTATGTAGCATATAGTGGAATCTCTAGAAAGACTTATATTTAGGAACGGAGGTACGAGGTAGTATCATGTATGACATCTACATATCTAATTTAGTAATTTAGCAGCCAGTAGTAGAAATCATTGTCTGCACAAAGGGATTCTTGGTCAAAATCCTAGCAAAGCACGCTGGCAGTACAGAACAATACAAGAGAGAGAGACGCGCTTACAAGATCATAGCAATGCCTCACCCGGGATCTTGGTTGGCCAAGCTGATACTGAAGAAACATCATCCTTGTAGTTTTTGCCAGCATAACAGTGTAACAATGACCGGTTAGTATATTTGAAGTACATCGGGCGGTGATCTTTGGGCCGGGTTTAAAGGTGACAAGTACCTAGGCCGTGGTGGGTGCTTGGCATCTCTCCAGACGGTGGGAATCGGGTTAGAAACGTCGAGGGTGATGACGCTGCGCTGGCTGTCGGGGTCCGGTAAGGAGATCTAGAACCGTCGAGTAGGGTGTTCGTGGAGCGGCTCCGGTAGGGTGGACTACGGTGTGGGCGAAGCGGATCTGTGGCCGTGGGGCCATGGACGAGGGCATAGGTGAAGCTGCTCCGATGGTTGGGTCAAGGATGGTGTCGACGACGCGGATCTGCGGCCGTGGACAGGGCGTCAGAAGCTGCTCCGGTGGCTGGGTTAAGGATGGTGTCGACGATGCAGATCTGCGGCCGTGGACGGGGCGTCAGAAGCTGCTCCGGTGGTTGCGTTAAGGGTGGTGTCGACAATGCGGATCTGCGGCCACGGACTTGTGAGTTGGCAAAGCGACCCCGGTAGGGTTGAGAATGGTATAGGCGAAGCTACTCCGGTAGGGTGGACGATGGTGTCGGCGAAGCGGCTCCGGTAGGGTTGAGGAAGGTGTCGGCGAAGCGGCTCCGGTAGGGTTGAGGAAGGTGTCGGCGAAGAGGATCAGAGGCCGTCGATGGGGGCGTCGGTGGGGCGGCTCTGGGGGATGTGGACGAAGCATCTCCGGTGGGGAGTACGAATGAGCCGCTGCAGATGTGCGACGGTTGACGAGAGTACCGGCGAAGCAGATCCGGCGCCGTGGACAAGGCCGACACTAAATGGGTTGTGGTAAAGTGGTGGATGAGCAGTCTACTTGTTTCTAGGGGATGTGGGAGGGGTAGATGCGGCCGCAGAAGCAGATCCGGCGAGGTGGACGTCGCTGGTAGTGAATGGGCTATGGTGCACGGTGGATGAGCAGTCTAGGGTTTGAGAGGGAGGGAGAAAGGGCGATGAAGTACGGATGGCGTGATGTAAGATGCTCCGTGCTGTGGAGTTAGTCGTTTTATGGGAGGAGGAGAGGAAATGGGGGTGCTGTGTAGTGGGGGGAACCGGAAGTTACCACAGCAGCCCCGACCTATCATGTAGATGAGGGCGGTATTGTAACTATTGGTCTCCGTGCACCAAGGACAAAAGGGGGATTTCGCATGCTAAAGACTAAGGTGGCGGAAATTTTAGAAGGAGGCGGGAGATTTTGCCGCCCGCGGGATCATTCGTATCCAATTTCAACTAATTTTGGACCGTGCTAGCCGGAAGGTCATGCTAGACTGTGTACACGGGGCACGCGTCAGCAGTTAATAACTGGTGTGAAGTCCACCCCAGAAAAAAAGACAATAACTCGGGATGATGCGTCGATAACTTGGACGTTCACACGGGCGCGGCCAATCGTACGGGTGTAGTGGCGCGTTCACAAAAAGGGATCAAACGCTCAGCCTATGTATTTCTCGTGTAAATAGATAATTTAGTGCCATTGGTTATTTACTTTATACATAATGCATCGATGTGTTAGTGTAGAGGCGCACAAAAAGAAATGGATATTGTAGTTAGCTACTTAAAAGTGTTACCTCATATGATTACATAGCCTCCATTTCATAAATTATGCACCCGTTGAATTCATATATGAATATTACATATATTACTTCAAAATAGAAACTTAAATCATCCAAGACTAATGAATTTGAATGCAAGAGTAACAATGGTGCATGTACATGATAGCTACATTGGTTGTTTGAAGAAACATCACTGTAACTTTGGCATGCACAACTGACAAGGTTTATTTAAATAGAAAAAAATGTGATATGTGAGTGTCCAATCTTTATAGTGTTGAATCGATATTGTACCTTGGCCACGATACGAAGTAGATATTGACTTATGTTCAAGAGATGCACGTCCACGATCGCTAGATAGTGATACGTGAATGAATTGTCCAATCTCTCTCACACGCATACATATCTCATTTCCCTGTGGGCATCGGAATCACACACGCGCGCCGTGTATTTCTCTCCCTCCGTCAGGGTTAAATTCGTCTTTCTACCCCGTCCTACAAGTCTCTCACACAGAAACACACACGCTCTCTATGTCTAACACGCCCACCCCTTTAGTTCCGCCCACCCACAGCCACAAATGTCTCAAAGTGTAATAATGTCTCTCACACATATGCTATCTACCTATCCCTTAATATAGCTAGATATGTGTCACATAAACTCCTTCTCCCTACTAGCAAGATACCCATGCGTTGCACGGAACATCAAGATGCATTTGTACGAGAAGTTTATCTTGTGGGAGAAAAGGATGAACGGGGGAATGCCTTATTTGCAAATGCGGAGAGGGGTGTGGGTTTCTTTTTGCAAAATTGCCATATTTTCCTTCCTGTCCGTCGGATATAAATCGGATGGCCTATATTGCAGGATGGCAGGAACACCATCATCACCAACTCTGTTTTTTATAAGAGTAGAGATATGTGAGTGTCACTGCCCCCCCCCCCCACACCCACACTTGCCAACACCGAAGGAGCCGGGTGACACCTCGATCTTGATACTAATCTATCGACTGGCTTCTCTCTCAAACATACACACACACACTACTCGGCACCGAAGGAGTAGGGTGACACCTCGATCTTGATACTAATCTATCGACTCGATTCTCTCTCAAACATACACACACACACACAACCCGGCACCGAAGGAGTAGGGTGGCACATCGATCTTGATAATAATCTATCTACTCCTCTTTCAAACACACACACGCTAGTTGTGCCTCTGTGCCTACCGCGCACACTCTCAATACGTCTTTCTCTCCCTCCCCCCCCCCCCAACAATGATAGCAGAAGGCTGACAACTCGATCTGATCACAACTCGATCCATCTTTCTTCTTGCCTTCTGTAACCACCACTGCGATCGCATCATCATGGCCTTAATTCTTATTGTGCTGTTGCATTCTCGTTCCAGTCAATACCGACATGTGTGATCCCTTTGCTTAATTATATGCATCACTGTAAATAGTACTCCATCCGTCAATTTATAAGTTGTGCTTACCTTTTCCATCAACTTCGTGCAACGCGCGGGCATCTTGCTAGAAACACTAGGATATGTCTATATAATCCGTATGTGATAGTCCATTTGAAATCTCAAAAAAGACAAAAATTTAGGTACGGATCGAGTAATATATTAGGAGTATATCAAAACAATAGTGATTTCTTTCAATTTTGTGAACAAATACTACTATTCTACTACTTTGGATCTGTCGCAACGCACGGGCACATTGCTAGTAAAAGGAAAAGGCTTGCGTTGCTCAAGGCCGCACCCCCACATGCCCGGAAACAGAGTACAACACGGCCCGTCCTGCACGACACATAGCTTAGGGAAGGCGTGTTGCCTAGCATTTTCACTTTCATGTGGGACCGCTGTTGAGCAAACCGACACCCCGCCCGCCGCCGGGTTGGAAAACAGAAACGAGGGGAAGATCTAGCTGTAGCACGGAAGCCAAGAAATTTTGTGTCAGACGGGACTCGTTGATAGAGTAGGAGCATTCCAGATTAGTACTACTCCTACTAGTACCAAGTTTGTACTCCTAATACTATATTACTAGTACTACCACTATACAACTAGTAGATACATGCACGGCACAACATCATAGGAACAAAAAACAGGAAGATCTAGTTTTGGGTGATTTATCTTTTTTTTCAATCAATGTAGTATGAATAATATGATGTGGGGGCACCCATCAAGCTTATGTGGCTTGGTTGCGAGGCTATGAAAGGTTAGAGAAAAACAAATAGATAATGTGTTTAGAGTGCACTCCACTAAATAGATATACTTTGGATCCATTGCAACAGACCGACACATCTATATCTATACCCCCTATATAGTGTGTGAAAAACTTTGAAAGTTGGTCGTTGGATGAAGCCAATCCGACGGTACAAAGATGGCAAATCCGAGCACTACTGGCCGTTGGATATCATCCACCAGATTCCGCCACATGTATAATCTAGAAGACTCCATGGTTGAACTTAATTCATGACTAACTTTGTCACAACTAAGCTTAGGCAAAGCTATTAGTTCTTCAAAATGAGAGCCACAAGTTGGCAAGCCTAAGGGAATCTTGCCACATTTTTTGTGTGTGTCTCACGTGGGGCCTTAGTGTGGCTTGCCTAAGGTGTGGCTTGAACAAAACACTCACCTAAGTTAATCAAACTTGCCTAACCTTACATTCCACCAGATTTTGCCACATGTTAGAATACAGAAAACTCCACATGTAGAAGCATAATTCACAAACCACCAGAATCTCCTGCGCGCAATGCACGTGTACCTTACTAGTACTAGTTGGTAGTAGTAAGAAACATATTCCAGTTTTGGCACGAGCTCTTACTGCGGGAGCACCACAAGGCCTGCCGCAGGAGTTACATTTCCCTCTCGGGGCCCACGGGCCCAAACTTCAGTGGCTTAGTGCCTGGCCTATAAGTCAATGACACACGGACCTTAAATGCGGCTGGCGCACATGTCATTCTCATGGTGGTGGCGTGGTTCGTGACTCACTCGTTCGAGATGAACCGGCCGGTGGTGGCGTGGCCGTGGCGAGGGTGCCACAGCTGGGCGTAGGGCGTTCTGGCGAGATGGCCACACCAATGGTACTACCAGAGTACATAAGTACTCCACCGAGGATTGATGCCCGGACGAAATGTTTCACAGCTGCTGGATGAAAATTTGATGGTGCGGAGTACGGATCGAACCTGGCCGGGCGAGCAAACCACGCCCAATCAGGTGTGTCTGTGGTAGAAAGTTGATGGTCGCCGCAGATTCACCGCCCGCATGTCATGCACACAAAGGCGGAGAGGCGGTGGTGCCGAGAGGGATGAGGGGCACGAACAATCCTACCATTCTATCATCGACATGTGGGACCCATAAGCGTGGGTCCCACATCGGCAACCGGAAAGGCAAGGCAAGGCAGTGATAGCCACGTCAGAGGATCCATGTCCACGTCGGGGGACGTCGTGCCGTGGGTTGGAGCGGCGTCGTGGGAATCGCGTGTGGGTGTGGCAGTGGTAGAAACAAGAAACGTGATGGTCGCCGTGGTCCACATGTAATGCTCTCGAAGGCAGAGGGGCAGTGGGGCCAAGAGGGGTGAGCCGCAGGTCGGGGGACGTGTGATTTCATGGGTTCGAGCAGCGTCGTGGGAATCGCGGGTGGCTGTGGTAGAAACTTGATGCTCGCCGCATTTTCCTCCCAGTTCCAACAGCGACATATCAATGATGTTTCTTGCATTATCCTACACATACTCTGAAAAATGCTGATCTTACATTAACAATGCCTGTCCTTTTTGATATCATGCAATGTCCCTACGATTCGCCTTTGTAATCACACCACCTTTGCCAAAAACAGAAGCACAACTGGTTCCTCGCTCGATCGACGGCAATGACAAAAGGCGATGATCATTCGGACACATGAGCCGGAAAAGTTATATTGCAAAACCCCATCAGTATACAAGAACCGTGTAATACGTGAGTATCCGGATAGTGGTCATTACGTCTAAGAGCAGGATACCAGCTTGTTGGGGCCTTTAGGATTTTTTAGTTGGAGGCGGGTAAACAGCCTTGGTACACACTCTCTGCTTTCTCGGACTCAATTATCCGATTAACCAGGAGATCACCGCTGGCAAGGACCTTGATGGCGTAGAGGCTACATTTGCTATGGAAAACTGTGTCTACACGGCGAGCCCTAGGAGTTCGAGAGCAAACTCCCCTGATTGTCAACGATACAGCCTGCAGCCAAAAGAAGGTGAGAATGACAAAGGCATTCAGATTAACTTTGATCCTTGGATGTCTCAATTACGACAGGCATGAAGGAAATATGCCCTAGAGGCAATAATAAAGTTATTATTTATTTCCTCATATCATGATAAATGTTTATTATTCATGCTAGAATTGTATTACCCGGAAACATAATACATGTGTTAATACATAGACAAACATAATGTCACTAGTGTGCCTCTACTTGACAAGCTCATTAATCAAAGATGGTTATGTTTCCTAACCATAGACATGTGTTGTCATTTGATTAACATGATCACATTATTAGGAGAATAATGTGATTGACTTGACCCATTCCGTTAGCCTAGCACTTGATCGTATAGTATGTTGCTATTGCTTTCTTCATGACTTATACAAAGTTCATACAACTATGAGATTATGCAACTCCCGTTTACCGGAGGAACACTTTGTGTGCTACCAACCGTCACAACGTAACTGGGTGATTATAAAGGAGCTCTACAGGTGTCTCCAAAGGTACATGTTGGGTTGGCGTATTTCGAGATTAGGTTTTGTCACTCCGATTGCTCGGAGAGGTATCTCTGGGCCCTCTCGGTAATGCACATCACTACAAGCCTTGCAAGCAATGTAGCTAATGAGTTAGTTATGGAATGATGCATTACGTAGCGAGTAAAGAGACTTGCCGTAACGAGATTGAACTAGGTATTGGATACCGACGATCGAATCTCGGGCAAGTAACATACCGATGACAAAGGGAACAACGTATGTTGTTATGCGGTTTGACCGATAAAGATCTTCGTAGATTATGTGGGAGTCAATATGGGCATCCAGGTCCCGTTATTGGTTATTGACCGGAAACGTGTCTCGGTCATGTCTACATAGTTCTCGAACCCGTAGGGTCCGCCCGCTTAACATTTCGTTGACGATATAGTATTATATGAGTTAGTATGTTGGTGACCGAATGTTGTTCGGAGTCCTGGATGAGATCATGGACATGACGAGGAACTCCGGAATGGTCCGGAGATAAAGTTTGATATATGGGATAATAGTGTTTGATCTCCGGAAGGGTTCCGAAATTCACCGGAAGGGGTTCCGGATGTTTCCCGAAATGTTTGGGTACGAGAATACGTTATTTGGGCCAAAGGGGAAAGCCCACAAGGTTTTGGAAAGCGCAAAAGGAAGTTTTATGGAGTCCGAGGTTAGACCGGCCAGGTCCCCGGCGTCGGGTCCGCACGCCGAACCTCGGCGTTTGGGTCCAGACTGGAACCCCGGGCGTTCGCCCTCGAGTCCGAGAAGGACTCTTGCCTTCGGGTGAAACCGACTTTTGGAGGCTTTTACTCCAAGTTTCGACCCCAAGGCTCAACATATAAATAGAGGGGCAGGGCTAGCACCAAAGAGACATCAAGAAACACCAAGCCGTGTGCCGGCAACCCCGTCCCCTCTAGTTTATCCTCCGTCATGGTTTCTGTAGTGCTTAGGCGAAGCCCTGTGGATATTGTTCTTCACCAACACCGACACCACGCCGTCGTGCTGCCGGAACTCATCTACTACTTCGCCCGTCTTGCTAGATCGAGAAGGCGAGGACATCATCAAGCTGAACGTGTGCAGAACTCAGAGGTGTCGTGCGTTCAGTACTTGGATCGGTCGGATCGTGAAGACGTACGACTACATCAACCGCGTTGATAAACGCTTCCGCTTAGCGACCTTCAAGGGTATGAAGATACACTCCCCCTCTCGTTGCTATGCATCACCATGATCTTGCGTGCGCGTAGGGAATTTTTTGAAATTACTATGTTCCCCAACAGTGACATCCGAGCCAGGTTTTATGCGTAGATGTTATTTGCACGAGTAGAACACAAGTGAGTTTTGGGCGCTACAAGTCATACTGCTTACCAGCATGTCATACTTTGGTTCGGCGGTATTCTTGGATGAAGCGGCCCGGACCAACATTACGCGTACGCTTACGCGAGACTGGTTCTACCGACGTGCTTTGCACACAGGTGGCTGGCGGGTGTCAGTTTCTCCAACTTTAGTTGAACTGAGTGTGGCTACGCCCGGTCCTTGCGAAGGTTAAAACATCACTAACTTGACGAACTATCGTTGTGGTTTTGATGCATAGGTAAGAACGGTTCTTGCTCAGCCCGTAGCAGCCACGTAAAACTTGCAACAACAAAGTAGAGGACGTCTAACTTGTTTTTGCAGGGCATGTTGTGATGTGATATGGTCAAGACGTGATGCTATATTTTATTGTATGAGATGATCATGTTTTGTAACCGAAGTTATCGGCAATGGCAGGAGCCATATGGTTGTCGCTTATTGTATGAAATGCAACGCCTGTAATTGCTTTACTTTATCACTAAGCGGTAGCGATAGTCGAGAAGCAATAGTTGGCGAGACGACAACGATGCTACGATGGAGATCAAGGTGTCGCGCCCGGTGACGATGGTGATCATGACGGTGCTTTGGAGATGGAGATCACAAGCACAAGATGATGATGGCCATATCATATCACTTATATTGATTGCATGTGATGTTTATCCTTTATGCATCTTATCTTGCTTTGATTGATGGTAGCATTTTAAGATGATCTCTCACTAATTATCAAGAAGTGTTCTCCCTGAGTATGCACCGTTGCCAAAGTTCGTCGTGCCCAGACACCACGTGATGATCGGGTGTGATAAGCTCTACGTCCATCTACAATGGGTGCAAGCCAGTTTTGCACACGCAGAATACTCAGGTTAAACTTGACGAGCCTAGCATATGCAGATATGGCCTCAGAACATAGAGACCAAAAGGTCGAGCGTGAATCATATAGTAGATATGATCAACATAGTGATGTTCACCATTGAAAACTACTCCATCTCACGTGATGATCGGTTATGGTTTAGTTGATTTGGATCACGTGATCACTTAGATGACTAGAGAGATGTCTGTCTAAGTGGGAGTTCTTAAGTAATATGATTAATTGAACTTAAATTTATCATGAACTTAGTACACGATAGTATTTTGCTTATCTATGTTTGTTGTAGATAGATGGCTCGTGTTGTTGTTCCGTTGAATTTTAATGCGTTCCTTGAGAAAGCAAAGTTGAAAGATGATGGTAGCAATTATACGGACTGGGTCCGTAACTTGAGGATTATCCTCATTGCTGCACAGAAGAATTACGTCCTGGAAGCGCTTGGGTGCCGTGCCTGTCAGAGGAGCAACGCCAGGATGTTATGAACGTCTGGCGAGCAAAGCTGATGAGTACTCAATAGTTCAGTGTGCCATGCTTTACGGCTTAGAACCGGGTCTTCAACGACGTTTTGAACGTCATGGAGCATATGAGATGTTCCAGGAGTTGAAGTTAATATTTCGAGCAAATGCCCGGATTGAGAGATATGAAGTCTCCAATAAGTTCTATAGCTGCAAGATGGAGGAGAATAGTTACGTCGGTGAGCATATACTCAAAATGTCCGGGTATAATAATCACTTGATTCAATTGGGAGTTAATCTTCCAGATGATAGCGTCATTGATAAAATTCTCCAATCACTGCCACCAAGCTACAAGAGCTTCGTGATGAACTATAATATGCAAGGGATGGAAAAGACAATTCCCGAGCTCTTCGCAATGCTAAAAGTTGCAGAGGTAGAAATCAAGAAGGAGCATCAAGTGTTGATGGTCAACAAGACCACTAGTTTCAAGAAAAAGGGCAAAGGGAAGAAGAAGGGGAACTTCAAGAAGAACATCAAGCAAGTTGCTTCTCAAGAGAAGAAACCCAAGTCTGGACCTAAGCCTGAAACTGAGTGCTTCTACTGCAAGCAAACTGGTCACTGGAAGCGGTACTGCCCCAAGTATTTGGCGGATAAGAAGGATGGCAAGGTGAACAAAGGTATATGTGATATACATGTTACTGATGTGTACCTTACTAGAGCTCGCAGTAGCACCTGGGTATTTGATACTATTTCTGTTGCTAATATTTGCAACTCGAAACAGGAACTGTGGAATAAGCGAACACTGGCCAAGGACGAGGTGGCAATGCGCGTGGGAAGTGGTTCCAAAGTCAATGCGATCACGGTCGGCATGCTACCTCTACATCTACCGTCGGGATTAGTTTTAGACCTGAATAATTGTTATTTGGTGCCAGCGTTGAGCATGAACATTATATACCTACAGTAAAATGAAGAATTTCCTTCATGCAGTTGGAATTGGATATGATATGATCCATGTTTGTAAGAATAATTGTGTTCTGTTCCGGAAGGACTATGCCAACTTAAGTGAATGCCCGAAATGCAAATCATCAAGATGGAAAGATGGCGATGCTGTGAAGAGGATTCCTCATAATGTTCTGAGACATTTTCCAATTACACCAAGATTGCAGAGGTTGTTTCATGATCTTTGAAACAAGAGAGGATGTCTTGTGGCATTGTAGGAACCAGGAGTACAGAGATCGAATGTAATGAGCCATCCATCTCATGGTAGTGAGTGGAAAAGCTTTAATGATAAACACAAAGAGTTTGCTCTTGACCGAGAAACATTAGACTTGGCTTAGCTTTAGATGGATTTAACCCATTGGGCCACAGGCGCCACATATAGCATGTGGCGGTGCTTGTTATCCCTTACAACATGCCTCCAAATGTACGCACCAAAGAATCAAACTACATGATGGCCTTGCTCATCCCAGGTCCAAAAAGACCTGGAAAGGATTTTGATTTGTTCATGGAGCCTCTTGTGGAGGAACTTCAACAGCTATGGAAAGGTGTTCTCACTCGAGACCTATATAGCAGCCCACCAGCTGATTTCTTTCTGCGTGTTGTTGTAATTTGGTGCATCCATGATTATCCGGCTTTGGGCACTAGGTCAGGGTGAATGACACATGGTTACAATGCATGTGTTCGCTGTGACAGGAATCCGCTGTCATACGCAATACTTAGCAAGATCTATTACATGGGACACCGTTGTTTCCTTCCCAAGGACAAGCCACATCCTAGAAAATACCGAAGACATGTGTTCAATGCAAAGCATGAAAACCATGATGCGCCAAAGAGGCTCACCACCGATGAGTTGCAAGTGGAATTAGAGAAGGTCAGGCATATTACACCAGGAAACCATCCTGGTAATGGTAGCGGGAAAAGGAAGGGTGGCACGGTAGAAGAGAGGTTATTTTTTACCTGCAGGTCCACTTTGTGGGACTTGGAGTATTGGAAAGATTTAGATCTGCGGCATAATCTTGATGTGATGCACATCGAGAAAAATATATGTGACAGCATTATCGGCACACTTCTTAACATTGAAGGCAAGACGAAAGATACCTTAAAATCTAGGATTGATTTGACACACTGGGTATCAAAAAGGATTTGCGGTGCAAGATGAAGGTAAACCACGGGATATGGCAACAGCAGGTAATGCGTCTTGGACAAGGTCAAAAGAAAAGAATTCTGCGAGGTCCTCAGAACGTGTGAGATTCCCACATGGATTTGCTTCCAACCACGAAAGGAGAGTCGGTCTGAGATGGAAACAAGGTACAAGGGTTGAACACTCATGACTGCCACGTCCTACTTCAAAGGGTTTTACCTGTTATCCTTAGAGGATTGGGTCACCCTGACTTATACAGAGCAGTTGCAGAGTTGGGACAATTCTTCAGGGAACTCTGCAGTAGAAATATCAGGATAGATGCTTTGGAGCGTCTTAGATACAAGATACCAACTATCCTATGCGTCCTTGAGTAGATATATCCTACATCCTTCTTTGATGTGATTGTGCATTTGGCTGTTCATCTATCGGATGAGGCACTACTTAGAGGTCCAGTACAGTATGGCTGGATGTACCCTATTGAAAGGAAGCTAGGCACTTTCAAGGGCTATGTTAGGAACAGAGCTAGACCCGACGGTTCCATTGCAGAGGCCTACATTGCTACAGAAGCGTTGACATTCTGCTCAAAATACGTTGAAACAGCTGATCAGCTTAGCAAAGAGGTGGGAGAAGACAATCCCGGGCTCAATGTTTTCGATTATTCTGTTCGAGTTACAGGGAAGAGTCGACAAGAGGACAAACCTAAAGATTTGGACATAATGGTTTGGTATGTGTTGAATAAGTCATTCCGAGATACTACCTTATATCAAGTAAGTGCGATCGCAACTTATACATCATAATCTACTAAACTTGCAGCACATTCTTATAAATTTAGATGTTTGACGCGATCACTATGTTGTGCAGCATCTACAAAGAGGAGTTACTGCCGCAAAATCCAAGAAACATCGACAAACTGGTTATGGCAGTATTTGCAAAATGGTGCAAGAACCATGTAAGCTTTTGAAGTGCACTATCAGTTTTTTTAATATATTGAGTACATAAGATGATCAACTTGTCTATTTTCTAACCATAGGTTAAGAAGATGCGGGAGGATGGGCAGACATTTGATGATGCCCTTTACTCACTAGCAATGGGTCCTGATACTCGGGTAAGACATTATGAATCTTGCGTTGTTGGAGATGTGCGCTACAACACCCTTGCACGAGACGAAGACAGGAAGACACAAAACAGTGCCATCATGAGCACAGATACGTATGACAAAGAGACAACTAAAATGTATGCTAACATAACAGACATTGTTCAGTTGCAGTATATCTCCAGTTTCGAGGATTATCGGTGTGTGGTTTTGTTGTGCTGTCGTTGGTATAACCTGTTTTCCAGGATCGCAAAACCCAGAGCTGATGATTATTTCAAATCCATCAATGTCAAGGCGGCGTACCAGACCAACGAGCCTTTTATTTTGGCAAATCAAGCAACACAGATATTTTTCTTAGAAGACACATTTGCACGTAGCGATGATCGGAGAGTATTGCAAAGGTTTGAGCAGAGAATTCGTTTAATGAAGTTGCACAAAAGATGATGCTTAATCGCTTCCCGATGTACAAGATAACACAGATGCTCCTAATATCTTTGAGAACCATCACGCCAATGACGCCGGGCGAAAAAGATTATGCAGCCGTGTTGTGGACATACATGAGTTGATCAAGAAGAAGCCAACGTTCGAGGACGTTGAGGACGAAGAAGAAGATGACACCGTGGGGAATTACGATTCGTGACCGATACACATGGCGAAGATGTTGACGCTTTCTGCTGCGGATGATGATTACATTGCTTTTGTCGTATTTGCCTGTCAGAAGACGATTTTTATCTAATATGTGAAATTGTGTTTGCTATGACAACTGAAACCTGATGAACATGTTGTTTAGTATTTGCTGTGAGAACATCACTTGTTATGTATGCTGATTTGTGTTTGGCGATTGTATGACAACTAAAACATGATAACATTGTTGTTTACTTGTACTCATATTTGGCTGTGAAACTTGAATTTGATGACACAGTTTGATGTTGGACTACAATTTGCTCGACGTCTTCGAATGAGAAGAAAGCTGACCCGACAGGGCCTCTGCTATTTATTTATTTATATGAGCAAAAGGGGATACCCCCTCATTTCCGTTAATAGAAATCATTAGATGTTCACAACACTACGCCCAGCCTGCTTCACAGGTTTTATTCATTACTAGTTTCAGCAAAGTGCTCATGTCGTAGCCACTGAATACATCATGAGTGCTACATACACTGCAAATAAAGAGACAATCATCCTACAGACGACATCAATTTTGCCCATTATCTTCACAAGCTCTTTCATCTCCTTATTGATGTCAAGGCTGTTCAGCAGCTGTTGCTTGGCCATGATCAGAGGAACTGCATCTTTAACCTTCTGCTCTGCATCTTCCTCTTCCGCCGTTCCTTGATTACTTGTCCAACACCCCAACCCATCTGGTATTGGGATTCCTCGGCTAACCAAATAATCAGCGTAGTTGCATTCCCCCACATCAAGAACTTCCCGAAATACAAATCACACTAATCTTCCCTTTTACGCACGAATCAAATTGGAAGATCATCAACCAAACTATTAAAAATCAGCAACTGAAAGCAGCAGAACAACACTTAAACATATTATTACCCCATGATTCAGGCATTTGTAGAAGACTCGGCCAGGGTTGCGGATTGTGGTTGAGACGCGACGGATGACTCTGCGTGATTTGCAGCAGTGGCACCACACCAACGGCAGCGGGTTGCGATGAGCAATAGGCTGCGGTGTGCGTCTTGGCGGTGTGATGAGACCCACAGCGATGAATGCGGGTGGCGACTTGGCGCATATCTGGGTGTTGCCGGTGAAGAAGCGGTGGACGAGCAGCCAGCGGACATGGTTCTGCGGCGAGAGGTTACGATGCTAGGCGAGTAAGTAGAGAAGGGAGAAGCGAACGTTGGATATGTCGGTTTCATTACTTGCGAGTAGCATAGCACCATATATAGTCATAGTCTAGGTTTGGATTCGAACCCGGTGACGAGAGCACGTCTTTCTTTTTTCTAAAACTCGGCAACGTCTCTTTACCGGTACACTAGCTTGTTCTGTACGCCTTCCCAAGTCTTTGATCTTCTTTCCCTTTTTTTGCGAGGAAGGAAGAAGGACAAAATTGAGAGTTCCTCGGACTCGAACCCAAGACCTCTCGGTTGAAAACCAAGGGTGCTAGTCACTTATGTGGCGAACGTTCCCTGTGAGGAGGACGGCAGACGGACGCATTTTCCTCGCAGTTTTCTTCCTATATATAAAAAAGTATACTACTTGGTGTCCGCTTAGTCAAAAAACGATTGTGCCAACCTTGACCGTTGGATTGACATTCAACGTCTGTCGCGTTTCTTCACTCTCTTCTTCCTCGAGCCGCCAAAGACAAACCAGCGCGGACCGCCTGCTCCCGCCTCCCATGGCTGGCTGTGATCTTCCCCGGCTCCTGTTCGTTCCTGTCCGAGGCCTCACCATCGTCCTCCGCCTTGGTTTGCTTGCCGCGGCGCCGCCCTCCGGTGTTGTCAACATGGGCAACAACCGAGAGGAATAAGGAGATGACTGTACATGGTGAGGATGACAGTAGGGACCCAGCAGCGCGCAGTAATTTTGTTTTTTCGGGACGGAGAAGGGTATCAACTGGGTTGTGCGGGACCCGTGGCCCGTCTAGCACATGCTTTTATTTCATATGTTTAGCACATGATCAGCCCAGTTTGTTTCCTTTCTGAAAAATGGCTAGCCAGCTATTTTGTTTTTTGCAGAATAACCAAGATAGGCCTACTTGCTTTTCTATGCCTCGGGCCGGAAATCTTTCAAGACGAGGAGGATGCATTTTGCCCAGAAAATGGGCTATAAGTAATAAGAAATGGACTATAAGTAATAATAAATGGGCTGTAAAATGAAAAAATACAGCAAACAGGCAATTAGTTCCAAAATATTGTTTTCTTTCGGATTTTGATATTTTAAATTTCATTGTGTTTGTGCGGGTAAAATTTCATTGAATATAAATTAAGGTATATTTAGATTTAAAATTAATTTGAATCTGGCTAGAAATTTCGGGCTGTATGTTGTTTGGGACAGATTTGGAGGTTGACTTGTGGGTCTACTAGGTTGACGTGTACTTTGGCTTTGTCAACTTAGTCCACAAACGATTCTAGTAGCAGTGACCATTGGATGTTAATCCAACGGCCGTGCTGCTTCTTCAATATCTGATTTTCTTGCTCCAGCCGCCCAAACCAGCTCCGGTGGGACTTCCTGCTCCCGCCTCCCGTGGCCGGGTGTGCTGCCGCACAAGCCGCACCGCCCCACCCTACTTCATTGCTGGCCAGGCCATTCCTCTACTCACCCACACCTCCTGTTATTTTCCGGCGACGGCAGCCGCACCAGTAAACCCTCGTACTCCCCGGCGTGGCAACCATTGCGAAGTCTTCCCGGCTCCGTGTCGTTCCCTTCCTAGGCCTCATTGTCGTCCACCGCCATGGTGCTCTCGGCGACCTGGTCAACATGGTCAACAAGCGATATCCATCGGCCATGGACTACACGCAAAATAATGATTCCTCCACCGACAATTTGGGACCCACCGGAAGGGCCTCTGTATTTCGCAAAAAAAACGTTCCCCCCGCTGACATGTCGGACCCACCAGCTATATCTTCCCACGCAAGGAAGTGCCTCCTTATTACGCACAAAAAAATGAATACCCACCCTGCTAGCTGGGACCCACTATAGTGGGAGGATGACTTGTGGGCAAACTAAGTTGACGGCGACGGAGGGCTTTGTCAACTTAGTCAATATGAACGATTCTAGCTCCAGTGACCGTACGATGTCCATCCAACGGCCGTAGTGCTTCGTCAACCTCTGGTCTTCTTGCTCCAGCCGCCCAAAGCGATGTCGGTCGTGCCGCATGCTCCTCGCCTCCCGTGTGGCCATTTGTCTTTGCCGCGGAGGCCTCACCGCCCTACTATTCCCACGGCTGGCGAGCCTGCGGCGGCAGCAACCCTCACGGAGCCGAACCGGTGAACCTCGTACTCCTCTCCACGCGGGCTTCCATCGCCACGTCTTTCCGGCTCCGCGTCGTCCCCTTCCTAGGCCTCGCCGTCGTCCACCTTGATGGTGCTCTCGGCGCGGCCTGGTCAACGTGGTCAAGGAACGACTTCCATCGGACGTGGACTGTACGTGGAGATGCTGGCAGCTGGGTCCACGGCCGCAGCAAGGAAGTGCCTCCTTATTACGCGGAAAATAATGATTCCTCCACCTGACAGCTGGGACCCACCGGACGGGCCACTGTATTTCATAGACAAAATGTTTCCCCCTGACTGCTGGGACCCACCAGCTTCATCTTCGCACGCAAGGAAGTGCGTCCGAGCAATAAAAAGCGATTAAGCCCCACATTGCTGGGACCCACCAGCTACACCTTCGCACGCAAGGAAGTGCGTCCGAAAAAAACGATTCGCCCACATTGCTGGGACCCACCAGCTACATCTTCGCGAGCAAGGAAGTGCACGGCGGTCGAGACCCACCTGGTCGAAGCGTACGTAGCGTTGTCATCCTGGTCGCGAATGTGTACGTACATACTGGTCGATGTAGAGGCGCGCACGTGTCGTAGTAGAGGCGTGGACGTGTCCTAGAGAGGTGCGCACGTAGCATGTACACGTAGGTACAGCGGCCAGGGTGCAAGAAAGAAAATATGGCCACGTATGTGTACATACGGGCGGGGTCTCGAACGCCTACTCGCGCATACGTACGGCCAGGGCTCGTGAACATGGCTGGGTCGGAACGGAGAAACATCGTCGTAGTCGTGTTCATGGGGAGGCAACGGAATGCGTCGTGTTCATGGGGAGGCAACGGAATGCGTCGTGTTCATCGGGAGGCAACAGAACGCGTGGGAGCCAACCGGCTTGGACGGAACAGGCGATGGAAATGAGGCTGGCGTCTGCGCAGAACGGAGGAAGCGGCCTTACATTCGACCGCCATGTTGAAGCAGGGTCCTGTTGATCGGGAGGGTGTGGCGTACCGCAAAGCGGAGGAAGCGGACCTCCTATGGTCGTCACGGGGTCTGTTGATCGGGATGGGTGTGGCGTGCCGCCAAAAGCGGACGAAACGGACCTCCTATGGTAAACAGGGGTCTGTTGATCGGGAAGGGTGTGGCGTACCGCAAAGCGGACGAAACGGACCTCCTACGGTCGAAGCAGGGGTCTGTTCGCCGGGAGGGTGTGGTGTACCGCATAAGCAGGACTCCACGAGATCTCGTTCATCTCCACCGTCGACCTCCTCCAGCCTCCACGGGCTACCGTCGACCTCCTCCAGCCTCCACGGGCTCATGTTCATCCAACCTCCACCGCGCGCTACTCCACCGGCTACTGTTCAACCACCCCTCCACCGTCTACTGTTCATCCAGCCCTCCACACCACGGGGTCGTGTTCAACCACCCCTCCACAGGCACCCCTCCACCGTCTACTGTTCATCCAGCCATCCACCACACCAAGGGGTCCTGTTCATCCAGAGGCAAACGCCACCGCTCATTGTTCATCCAAACCCCCCCGCAACGCTCACTGTTCATCCCAGAGGCAGCATCGATCGGCTTAAGTTAGCAGCAGTAGCGAAGGAATCGCTCGATCAGGTTAAATTAACAGCCATCGATCGATCGCTCGGGTTCAGTAACGCATAGCATGTAGTGCAATCGCTCGGGTTCAGTTAGAGCCCAACGCCTCACTTGGGTTCAGTTAGAGCCAACGCCTTGCACACACGCACGTACGTGTATGAGAGAAACGCGCATCGCTCGGCCCCCGACCTCCCACTGTAACCGGAAACTCCCCGAAATTTTCCTCCCCCTCACTTCTACCACGGTTTTTTCCGTCATGGACGGCCCAAAGAATGTCATGCAGCTGCGTCTCCGGCCCGCCAGTGACGAAAAGCCCATTTTCTGTCATGATTTTTTTGTCATAGAAGCAGGAGCCCACCACATCTATGATGGTACCGGGTTTTGTCACAATTATCGTCATAGAAGTGTCATATGTATGACAGAAAAAATTTCGTTCGGCCCAAAATGTCACGGATGTGTCTTTTTTTGTAGTGTGATGTATTACAGAACGAGTAAAGAGACTTGCCAGTAACGAGATTGAACTAGGTATAGAGATAACAACGATGGAATCTCGGGCAACTAACATAGCGACAAACAAAGGGAATTATGTATGTTGTCATGAAGGTTCAACCAATAAAATATCTTCGTGGAATATGTAGAAATAAATATGGGCATCCAGGTCCTGCTATTGGTTATTAACCGGAGAGGTGTCTCGGTCATGACTACATAATTCCCGAACCCATAGGGTCGCACGCTTAACGTTCGCTGACGCTAGAGTAGTATTGAGATATTTGACGAATGATAACCAAATGTTGTTCGGAGTCCCGGATAAGACCCCGAACGTCACGAGGAGTCTCGGAATGGTCGAGAGGTAAATATTTATATATGGGAAGTCATATTTTGGGTTCCGGAAAAAGGTGCAGTTTTTTCGGTATTGTACCGAGAAGCTTCGAGAAGGTTCCAGAGGATTCTAGAGGGGTTTAGAAGTCCACAAGTGGGTCCACCATGACCCAAGGGCGAGCATAGGATGCAGGGAGGCGCCCAGGCCTTATTGGGCTAGGCACACCAAGTCCTCAAAAGCCCGTGTGGCTTGGGAACGCAACAATGGAAGGAGTCCTAGTAGGAATAGGATTGAAGTTGGAGTCCAAGTCCTCTCCCCCTTAGTTGCACGCTAGGGTTTGGAGGGGCTGTTTCCCACGCCCCTTCACCTATATATAGAGGGGAGGGGGCGCCCCAAGAGGACACACCAAGCCCTTGGCGCCCCTCTCTCTCCCGTTACTCCGTAGTTCCACCGCCTCATCCCGGCGACGCTTAGTGAAGCGCTGTCGGTGCTCCACCACCACCATCACCACCATGTTGTCGTGTTGGTTGTGATCCAATCTAATACTCCTCTCTCGCTTGCTCGATCAAGAAGGAGAAGACATCATCAAGCCGCACGTGTGCTAAACTCGGAGGTGTCGTCCGTTCGGCACTAGATCAGTTTGATCGTGCTCGGATCGCGAAGAGTATGACTACATCAACCGCGTGATGAATGCTTCCGCTTAGCGATATACAAGGGTATGTAGATGCTCTCCCCTCTCGTAGCTATGCATCTCCATGAATAAATCTTGCATGTACGTAGAAAGTTTTGTTTTCCATGTAACGTTCCCCAACAACATTCTGTTATCTGATTTCTCAATTAAGAGAATTCAGTACTTCATCTATATGAAGTTTGTTTCCTGATATAGCCAAGCAATGACACATTTAAGTGGATCTCATCAGTATTCTCAAGACGTTTAGCATTAATGTTAAAATTTCCAATCAAGATTCATGAATAAACCATCAAAAATCTGAGGTAACACTGGTACAACAAGGTCCTATACAAACGATTTTTAAACCCTTTCTGCGACGGCATTTTGAACCGTCGCCAACTGAGTGACTGTTATAGGGGGTCCTTCCCAAACGAACCAGAAACCGTCAGGGATAGGGAGGCTTGATGCATCCAGTTGTCCCTATAAAATTGTTTCCGATATCTCGAATATCTGAAATGCTTCATCCTGGCAACTCGTTTGTGCTCGCATTGCCATCGCAGTCTGTATTCTGCGGTGCTACGTTTACAATGCGTGACCCATCACAAACATTTTCACGATTATAGATGCAGACAATCACATACATTTACTTTTCCTCCACTTTGTGTGATTTGATGTAAGAGATACGGTTGTCCCTATAAAACTATATAAGAAGCTTGAATACACCCCACACGATTCATCTATCGTACCCGCGTTGGATGAAGACCTATCACACGCGTTCTTCTATAACTGGTACATCGAGGTGCTATACAAATGGTGTTTAACCCCTTTCCGTGACAGCTTTCTGAACCGTCACCTAGTGACTGAGTGTGATAGGGTGGGGGGGGGGGGTCCTTCCCACACGACCCAGAAACCGTCGGGGATAGGGAGCCTTGATGCATACAGTTGTCCCTATCTAACCGTTTCTCATATCTCGAATATCCCAGACGCTTCATCCTTGCTACTCATTTGTGCTCGCATTGCCATCGCTGTCGGAGTTTTGTGCATTTACCTAAAACCAGGCACATTCCAGGCACGTACCAAACTGGCTCTACGTTTACGATGCCTGGCACATCACAAATAGTTCATGATTTTAAACCATGTATGATAGGTAGACAATCACACACATTTAGTTTTTCCTCACCATTTGTGATAGTGTCTAACATCACACACACTTTGCAAACGGCAACTATGTGCAGTGTTACACATGTTTCCTTTGCGTGAACCGTGTCGGATTATGATGTATATCGCACACGTTATGCTTTATCGACCGTGTGCACCGTAATGACCTGCACACCGTAATTTCACCCTAATTTAATTACTGCTATTTAAAATTGTACCTAATTTAAACTTGAAAGTAGGCTACAACTTTATTCATATCCATCAGGTTAAAACAACCAATGCATTGTTCGATTCACATGTACATATGTTCAAGAATTACATAAGCACCAAATAAAGAATGATGAACCAGGGTGTAGGTGCAACAAACCCCGGGTTTGTTGCCCAGACTGTGCACATGCCTAAGGACAAGATTGAAGTGTCCAAGATCAGTCCAAGCACCAAAGATCAAGTATTTGAAGGATCAAAGTGCAGATCAAGAAGACCAAGTCGAGCCAGAGAAGCAAGATATCACTAAGGAAAAAAATCCCTTGTCGGGCAGGCATGCCCGGTGAGGACGAGGATTGCCCCGAAGACGATCCACCAGACCGCCCCGGCAGGCTTGCCGGGCGCAGCAAGGGCGGACTGCCCCACCAAAGCTTCACCGCACCACCTCACAGCAACGCAAGTCATTGATCGGTGCAGTGTTAAGCCCCTAAGTGACTAAGTGGCTGCTTCTTGCCACATAGCAGCCACTTCCTACGAAAAACACCTCCAAATGACACCCATCCTGAGACGTGTCAAGCAAGCAGGCGCGAAGCTGTCAAAACAGCTCGACAAGGCTTGCTGGGCACGCTGTGATGTGACACTAAGCGGCACATTTAATGCGCTCTGTCCGCTTGCAGAGTCAGGTATGATAGCACTGTTTGCTATCTAATAAGTATGTAAAAGACTTATTTGCCACTATGGTGACCCCTTGACCTATAAAAGGAGGCCCATGGCAACGGTAGAAGGGATTCTTACGCGCGTAGTCGCTCTTGCCCTGAGGCAACCCTGCCGGGCAAGAGCGCTGCATTTTCCACCATAATCCACCATCAATCCACCAAAGCAGGAATAGAGTTTTACGCCTTACGGCGGCCCGATCCTGGGTAAAACTGCCCGTGTGATCTCTGTCGTGCTGTGTTATGCTTTTCCGCTCTTTGTGCAACTTGCCCATCCCCCCGCCAAACCACAAAGGGGCTCATGGCCCCATACGTGGCCGTGGTTTCCCATGGCATCTGTTTCACGCCATGTAGGGGGAGTCACTTGCACGAACCCGAGAGCGTAAGCAGCACGTCATCTTCATCGCCATTTTCGTCATTGCAGGCTCCATCAACTATGGCGCCCAAGAAGAAGCCCGGTGCCGCAGCTCACCCTTCCACCTCGAAGGCCCCGCCGCCCGCAACCTCCGACGCCGCGGGGATTGCGTGGACGCATGAGGATGTCGAATCTGTGGGGGACATGGTCACAGCAGGCGGTGTTGTTACCACCTTCCCCGTGCCTGAAGTAGGAGCAGGATGTACTAGAGAAGGACAGCATCAACAACATCTCGGTGACCACGCACCACGAGGTATGGGTAGAGAGATTTTTCCTTCTGTCCCTCCCTGTCCAGCCGAGGGGCATAGCTACGGCGGTGACGCTCACCCTGAGGCAAATCACAATCCTTCGGCCGGCCCCGCCACGGGCGCGGTCACAGGACATGCACCAGCCCCGGAGCAAACTTTTCAGGAATATGCAAAGCTTGCGTATCATTTCAATGATAGAAGAAGATAGAATGAGTACATGAGGTGGTACAACACATGACACGAACGCAAGGGGCATGAATGTGGTGCCTGAAGTGAAAAGACAAGGGATGCTCGACCCAAACAAAGAAGAACACAGCTAAACTCTCCAACAAGATAAGCTATCAAACTAACAACCAAACTACCAACATCTCCAAAACTAGCACCGAGAACGCCACGAGAAAAACAAGACAACGCCTTCATGAAGGAGAAGGACACCAGGGCGCCGTCGTCGCCCGATCCAGAAAATCCGGACCTAGAGTTTCCCCTGAAGCTCGAAGAGCGGCGTGGAAAATGGCCATGACAGCGCCTTCAAGAAGGGAACGGCATCCGCGGATGTCGCCGCTGCCAGCACAAGCTGCAAGGATTTCGCCCTGGCCAATTTCCGAGCAATCCCAAGCCATCGGAGCATAGATCGAAAGTGAGGCAGTCAGGCATACGCCGGAGCAGCGACTGTAGGAAGGGGTCCCGCGCCCAACACCGAAGGGGGCACCAGGCACCGCTGGACGCGCGAGCTCCGAAGGAGGACAAGGTTGCGTGGACGAGCGGAGAGAAAGGCGGCGGGGTTGCGACGGTGGCCGGAGCCCCGGACGAGCCAAGATCTGGAAGGGAGCGTTGATCCAGGACACTGAGACCGCAGCAGCAGGGACCCCGGTGGGCCCAAGGAGCCGGAAGGGGACGTAACTCCTAAAGTGTGCCAGAGACGAAGATGCTACGGGATGGACGGCCAACCAAGGTACCGACAGGGTGATGGTGAAGCGGATACGCTGAGGAACGAGTGAGCCAAGGGAGCCGGAAAGCGCAGCTTCCAAGGCACGCCGGGTCTGAAGCCGCACCAGCAGGCCAGGAGCATAGGAGGATGCGCGGGTCCATGGCCACCGGGCTGAAGCCGCTCCTGCCGGGTGGAAGATGAGGGGACTCGCGCACAACCAAAATCCAGCGCCGCGTAGCAAGAAGCCGCCACCATCGGATGCAGCGAGCCGCCTCCAAGGTTGCCTCCCGAGGAGGCCCGCCCGAAGCTCGAAGGGAGGGGGCGGGACGCAGATAGTAGGGTGCTCCCCGATGTCACGAGGCCGGCCGGAGAGCACCCTAGCCAGCCAGGGTGAACGGATCTGATGCAGGGAGTCGCAGCGAGGGGCGGGAGGCACCAGCGCCGCCAGCGCGCCAGGGGTCGCCGGGGAGGGACGCACGCACTCCTGGTTGAGGCCGCCGCCGCCGCGCCAAGCACCAGATCTGGGGAAATAGGGCGAAGGAAGGGGGTTGGTGGAGAGGAACTGCCCCGCCACCGCCATCCCAGGGCCCGGCGCGACTTTGCCACCCGGCCCTCTTGGTGGCGGCGACACGGGGGTGGGCGGGAGACAGGGGCCGAACCAGCGGCGGCTAGGGTTCCCCCGAGTCGCCTCGCTCGGGTAACGCGGGGGCTGAAGGGAGAGTCACCTCATGAAAACTTTAAAATCAAATCCCTCTGGAGCAAACTGCCCCAACCAATGCCCCGAATGGGGTCATTGGTCCACACGCGCCACCAGCTCGTTACCACGCCATCCAAGCGACTGGCTCCCGACGGCGGGAGCCCGACACAACCACTCCTGGCACCGTCTGGAGCCGTGCGACGCTACAGTCTCTATCATCATCACCTATGCCTAGCACCGCTTCGGAGGCCATGCCGCAGGCCCAACTGCTGCTGAGATTTTCATAGCAGCTGGTCAGATGGATGAGTGGAGAGCCACCATTCAGAGCCTGATTGGCTTTGCCGAGGCTAGAGGCTCACAGCGAGCTGGCCTACCACGGCCTCCCCAGGCGACGACGGCGGCCCATGCTACTGGCCGTGCGGAAGGGCCCACCCCCATGGTGCAATCCCCACCGCGGCAACCAACACGAGGGCCATGTGACCTAGAGCGTGCTGGCGCCTCGATGGCTTCATCCTATCCTCGAGCACGTCAAGACCAACGGCGAGCCCCGGAGGACAGGCAGAGGGAGGGCGCGCGCATCACCATCGAGCGACAGCATGACAACCACCACCAGTCGGAAGGGCGCGATGGCCCCAACGTCGACGAGCCCGCGCTCGGCGGAGGCGAGTACCTACCTTTCAGGCTGGGTGCCCTGCCTTCACCCGTGAGCTGCTGCAAGTCCATTTGCCGTCCGCTCGCACGTTCAAGCCAGAGATACCAGAGAAGTATGATGGGAGACTGAACCCAGCAGAGTTCTTGAGCATCTACACCATCGCTGTTCAAACTGACGGGGGAAGAGATGAGAATTTTTTTGCATACTACTTCCCTTTGGCACTCAAGCTAAATGTGAGGTCTTGGCTGATGCACTTGCTGGAGAACTCCATCTCGACCTGGGCTGACATGTGCCATGAGTTCGTTGGCACCTTCATGGGCGGCCATCAAGAACCAGGCCGGCCCAGCGATTTGTAGCTTCTCCCGCAGAAGGAAGGAGAGACTCTGCGGAAGTACATGCAGAGGTTTAGCCGAGTCCACAGAAATATTCCAGACATCCACCCGGCAGCTGTGATAGCTGCATTCCAATCCAACGTGCGTAATCGTCACGTACGTTCCAACATGAACGTTTGATTGCCCAAGACTATGAAGGAGCTTTACACCTTGGTGGACAAGTGTGCTCGGGTGGAGGAGGGGAGGAAACTCCCTAGGGAAGAAGATGGCATCGACATCGAGTCAGAGGATGATGACGAGGCCACCAGTCAGAGGAAGAAGAACAAGAAGCGCAATACGAGGGGCAAGGATAGGGCAGTGATGACCGTTGAGGGATCAGGCATGACTAGTACCAGCAAGAAGGCTAAGGCCGAAGCCCCGGGCAAACAAGTTTCCACGTGCACTGATTGCCGGGAGACTGCAGCTGTCGAGAAGGCTGGGAAAGGTGATGGGCCGTACTACAAGATCATCGGACCAAGGGTCATGATCTCCAGGAGTGCCATCAAGTTGAACAGCTCATCAAGAAGCAGAGGGCTGTGTATGAGAAGCGTGATAAAGAGAATGGTCAGAATGGTGCTGGCGGGAAGGTCCGAGGCGGCGAAGCAAGTCGCCTGGCAAGGCTCGTCAGAATCAAGGAAAACCCGCCAGAGGCCGAGAGAAGGAAGATTGCAATGATGAAAGTGATGGAGGGGATGAAGAGGAAACCGGCGAGCCGGATTTCCAGAACGCCACTGATGCCATGTGCATTGACGGGGGTATATCTCGGCACTCCTCTCACCGCCAGCTTAAACAGTGGCCGCGTGAAGTCAATGCCATGGAGCCAGCGGCAGACTCCCGGAAGCTGCTCAAGTGGTCACGCACACCATCATCTTTAACGAAGAGGACCACCCCGATTGAACCATCACGGTAGGGTGTTTGCTGTTGTTGGTCTCACCAACAATCCGCAATCTCAAAGTCACAAAAATGTAGGTTGATGGTGGGGCCGGGCTGATTTCTCCGAAAGTCATCAGCAAACTTCACATAGCAGAAGAAGAGCTTGAGGTTACTAGCACGTTGATAACCCACAAGTATAGCAGATCAGCTGTAGCTTCCTTCGATAAGTAAGAGTGTCAAACCCAACGAGGAGCTAAAGGCAGAACAAATATTCCCTTAAGTTCGATCGACCATCGATACAACTCTATGCACGCTTAACGATTGCTTTACCTAGAACAAGTATGAAACTAGAAGTACTTTGTAGGTGTTGTAGGATAGGTTTGCAAGATAGTGAAGAGCACGTAAATAAAAACTAGGGGCTGTTTAGAGGAATTAACAATTAAGTTAGTATAGAGAGTGTGGAAAAGTGGTGGTAGGAGTTGCGAAATTGTCCCTAAGCAATTGACTATGTCACTAGACAGGTAATCATTATTGCAATTTTATATGAGGGAGAGGCATAAGCTAACGTACTTTCTCTTCTTGGATCATATGCACTTATGATTGGAACTCTAGCAAGCATCCGCAACATCTAAAGATCATTAAGGTAAAACCCAACCATAGCATTAAAGTATCAAGTGCTCTTTATTCCCATACGCAAACAACCTACTTACTCGGGTATGTGCTTCTGTCACTCACGCCACCCACCATAAGCAAATCATGAGCATATTGCAAACCCTACAACGGGGATCCCTCACGCCTGTGCGACACGGAGAGCACCATAGGACAGCACCAATAATAAAACATGCAACTCAAACCAACCATAACAATTCTCCAATCACTGATAGGACAACAAAAATCTACTCACACATCATAGGATGGCAACACATCATTGGATAATAATATGAAGCATAAAGCACCATGTTCAAGTAGAGGGTACAACGGGTTGCGGCAGAGTGGACCGCTGAATATAGATGGGGGGAGGTGATGAAGATGTTGGGGAAGATGACGGAGGTGTTGGTGTAGTTCGCCATCACACGATGATTGCCCCGGCGGCGTTCTGGCGCCACCGGGAGAGAGCCCCCTCCTTCTTCTTCTTCCTTGACCTTCCCCCTAGATGGGAGAAGGGTTTCCCCTCTGGTCCATGGCCTCCATGGCGGCGGAGTGGCGAGAGCCCCTCCAAGATTGTATCTCTCTCTCTCTCTCTCTCTCTCTCTCTCTCTCTCTCTCTCTCTCTCTCTCTCTCTTTCCTTCTGTTTCTGCGCTCCCAGATTTTGGCCTTTCACCGTTTCTTAAATTCCCGGAGATCCGTAACTCCGATTGGGCTAAAATTTTAACAAGATTTCTATCCAGATATTAGCTTTCTTGCACCAGAAGAAGGGCACCAACCGCCTTACGGGGTGTCCACAAGGACAAGGGCATGCCCTACCCACTAGGGCGCGCCCCCCGACCTTGTGGCCCCCTCGGGCATCACCTCGCGTTGATTCTTTTTCCCAAAAATCACATATATTCCAAAAAAATCTCCGTAAGTTTTTACCGCATTTGGACTCCGTTTGATATGGATTTTCTGCGAAACAAAAAACATGCAACAAAAAGGAACTGGCACTGGGCATTGGATCAATATGTTAGTGCCAAAAATAGTATAAAAATTTGCCAAAAGTATGTAAAAGTTGTAGAATATTGGCATGGAACAATCAAAAATTATAGATACGACGGAGACCTATCAGCATCCCAAGCTTAATTCCTACTCGTCCTCGAGTAGGTAAATGATAAAAAGATAATTTTCAGGTGGAATGCTACCTAGGATAATCTTGATCATATAATCTAATCATGGCATGAATATTAAGAAATGAGTGACTCCAAGCAATAGTCTATCATTTGACATTAAGACAATAATACTTCAAGCATACTAATAAAGAAATCATGTCTTCTCAAAATAACATGGCCAAAGAAAGTTATCCCTACAAAATCATATAGTCTGGCTATGCTCCATCTTCACCACACAAAGTATTTCATCATGCACAACCCCGATAACAAGCCGACAATTGTTTCATACTTTTAATGTTCTCAAGCCTTTTCAACTTTCACGCAATACATGAGCGTCAGCCAGGGATATAGCACTATAGGTGGAATAGAATATGATGGTGGAGGTTGCGTGGAGAAGACAAAAAGGAAGAAAGTCTCACATCGACGCGGCTAATCAACGGGCTATGGAGATGCCCATCAATTGATGTCAATGTGAGGAGTAGGGATTTCCATGCAACGGATGCACTAAGAACTAAGTGGGTGTGCATCCAACTTGCTTGCTCATGAAGACCTAGGGGGGCATTTGAGGAAGCCCATCGTTGGAATATACAAGCCAAGTTCTATAATGAAAATTCCCACTAGTATATGAAAGTGATAACTCAAGAGACTCTCTCTATGAAGAACATGGTGCTACTTTGAAGCACAAGTGTGGTAGAAGGATAGTAGCATTGCCCCTTCTCTCTTTTTCTCTCATTTTTTTGTTTTCTCTTTTTATTTTATTTTACTTCTTTTGGCTCTCTCCTTTTTCTAGCCTCTCCTTTAAAAAAAATCATCCGGAGTCTCATCCCGACTTGTGGGGGAATCATAGTCTCCATCATCCTTTCCTCACTGGGACAATGCTCTAATAATGATGATCGTCACACTTTTATTTACTTACAACTTTATAGTAGAACAAAGATACGACTCTATATGAATGCCTCCGGCGGTGTACCGGGATGTGCAATGATCTAGCATAGCGATGACATCAAAAAACGGACAAGCCATGAAAACATCATGCTAGCTATCTTACGATCATGCAAAACAATATGACAATGAATGCTCAAGTCATGTATATGATGATGATGGAAGTTGCATGGCAATATATCTCCGAATGGCTATGGAAATGACATGATAGGTTGGTATGGTGGCTGTTTTGAGGAAGATATAAGGTGGCTTATATGTGATAGAGCATATCATATCACGGGGTTTGGATGCACCGACGAAGTTTACACTGACTCTCGAGGTGAGAAAGGGCAATGCACAGTACCGGAGAGGCTAGAAATGATGGAAGGGTGAGAGTGCGTATAATCCGTGGACTCAACATTAGTCATAAAGAACTCACATACTCATTGCAAAAGTCTATTAGCTATTGAAACAAAGTACTATGCGCATCCTCCTAGGGGATATATTAGTAGGAAAAGATCATCGCTCGTCCCCGACCGCCACTCATAAGGAAGACAATAAAAAAATAAATCATGCTCCGATTTCGTTACATAACGGTTCACCATACGTGCATTCTACGGGAATCACAAACTTCAACACAAGTATTTCTACAATCCACAATTACCCACTAGCATGACTCTAATATCACCATATTTATATCACAAAACTATTGCAAGGAATCAAACATATCATATCCAGTGATCTACATGTTTTATGTAGGATTTTATGACTAACCATGTGAATGATCAATTCCTATCAACTCTCTAAATAGATATAAGTGAAGCAAGAGAGTTTAATTCTTTCTACAAAAGATAAGCCAGGGCTATAACAAATATAAGTGACGCAAAAGAGCATTCTACAAATGGCGTTTTTCTATGTGTAGGGAAAAAGGCAATCCAAACTTCAAATGATATAAGTGAAGCACATGAAGCATTCTGTAAAGCCATACTCAAAAGATATAAGTGAAGTGCAAAGAGCATTCTATAAATCAACCAAGGACTATATCATACCATCATGGTGAATTACTAAAATAAAAATAAAAACACATGACGCCCCAAGATTTACGCATATCATGTGACAAATAAAAATGTAGCTCCAAGTAAAATTACTGATGATCGTTATAAGAAAGAGGGGATGCCTTCGGGGGCATCCCCAAGCTTAGTTGCTTGGGAGTACTTGAATATTTCCTTGGGGTGCCTCGGGCATCCCCAAGCTTAGGCTCTTGCCACTCCTTATTCCTTCATCCATTGTGATCTCACCCAAAACTTGAAAACTTCAATCACACAAAACTTAACAAAACCCTCGTGAGATCCGTTAGTATAATAAAACAAATAACCACTTTAAGTACTGTTGCAAACTCATACAGATTTTATTTTTGCATTGTATCTACTGTAATATAACTTTTCCATGGCTTATACCGCCGATACAATCAATAGTTTCATCCAAACAAGCAAAACAATGCATCAAAAACAGAATCAGTGTTAAACAGGACAGCCTGTAGTAATCTGAACATCAACCATACTTATGTAACTCCAAAAATTCTGAAACAATAGGAAAAAATAAACAATTTGTATATAAGTAATGTGCAAAAAGTTTAAGAAGTGTTTGACTTTCAAGTAAAAAATGTAAATCACGCACTACAACCAAAGTTTCTGTTTTTGCACCACACAAACCAAACAAGCCATCTAATCATCCTAAAGGCAAATCTTGGCACATTATTTTTATAATACAATGGATTTGTACAAGGGAATAATTATTTTTGTTGAAAAGTTTCTGTAATTAAAATTCACAAACTTTCCATGGGCATGAACAAAGTTCAAGGCATGCTCCCACTTTAACAATGCTCGTCTCTCTCACTTTCACTTTTCTTTTTGAAAAAGCTTTAGGTTACCCTCTTTATTTTTTGTTTTTAAACTTTATAAAAGCACCCACAGAAATAAATGACTCTCTAAAACTTCCGGGTTGTCTCCTTGGCAGCGCTTTCTTTAAGCCATTAAGCTGGGCATATAGTGCTCAAGTAATGGATCCACCCGGATCCCAAGGTATATCAAAGCCAATTTTAATCAACAATGATTTGTAATTTAGTAGTGAGCACAAATTAACATAAATCATGTAATGACGAAGTCTAACTCTCTTCCTATGCATCGGCATGTCATAAAAGAACAATTCATGCACACAAAGTAAAGGCCAATGCATAGTATAAGCACTTTCTTGCAATTTTATCGTATTGGAAACATAGAGAGGCGGAGATGTAATTCCTCTCTCATAATAATTGCAAGTAGGAGCAGCAAGCACATGCATATTATATTCATAAACATCATCACGTGTAACGGTAAAAGGCAACCCATCAATGCATTCCTGAATAAGCGCAAACTTCTCCGATATAGTGTAGATGGGAGAATTCAAAAAGATAATAGGACTATCATGCGTGGGTGCAGTAGCAACAATTTTATTATTAACATAAGGAACTATAGAAAGTTGATCTCCATAAGCATCATTCATATTGGCATCATGGATACAAGCATAGCAAGCATCAATTTCATCAAAAAGGGATATTTCAAATGAATTAAAGGGATCATAGCAATCATCCTTCGGTAAGCACGAAGGAAAATTAAACAATGTATGAGTTGAAGAGCTAGTCTCATTAGAAGGTGGGAACAGGTAGCTAATCCGCTCTTCCTCCTTTTGTTCTTCGCTCTCCTCGTCATCTTTTTCATCTAATGAGCTCACAGTGTCATCACTTTCTTCTTCCATCGTTTCTTGCAAAATATTAGTATGTTCTTGGACAGTGAAGACTTTCTCAATAAATGCATCAATATCGGCATTGTATTCATAATTCTCATTGCAATATTTAAGTATAGCAAAATTTCCAGGCCTATAAACATCATCATCAAGACCTTCATACTTTTGAAACAAAGATTCAATTTCATAAGCACCCTTAAAAGCAAAAAATTCTTCTATTGGTTCCACATCATAGTAATCATAAATACCTTTAGCATAAGAAGCTAAGATTTCATTATCGTTAAGTTTGCAAGAAAAGGGAAGGTGTGTTGCCTTCATCCTAGAGCAACAAGTATAATCATATCTCAAGCATAGTTGCCGAGCATACCAATGCAACATATGGATTTGATCCCATAATAGTTTCCCTTTTTGAGTCAAGCGATAATCCCTAAAGTATTCACGTTGATCCAACGTGTATCTCATTGCATAATTGAATGGGGTTTTCTCAGGATTAATAAAGTAGTGCATAATATCTATCACATAATGAGCATCGAGGGTTTTAGGAGGTTCCCCATCTCCATGAGCAGCAAGTAAACCTATTTTTTTTCGTGTTCCATATCCATAACTAAAGATAGATAACAACTTAGAATAGCAAATAAAATCTACTTAATGATAAAGCAAACAAGCACACACGATAATATTCACCCCACGCTATTGCTCCACGACAACGGCGCCAGAAAAAGGTCTTGATAACCCACAAGTATAGGGGATCAGTTGTAGCCTCTTTCGACAAGTAAGTGTGTCAAACCCAACGTGGAGCTAAAGGTAGAACAAATGTTCCATCAAGTTCTATCGACCACCGATACAACTCTACGCACGCTTAACGTTCACTTTACCTAGAAACTCGAAGTACTTTGTAGGTGTTGTAGGATAGGTTTGCAAGATAATGAAGAGCACATAAATAAAGAACTAGGGGCTGTTTAGAGGAATTAACAATTAAGTTAGTATTGCGAGTTTGGAAACGTGGTGGTAGGAGTTGCGGAATTGTCCCTAAGCAATTGACTATGTTACTAGACCGGTAATCATTATTGCAATTTTATATGAGGGAGAGGCATAAGCTAACATACTTTCTCTTCTTGGATCATATGCACTCATGATTGGAACTCTAGCAAGCAGCCGAAACTACTAAAGATCATTAAGGTAAAACCCAACCATAGCATTAAAGTATCAAGTCCTCTTTATTCCCATACGCAAAACAACCTACTTACTCGAGTCTGTGCTTCTGTCACTCACGCCACCCACCATAAGCAAATCATGAACATATTGCAAACCCTACAGCGGGGATCCCTCACGCTTGCGCGATACGGAGAGCACCATAGGAAAGCACCAATAATAAAACATGCAACTCAAACCAATCATAGCAATTCACTGATCACCGACAAGACAACAAAAATCTACTCACACATCATAGGGTGGAAACACATCATTGGATAATAATATGAAGCATAAAGCACCATATTAAAGTAGAGGGTATAGTGGGTTGCTGGAGAGTGGACCGCTGAATATAGATGGGGGAAGGTGATGAAGATGTTGGGGAAGATGATGGAGGTGCTGGTGTAGATCGCCGTCACACGATGATTGCCCCGGCGGCGTTCCGGCGCCACCGGGAGAGAGGGAGAGAGAGCCCCCTCCTTCTTCTTCTTCCATGACCTTCCCCCTTGATGGGAGAAGGGTTTGCCCTCTGGTCCATGGCCTCCATGGCCGCACAGGGGGAAGAACCCCTCCGAGATTGGATCTCTCTCTCTGTTTCCTTCTGTTTCTGCGCTCCCAGATTCTGGCCTTTCACCGTTTCTTAAATTTCCGGAGATCTATAACTCCGATTGGGCTTAAAATTTAACACGATTTCCATCCAGATATTAGCCTTCTTGCACCTGAAGAAGGGCACCAACTGCCTTACAGGGTGTCCATGAGGACAAGGGGCACGCCCTACCCCCTGGGGCATGCCTACCGACCTTGTGGCCCCCTCGGGCATCGTCTCGTGTTGATTATTTTTTCCCAAAAATCACATATATTCCAAAAAATATCCGTAAGTTTTTATCGCGTTTGGACTCCGTTTGATATGCATTTTCTGTGAAACAGAAAACATACAAAAAACAGGAACTGGCACTGGGCACTGGATCAATATGTTAGTGCCAAAAATAGTATAAAAAGTTGCCAAAAGAATGTAAAAGTTGTAGAATATTGGCATGGAACAATAAAATATTATAGATACGACAGAGACGTATCACACGTTCCAAGGGATCAACCCCGGCAGGAGTCGTCATAAGGGAAAGATCACGTTGTCGGTGACGTTCTGGGGAGAGTTGAGTTATCGGACTGAGAAGGTTGTGTTTGATGTGGTTGATCTCCCCCTGCCATACAACGTAATCCTTGGACGCCCAGCTCTGGCTAAATTCATGGCGGCATCCCACTATGCCTACAACACCTTGAAGATGCCTGGGCTAGTGGGCATCATTTCCATTCTGTCAGACGAGAAGGACGCAATCATTTGCATGGACAAGATGTACCGGGACGCAGTAACGACAAAGGCCGCTGAGGTCACTGTCCCCACCACAGAAAGCAAGAGAAAGGAGGGAGGTTGACAGGATGCCAGCAAGGAATCCGGGAAATGTATCTCCTCAAAGAACATTGCGCCCATTGATGACTTGCTGGAGAGTTCCAACAACAAGAGATCCAAGGCTGCTACACCCCATGTGAAAAAGGTCCCGACAGGGCTGGCTGGCGCTGATGGTACTTTCCCTATCAGTGCAACCCTTGATGAAAAATAGGAAAGCGCGCTCATTGCCTTCCTGCGGGCGAATATCGATGTGTTTGCATGGCAACCATCTGATATCCTTGGTGTTCTCAGGGAGGTAATTGAGCACCACCTTGCTATCTGCCCACATGCCCGACCCGTCAAGCAGAAGGTCCTAAAGCAAGCCTTGGAGTGGCAGCAGTTCATTACCGAGGAGATCAAGAAACTTGAGGCAGCTGGTTTGGTCAGAGGAGTACTACATCCAACATGGTTAGCAAATCCAGTGGTCGTGCGCAATGCTAAAGGGAAATGGAGGCTTTCCATAGATTTACGGATCTGCCGCGCATCGACCAGATCGTGGATTCCACGTCCGGATGTGATTTTCTTTCATTTTTGGATGCATACTCTGGGTATCACCAAATCTTTATGTCCAAGGAAGATGAAGAGAAGACCTCGTTCATCACCCCGCATGGCACATACTGCTTCGTGTGAATGCCTTTCGGGTTGAAGAGTGATGGGTCCACTTTTGCAAGGGTAGTCCAGACTGGTTTTGAGTCACAATTGCACAAAAACATTGAAGCTTACATGGATGATACTCTGGTCAAGACCAAGGACAGATCAACCCTCATCCAGGACCTAGAAGAGACGTTTTCTAATCTGCGCAAAATCAACTTGAAGCTGAACCCGGAGAAGTGTGTGTTTGGCGTTCCCTCCGGCAAGATACTTGGTTTCTTTGTGTTCCACCGCGAGATAGAGGCCAACCCAGATAAGATCAAGGCTATCGAGCAGATTCAGGCACCTAAGACAATTAAGGATGTGAGGCGTTTGACTGGGTGTGTTGCAGCGCTTAGCAGATTCATCTCCAAGTCTGCCGAGCACGCCTTGCTACTCTTCAAAATCTTGAAGAAGGCGGGACCCATGAAGTGGACTCCGGAAGGAGAGGCAGCACTACAAGATTTGAAGACCTACTTGTCTTATGTGGCCACATTGGTTGCTCCCAAACCACATGAGCCTTTGCTACTATACTTGGCGGCAACTAATCAAGTCGTTAGTGCAGCACTAGTAGCACATTGGGAAGTGGAAGAATCAGCAGCCTTAACCAGTGTCCCTTCTGGGGGAGAGAGTGAGCACAACCCGACAAGGCCAGACGTAGATAAAGATAGAGGAGACCACGACAGCAGAGGCAGCCCCAAGGACGCGACAAGGAAGAAGGTGGTGCAGCGCCTAGTATACTTTGTCAGCTCCCTATTGCCGGGGGCTAGATATAGGTATTCTGGCATGCAAAAGTTTATTTTTGGCATTGTCATGGCCACATGGAAACTGCGCCACTACTTCCAAGCCCACACGATCACGGTTGTCACCCGCTTTCCTTTGCAAGGGATACGCCAAAACCCTGAGGCTACCGGAAGAATAGTGGAGTGGGCATTGGAGTTATCCAGCTTTGGTTTAAAGTTTGAAAGCAAATCAACATTCAAAGCAGCGCATTGGCAGAGTTTATTGCAGAATGGACGCCAACCCCTGATGAAAAGCTACTGGAAACAATTATTCTCGGTAAGGAAACACCCCAAGAATGGATAATGTATTTCGATGGTGCCTTCTCCCTGCAAGGTGCAGAGGATGGCGTGCTCCTCGTTGCTCCCACTGGAGAGCACCTGAGGTACGTCATCCAGATGCATTTTCCCCGGGAGGAGGCGAGCAATAACACTGCCGAGTACGAAGGGCTCCTTGCTGGGCTCTGGATTGCAATGGAGTTGGGAATCAAGAAGCTGACCATCCACGGAGATTCACAACTCGTGGTGAGACAAGTTAACAAGGATTACCAAAGTCCATTGATGGAGGCATACGTTGAGGAAGTGAGAAAGCTGGAGGAGCGCTTCGACGGATTGCAAACAGAGCACGTACCCCATGCGGAAAACAACATTGCTGATCATCTGTCATAGTGCGCTGCACAAAAGCTCCATGTGGAACTCGGAACTTTTGTTCTCCATCTTACTCAGACCTCCGTATCCCGGCAACGAAGGCCTGGAAGAGGAGGAAACTGGACTCTGCAAGCCTCTCTCGGTAGAGCCTCTCGACGCTCCCCGCAGAGAGCTTGACGGGAACAACTCCCCTTCAGCTGCTGAGCTACCCCCTCCTACTAGACCACCGGTCCTCGTGGTCGAGGGGTGTGCTCACACAAAGGAGGAGATGCCGCTAGTCCTCGTTGCCGAGTCCCAGGCTCCAACTTGGGCACGACACATAGTTCATTTCCTCCAAACCGGAGAACTTCCTGAAGAGCAAGAGGAAGCTGAAAGAGTAGCCCGGAGGGCGAGTATGTATTAGTTTGTCGATGACACACTATACAGAAGAAGGCCCAATGGTGTGAAATTGAAGTGCATTTGTCGGGAAGAAGGAAAGGAACTGCTGGCACAAATATACAAAGGCATGTGCGGCTCCTACATTGGATCAAGAGCTTTGGTTGGGAAAGCATTCTAGCAAGCATTCTATTGGCCCACGGCCCTCCAAGACGTGGTCGAGCTAGTCACCAAATGTGAAGCGTGCCAATTCCATTACAAGAATATCCATTTTCCTGCCCAAGCTCTTCAGTCAATCCCTTTGTCATGGTCGTTTTTGGTCTGGGGGCTCGATATCCTCGGGCCTTTCCCCCGTGCTATCGGGGGCTTTGAATTCTTGTTCGTTGCAATCGACAAGTTTACAAAGTGGTCATAAGTAGAAGTCATGAGAAAGGTTGTAGCACCCAGATGTAACATTTCCCAGTTTTGGCAATATATCCAACTTTGGCTTGATCAATTCCATTTTGGGCTCCTTCATTTTGGGTCATTTTGTTGTTTTCCTTCTAGATTTATTGTTGGTTGCCATGTCATCATCACATAGTGCATGTTCATCTCATTGCATTGCCATGCTTACTTCCCATATATTCTTTTGATACTGCATTTGTGCCTATTGTCATTTTGCATTGCATCCCCATCATGTGCATTGTGTGTTTGTATTCATGCATCATGTTGCAGGCTCCATGTGTGTTTCTTGCACCATCACCCCCCTCCTTCCTTCCTTTTCTTCCATTTCTGCAAGACTTTTATTGCAGCCTCCCTTAATGTTCATCTTTTCAGATTCAAGTATCTTGTCCTAAACCTCTATGCCAAATGTCATGCAATTTGAAGTTGTTTTTGTTAGGTTCAAAAATGCCTCAAGTTTGAATGATATTCAAACTTGTTCTATTTTTCCACCTCTAAAAATGTCCAACTCAATTTATTCATATTGTGCTTAAACCCAGGGTCATGAGGATATTTTCATATCTCTCACAAACCTCTCCAATCCTTCTGTGTTTTTCGCTCTTTTATTTCTGTTTGAAGAAATGGAAAAAGAGCCAGGGAGAGAGAGAGAGAGAGCCCAGCAACAGAGCAGTCCAGTCGCGGCCCAGCAGCGCTCCTGCAGCCCATTAGCCTGCAAGAGACAGTTGCGTCGTCCTCCTGTACTGCAGGACATCCAGAGGAGACACGTCGGCACTCTCGATGATTTGACGGCTGGAGTTTGCCCCTAGACCCTATAAAAGTTGTCCCTGGTGCCCTAGGGTCTCCCCTCGACCGATCCCCCCTCTTCTTCTTCCCTCTCTGCCGCCAGGTGAGACTCCACGCCCATGCCGTCGCCCTGCCCACCATGATCCGGCCGAGTTTGAGCTCGAGCTTGGAATAGCGCGCCGCCGCGCCTCCGACCCCGTCGGCAGCCGTGGAGAGGAACGCCAAGTCCCTTTTCGTCCCCTACCACCACACCCGCACTTCTACGACCATTGGATCGATTACCTCAATGACATATTCTTCCTCCGCTTCACGAGCAGCAGCCCCACCAAGTTCAGAGCTCCCTCCCGTTGCCTCCAGCGCGTCTCCGTCGACCCCGTCGTGTCCTAGGGTGAGCTGGGTAACGCACCTCCCTCCATTTTTTTACATGGCGTGTAGAACCATGTAGCACTCCCCCGATCCATGTCTTCGCCGCACTCGCAGTGCTTCGGCAATCTCTGAAGTTTTAGTTGTGCATGTTTTGCTGTTGCACGTGCACACGCGCACTCATGCTCTCCCCTGTTCCCACATGCTCGCGCCCGCTCGCTCGCCGTTCCCGTAGCCCCGCATGCATCTGCACCTGCGCGTGCACCATGCTTGCTCGCGCCGCTCGCTCGCCGTGTCGTGTCGCACCTGAGACGAGCTCGAGCTCGTGCTCGGGCACCGCAAGCACGCGCCTTCCACAGCCACTCCGCGTGCACACCCTGGCCCCGCCTTCAAACTCCGCACCCCCGCCGGTGACCCTCTGCTCCAGTGGTCGCCGCAATGCTCCCTGGCAGCGGCGCCATTCTCCATTTGTGGAAAGGGCCCTCTTTCCTTTTCGGGCAAGTCCAAATCTGGACAGTATAGATCAGGCAGTTTTCCAATTCTGTTATATTTCCCTTTTAGGCAGGTTTTTACTTGATGCACTTGTGATGTTTTTCCTACAGTAACCCCCACATATGATATATGTTTTTGGGGTAGAAAAATCCCACCAATCCATTGGTTGCATTAATTTCTGCATTTGAGCAAGTTCATGAACATGTCATTTTACATCATGATGTTGTTTTGTCTTTTATGCGTAATTTTATTCAAATATGCTAGGGGGTAGTTTTGCACATGAACATGCTCTTCCACATGCCTACAACATGCTAGATTGTGTTACATGCCATGAAATGCTTTATATTGAGTTAAACATGCTTGCAAACATGCTATCATGAATCTGTTTTGCCATGCTTAGTATTTTCTCTGTGGTGCTGTTATCATTTGCACTTTTGCCATGCTGTTTGAGACCTGTTCAAGTGAGTTATAGAAGTAGATCAGTTTTAATGTTTTGTAGATCTTCACATGTACTTCACTGCCATGTATTTAGTTTTCATGTTTGGGTGCTGTAGCATATTAAAACCTTGCATCTAAGTGGAATGTTGTTGTTTTAAGCACTTTGCATCATATCTTGTTTTGCTTGTCATTTGCAAACCGTATACCCGTTTCCGGTGATCCTTATATTGATTTCGGCCAAAATCAACTCATACTTCCAAGGGCATACTCGGTTTGCCAAGTTGATGCCTTGATCATCCTTTCCCTTTGGAGTTATCATATGCATTGCACATCATACCTTGCATCCCATGCCATGTATTGCATCATGTTGCTTGCGCATTGCACCGTGATTGATTGTTGTTCCATTGCTTGTGTTCTTGCTTTGGGTAGAGTCGGGAGACGAGTTGATGAACGAGGAACCTATTGAGTACGCTAACAAGGACCAAGCTTTCGGCAACTCTGAGAACTTTGCAGGCAAGATGACCATTACCCTCGATATCACTTCTATCTTTGCTTTGCTAGTTGTTCGCTCTATCGCTATGTTGTGCTACCTACCACTTGTTTATCATGCCTCCCATATTGCCATGCCAAGCCTCTAACCATCCTTCCTAGCAAACCGTTGTTTGGCTAAGTTACCACTTTTGCTCAGCCCTCCATATAGCGTTGCTAGTTGCAGGTGAAGATGAAGTTGGTTCCATGTTGGAACATGGATATTTTGGGATATCACAATATTTCTTATTTAATTAATGCATATATATACTTGGTAAAGGGTGGAAGGCTCGGCCTTATGCCTGGTGTTTTGTTCCACTCTTGCCACCCTAGTTTCCGTCATACCGGTGTTATGTTCCTTGATTTTGCGTTCCTAATGCGGTTGGGGTTATGGGACCCCCTTGACAGTTCACCTTGAACAAAACTCCTCCAGCAAGGCCCAACCTTGGTTTTACATTTGCCTACCTTAGCCTTTTCCCTTGGGTTTTCGCGAGCCCGAGGGTCATCTTTATTTTAAACCCCCCGGACCAGTGCTCCTCTGAGGTATGGTCCGAACGGGGCAACCTGCGGGGCCACCTCGAGGAAACTTGAGGGCCGGTTTTACTCGTAGCTTGACCTATCCGTTGTGCCCTGAGAACGAGATATGTGCAACTCTTATCGGGATTTGTCGGCACATTCGGGCGGCTTTGTTGTACTTGTTTTACCATTGTCGAAATGTCTTGTAACCGGGATTCCGAGACTAATCGGGTGTTTCTGGGAGAAGGAATATCCTTCGTTGATCATGAGAGCTTGTTATGGGCTAAGTTGGGACACCCCTGCAGTGTATAAACTTTTGAAAGATGTGCCCGCGGTTATGTGGCAGATGGGAATTTGTTAATGTATGGTTCTAGAGAACTTGACACTTGACTTAACTAAAATGCATCAACCGCGTGTTTATCCGTGATGGTCTCTTTTTAGTAGAGTCCGGGAAGTGAACATGATTTGGGTTATGTATGAACGTAAGTAGTTTCAGGATCACTTCGTGATCACTTCTATCTTCTCGACCATTGCGTTGCTTCTCTTCTCGCTCTTCTTTGCGTATGTTAGCCACCATATTTGGTTAGTGCTTTCTGCAACTCCACCTCATTACCCCATCCTACCCATAAGCTTAAATAGTTTTGATCTCGCTGGTTTTGAGATTGTTGAGTCCTCGTGACTCACAGATACTACCAAAATAGTTGCAGGTGCTGATGATACCAACGAGGTGACTCAACCAACCTCAAGTGGGAGTTCGATGAGGACCTTGGTCGTTACTATGTTTCGTTTCCTGATGATCAGTAGTGGTGCCCAGTTGGGACGATCGGGGATCTAGCATTTGGGATTATCTTCTTTTCTTTTGGATTTGACCGTAGTCGGTCTATGTGTGTATTTTGGATGATGTATGAATTTATTTAAGTATTATGTGAAGTGGCGATTGTAAGCCAACTCTCTTTATCCCGTTCTTGTTCATTACATTGGATTGTGTGAAGATGAACCTTCTTGCGAAAAAACCACAATGCGGTTATGCCTCTAAGTCGTGCCTCGACACGTGAGAGATATTAGCCGCATCGTGGGCGTTACAAGTTGGTAATCAGAGCCATCCCCGACTTATGAGCCCCCTGCTTGATCGAATCGCTGACGTTGTTGAGTCCAGAACAAAAATGTTTTGAGTCTTAGGATTATATATACCGGAGAGTAGGATTCTTTTTACTCCTCGGTCCCTTCGTCGCTCTGGTGAGGCCTCCTGACGTAGATGTTTTGTCTTTCCTCTCCTCAAAATTCACTAATTTTTTTAGGATCACGCGGGTATCTTGGGATCATTCTGATATTCTTGTGACGAGAACATTGTTCTTGGTGCCTCTTGACATTTAGGGGTTGTGGCAGTGTCCCGGGGAGTTGAGCTCCGAGGTATTGTCGTCACAATTTTATCGTTGTAGTTCTGGAATACCTGAGTTTCGCCGACATTGAAAATCTCTTTTATGCAGCCATTGGTGAGATAACCTCGACGCCACCCAGTACTGGGGCGGGAGTTCGGAAGTATTGCCATAGATCGTATAACGGATGCTTTCCGAAGGTTGAGGTACACGATTTCCAGAGTTTTCTTGGTTATGTGTTGACGGATGGATACAGCTGGATGTAGGGATTGTTAGTTTGGGTGAGATATATTGCTTCCCCTGTATCCCCAACACCAGATTGCATAACCAGAAAGTTTTGGGAGTTTATAGGTGGGAATTCAAGTAGCTCTAGTTATTCTTCTCGCAGATATTTGGTTTGTGATTGGGTAATCCTTACCACTTATTTGTTCCAGTCGTACCTTGTTATTTCATTCATCAATCTCTTATCAAGTGGCTTCTCACCTTAATGGACGTGTGATGTTAACTTTGGAATTCATTCGTTCAATCCTTGTTCGAATGTTTTTTTGTGAAGACTATATGTTGCAATTTCTATCCGTTGATTCAACTTGTCTATCTGTCCATCATGGTTCTAACGGATGTCACCCTCTTCAGGATGGCTCGTCCAATGCGTCAGAATCTGCAACATGCTGAGGGAGAGCAGTCTAACCCTCCGCCACCTCCTCCGCCTCTGGAGGCATGGCAAGCTGTCATGGCAGCCACCAACGCCAACACTCAGATGCTTTTGCTAATCTTGCAAGAGCACAACCAAGGCCAAGGCAACCAAGGGAATCAAGGTCAAGGGCAGTTCAACCATCAACCTCAGTTTGCTACCCTCGACCAGTTCCTTGCAAACCAACCAATGTGTTTCAGCTATTGTGCCGAGGCCACAGACGCCGATGATTGGCTCGTGGACATCAACAAGCCTTTTGAATGTAGCAATGTAAGGCCTGAGGACTTTGTCAAGTTTGCTTCGTTTCAACTCAAGGACCAAGCTGTTGATTGGTATCAACAATACAAAGATTCTAGAGGAGGTCGTTTGATTACCTGGGATGATTTCTGCCGAGACTTCAAAGCTCATCATATTCCAGCAAGTGTTGTTGAGAGCAAGCGTGAGGAGTTCCACAATCTCAAGCAAGGCAGCATGTCCGTTAATACAACATCCAGTTTCAGAAACTTGCTTGCTTCGCTAAACAAGACGTTCCTGATGAAAAGAGCATGATCTATCAATTCAGAGGTGGCCTCAGAGAGGATCTACAGTTAGCTCTCGTTCTTGTTGAGCCGACTAAGTTCGATCAGTTCTATATCATGGCCCTCAAGCAAGAAGCTGCTCAGCTCAAGTGTGAGGCTTCAAAGAAGAGAATCAGGGATGCAGTTCAGTCTTCTTCTTCCTCACAAGTGGCAGCTAAGCATCATAAGTTTTGGCTTCCTCCACCTCCTCCGCTTCGTCAGCCCTTCCAGCACAAAAACAAAGGTGGCCATGGATCTTCCCACCCACCCAACCAAGGCTATCAGAACAAGTCTCAGACTCAAGCTCCAAGGTCAAATGCTCCTTATCATTGTCCGCTTTCAGAGGTGACTTGCAACAAATGTCAGCAGAAAGGTCACTATGCTAACAAGTGCTTCAACCAAAGACGCCTTCCGCCTCCTCCTCCTATGAGATCTTCAAGCAATGCAGTGGTCAAGCATAATCCCAAGGATGCTAAGGTGAACATGATGAATGCAGCTCAAGTAGAGGACTCTTCAGAAGTGATCATGGGTAATCTTCCAGTTAATGATATTCCTGCAAAAGTCTTATTTGATTCCGGTGCATCGCATTGTTTCATGTCAAGACCATTTTTTGCCAAGCATGATTTCACTTCTTCACATTTGGCTAGACCAATGGCTGCCATTTCTCCGGGTAAACGATTGAGCTCCAGTTTGATAGCTCCTGATGTTTCCATCAAGATGGGCAACTATAAATTTTTGTCTTCTCCAATTGTTCTTGGTGACTCTGATATTGATCTAATTCTCTGGATGGACTGGCTTTCTAAGCAGAAGGCTCAACTTGATTGTGCTGCCAGGGAAATTCAATTGACACACTCTTCTGAGGATGTGATCATCTATTCCGCTCGTGATGAAACAATTCGGTTATTCTCTCTCAATGAAAAGGGCGAGTTGGATGCTATTTCTCAGATTCCAGTCGTTTGTGAGTACCAGGATGTCTTTCCAGAAGAGCTTCCGGGTATGCCTCCGCACCGACGATTGAATTAGATTATCGATCTTGAGCACAGGCGAACCCGTTTGCAAGCATCCATACAATCTTGGACCCAAGGAGCTGAAGGAATTGAAGAAACAGCTCGATGAACAAGAGTGTCTGGGTTTGATCAGACCGAGTTCATCTCCATGGGGTTGTGGTGTTCTTTTTGTCCAGAAGAAGGATGGCACGGACCAACTTTGTGTTGATTACCGTCCATTAAACAAGAAGACAATCAAGAACAAGTATCCACTTCCCAATATCAATGAGCTATTCGAGCAACTTAAAGGTGCTAAAGTATTTGTATTTTCCAAACTTGACCTCCGTATAGGTTATCATCAGATTTGCATTCGCGAACAAGATGTTCCCAAGACAGCATTCAGAACAAGCTTTGGTTCTTATGAATATACTGTCATGTCTTTCGGCCTTGTCAATGCTCCTCCAACTTTCTCTCGAATGATGAACTTCATCTTCAACCCTTACACAAATGAATTCGTCCTGGTGTATCTCGATGATATCTTTGTCTTCTCCAAGAATAAGAAGGATCATGCCAAGCATTTGAGATTGGTGCTCGACAAGCTCAGACAGTATCAATTCTATGCGAAGTTTTCCAAATGTGAGTTCTGGCTTGATGAAGTTCTTTACCTTGGTCATATTATCTCTGCCAAAGGCACTGCTGTTAATACGGAGAAGGTTTCTGCAATTGTGAACTGGGAACCTCCTCAGAATGTCAAGTAGCTCCGTAGTTTCCTTGGACTTGCAAGCTATTGGCGAAGATTAGTTGAGAATTTCTCTAAGATTGCAAAGCCTCTTTCCAACCTCCTCCAGAAGCATGTCAAGTATGTCTGGTCTCCTGAGTGCGACGTTGCTTTCAACACCCTCAAAGAGAAGCTAGTCTCAGCTCCTGTCTTAACTCCTCCTGATGAATCCAAGCCATTCGAAGTTTTCTGTGATGCCTCTTTGCAAGGTCTCGGAGTTGTGTTAATGCAAGAGAAGAAAGTTGTGGCTTATACCTCTCGTCAGTTGAAGCCCAACGAAAGGAACTACCCCATTCACGATCTTGAGTTGGCAACAGTTGTCCATGCATTAATAACATGGAGACATCTCTTGTTGGGAAGGCAAGTGGACATTTTCACTGATCACAAGAGCCTCAAGTATATCTTCACTCAACCCAACCCCAACCTCAGGCAAACTCGATGGGTCGAAATGATTCAAGAGTACAATCCAAGTATTGAATATACTCCAGGCAAGGCCAATGTGATTGCAGATGCTCTAAGCAGAAAGGCTTATTGCAACAGCTTAATTTTCAAGCCATTTCAACCGGATCTTTGTGAAGCTTTCCGCAAACTCAATCTCCAAGTTATTCCTCAAGGTTTTCTTGCCAACCTTGAAGTCACTCCAACTTTGGAAGATCAAATTCGTGAGGCAAAACTCCTTGACACCATGGTGAAGAAGGTGAAACACGGTATTGCCAAGGGCTTATCCAAATACAAGTGCTATCGCATTGAGGACAGAGACACTTTATTCTTCGAGGACCAGATTGTGGTTCCTAAAGGTGATTTAAGGAAGGTCATAATGAACAAAGGGCACAATTCTCTTCTGTCCATTCATCCTGGCAGTTCGAAGATGTACCATGACCTCAAGCAATCGTATTGGTGGACTCGAATGAAGCGAGAAATTGCTCAATTCGTGAATGAATGTGATGTCTATCGAAGGGTGAAAGCAGAACACCAACGACCAGCTGGTCTCCTCCAACCTCTTGCTATTCCAGAATGGAAGTTTGATCATATCGAAATGGACTTCGTTACTAGATTTCCTAAGTGTAAGTGTGGAAATGATGCTATTTTTGTTGTCATTGACAAGCTTACAAAAGTGGCTCATTTCCTTCCAATCAAAGAATCTATCACAGCAGCTCAGTTGGCAGAGCTATACACCTCCAGAATTGTCTCCTTGCATGGTATTCCGCAATTGATCTTTTTAGAACGTGGAAGGATTTTCACTTCTAAGTTCTGGGACTCCTTCAAGAAGGCCATGGGCACCAACATTCACTTCAGCATAACTTTCCATCCTCAAACAAGTGGCCAAGTCGAGCGAGCCAATCAAATCCTCAAAGACAAGCTCAAGGCTTGTGTCATCTCTTTCGGTATGAAGTGGGAAGATTGCCTCCCATATGCCGAGTTCTCTTACAACAACAGCTTCTAAGCAAGTTCAGACAAGGCCCCATTTGAACTTCTGTATGGAAGAAAGTGTCGTACTCCTCTTAATTGGTCCGAGACTGCTGAACACCAACTGCTTGGCAACGACTTAATCACAGAGGCTGACGAAATGTGTAAAGTCATTCGTGAAAATCTCAAAGACGCGCAATCGCACCAAAAGAGTTACTATGATAGCAAGCACCGTGACTTGGCTTTCGAGATCGGAGACCATGTCTACCTCCGCGTCTCTCAAATGAAAGGCACTCGCAGCTTCAGTATCAAAGGGAAGTTAGCCCCAAGATACGTGGGTCCTTTCAAGATCATTGGCAAAAGAGGCGACCTCGCCTATCAACTCGAGCTTCCATCCAAATTCGCAAACATGCACGATGTGTTTCACGTGTCACAGCTTCGCAAGTGCTTCAAGACCCCCGAGCGCACTATCAACTTCGAAGAGATTGACCTCCAAGAAGATTTATCTTATCATGAGCATCCCGTTGCTATTCTTGAACAAAACTGAGCGCAAAACTCGCAACAAGTCAATCAAATTCCTGAAAGTTAAATGGTCTCACCATTCCGACAGAGAAGCAACTTGGGAGCACGAGTATCACCTCCGTTCCGAATATCCGGAGTTCTTTCAGTCATAGATCTCGGGATGAGATCCTCTTGTATTGGAGGAGAGTTGTAGCACACCAGATGTAACATTTCCCAATTTTGGCAATATATCCAACTTTGGCTTGATCAATTCCATTTTGGTCTCCTTCATTTTGGGTCATTTTTTTGTTTTCCTTCTAGCTTTATTGTTGGTTGCCATGTCATCATGACATAGTGCATGTTCATCTCATTGCATTGCCATGCTTACTTGACATATCTTATTTTGATATTGCATTTGTGCCTATTGTCATTTTGCATTGCATCCCCATCATGTGCATTGTGTGTTTGTATTCATGCATCCACCTGCGGCCTAGCAGCGCTCTCGCAGCCCATTAGCCTCCAAGTGACAGTTGCATCACCCTCCTATACGGCAGGACATCCAGAGGAGACACGTCAGCACTCCCGATTATTTGACGGCCGGAGATTGCCCCTAGACCCTATAAAAGTTGTCCCCGGTGCCCTAGGGTCTCCCCTCGACCGATCCCCCCTCTTCTTCTTCCCTCTCTGCCGCCAGGTGAGCCTCCACGCCCACGCCATCGCCCTGCCCACCATGCTCCGGACGAATTTGAGCTCGAGCTCGGAGTAGCGCGTCACCGCGCCTCCGACCTCCTCGGCAGTCGTGGAGAGGAACGCCAAGTCCCTCTTCGTCCCCTACCACCACGCCCGCACCTCTACGGCCCCTGGACCGATTACCTCGACGACATCTTCTTCCTCTGCTTTGCGGGCAGCAGCCCCACCAAGTTTAGAGCTCCCTCCAGTCGCCTCCAGCGCGTCTCCGTCGACCCCGTCGTGTCCTAGGGTGAGCTGGGTAACGCACCTCCCCCTCCATTTCTTTACATGGCGTGTAGAACCCTGTAGCACTCGCTCGATCCATGTCGTTGCCGCGCTCGCTATGCTCTGGCGATCTCTGAAGTTTTAGTTGCGCATGTTTTGCTGCTACACGTGCACACGCGCACTCGCGCTCTCCCCTGTTCCCAGATGCTCGCGCACGCTCGCTCACCGCGCCCGTAGCCCCGCATGCATCTGCACCCGCGCGCGCACCATGCCTACTCGCGCCGCTCGCTCGCCGTGCTGTGCCGCACCCGAGACGAGCTCGAGCTCGTGCTCGGGCACCGCAAGCACGCGCCTTCCACAACCGCTCCACGTGCACACCCTGGCCCCACCTTCAAACTCCGCACCCCGCTGGTGACGCTCTACTCCGGTGGTCGCCGTCGTGCTCGCTGGCAGCGGCGCCGTTCTCCTCTGCCGCCGGCAGGACCAGCCAGCCCCCGCCTATTGTTAGGTCAAGAGGCCCAGCGACCGCTTCTTGTATCAACAGCAGCAGCGTAGTGGTTGTGGTCTTGCTGTTCGACCCAGGAGTGCAGGGTTTGAATCCCAGCCTCCACATGTTTACCTTCGGCCTTTTATTTTTTCTTGGGACACTGACGTCTTGGCCCCACTGTCATACACACACCCGCATAGACCCACTATCATACAAACACGCACACTGCTCCCTCCTTTTTTGTGTTTTGTTCATATTACCTCGCGCTTTCCGTTTGTGGAAAGGGCCCTCTTTCCTTTTCAGGCAAGTCCAAATCTGGACAGTACAGATCACACAGTATTCCAATTCTGTCATATTTCCCTTTAGGCAGGTTTTTATTTGATGCACTTGTGATGTTTTAACTACAGTAACCCCCACATATTATTATGATTTTGGGGTAGAAAAATCCCACCAATCCAGTGGTGGCATTAGTTTATGCATTTGAGCAAGTTCATGAACATGTCATTTTACATCATGATGATGTTTTGTATTTTATGCGTAATTTTATTCAAATGTGCTAGGGGGTAGTTTTGCACATGAACATGCTCTTCCACATGCCTACAACATGCTAGATTGTGTTACATGCCATGAAATGCTTTATGTTGAGTTAAACATGCTTGCAAACATGCTATCATGAATCTATTTTGCCATGCTTAGTATATTCTCTAAGTCTGTGGTGTTGTTATCATTTGCACTTTTGCCATGTTGTTTGAGACCTGTTCTAGTGAGTTATAGCAGTAGCTCGATGTTAATGTTTTTTAGAGCTTCACTGCCATGTATTTAGTTTTCATGTTTGGGTGTTGTAGCATATGTAAACCTTGCATCTAAGTGGCCATGTTGCTGTTTTAAGCAGTTTGCATCATATCTTGTTTTGCTTGTCATTTGCAAACCGTGTACCCGTTTACGGTGATCCTTATATCAATTTCGATCGAAATCACCTCATCTTTCCAACGGCATACTTGGTTTGCAAAGTTGATGCCTTGATCATCCTTTCCCTTCCGGAGTTCTCATATGCATTGCACATCATACCTTGCATCCCATGCCATGTATTGTATCATGTTACTTGCGCATTGCACCGTGATTGATTGTTGTTCCATTGCTTGGGTTGTTGCTTTGGGTAGAGCCGGGAGAAGAGTTCGTGAATGAGGAACCTGTTGAGTACGCTAACGAGGATCAAGCTTTCGGCAACTCTGAGAACTTTGCAGGCAAGATGACCATTACCCTCGATATCACTTCTATCTTTACTTTGCTAGTTGTTCGCTCTATCGCTATGTTGTGCTACCTACCACTTGTTTATCATGCCTCCTATATTGCCATGCCAAGCCTCTAACCATCCTTCCTAGCAAACCATTGTTTGGCTAAGTTACCACTTTTGCTCGGCCCTCCTTATAGCGTTGCTAGTTGCAGGTGAAGATGAAGTTGGTTCCATGTTGGAACATGGATATTTTGGGATATCACAATATCCCTTATTTAATTAATGCATCTATATACTTGGTAAAGGGTGGAAGGCTCGTCCTTATGCCTGGTGTTTTGTTCCACTCTTGCCGCCCTAGTTTCCGTCATACCAGTGTTATGTTCCTTGATTTTAAGTTCCTTACGCGGTTGGGGTTATGGGACCCCCTTGACAGTTTGCGTTGAATAAAACTCCTGCAGCAAGGGCCAACCTTGGTTTTACATTTTCCTACCTAAGCCTTTTCCCTTGGGTTTTCGCGACGCCGAGGGTCATCTTTATTTTAAACCCCTCGGGCCAGTGCTCCTCTGAGTGTTGGTCCGAACCGGGCAACCTGCGGGGCCAACTGGGGAAACTTGAGGGCTGGTTTTACTCGTAGCTTGACCTATCCATTGTGCCCTGAGAATGAGATATGTGCAGCTCCTATCGGGATTTGTCGACGCTTTCAGGCGGCTTTGCTGGTTTGTTTTACCATTGTCGAAATTTCTTGTAACCGGGATTCCGAGACTGATCGGGTCTTTTCGGGGGAAGGAATATCCTTCATTGATCGTGAGAGGTGGGCTAAGTTGGGACACCCCTGCAGGGTATAAACTTTCAAAAGCCGTGCCCGCGGTTATGTGGCAGATGGGAATTTGTTAATGTCTGGTTGTAGAGAACTTGACTGTTGACTTAACTAAAATGCATCAACTGCGTATGTAGCCGTGATGGTCTGTTTTCGGCAGAGTCCCGGAAGTGAACACGGTTTGGGTTATGTATGAACGTAAGTAGTTTGAGGATCACTTCATGATCACTTCTAGGTTCTCGACCATTGCGTTGCTTCTCTTCTCGCTCTTATTTGCGTATGTTAGCCACCATATTTGCTTCGTGCTTGCTGCAACTCCACCTCACTACCCCATCCTACCCATAAGCTTAAATAGTCCTCGTGACTCACATATACTACCAAAACAGTTGCAGGTGCCGATGATACCAGCACAGGTGACACAACCAAGCTCAAGTGGGAGTTTGACAAGGACCTTGGTCGTTACTATGTTTCGTTTCCTGATGATCAGTAGTGGTGCCCAGTTGGGACGATCGGGGATCTAGCATTTGGGGTTATCTTCTTTTTATTTGGATTTGACCGTAGTCGGTCTATGTGTGTATTTTGGATGATGTATGAATTTATTTAAGTATTGTTTGAAGTGGCGATTGTAAACCAACTCCCTTTATCCCGTTATTGTTCATTACATGGGATTGTGTGAAGATGACCCTTCTTGCGACAAAACCACAACGCGGTTATGACTCTAAGTCGTGCCTCGACAAGTTGGATATATAGCCGCGTCGTGGGCATTACAAAGGTGGCTGCTCAGTCAGCTATGAAGTTCTTGAAAGGATTGGTGTGCGGCTTCAGAGTCCCTGCTCGGATCATCACTAGCAACGGCACCCAATTCACGAGCCACGCCTTCATGCAATATGTTCATGCCCTCGGAAGCAAGATCTCATTTGCCTCTGTTGCACATCCTAGAAGCAATGGGCAAGCTGAGAGGGCTAATGCTGAAGTGTTGCAAGGACTCAAGACAAGAACATTTGATAAGATCCAGAAGTGCAACAGGCGATGGATCGACGAGCTGCTGGTGGTTCTTTGGTCTCTCAGAACGACACCAAAACGAGCTATCGGGCAGACTCCCTTCTCCCTAGTCTATTGGGCAGAAGCTTTTATCCCCACGGAACTCATTTATGGTCACCTTGAGTGCTTGCCTACGATGAAGTAGCGCAGGAACAACACCGGCATGACGATGCTGTGCTTCTTGAGGAGAACTGTCTCTGGGCTGCTACATGTGCTATACGCTACCAGCAAACCCTGCGTCACTATCACAGCCGCAGGGTTCACGCCCGGTGTTTTGAGGAAGGTGACCTTGTCCTTAGGCGCGTTACATGCGCCAAGGGCGCCAAACAAGTAAACGCCCGAAGTGGGAAGGCCCTTATTAGGTAGTACGTGTCACGGACTGGCGCGATGTCTGCAGGGACCGGAGATAACATTCAGTTGCAAAACACATGGAATATTGAGCATCTCCGCAAGTTCTACCCGTAAAGAAGCGCGGTTGCCGGCCTGCCCGCAGCCACCCTTTATCTGAGCTTTGCCTCAGTGGCATGTAACCCCTTGTACAAAGCCAGGCGCAGACCCTGGGTAGCAGAAAAATAAATGAAGCGCTGGGGGGCCCGACAAGTTGCATGCATGCATAAGTATATCAGGAGCATCGCATGTTCATATAGATAAGATCACATCTGGCATCATTTTCATCTGCATAAACTATAGGCTCCTGCCGTGGATTTGGTCCCCAAGAGGAGATGAGAAGACGAGCCTACATCACGATTCCCAGCAAGCCAAACAGATAAGTTCTCTCTCTTATCCATATGTGTTCTGTAAGTAAGGACTTGTGCATAAGAAAACCTCGTTGCCTTTTGAAACTTAGGTGCTCACATCCCTTGACTCGAACGTTGCTTTGGTCGCGATGGTCGCTGTGGCCTTTGACGAAAAAGGACTGGCGGGGAGCTGGTCCCTCTTTACGGTTTGTGCCCGATAGGCCTAACTTCGCAGTAACAATAATAAGAGTGCCGGCAGGATCTGTTGTCCCGGGAAACTTGTTTACTTAAAAAGTATAGAGGCGTCCAACCTCTGCATGGACATGTTACATGTAGGAGCCCCCGGCAAGGTTTGCCTTTTTCATTAATATGCTGATCAAACAAGTACAGACCTTACAGGACAGAAACATGGATTAAAGATATTACATAATTTGAACTAAAATTTGGCAAGTGCCTACAGATTTAAGATTGAAAAAATATATAATGCCCATGATGCCTTCACTTTTTCCTATCCTTCTTCCAAACTACAGGGAGAGAAGAAGAAGGCAGAGGGAAGGCCTGGTTGGGATTCGGCGCCTCCCCAGGATCTGGGTGGCGCCATTCCTAGGCTAGGAGGAAGAAACCGGAGGGCAATTGCGATGGTGACGCTGCCACAAGCCTAGACGGAGATGATGGTGCCGCCAGAAAACACGACTCGTCAAAGCGGCCGCCCCCGTTCTTGACGCATCGTGGGTTGCCACCACCTTCCGTACTACAGTCGCTCAAAGCTCCCACCAGGCCAGCCAAAGCGGGCGCCATGCGCTCCGGGTAACTCCATAGAGAGCATGGTCGTCTTCGACGACCCGAAGATAAGGAGCCATCGCCCGTTAAGGAAGCATGTATGAGGACAAGGGGTTCTCCCATACGCCGAATGGGCGGTGCCCTGGGAGGTAGCGTCCACCTTCACCGATGGCCAACCACTTCTGCGACCTCCCTCCGATGTCGCGGGAAGAGGGGGAATAAGCCACGATCTACTACCACACCCTACGTCCGTTACGGGCCTCGGCATGGTGTCATTTGTTTTGCCTCTCACTAAAATTGAAGCCACGGGCGGCCCGGCGACGAGCACACCGGAGTCGCTACCTCAAGTGCTACCGCCGCGCCGCCTATACGCCCTCCTGAGGCTCGCATAAAGATGAGAGAGGAATCCTGCCCCAATGAAGGCCTTACCATACCCTTCTCTCACTCCCCAAGGATGAGCAGATGCATTCGACACCAACAACTCCAAGCTAGGTCCTGGAGCAGAGGATGGAGGAAGAGAGGTGTATGGATGGGTACTCCCACTCCTCCCTCACCCCTCCTTTCATAGGCGGGCTATGGCTGGGGCTGATCCCCCGGCAGGTAACCGCCGTCCTCCTCCACCACTCCAAGAATATCAGGCCCCTGCCTTGATGCTCTCCCGCACCACACGCCTCCATTACCTACCCCACTCAATTCATGCAGCATACATGGCTAAGGATAAAGGCATGGTGGGAAGAGTGAATTGGCAGTTACTCGCCCATGCGTTAAAATCATTCACGGGCCATTACAAGAGTGGCCCCACTACATTTGGCGTTACACGACGCGCGGGAGAACCACAAACTGACATGGGCTCAGGTTAATGAAGAAGCAAAGAAGGTCTCAAAGGGCGAGCCACCGCTACGCTCCTACCAGTGCACTTGTTAGGCCCTACCCCGAAGACGCCCGGCAGCTCGTCCGGGCCAGGCCCGGGGGCTCCTGTTGGTGCAACAAAACCCGGGTCTGTTGTGCAGACTGTGCACAGGCCTAAGGACAAGATTGCAGCATCCAAGATCAGACCAAGCACCAAAGATCAGTTATTTGAAGGATCAAAGTGCAGATCAAGAAGATCAAGTCGAGCCAGAGAAGCAAGATATCACTAAAGGAAAAACCTCCCTTGCCAGGCAGGCGAGCCTGGCAAGGACGAGGATTGCCTCAAAGACGAGCAACCAGACCGCCTTGGCAGGCTCGCCAGGCGCAGCAAGGGTGGAGTGCCCCGCCAAAGCTTCACCGCTCCACCTCACAGCGACACAAGTCATCGATCGGTGCGGTGTTAAGCCCCTAAGTGACTAAGTGGTTGCTTCTTGCCACATGGCAGCCACTTCCTACGGAAAACACCTCCAAATGACACCTGTCCTGAGACGTGTCAAGCAAGCAGGCGCGAAGCTGGCAAAACTTGCCGGGCACGCTGTGATGTGACACTAAGCGGCGTTTTTAATGCGCTCTGTCCGCCTGCAGAGTTAGGAATGATAGCACTGTTTGCTATCTAATCAGTACGTAAAAGACTTATTTGACACTGTGGTGACCCCTTAACCTATAAAAAGAGGCCCATGGCAACCGTAGAAGGGATTCGGACCTCGCACGTTCTTACGCGCGTAGTCGCTCTCGCCCCAAGGCAACCCTGCCGGGCAAGAGTGCTGCATTTTCCACCATAATCCCCCATCAATCCACCAAAGCAGGAGTAGGGTTTTACGCCTCACGGCGGCCCGAACCTGGGTAAAACTTCCCGTGTGATCTATGCAGTGCTGTGTTACGCTTCTCCGCTCTTTGTGCAACATGCCCATCCCCCCGCCGAACCACAAAGGGGCTGATGGCCCCAAAGATGACCGTGGTTTCCCATGACATAGGGTTCTATACTTATAGATGGTAAAAAAGAGGCAACAAACATTCTGGTTGCTGAACAAGGTGAAGCGGAATGGCCCTATTGTGCTCTCCTGGATGCAGAAGGCACGCATGACTCTAGTCCAACCCCTTGTGATGGCCGGCCGCCAATCATGTAGTTTGGGAGGTAATCTTGAGTAAACTGCTTCAGGATCCACCGCAAAGGAAAAAGATTCAGACATTGTCATATAAAACAACTCATTACGGGCTGTAAAAAGAAGGCTACAAAGTTCATACTTACTATCCTACAGTTCACTATTGTCTTGCATAAAGTGCAAACAAACACTTCGATTGACATCTTTTGACCCATTTTAATCACAATCTTTATCAATTTCCTCACTTGATGGTGGTTCATGAATATCTCATTGCCCCATGCGCAGAAAGGGTCGAAGTGTGCATCTTTGGCAATGACATATGTACCTAAAAGCACCAAGTTAATGTTAGAAGCTAAACAACAATTGTAAAACGATGTAGTACAACACTCCCTCCATCCCATTATATAAGATTTTATTACATGTATATCTAGACATCATCAGAACATTAAGGTAACACTCTTCCTTGTTGCTATGTAGCCTGGGATTGCATATTTAGTCATTCCATACAATGCATGTCGCTATGTAGCCTCAGATATATAAAATATGGCCCTAGTTAACCTACTGATAAATGGGTTACAAATATATTCAAATGTCCGATTTGACGATTAATCCCTTACCAGCCCCCAGGCTATATGGTACCAGCTACCAATAACCTGAACAGTGAGTACATATAAGAAATGCGATGAAACTAACCTCGATGGAAAACAACACTGTTCTCAATATTGTCCTGTATGAGTACATATAAAGGTATGTTAAGCACAACAGGCTAACACATCAAACAAATATATCCATGGTAGACAATATAATCTACAAATGATAGCTTCAGTATCACTACTGCAGGATGGTCCAAATGCGACACTACGATCAGAGACCCTTCGATAGAACTGTGTGCGATGCCATAATCGCAAACGGTGGTGTAAAAACCCATAAAAAAGGTGCAAAACGTTTGCAATGATGGATGCATCAGACACGGTTCAGATTTTAGTTGCGTGTGCGATGTAGGGCATACGGTTTAGTTCAAATAACTATTTGGGATGAGGATGAACAAAACAAACAGGCAGCCATATGAAGGTGTGTGTGATATACAGCATACGGTTCACTAGGATGAACTGTGTGCGAAGACCAATAATGTGTGTGATACGCGGCAAATAGGTCCGTAACCAGAAATGTGTGCGAAGACCAATAATAACACAGACGATTGCTCCTAATAAGCCGTGTGATTTCCTTTGTCTAAAGAAGAATAACATGTGTGTATATATATATATATATATAACTTAAATAAACATCCAATTACATAAGTGACTATAGAGATCATTGGCACACACCTCAATAAACAATTGCATGCATTCTAAAGTAGGAGAAACGATCATCTAGTCATCTACTTCTTGTGATGCTCCCGCCACTGCTCTGTGTCTCAATCCCTCGTCTGGGGCAGGAAGAAGACACTTCGTCATGTCAACGATCCGCCTGTACATCTCATAGCTTGTGTACGTGTCCATGGACGCGTACTTGACATGTTCATCCAGTCTCTCATGCCACACACTGTGCCAGGCGTTCTTCTCCTTCTTGCTCTCATTCTTCATCTTCATGTAGTAGGGGTTGATGATGGCCGAGGTGAGGTCAACCAGAGAGTTCAGTTTGTTTTTTTGCTGCCCCAGACCTTATAGTGGTGCTGGATGTTGACAAGATTCGGGCATTTCAAGTGAGAAACCTTGAGCGCTTTTAGATCGTTGGTGGTGTCCACCGTAGCGAAACTGTAGTCGGAGCTGTTGATAAACCTAGAGAAACGCTCGCAAGGCCTTGTGGCAAGGTGCTAGTGGTAGACGAGGACGTCATGTCGCACACACAACTGGGCAATGACAACCTTCTGATCATGCCCGCCACGACCGATGGTGTACTCGAGGTCGAAGCCGACCACTTGGTACTTGTCCTCGGCAAGGAACTGCTCCATAGTTTGGATGGAGCTCTCCACCGAGACCGGATCATTCGTGTACACTACCGAGAGGGCCTTCCCCCTCAAGTGGGTGTCCACTACATGATGCGTGGTGAACTTCCTGCCGTTGTCATCGTCGGCCGCTGGGAGCGCCATTGGAGCCACGGGGAGCGACATTGGAACCGCTGGATGTCCTCTCTGTATGTGTCGTCGTGGGTGTGCATATTGTGTCATGTGACGCGAGAGATGAAGGTAAATGGCCGCAGGAATAAATGGGGGCCGGGCGGCCTGAATTCTCTGCGCGTCTGCATGGCAGTTTTTGCAGTGGGTAACTGCATTGTCGTGCCGCGTGGGTGCAACCGCATGCACATGAACGTGCGTGATCATGCGCCGGCCCCAAACACTGGCAGCGCGCGTGGAGGGACGAGGGCAGAGCACCCGACGAGACGTGAGAGCAGAGCACGCGTGGCGGGACGCGAGAAAAGCGCGCCGCGGCCGCCTGAACCGCAAGCAACCACACACATAGAGGAGTTGAACATGCAGGAAATGGTCGCCTACAAGCCGGTCGACAGTTGCGTCGCTACGTAGAGAGCGGCCGTGTGCTACTACCTCCGTCTAGTCTATAGTCCCCTTTATATTCTGTGCCATACTATGCCCTCATACTTAACCAACAAAATGTTAATGCATGTTATAAAAATTATATAATTGGAAACTATGTAAAAATACGAATCCAACTATATAATCTTTGGCGACATGCATTCGTATTTTATTAGTTAAATCATACTTATAAACCAGGACGGGGGTATAGAAGGTAATTAAATCGCGAACTTTTTATTAACCATATGCGTATGTGGCCTTTTGTCCTCCTCCTCTCCCACGTCTTGTCACCCCGCTGCCGGAGATGGCTTATAGCACAAGCTTGCGCAGTGCGCGGGGGCGTTCTTTTGGCAAAACAGTGGCGCCAATGAATCGTCGTGAGGCCGTTCCAACGCAACCTCGCAGGTTCCTGCGCAAGCTTCCCGCCTGACTCGGTGAAATCCCCCAAATCCCAATGCTTACCGGCCTGCTATATAAACCCTCACGGCCGGCGAGTCATGCGTCACATTTTCCCCTCCCTCCCTGTAGCTTATCTTGTCTACTTCTCCCACAATCGCCAATGGCACCGGTCCATCATCGTCGCTCAGCCACTTCGCCGTCATCAGAGGAGAGTTCCAGCTGGGAGGCTACACCGCGGTGGCGGCGCAATCCCCGTCGTAGTGTAGTGCGCGTGGCGTTCCTGTTGGGTGTGCGCGGAACACCCACCACACACTCCGCCGCCACTGCCCGTTGGCAGCTGTTGCCGGCCGCCGTTGCCGCCACACCACCGTCGAAAGCCAGGGCCATCGCCCGCTCCGCCGCTGCGGCCCGAAGGCGGGAGGTGGCCGTCATGGCCGCCACCCCTCTGCCGGCCACCGTTGCCATCACCTGCTCCGCCACCAAGGCCCGAAGGCGGGAGGTGGTGGTCATGGCCGCCACCCCATCTTCGGCCGCCATGGTCGCAAGCCCATCATCGACCTCCCGGGTCATCACCCGCTCCGCCACTACCGCCCGAAGGTGGGAGGCAAAGGTGGATGCCCGCACGTGCGTCAGCACCTTGCGCGCTACACCGAGCTCCTGCGGAAGGAGGAGGAGCACCTCGTCAAGCTTGCAAAGAGCCTTACCGCCGCCGTGGCCGCGACACACGCCGCCTCAGAGGCGAGGAATCAGGAGATCTACGAGGAGAACCACCGCTTCGAGACGGGTCATCTCGAGCGGCAGAGGGCGTTCGAGATGAGCATCACTGAAGCTACAGTAGCGGTAGGCACTGTATTGCAGTTGCCCAGCTCGTCGGTAGGCTCCTCCTCCTCTGCATATTACTGAGCGTGCTCAGCAGAGGAGAGGCAGCCGGAAGTAGTACAAAGCCCCTCGTAGTAGTAGTATTTAGGCGCTATTTTGTTCAGTTCATCTGACTATAGATGTGGTGGAACTGTAGAACGTACTTAAAATTAGCTAGTATATATAGTTGAACTAGCTATTTCAATACGTGGTTGGCAACAATCGGGGAAAAGTTTTGTCGGTTCAACTATCGAGTTGAACTGTTTTTATAAATTAAGAACAACTGCTTAATCTATGAATGAAATATATGCTTAATTACTAAATTTTAGTTGCCAAAATTAGATACTGCTAGTGATTTTTAGCTTCATATTTTGAAAAATCACAGTGTTACAAGGTTGACAAATGGCAATGTTACTAGATCAAAAAATGTTAATCTTTCCAGTTTGACAAATGGCAACATAACCAAATTGTTTGTAAGTAGTTGCACACGGGTCATCCAAAAGAACCATTTGCGTTGAAGAGATGTACAAATCCTGCTCTCAATTTGCATACGGGTGTTGTATCTAAAACGTTTGCAATCAGGTGCTGCACAAATCCTGCTCGACACATTTTCCCTTGGCTTCCTGGGGAAGCTGTCTGCTTGCATACGAGTGTTCTAATTAAAACATTTGCGATGAGTGTTTTATATTTAAAAACCATTGACGTTTTTTTCTTTGATAAGTCTGTACATTAAGAGAGAAAAACGCAAGTTTGCTCAAACTATATCTTTCATTCAGTCATACTGCGAATTTATATTCATATGATCGAGATACAATATTAAACCCAAGAAAAAAACTATTTCCGGCGGCGAAGGAGACGGCATGCCGCGCTGTCGTTCTCGTCCTCCGGGATGCCGTTGTTGAAGTCTTCAATGCAGCACAAAATGTTCTTCACTTGTAAATCAAACATCATGTCGTCGCACGATCGACGGGCAGGGCGCGGGAGGACGAAAGCTGGTGGCACTGATAGGTATCGGTCGACGGGGGCGTCCCATGCCGCCGAGGGGGGCGCACGCACGGGCACGAGCACGACAGGTGCAGCCAAACGCACGGGGATCGGCGCCATGGTGGTTGGAGGGGCGTGCACGGGCACTGGCATGTACACAAGCTCATGCGGGTCCGTGGAGACCTTGCTGACACCTGCGGCTTCCAGCTCTGCGCTAGTGCTCGGCGACCAGCCCGTCGATGCTACGGGGACGGTCGCTGGTGCGGGCACCGGATGGGAGCTGGGACGGGAGCGGGGGCAGCAACAACCGCCACCAGCTCGTTCTGGGCCATATCCATGAGGCCCCCATTCCTCCTTATTTTCTATCTCCTCCGACTCGGAGTCGACTTCACCAAACTTGAAGACTAGTGGCAGATGATCCTTCTGCGCCATGGCGTTGGTGGAGGTCTGCAAGAGGGAGGGGCATGGGAGGGGAACAGTAAGGCCGCCCGTATTAAGCAGTGGCTCGGGCGCCATTAATGAAGAGGAAGGCGGGCAGCCATGGAAGTCAAAGGGCTCGCTTCCCAGTGAGCCTGCGTAGCGTACGGCTCGCACGCTTCCCGGTGAGCCTGCGCATTGGAGGACAGCTTGCACGCCTCCCGGTCAGCCTGCACACCGGACTTTGCTCGCACGCCTCCTTTTCAGTCAAGGTGAAGCAGCTGTCCGCACGGCACCTCATATAGCCATTAAAACAAAGACACATGGCGTCATGTGAATGGTTAAAACAACGCACACGGTTTGAATTATGCAAACGTTTGATACACGAAAATGCCTTTGTTGGCTGTTATTCAAGTGCGCCTTCTCTCAAAATGGACACGAAAAATACCAAAACATGTCGGGTGCCATTCCATGATAGCATGCCTAGTTTCATGAATTTCAGACGATTTTCGGATTTACTAGAATTTAAAAATAAAGTATCTCAATGTTTTGCCGGCAATCAACGCTGCCCTGTTGTTTGAAATTCATTCCCATTTCTTGCATGGGACCTAAGCATGCACCCAAGGACACAGATTTGATTTTCAACCAATTTATATGCACTTCAGCATGTGCATGTAGTTCAAATTTGAATTATGCATATAAATGCATTGAAAACTCAGTTAATGCATAAAAATGTCCAAACGAACCCCAAAAAATCACAAAAATTGACACAACACTCATGTTTTTCTATGTTGACACGAGAAATGTTTTGAAAGCAATAAGAGGCAATGGATATCGTTTCGTCCCCAAAGGTGGGACGTTCCCTACCGAAACCATCATGCTTGTTGTGAGAAGCTCTAGTTTAATAAGCAAATACCCAAACCTGCCCCAAATGGGACAAAAATTTACCACGGCATGTTGATGTTGCTCCATGATAGCAAGCCAAGTTTCATGAATTTCAGACGAGTTTTGGATTTAGTAGAATTTTAAAACCAGGTATCTCAATGTTTGCGGCCGAGTGACGGTGGCAGGGTGTTTGACATTCATTCCCATTTCTTGCATGTGACCTAAGCATGCAACCAAGAACACCAATTTGAATTTTCAACCAATTTATATGTATTAGAGCATGTGCATGTAGTTCTAATTTGAATTATGCACAAGAATGCATTGAATACTCAGTTAATGCATACAAATGTCCAAACGAACCCCGAAAAATCACAAAATTGACACAACACTCGTGTTGTTCTAAGTTGACACAATTTTTTTTTGAAAGAATAAGAGGCAATGGATATCGTTTCGTCCCCAAAGGTGGGACGTTACCTACCGAAACTATCATGCTTGTTGTGAGAAGCTCTGGTTTGTGAGAAGCATATACCCAAACCTGCCCCAAATGGGACAAAAAAATTACCGCAGCATGTTGATGCCGCTCCATGATAGCATGCCAAGTTTCATGAATTTCAGACGAGTTTATGATTTACTAGAATTTAAAAACAAGGTATCTCAACGTTTGCGGCCGAGTGACGGTCGCAGGGTGTTTATCATTCATTCCCATTTCTTGCGTGGGACCTAAGCATGCAAACAAGGACATAGATTTGAATTTTCAGCCAATTTATATGCATTAGAGCATGTGCATGTAGTTCAAATTTGAATTATGCACATGAATGCATTGAAAACTCAATTAACGGATAAAAATGCCCAAACGAACCCCGAAAAATCACAAAAATTGACACAACACTCCTGTTGCTCTACGTTGACACGAGAATTCTTTGGAAAGCAATAAGAGGCAATGGATATCGTTTCGCCCCCAAAGGTGGGGCGTTCCCTACCGAAACCATCATGCTGGTAGTGAGAAGCTTTGGTTTTTGAGAAGCATATACCCAAACCTACCCCAAATGGGACAAAAAATTTACCATGGCATGTTGATCCCGCTCCATGATTGCATGCCAAGTTTCATGAATTTCAGATGAGTTTTGGATTTACTAGAATTTAAAAACCAGGTATCTCAATGTTTGCGGCCGAGTGACAGTGGCAGTGTGTTCGACATTCATTCCCATTTCATTCATGGGACCTAAGCATGCAACCAAGGACACATATTTGAATTTTCTACCAATTTATATGCATTTGAGCATGTGCATGTAGTTCAAACTAGAATTATGCACATAGATGCATTGAAAACTCAACTAATGCATAAAAATGTCCAAACGAACCCCGAAAAATCCCAAAAACTGACACAACACTCCTGTTGTTCTATGTTGACACTTGGGAAAAAAATTGAAATCAAGAAGAGGTAATGGATATCGTTTTGTCCAGAAAGGTGAAATGTTCCGTACTGAAACCATCAGGCTTGTTGTGAGAATCTTTGGTTTGTGAGAAGCATGTCTGAAAGTGCAACTATCCCTAGGTGGTTTTGGTAATTCATAACAACATATAGCTCATTGAGCTAATGCTATTCCAAGACAAATATTTCAGGAAAGCTCAATGAATGGCATGGCATGGATGATGAAAGTGGATCCCTCAAAATATCAAGGACAAAGGATTGGCTCAAGCTCAAAAGCTCAAGACTCTACATTTTAAATTTTAGTGATCCAAGATCACATTGAGTCTATAGGAAAAGCCAATACTATCAAGGAGGGATGAGGTGTTGCTTAATGAGCCTTTTGCTTCATGTGCTTAGTGATATGCTCCAAAACCCTCCACTACTTTCTCACATCCACATATGACCTAAACCTAAAGTCAAACTCGGTCCTACCGATTCTTTCTATCCGGCGCCACCGAGTTCAGATGTCTTAGCCACTGCCACAAACTCTAGGCAAATCGGTCTCACCGATAGGGATCTCGGTCTCGACGAGATGGGATTGTAATCACTCGGTTTCCCTTTCGTAACTTCTCCGTCTCACCGAAAGAGCGAATCGGTCCCACCGAGATTACAATGTAAACTCTCTGTTTCCCTTTTGTAACTTTTTGGTCTCACCGAAAGAGCAAATTGCTCCCATCGAGTTTACCTGACCAACTCTCTGGTTAGCTAATTACCAAATTCGGTCTCACCGAGTTTGTGTAATCGGTCTCACCGAGATTACGTTATGCCCTAACCCTAACCATATCGGTCCTACCAAGTTGCATGTCAGTCCCACCGAAAACCCTAACGGTCACTAGGTTTACTAAATCGGTCCGACCGAGTTTGTTCATTCGGTGCCACCGAGTTTGGTAAATTGTGTGTAACGGTTAGATTTTGTGTGGAGGCTATATATACCCCTCCACCTCCTCTTCATTTGTGGAAAGAGCCATCAGAACAAACCTACACTTCCAACTTACCAGTTTTGAGAGAGAACCACCTACTCATGTGTTGTGGCCAAGATATTTCATTCCAACCATATGAATCTTGATCTCTAGCCTTTCCCAAGTTGCTTTCCACTCAAATCTTCTTTCCACCAAATCCAAATCCTGTGAGAGAGAGTTGAGTGTTGGGGAGACTATCATTTGTTACTTCTTGGAGAGTGGTGTCTCCTAGATTGGCTAGGTGTCACTTGGGAGCCTCCAACAAGATTGTGGAGTTGAACCAAGGAGTTTGTAAGGGCAAGGAGATCGCCTACTTCGTGAAGATCTACCGCTAGTGAGGCAAGTCCTTCGTGGGCGATGCCCATGGTGGGATAGACAAGGTTGCTTCTTCGTGGACCCTTCGTGGGTGGAGCCCTCCATGGACTCACGCAACCGTTACCCTTCGTGGGTTGAAGTCTCCATCAACGTGGAGGTACGATAGCACCACCTATCGGAACCACGACAAAAAACATCCGTGTCTCCAATTGCGTTTGAATCCTCCAAACCCTTCCCTTTACATTCTTGCAAGTTGCATGCTTTATTTTCCGCTGCCTATATACTCTTTGCATGCTTGCTTGAATTGCGTGATGATTGCTTGAATTGTTCAAAGATAGCTAAAATCTGCCAAAGTCTAAAATTTGGAAAAGGCATAGCTTTTAATTGGTCAAGTAGTCTAATCACCCCCCTCTAGACATACTTCAAGGTCCTAAAATGTCTCCAAACCTACCCCAAGTGGGATAAAAAAATTCCACGGCATGTTGATGCCGCTACATGACAGCATGCCAAGTTTCATGAATTTCACACGAGCTTTAGATTTACTAGAATTTAAAAACCAGGTATCTCAACGTTTGCGGCCAAGTGACGGTGGCAGGGTCCCATTTCTTGCATGGGACCTAAGCATGAAACCAAGGACACATACTTGAATTTTCAACTAATTTATATGCATTAGAGTATGTGCCTATAGTTCAAATTTCAATTATACACATGAATGCATAGAAAACTCAGTTAATGTATAAAAATGTCCAAGCGAACCCCAAAAAATCACAAAACTTGACACAAAACTCCTGTTGTTCTATGTTGACAATAGGAAAAAAAATTGAAATCGAGAAGAAAAAATTTGAAATCGAGAAGAGAAAGGTGACATGTTCCCTACCGAAACCATCACACTTGTTGTGAGAAGCTCGGGTTTATGAGAAGCTTATACCCAAACCTTCCCCATATGGGACAAAAAATTTACCACGGCATGTTGATGCCGCTCCATGATAGCATACCAAGTTTCATGAATTTCAGACGAATTTTGGATTTACTAGAATTACAAAAGCAAGTACGTCGAAGTTTGTCGGAGAGCTATGGTGCCGTGGTGTTCGAATTTCATCCCCATTTCCTGCATGGGACATAAGCATAAACCCATGGACACATATATGATTTTACAACCCATGTTGGTGCACCGGAGCATGTTCATGTAATTTAATTTTGAATTGTGCACCTGAAATGGCTAGAAAACCAATTTAATTTATAAAATGTTCAAACGAACCCTGAATAATTCCAATTATTTTACGGCACACATATAGTTGCATGTTCATTGCAGAATTCAACAAAATCAGCCGTCTTGAGAATGCAAAGGAAGTTTGGGATACTTTGATTGATATGCATGAAGGTACCGACTCCGTCAAGGAATCCAAGTTGGATGTGCTCCAAAGTCAGCTTGACAAGTTCAAAATGAAGGATGGGGAAGGTGTCGCTAAAATGTACTCTAGGCTTGTTCTTATCACAAATGAGATTGCCGGCTTAGGAAGTGAAGAGATGATGATGATTCATCATCAAGAAGATCCTAAGAGCATTGGATGGAAAATATGATACCATGTGCACATTGATCCAAATGATGCCAAATTACAAAGATCTCAAGCCAGCGAAATCATTGGAAGAATTGTTGCTCATGAAATGTCACTCAAGGATAAGGAGGAACTTCACAACAAGTCAAGTGGTGCTTACAAAGCCTCATGTGAAGCCCCCACATCATCAAGTGAGAAACAAACCTTCAATGAAGAATTGAGCTTAATGGTGAAGAACTTCAACAAATTCTACAAGAGTAGAATCAAAGAAAGAAGCTCCAAGTCAAGGTCCTACAATGACAAAAGATCTTCTAGTCGAGAGCGCAATTGCTACAATTGTGGGAGACCTGGACACTATTCCAATGAGTGTACGTCACCCTACAAAAGAAGAGAAGATTCTCCCAAGAGAAGAAGTAGAAGAGAAGAATCACCACCAGGAGAGAGAAGGAGTAGAGATGATCATTATGAACGAAGACCCTCACGGAGAAGCAAGGATTCGGAAAGGAAAGACAAGTCATCAAAGAGCTACACAAAACGAAGACATCAAGCTCATGTTGGTGAATGGGTATCCGGCTCCGACTCCGACAATCACTCCGAGAGAAGCTATTACTCCGACTTCGAATACACTCAAGATGAAGGTGTTGCCGGCTTAGCACTTGTGTCAACCAACTCCTACGACATATTTGAATCACCAAATGAAGGAATTGGAAGATGCTTCATGGCCAAAGGTCCTAAGGTAACACACCGAGTATGTTGATTTTAATAGTGATGAAGATGACTTGCTAGGTGATGATTATTTACTTGTTGACAACTCTAGTGATGAATACTATGATGAAACGTCAATTAATCATGCTAATCAAGATGAAACGAATGACAATGATTAGGAGAAAATTGAGCGTCTAACTAAAGAACTAAACACTCTTAAGTTAGCTCATGAAACTATCTTTGAAGATCATCGAGAACTTTTAAGGGCTCATGAGAAGTAACGCTTTGAAAAGCTCAATCTTGAGCAAGAGCATGAGTTCCTAAAAGCGATCAATGTTGATCTTCGTAAGAAAAGTTCTTCTTACATTGCCGAGCGTTTACTCTTATCTACTTACATGCCTCAAGTCAAGTCTAGTAACAAGAATAATAACGATTCTTATTCTAGTAGTAACAATAACAATGCTAAATCCAATATTGTTGCTTCTAGTAGTTCTCTTGATTCCACTAATGATTCTCTTAGCCAAGTTACACTTGAGCAAGAAAACAGCTTATTGAAGGGAATTATAGAGAAAGGTGTATACAAGAGCCTTGCCGAGTAAGCAATTTGAGGAAATTATGCATAAGCAAGGAAGGCACGGAAGAATCAAGGTGTTGGTTTTGAACGAAAGTTCAATGCAAATGGAGTTGAGTGGGAAGAAGATCAATGCCCCAAGACGAAGTTTGTTCCTCAACAAGAGAAGTATGATCCTACTTCCTTCAAGGGAACACAAGCACAAGATGATCTTCCACCACAAGACCACAAGAACAAAGGCAAGGACAAGCTTCAAGAGGAGATTGATGCATTTGAAGAAGCACCTAAGGCCTTGGTCAAGTGGGTTCCCAAGACTACGTCAAGTTCTACTTCATCAAGCACAACTACTACACCAAGGATTCCCATCAAGATGATGTGGATCCCGAAGAACAAGAACTAGAGAGTTCTTGGGGGTGACTCCGCCAACATTTTTCACTCATATCATTTTGGCAAGGACAAGTGCAATCAACTTCCATATCTTGCACTAGTTCAAGGAGTCACAAACCCTCATGTTGGTAAGGCAAGGGACAAGGTAACCTAATGTTTTCATGGACATCATTTTGTGTGTGCATCACTCTATGTCTATGGATATTCTTGTTTGTTCCTTGTGGGACTAACCCGTGTAGTTATTGAAAGTGCAACTCACTCCAAAGGATTGCTTCAAAAGATCTACATCAACATTGAGCATCCACATCTTCAACACCTACATGAAGTCATCAACGACAACCCAAGGTTAGTTTATCCCTCTAAGGGGATCTCACATCTAGGGGAGCTTAACTCTAAGAATTGAGTCAAAGCAACTCTAATGATGCGAACACATAAATGCTTTATGTAAAAGTGGTAACCCCACTTGAGCTTAAGCGATGAGTATGACCTATGATCAAATGTTCTCATTTGACTCCTAAGTCAATATACTCATATATAGATGACCTAGTCATCGCCAATTGTTTGATAGATGCTAGAATTGGTTGTGCATGCTTTGTCACATATTTCATTTGTCATTTTATTGTGTGAGCATGTTGGTTGCATATTTTACTCATTCGAGGACATCCACTTGTTGTTTGATTGATTGGTTTCTTTTTCTTTTGCCAAGTGGATGGACAAGAATGCCTAATAACCTTCCCTAGCTACCTATGCTTTTCTCGTCTCAAACACTATTCATGCTACATCACAAAATTTGATCAAGTCAGATTCGAACCACTCTGTGTGAGGAGCACTCGGAGTCCCCGATTCGTCATAGACTTAAACTTCCAAAACTTCTTTGTGATTTTCGGTCTGACCGATTCCTCCATTTCGGTCATACCGAGATTACTAAGTCGATCTAGGTTTTCAATCTCGGTGCAACCGATTTTAACTTCTCGGTCACACCGAGTTGTCAGAATTGTTAATCAGTTATGCATCTCGGTGCCACCGAGTTGTTCAACTCGGTCACACCGACAGTGTCGGGCTATATATATCACACGGGCAATTTTTGGAAAAATTTCTCCGAAACTCCTCGCCCGTGCATAGCTCGCTCTGCCTACTTGGTCTACGGATCGTCGACTTCGTCGTCAGCCGCCTCCAGCCGCTAGTCTCGGCCACCGTCAACGGAATTCTCCTCCGTCGTTGCCGTCGTAGCGAGTTCACCGCCGATTTAGGGTATGAACTCGATCACTGTGCTATCCTCGTCCGATTCTCATCACATTTTATTCGTATTGCATCTTGCCACGATTGAAACACTTCTATCCAGTCAAAACAATCCTTAGAATAGGTATGATTCGAAAATTTAGGGTTAGGTTTCCACCGAAACCATCTCGGACCCACCGAGTTGAAAAACTTGGTCCCACCAATTTGGCTAACGCCATTGCACTAGTAAGTCTCGGTCTGGCCGAGAATTACAAATCGGTATGACCGATTTTAGAACTTTGTGAAACCCTAGCAGTCTCGGTGCCACCGAACTATGACTCGGTCTGACCGAGTTCACTAGTTTAGGTTCCAACAACGTCGTATCACCGAGTTTGAAAATCGATAGATCCGAAATGCTTTCTGTGGAAACTAAAACTAAGTTTTTGGAATCATTCTTTTGCAAAAATCTCTGCATTTTGTGATGCTCATCCACTGTACCTCATCTATAACTATTCACAGGGTCAGCAGTCAGTCAGTGCAGCATGCCAGACCAAAGTGACAGCCAGAATAGGTCAGAAGAGCAGATTCAAATGAGTGAGGGCACTAGTCCCTCAAGTAGCTCAGATGAGGGGAGCGGAAGCACTCCAAGTAATTTGCCCAAGGCTGCCACAAGCACAAGGAAGAAGAAGACCTCAGAGTCTGAGGATGAAGATTATGTGGCAGCTGAGGAGGAGGCCAGTTCCAAGAAGAAGGTGATCAAGAAAGAGTACAGCTCAACAGCAGTTAAGTGTGGAATGAAGATCAAAAGGCCAGCAGGTAGACAACCTATGTCCAAAGCCAGAGTCTCCACTCAAGCTTCTTTGGAATCCCAACCCAGAGAACCTGCTGCTGCTGAAGGAAAGAAAAGGAAGGAAAGGGTCAAGAAGACCATGGCCAGAGTGATTGGGAAACCATCAATGATGGAGGAAGAGGAAGAAGAAGAGGTTGCTGAGCCTTCACCCAAGGCACAAAAGCTGATGGGTGATGCCATAAAGTCAGGGGCTGGAACTTCAAAGCCCAAACCTGCCCCCAAGCCCAAGAGTGCACCAAAGAGAAATACCAGAAGTATACCAGCAACTGAGAAGAACAAGGCTCCAATGCCTGAGGTTGATGCTGAGGAAGATGAAGAAGGCAGGTCCTAAGGAAGCTCAAACCCAAGATCCCAGACCACAATGATGCTCATCATGTGGCTGAGAACATGAAGATCAGGAGAGATCAAGGGTTGAGGCTATGGAGAGAGTCAGATCCATATGCCACCAGGAGAAGGACTGCTGTGGATTACAGGTTCCGCACGAAGGTACAACAGGACTTCTATGAGACTATCTTGTTGGATAAGAAGCCCATAGTTTGTGATATGAGGTGGGTCGACTGGACCTACATTCAGGAGAATGAAGAACACTATCCTGGAGTGTATGCCAGCTTCAGTGCTTGTGGAGTTACAGATTTTGTTGGGCAGAAGCTCACAAATTGGAATGACGAGCTCATTATGCAATTCTACTCCACAACACATTTCTATCCAGATGGCAGGATAGTGTGGATGTCTGAAGGAACACGATATCACCAACCATAGAGGAATGGGCAAGTCTGATCAATGCCCCAAAGGAAGATGAAGATGACTTGGACATTTATGCCAAGAAGAAGATGGGTCACAACTCAATGTCACACATGTACAATGAAATCCCAGATGATGCATTTGAGTCCTTCAAGTTTGGATCAGTTCATTATCTTCTGTCAGGGCTGCCTACAATCAACTGGATCCTAAGGCACACACTTTTGCCCAAATCAGGTGACCATAACACGATCAGAGGGCATGCAATCAACTTGCTTCACGTTTTTGATGTGCCTCAGAAATTCAAAGTCATGAGCCTCATATTTGAAACTATCAAGAGGACTGCAGCAGACCAGAAGAGGAGCTGTGGATATGCCCCACAGATTTAGGAGTTGATAAACTCAAAGATGGGCACAGGGAAGTATCTGTTGGATAAGGAACACATGGTTCTCTATCCTGACTTTGAGGACAATCAAGTTGTCATGACTGAAAATGAACCAACATCAGTACAAGCGCAAGAGAAGAAGGAGAAAGCAAGGAAAGAGAAGGCTGCCAAGATGCCAACTCAAGTAGAGGCATCTGAATACTTTCTGAAGAACAAACAGGAGCAACTTGGTTACTTGATAGCATCAACTCTGCGGATTGATAAGGGGTTGGCCACCCTAACTCAAAAACAGGAGAGCCTGGAAAGAATCATGGAACAAAAATTCTATGATCTTGATGTCAAAGTAACTGAGATTCAGTCAGCTATGGAGCAGCTACAGGATGACATGCAGGAGAGGAAGGGCAGGACAATGACTAATGCATTTGCCAGAGTGTCACGAGCTCAGAGATCAGCTGCAGAGCCAGTTCAAGACACCAGAGTCACTTCATCAGCTCTAGCTACAGCTCCAGCACCACCAGCTCCTGCACCAACTCCTTCAGCTCCTTCTACATCGACTGAAGCCTTCGTTCTTGGAGTTCTCCGGCCTGAGAGACGATATAGTCCTATGCATTTTCTAGGAACTTTTTGGTAACTTGTTGCCAAAGGGGGAGAAAAATGTATAGATCATAGGCTTCGAGAGAGAGAGAGAGATTTGCTTTTGTTCTCTCTTGTCTTTTTGGTTGAACTTTATTTGCTTTTGATTGTTTGAGATACTATGCGATTACTTGTGAGACATTGATGATCATGTGTTTGATCATAAGCTACACTTATGCTCGTTATGATACTATCTTATTTATCCTTACATGATCATTCACTTTGCTTGGTGATGAGTGCATGTATTCAATCTTTGTTATTTTGAGCGCTCCACCAAGATGTATGTGACATGGAAGAGTAACCCATGAGCCTAATTCCTTGTGCATTTGCAGTCCAAAGAAAATATTTCTATGCACAAATTTAGGGGGAGCTCTTGCTTAGCACATACTTCTCAAAGTGACCATGTTTTTCAAATTTTAGTATCATTTGTCAAAGCTTTGATCTATATGTTGTCATCAATTACCAAAAAGGGGGAGATTGAAAGTGCAACTATATCTAGGTGGTTTTGGTAATTCATAACAACATATAGCTCATTGAGCTAATGCTATTCCAAGACAAATATTTCAGGAAAGCTCAATGAATGGCATGGCATGGATGATGAAAGTGGATCCCTCAAAATATCAAGGACAAAGGATTGGCTCAAGCTCAAAAGCTCAAGACTCTACATTTTACATTTTAGTGATCCAAGATCACATTGAGTCTATAGGAAAAGCCAATACTATCAAGGAGGGATGAGGTGTTGCTTAATGAGCCTTTTGCTTCATGTGCTTAGTGATATGCTCCAAAACCCTCCACTACTTTCTCACATCCACATATAACCTAAACCTAAAGTCAAACTCGGTCCTACCGATTCTTTATATCCGGCGCCACCGAGTTCAGATATCTTAGCCACTGCCACAAACCCTAGGCAAATCGGTCTCACCGATAGGGATCTCGGTCTCACCGAGATGGGATTGTAATCTCTCATTTCCCTTCGTAACTTTTCGGTCTCACCGAAAGAGCGAATCGGTCCCACCGAGATTACAATGTAAACTCTCTGTTTCCCTTTTGTAACTTTTCAGTCTCACCGAAGGAGCAAATCGGTCCCATCGATTTTACCTAACCAACTCTCTAGTTAGCTAATTACCAAATTCGGTCTCACCGAGTTTGTGTAATCGGTCTCACCGAGATTACGTTATGCCCTAACCCTAACCATATCGGTCCTACCGAGTTGCATGTCAGTCCCCACGAAAACCCTAACGGTCACTAGGTTTACTAAATCGGTCCGGCGAGAGTTTGTTGATTCGGTCCCACCGAGTTTGGTAAATTGTGTGTAGCAGTTAGATTTTGTGTGGAGGCTATATATACCCCTCCACCTCCTCTTCATTCGTGGAGAGAGCCATCAGAACAAACCTACACTTCCAACTTACCAGTTCTGAGAGAGAACCACCTACTCATGTGTTGAGGCCAAGATATTTCATTCCAACCATATGAATCTTGATCTCTAGCCTTTCCCAAGTTGCTTTCCACTCAAATCTTGTTTCCACCAAATCCAAATCCTGTGAGAGAGAGTTGAGTGTTCGGGAGACGATCATTTGAAGCACAAGAGCAAGGAGTTCATCATCAACACACCGTTTGTTACTTCTTGGAGAGTGGTGTCTCCTAGATTGGCTAGGTGTCACTTGGAGAGCCTCCAACAAGATTATGGAGTTGAACCAAGGAGTTCGTAAGGGCAAGGAGATCGCCTACTTCGTGAAGATCTACCGCTAGTGAGGCAAGTCCTTCGTGGGCGACGGCCATGGTGGGATAGACAAGGTTGCTTCTTCATGGACCCTTCGTGGGTGGAGCCCTCCGTGGACTCGCATAGCAACTGCTACCCTTCGTGGGTTGAAGTCTCCATCAACGTGGAGGTACGATAGCACCACCTATCGGAACCACGACAAAAACATCTGTGTCTCCAATTGCGTTTGAGTCCTCCAAACCCTTCCCTTTACATTCTTGCAAGTTGCATGCTTTATTTTCCGCTGCCTATATACTCTTTGCATGCTTGCTTGAATTGCGTGATGATTGCTTGAATTGTTCAAAGATAGCTAAAATCTACCAAAGTCTAAAATTGGGAAAAGGCATAGCTTTAAATTGGTCAAGTAGTCTAATCACCCCCCCTCTAGACATACTTCAAGGTCCTAAAATGTCTCCAAACCTACCCCAAGTGGGATAAAAAAAATTCCACGGCATGTTGATGCCGCTCCATGACAGCATGCCAAGTTTCATGAATTTCACATGAGCTTTGGATTTACTAGAATTTAAAAACCAGGTATCTCAATGTTTGCGGCCAAGTGACGATGGTAGGGTCCCATTTCTTGCATGGGACCTAAGCATGAAACCAAGGACACATAGTTGAATTTTTAACTAATTTATATGCATTAGAGTATGTGCCTATAGTTCAAATTTCAATTATGCACATGAATGCATAGAAAACTCAGTTAATGTATAAAAATGTCCAAGCGAACCCCGAAAAATCACAAAACTTGACACAACACTCCTGTTGTTCTATGTTGACAATAGGAAAAAATTGAAATCGAGAAGAGAAAACGGATATCGTTTCGTCTAGAAAGGTGACATGTTCCCTACCGAAACCATCACACTTGTTGTGAGAAGCTTGGGTTTATGAGAAGCTTATACCCAAACCTGCCCCATATGGGATAAAAATTTACCACGGCATGTTGATGCCGCTCCATGATAGCATGCCAAGTTTCATGAATTTCGGACGAATTTTGGATTTACTAGAATTACAAAAGCAAGTACGTCGAAGTTTGTCGGAGAGCCATGGTGCCGTGGTGTTCGAATTTCATCCCCATTTCCTGCATGGGACATAAGCAAAAATCCATGGACACATATATGATTTTACAACCCATGTTGGTGCACCGGAGCATGTGCATGTAGTTTAATTTTGAATTGTGCACCTGAAATGGCTAGAAAACCAATTTAATGTATAAAATGTTCAAATGAACCCTGAATAATTCCAATTATTTTACGACACACATATAGTTGCATGTTCATTGCAGATAAAAGGTCTAGCAATTCAAACACCGTCCATTGCCGCTGTGAACCCATTATGTAATTCAAATCAAGACAAAAAATCAAGTAGATCCCACACAGTTTATTATCACCAACCGTGTGAGATGCAGCACAAAATATCCTGGAGCACCGTAGGTGTATAGTACGCCTATGGCTTATGCGAGAAAGTGAGTCGCTACAGTCCACAACCGGCATCTCAAGCACACTAGCTCGCTCCCCAAATATCGTTTCACTGTTCAATCGTTGCCGGTGAAAGATGAGCACGTGGACCCGCGTCGTGAGGGCAACTTCGGTGGCCCACTCCGGCGAGAGCGCGGCCACAACCTCCATGCATGTGCTAACAAGGTGCGTTACTGCGGCCGCAATCTGCGACCGGGCGGCCAAGGCCGCCCAAACGGCAGCCGTTGCTTCTCAGGTGGCGGCAGCAACATCTTCCTCGGGGATAGCAACCGGCGGGAGCGACACAACATCTGTCTGTTTCATAGTGGCGGCCTTAGCCCTGATGGAAGGCGCCCACAACCATGTCAAGGCCACCCACGCCCAGCTCGTGGCGGTCACCGCACAAATTGAACAAAGCTTCTCCGACAACGGTCAGCAGCCCACGGCCGAAGAGTTGGCAATCGCCAAGAGCATTCGAGCAGCCGTCCGTTCCTCCGCCGCATACCTTGCAACGACGGAGCCCGTCCAAGTCCAGATCCCGGCCGCCCATGCCCAGCTCATGGCGGCCTTTTCCAAAGAGATGGCGGACGCGGATGGCGAGATGCTTGCCGAGTATGGTGCGATAGATGCCATGGAGCCCCTTCCCTAGGAGACCGTCAGGCGCGAGCTGGACATGGAGGCGGCAGCGGAGATCGATGAGCACCAGCGTAGTAGTACTCTTTGTTTTTTTAATTAAGAGCGCCGGTCTTTAATTTGTTAGAGTAATGTTTAGGTCATGTAGCTCTTTTTAATTGCTGAACTTGCTCGATTAAGAAGTGTGGGTGTGTTGTAGTCTCCTTTGTGTACCCAAATTATGCAATGATGTGGATGACCACTGTAACCAGGGAAATTCAAACCAAAATTTTGACGTTCAAACTCATCACACACGGGTTAAGCTATCTGAATCGTTTGTGAGGTTCACATATCGTACACAGTTCTGAATAAGGGACCGTGTTTGATGACACTTTGCACGCCAGTTTTTTCGCTGACGAGATTCCAAATTTTCGGCTCCCACGGAAATATCTACCTCCCCACCCCCTTACCAAAAGCTACATTTCCCTGGTTTCCGCCTTCCTATCCAAGTTGAAACCTTCACTCCTTGCTTGCAGCACCTCCTCCTCGCCGGCGACCCTCATTCACGCTGCTCGGCCTCGTCTATCCCGGCAAGTAATCTGTCCGGGGTTGGGTGCGACATATGCCAAAGGATAGCTTATCATGGAGGGGGCGAGTAGAACGTCGCTGGTGCCTGGAAACGGGATGAGGCGAAGACATGGACGCCGGCGAATCTTACCCAGCTTCAGGGCTCTCCGAGGAGATAACACCCCTACTGTTGCAAAATGGGTACAAGGGGCTCCTTGAGCTGTTCGGGGTGAGGAAGGAGAAGGGCTCGGCTTGCTCTTCTCTCCCTCTATGTGTGTGTCTAAAACTACTAGCTTCCAACCCTTTGCATGGGTGCCCAGGGTTTATATAGGCCTACCCCGGGTACAACGGTAATCCGGTTGGGTGTGGGTCCAAGCCGTCGGTCTCTAAGTCGCCGTCTTCTCCGCCGACTGGGGCCCGCCGACTAGTGGGCCCGCCGACGGCTTGACATGGGGCCGACAGCCCTTGTCACTTGTGGCGGGTCTTGCCGGCTGCAGATCACTGTAGCCGTGCTTCTAATGACGCGAGCTTGGTCGTGAGGTTATGGCAACAGTGCCGCCGCCTGGCGGGCGATCACTGTTGCCATTCCCTGTCTTGTATGGTTAATGGCGCATGGATCCCGCGGGAGGAGCCAGCCGACTCCCGGAGGCCGACTCCATCGGGTCTGTCTTTGGGGTGCTCTCGCCGTCTTCGGTACTCCCGCCGACAGGCGGGTCCCGCCGTCTTCGGGTCGTACAGACAGGCCAACGTGGGTACAGGAATCTGCCCACGGTGCTGATGTCAGGTTCGACATGGCAATAGTGCCGCGCCGCATGGAGATCTCCGTCTGTACGGCGCCCTGTAGCCATACCTGCCCTTTATGGACTGGGCGGGGATGGGCCGCGAGGCGGCTTTACCCCATAGTCGCCCAGGCATGAGGTGGTGGAGGTCGCGGGCCGACTCCTTGTAGCCGGCCTCGCTGGAGGTCGCTGGCTTGGAGTCGGCTTGTCCTGAAGGCGGCCCCTGGGACTCGGCCCAGAGGGGCAGTCGGCCGGCTTTGTTGCCGACTATCTGAAGGCGGCTCTTCGTCTTGGGGTCTTGAGGGGCGCAGCCTGCCCCGATGTTTTGAAAGGTTCAGGGGCTCGGGTCTGCCTACCCGTAGTCCATTACTCCGACAGTAGTCCCCGAAGCTGGGGAGGCGCCGAGGCAGCCCGTCGAGGAGCCTCGACAGCTTCATCCCTTTGATGGAAGAATCTGGACTCGGCCCGCCGTCTCCATCTGGAATCGGCTTTGCAGGGGGCCGTCTCGCTCTTCAAAGGTTTCGAAGGTCGCAGCGGGACCCGGGCGGCGTGCCTGATAAGCTTCCCGGCAACCGCCCGTCATGGGCCCGCCACGCGGCGCCACGCGGCAGGGCCAGTCTGCCAGCCCACGCGCGTGACAAGACAGGCCCGTCAGGCGGGGCCCGCCACTACCATGCCCCGGCGCGCAGCGGATCCGGCGTGATGCGTCGGGCGGTTGGGCTCACGCGCCGTTCTGCGCGCGATAACGTCGTGGGTTAAATCGTGAAGCGCGAGGGCGTGGCGCAGTTAATCCCATGCCCGCCCCCTCGGCTTCGCAGCCCAGGCGCCTATAAGTAGGCGGGGGAGGGAGGGGGCAGCGACGCACGCGCACTCTCTCATCCCCGCTCCCTGCCCCGTCTTCTTCCTCACTCCTCCGTGCCGAGCCTCATTTCTTCCTCGCCGCGGAGATGAGCTCCTCATCAGCCGCCGCGCCTCCCACCGCGCGCTCCGGCGTGTGGGACGGCTCCATCATCGACGACGACGTGATCTAGTTCCTTCGTCAGACGCGCCGCATTCCCGGCAGCCACCTCGTGCGAAGGATTCCTCGGAGTTCTCCCCACCATCGAGCTGTGGGGGGAGTTCTTTCAAGCGAAGCTCGGGACCCACATCGCTCGCGTGCCGGCTCTGTGCGGCATGTTCATCGCCAAGAGGAGGCCGTTGTCCGATAATCCTTTCCCTGCCATCCCCCTCATCAAATCGGTGAAGATGTGGCAGCGCTCGTACTTCTACGTCAAGAACGTCGCCCCCGACGGCAACTGGGTCAACTTGCCGCCCTCGTATGGGCGAATCATGGGCCGACCCACCAGCTGGTCTTACAGGCCCGGACGCCGACTCCGCGAACGCGCCGCCGTCAGCAGCTGAGTCCGTGTAATGTCTGATCGGAGGGCCTGACTGGGCAGACTTTGCCGCCGCCGTGGCGCGCCGAAGTTCTCCCTCTTCAGGGCCGCCCTCATCGATTCGCCAGATGAGCGGCCGCCGGGACCCCAGCCGGCTGTGCTCCAAGGACATGCCCTACGCGGAGGTGGTGGACACGGTGAACTTCTTGGCGAACTGCAACCTCACGGAGGAATGGCGTTTTGGCAAGGAGCCATACTCGCGCGCCAATCCCTCGCCGGATGAAAGTCGCCTCTCGCTTCTTTGTTTCCTTCCTTAGCCGGATCCGGCTCTTACTTTCCTTGGTCCTTTAGGCCTCAGAATCCTCTCATGCCGCCCTCGGCCGGCGCCATGGGGTCGGCTCGCGACTTCGTCCCCGACCGGGCGGAGAGTGATGCCGACGACCCCGACTTGGGCGTGGCGGCGATGGAGGCCGATGCCGAAGGAGGGGGAGGGGCCGACGACCTCAGGCCCTCGGCCACCTTCGCAGACTGACCTGATGATGAAGTCGCCCCCCGCCGCCAGCAGAGAACCGGCCAACCAGGTGCGAGCTCCTCCGCCGCCTTGGGGGGGGCGAGGCGGCGCGAAGAAGCGCCGGGCCGGGCCGAGTCAGCCAGGCTGCCAGGCCAAGAGAATCAGGGGAGCAGCCGCCGCGACTCAGCACGAAGAAGCAGTCGCGAAGGCCAACCGCTTCCGCAAGGAGGTGAAAAAACCATCACTGGTCTCCGCGTAAGTATCTTTTTATTCCGTCTTGTTTTCTTCTGGTCCGTCTTGCTCAAGTCTTCTCATGTCCTTTTTTCTCATCAGGGCTCCCCTCACTCTGGAGAGGGTCGCCGCCGCCTCCGTCATGGGGTCGGCGGGGCGTCCGCCAGCGAGTCGTGAGCTAACCCTGCGGCCGCCCTCAGGGAGGCAACAGAGCAGAACGCGCAGGAGAAGCGCGACGAGGAGGCGGCCGCTCGTAGAGAGAAGGTGGCGTCCGAGAAGGCGGTCGAAGCCGCAGTAGCAGCAAGAAGGCAAGCCGAGGAGGCCGCGCGCCTTCAATCGGCGCTGCTTGTCACTCCGCTGAGCTCAGCGCCACCACTGCCGGAGTTCACGGGGCAGTCGGAGGGAATCGGTGGCGAGGTTCCTGTCGCAAGGAGGGAAGGTGGCGAGGTCTCTTCGCCGAGCGCGGCTGCGCCACCTCCGCCACCTCCACCGTAGTCTGAAGTCGCGAGGCAAACAGCCGGCGGACCCACTCGCGCCGTCGACCGACGATGAAGCCGTGGTGCAGCTGCTTCTTTAGGTCGCCTCGCCAATGCGGCGCCGTCTTGAGAAGGCGGACTCGGCGCCGCGCCCCTTGGTGACCGGCGCCGCCAGCTCGGCCATCCCTGACGCCGAAGCGACAAGCGCGCGCGCTGGTGGGTGCGAGGAGCACGGCCTCTGAACACGGCGCTCCTAGATGTCCAAGCGAAGCTGCGGGCCGAAGGCGCCGCCCTTCAGAATCTTTCCAAGGCGCACCCGGCATCGCGATCCGCCGTGCGAGTATGTTTTATTTCCGAATTTTCTTTCGATCTTCTGTGTGGGGGCACGCCAGCGCACCCACTGGGTGTAGTCCCCGAGTTTCGGGTCGGCTGCTGAGCAGGCGGCCCGGAACTTTATTTTCTTACTCCTAAGTCTTTATCTGTGTCTGGAATCCTTGTTACAGGAGTATCACAACCTCCGCACTACCGCCTTCAACCGCAACGTCGAAGAGCTGAACAAGCGGGCTGACTGGCGGAGCCAAGCTGAGTTTTCTTCTTGGCGGCGCTTGCGCTGGGCTGTAGTCCCGAGATTCGGGCCGATCGCTGTGATCGGGCGGATCTTCTGGCGACCTTCTTATCGGCGACTTAGCGTCCTTCTTTTTTATTCTTGAGAATCCAACGCCGCTCTGCGGGATCAGCTGGTACGGCCAAGACCGCCTGGCGCCAAAGAGGAGGAGTGCGGCAAGCTCGCCCTTGAGCGCGACCTGGCCACGCAGTTGGCGGAGCAGAGGAGCTGCCTGGCGGCGCTGGCTGAGGCGGAGAAGAAAGAGGCCGCCCTCTGGCCGAATTCGAGAGCGGCGCCCACTGGACCGACAAAGAGGCGCCCGACCTCCGGCTTCCATGAGATTGAAGATATCGTTGATGGTAAGTTTGCTTTACTTTCTCTTTTGGGTTGCCGACTATGGGTTAAGCGGCTCCTGTTTTTCTAACTTGCTTTTTCTTCTTCTTCGTGACACTTCTTCACTTTGGGTCGACCTTGGCGGCCAATCAGGCCATCGAGGCCGAACGCGAGGCGCGAAGGGCGGGTGGCGCCGAGATTGCAGCCAACGCCCCTCGGACCCTTGACGAGGAGCTCCTGAGCATTGAGGCTCGTCTGCGGCCGGCACATCGGATGCTACGCCGTCTTCCGCGTGTTGGGGCCCAGGCGATTGCTGCCCTGTGGCCGGACGTGCCGATTCTGCGCACTCCCAGCCGGACCGCCGACTGGCTGGAGATCGCGGCTGGGCGTCTCGAGGCTTGGAAGGGCTCCGTGGCTCGGGCTGGAGCTTGCCGAGCCTCGAGTTAAATCAAGGCGTGGTATCCAGTGGCTCGACCTGACCGGCTGGCCGCGTTCGCCGAAGCCCAGCGGAGGCTGCAGGCCACGGAGGGCGCCCTCGTCGAGTGTGGGCGGCGATCGCCGACTACGGACACTGATGTCTTCGTCCCGAGCGGGCTGAAAGGCGGTGGGAGGCACCGCCCGGAGTGGTTCGGGATGAACCCGGACTACTGGCGAGGACTTCGGCGGAGGTGATCGACTCCAAAGACCGAGGATGAGGATGAGGCGGAGGACGGAGACGGCATGGAGGCGTCAGAAGACGGAGCGGGCGGCCAGCCTCAGCTCGACCGCGCCTCCAGCAACAAGCCGCGCCCCTATGAGCCAGCCGCTGCCAGAGACGATCAAACTGAGACTGCCCAGCCGCCCGGCGCTGACGCCGCTCCGCCTCCGGCCTTCCAACCCCATCCGCTGCTTCTTAGGCCGCTGCCTTGGCTTTATTTTATCTGCTTGTTAGTCTTTCGAAAGAACTTTGTTAATTCGCACAATTCCACCCGCGGGGTGTATTCTGGACCTCTGTTCGAGGATCCGGCCAAGGGCCTAAGTTTGGGTAAATATTGTTCTAATTTCATGTTTCCTTGCTCAGTGCTCTTGTGGCTTTTCCCTTGCCGCCTTCCCTTAGATGCCGCCTTGCCCGTCGGGCAGCCGCTCTGCGGATTGCCGTCTAGGTCGAGTGCTTGGCTACTTTGAGACGGCAAGTACTTGGCCATTTTAGAGTCGTGTGAGCAAGTTGGGTAGAAAACGGCAAGCCGGCTTCTTAAGAGTCGGTTTCACGAAACGGGCTGGGAGCCGATTTAAACTATATTTATGCTTTGGGTCCTTAGCCATTTTTTTCGTGGGCGCCTGTTCTACCTCACTCCTGCCCGTAAACAGTCGCTCATGAGGCTGCGGCTTCTGACAGGAGACGGCTTGGGCACCGCACGCTACTTGTCTGACTTCAGGAAGCACTTCATAGTTCAAAGGCGGCGAGTCCCCGGGCCGACTAGTCGAGCCCGGTGCCAAACAGCATAATCAAAGGGTAACATACTCAAAGGCATAATTCTTATCATCTGAGATAACAAAGAGGGCAGTCCCCGAGCTCGTCTCGGGGGGCCCGGAGTCTTGGTATTTCAAACACAAAAGGGTGGCGTGGTACATACTGCATAGAGCCGGTGTATTTGGGTGTGTTTCGGGGGAGTGTGAATCCTCGGGGGAAGGGCTCGTCGCGATGCGAGGTCTGAAACAAGGAGGGTCCAACTCATCTTCTTCTTCTAGCGCTAGGGATCGGTGGAGTCGCTCGATCCGGTGGCGGGCGTCATTCTCTCTGACTCCCTCTCGGCGGCCAAGGCGGCCGCCGAGAGTCGGATGCTTGACGGGTGGCGGGGACACTCGCCTTTCTCTGCGGGGAGGCGGAGGCTGATAGTCGTCCTGCCGCTCCACTGCCCTGGGGCGGCCGTCCTCGTCGCGTTCGATGGAGATGTGAGTCCGGCTATGGCTGGCAGCCGGATCCTGGTTCTTTCTTCTGCGGACGCCGCCAGTCGGCGTCCGAGATGTCGCGCCTTGATCTCGGCGAGGAGGCAAGTCGCCGTGTTGTCGTCGTGGCGCCTCCGCGGCGGCGATCGGCTTCGTCTTCGCGGCGGCGCGTAGGAGCTCGGACTCGCTCCATCATCGGCGGCGCCTCGCCCTCGAAGTTATCCAGCTCGTCGCCGCAGCTTTGGGCAGCGTGAATGTTCTCGCTGGCGTGGCGTACAGGGCGACCAGCCCCAAACAGATTTGGCGAGGGCAGCGCCACTTGCCGGACCGCGCTTAGGCGGTTAGGCCCGGGCCGGAGCCGTGCAAGCCGCCCTGGCGCAATCCATCTCGCTACCGATAGGCTTCCGACAAGCGTCTCATGCTTGCCAGCTTCCGTGCGCCCTCGAGGAGCTGAAGGCGGCGCGCCTCCAGCGTTTCGGTGTCGGCGTCCTCCGGAATGGAGGCGGTCAGGTCTTGCAGAACAGTGTCGAGAGGGTCACGAGCCACCTCGCCGGAGGGCTCGCCGTGACTGATGGCGACGGTAATTACGTGGCGGTGCTCCCGCCGCTCCGCCAGGGAGAGGCTCGTCGTAGACAACCACGTTGGTGGGGAGCAGCGTCGGCGGCAGCGGTGTCGGAATCGACCGGCATCGGGTCGGTGGAGCCCTACGGACTCCAGTCGGCGGCAGGCTCGCCCGTCGACGTGGAGCTGCTCGAGGAGGCCCGCGAGGAGGCTTCCGGGAGCCGTCCGTGCCTCCGTCCGGACGCAGGCTCGTCGGAGGCGAACCTCGCCGACAAGTTCGGCGAGGCAACTTCGCCGCGAGCAGCCTCGGCGCCATGCAAGGCGTCGGCGTAAACTCCATCTGGCGCAGCCGGGCTGGCTGCGCCGCCATGGAGGAAGAGGGTTCCCGTCCGAGGCAGGTCTCAGACGACGGTGCACCAGGCCCCACGGTGGGCGCCAAATGTCGGGGTTGGTGCGACATATGCCAAAGGATGGCTTATCATGGAGGCGAGTAGAACGCCACCGGTGCCTGGAAGCAGGATGAGGCGAAGACATGCACGCCGGCGAATCTTACCCAGCTTCAGGGCTCTCCGAGGAGATAACACCCCTACTGCTGCTCTGCGGGGTCCCCGCATGATCACTATGGCAAAATGGGTACAAGGGGCTCCTTGAGCTGTTCGGGGTGAGGAAGGAGAAGGGCTCGGCTTGCTCTTCTCTCCCTCTATGTGTGTGTCCAAAACTACTAGCTTCCAACCCTTTGCATGGGTGCCCTGGGGGGTTTATATAGGCCTACCCGGGGTACAACTGTGATATCTGACTGGTTGTGGGTCCAAGCCGTCAGTCTCTAAGTCGCGTCTTCTCCGCCGACTCACGGGGCCCGCCGACTAGTGGGCCCTGCCGCCGACGGCCAAAGCATGGGGTCGACAGCCCTTGTCCGTGGCGGGTCTTGCCGGCTGCAGATCACTGTAGCCGTGCTTCTAATGACGCGAGCTTGGTCGTGAGGTTATGGCAACAGTGCCGCCGCCTGGCGGGCGATCACTGTTGCCATTCCCTGTCTTGTCTGGTAAATGGCGCATGGATCCCGCGGAAGGAGCCGGCCGACTCCCGGAGGCCGACTCCATCGGGTCCGTCTTTGGGGTGCTCTCGCCGTCTTCGGTACTCCCGCCGACAAAGTGGTCCTGCCGTCTTGGGTCATACAGACAGCTAACGTGGGTACAGGAATCGCCACGGTCTTTGATGTCGAAGTCGGCATGGCAGCTGGCGCGCCAAGACGGAGATCTCCGTCGGTCTGGCGCCATAGCCATACCTGCCCTTTATGGAATTTGGGCGGGGATGGGCTGCGAGGCGGCTTTAGCCCATAGTCGCCAGGGCATGAGGTGGTGGAGGTCGCGGGCCGACTCCTTGTAGCCGGCCTCGGCTGGAGGTCGGGCTTGGAGTCGGCTTGTCTCAAGGCGGCCCACAGGACTCGGCCCAGAGGGGCAGTCGACCGGCTTTGTTGTCGACTATCTGAAGGCGGCTCTTCGTCTTGGGGTCTTGAGGGGCGCAGCCTGCCCCGATGTTTTGAAAGGTTCAGGGGCTCGGGTCTGCCTACCCGTAGTCCATTACTCCGACATAATCCACACCAGACCCCCATCCTCCTCCTCCTTCCACATCCCACATGCCCGACCGCCAGCGCGACACCTTCCACCCAAATCACCGACCCCACCACCAAATAAGCGCCGCCCTAAGCCATAGTGCACAAAGTATAGCCAGGATTTCAAGGAGCATTTGGCAGCAGAGAAGCAAATCGCGGCCGCACGCACGAATGAGGTCGCGATGGCTACCATTCGTGCCGACCCCCAAATCTTGGAGGAGCACCTTGCCATTTGCTAGCTATGCCAGCTAAGCATGCTCGGTTTACCCGCTATGCAGTTGCTCCTGCCTTTCCTTCACAAATTCTAGTGAATTGTTCTATCTAATTTTACCATGCAATATGTTGCTCTAGTGTATATGTTCTATATGTCGTGTATTGTGGTGCTCACTTATTAACTATTTTGTTAATTAGTTATCGTCTTCAGTTAGCTGTTTGGTTCAATTCTGCAAATGTGATGTTCAATTCTTCAGGCTGCATTTTGTATTCTGCAAATACATGAGAAACGAATACAATTGCTATATTCCCAAGTTGTCAATCATGCTTGGTTTGGTTATACATTGTGCAATGTGGTGCTCAGTTAACGTTTGGTGCATTTGTGTTGTGGTGTTTAGTTAACTGTTTGGTTCAATTCTGCAATGCAATGTTCAATAGTTGTGGGTGCATTCTGTTATTGTATACCATGTGAGGAATAAATTGAATTTGGCTGTAGTAAATACATTAGAAACAAATACAATTGCTATATTTCCAAGTTGTTAAGCATGCTTGGTTTGGTTCACTGTCTGATCTTCTATTGGGAGTATATTATATTGTGCAATGTGGTGCTCAGTTAATGTTTGGTTCATTTGTTGTGGTGTTTAGTTAACTGCTTGGTTCAATTCTGCAATGCGATGTCCAATTGTCGTGGGTAGAATTTTGTATTGTTGGGCATGTGAGGAATAAATCGAATTTTGCTGCACTTAATACAAGAGAAACATATACAAGTGTTATATTTCCTAGTTCTTAATCATGCTTGGTTTGGATAAATGCGTTTTCCATGTGGCTTGAATTAATCTGATGAATCTGCAATGTGCTTATTTTTCATCAACATATTTTACTGATAGCATGCGAACCCTTACTTAACCCGATGACTAATTACTTGATATGTGTTGCAGGGAAACAATAGGAACCACTGAGGTTTACAATCGAGGTTAGCACGTGTATGGTCCGTTGTCTAATAGCACATTATTGTGCAATTGCAGGAACCATTCTAATATTTAGGTTTTTAACAATTTGGTCTTGCACATGTAGGTCCTTACATCCGGAGGTTTTGACCCACTGTTTGACCCTTTTTGCATATGGGGAAATGAGTTGTCCATGAATATCAATCAAGTCAAGAAACTCAGAAAGATTGTTAGGATAAAGAAATTAGCAACAAAAAACAACAAGATATTTGTGTGCACAATGAAGAAGACATCAGTTCACTACAAGATGGTACTAACTATTGTACCTTGCCTTTTTTTATTCCTTTGCCCCATTTCCAATATAGAGAAGATATTTATGCACATCCTTGTTTTCGGGCCTTTCCAAAGCAGTTCACTGATGATTACCTCTCAAACCACCTCTATGGTCAGGAGGCAAGGAAGGTTTTCATACAACACCCACGATTCAATAGTGAAGTGTTCCTGAAGACGACGAAGGACGGACGGTCAATCATCCACATGCACTAGCCTAAAGTTGCAAATACCTTCAACATGAATGAAGGCTCAATATTCGTCTTACGCTTTAGCAGTTTTCTAGATGAGATGCATTTGTCTATATACCGTCTATGATGCTAATTTTGAAAGGTTCTACATGTTGCATGTGAAACTTTGTGCTGGTGCAGTTGTGTAATGGGGTAGCTGAATGCTGAAGTTGTATCATGTTGTACTATGATGTATTTCAATTGTGAAATCCTGCTTCCTTAATATAGAAATGAAATATATTATGTGCTTAATATTAATGTCAATTAGATTAATAAATGGATTATTAATAATAGGGCAATTAGCCTGCTAGCCCGGGCGGCCGACCAGGAATCTAACCCAAGATCGACGAAGAAGAAGAAGAACTCCAAGACAAGTAAACAATTTTCTTCTAGACTCGACAACGGCCAACTACGATCAATCGAGGGGGCTCCTATGGTCGGTCGAGGCTCTGATACCAACTTGTCACGCCCAATATGCGAACCTATCCAAGAGGAACTCAAAGGTCCCACCAAGGATAGAGCCGCATATTGAAACGCTTTTGCAAGGTGGATATCATTACATCATACCATTACATAATAGCTTGGGATACATACAAAGGGCATAAAAATGCCACAAGAATACATCAAAACATCATACATGAGAACAACATCCGACTACGGATGGAAAACAAACAGAAGCTCAAACGACAAACAACCCTGCTAGCCCAGGCTGCTGACCAGGAACCTAACCCAAGATCGATGAAGAAGAAGAAGAACTCCAAGACAAGTAAACATCGCTCTCACATCATGATCATCCGCATTACCTACACCTGCAACTGTTGTAGTAGTCTGTGAGCCACGAGGACTCAACAATCCCAGGTATCAAGACTAGCAAAGCTTAATGGGTAGGAAAGGGGTAAGTGGTGAGATTGCAGCAAGCGGCTAAGCATAGTATGGTGGCTAACTTACGAGTACAAGAGTAAGATGAGAAACTACGCAAACGGTCACAAACTAGTAATGATCAATAAGTGATTCTGAACTACTTACGTACAAACATAACCCAACCATGTTCTCCTCCCGAACCTCGTCGAAAAGAGACAGTCACGGTTACGCACGTGGTTGGTGTATTTTAATTCGGATCTGGAATCAAGTTCTCTACAACCGAATATTAACAAATTCTCATCTGCCACATAACCGCGGGCACAGAAAGTTTAAACCCTGCAGGGGTGTCCCAACTTAGCCCATGACAAGCTCACGATCCGCGGAGACAATCCTCCATCGCGGGACTTCCGATCAAACTCGGGATCCCGGTGCAAAAGACATTTCGACAATGGTAAAACAAAACTAGCAAGACCGCACGATGTGCCGACAAATCCCGATAGGAGCCGCATGTATCTCGTTATCAGGGCACACCAGAGGAGCGAAGCGTACGGGAACCAAATACCCCAAGTTGCCTAGGGGCGGTCCCGCACGGTGCTCTAGTTTGGACCAACACTCATAGGAGCACTGGCCCGGGGGGTTGATTAATTATCCTCGGGTGCTAGCCGGTCCCTATGCAAGTTTTAGTTGTTATTAGGCAAATTGTAAAACCAATGTTGGGCCTTGCTGGAAGAGTTTTATTCAAAGCGAACTGTCAAGAGGGGCCCATAAACCCTCATCGTGTTAGGGATGCAAAATCAAGGAACATAACACCGGTATGACGAAAACTGGGGCGGCAAGAGTGGAACAAAACACCAGGCAAAAGGCCGAGCCTTCCACTCTTTACCAAGTATATATGCGCATTAAATAAATAAGAGATATTGTGATATCCCAAGATATCCATGACATCCATGTCCCAACATGGAACAACCTGCAACTGCACCTGTAAAAGGTTAGAGGCTATCATAGCAGTTTGGGGGGATTGATAAACAAGTGGTAGGTAGCGCGACATAGCGATAGCATTGAGACAAATAGCATAGCAAAGATAGTAGTGAGATCTAGGGTAACGGTCATCTTGCCTGAAATCTAGCTAGGAAGAAGATCGAGTCCATGAAGTAGACGAAGCCACGTAGATGAACCAAGCATAGTCAAACGAATCCTCACGATCACAACGAAATGGGAACTATCGAGACGGCGCACAACCGGAAATAAGCAAACAACATGGTAAACACATAACATGACATGATGCTCAACCAAGTATGATGCATGACAAGGCTACATGAAGCTACTCATGGCAAGAGATGATGCATACAAGGACAACACATCAAGGCAAGTTTAAATGAGGCCGGAATCAACATACAACAATTCCAGAAACTCCCCATATGCAAATTTCAAAATTGGTACTGATCTGAACAAAACATTATGTTAAAGTTGTTAAACATCAAGTTCAGGTGCACCAAGATTATCTACGCGTCTTTCTAGTCAAGTTACATATAAAGTTCATTTAATTCAGAGCTACAGCCTAGAAGATATGAGCAAGACAAGTTAAACATGACACTGAAGCAAATGCAAGCAAAACACAATCACAAACACTCCAAAACATCAATGCAACAAGTTAACACGAAGCTACATGCAAAACTAAGCAAGTTTCAAGTAGAGCATGATCAAAACGGAGCAACGGATCAACACATACACACAAAGCAAGTTTAAGACACAATCTACCCAAAACAGCAAGTAGGCACTTTGCAATCATCAGAACAACATGCTACATGAATCATATGGCCACAAACTTGATATGCACCTAAAGTACAGACGACATAATTCAAATATCATCAAGGTTCAGGTTTATAGGAATCAAGATTAAACAAATATGATCAATGCAAAAAGCAACTTATAACACAGATTATGACTTGTTGAAAAACAGGGCATACAAGTGATCAGGAATAACATGTTGACATGTTGGAGGCAAGAAACGATTATGTTATAGTGCAAGATCATAGCAACCAAAAGCATGGCATTAAAGTACATGTTATACATGGCAAAACATGATTACTAAGCATCTCCATATAACCACTAGATAAATGGCATTCATCAAGACTAGATTACAAGTTATAACAGATTCCCAGAGTGAAAAACAGAGTATGGCAGAAAACAGATTCATGATCTCCAAGCAGTATAGGCCCAAGATCTTTTACTCCCACACTTTTCAGTCTGAAACCTTTAACCCTTTGCTCTGTTGGATATGGAAATCTTCTTGTACTCTCAAGATTAAGGTATTTGCTTGGATGCTCATCATCGACAAGCTGAATACAAAGGATATGGTGGAAAGAAGGCATTGGCACATGAAGGATGGTGTGCACTGTAGACTCTGCCCCTTGCAGGTTCGAGAGACCAGGGATCATCTTTTCTTTAACTGCAACTTCAGTGTTAGAGTCTGGGATTATTTATAGATTGATTGGCCTACTGGAGACTCTATGTGTGATTTGGTTATTCAGGCTAGGAATGGTTTTGATAAGCCTTTTTTCTCTGAAGTGGTGTTCACTGCATGTTGGAAATGCCAAAGTTTTCAGAAATGAGAGGGCCAGATTTAGTAAATGGCGAGGTGCTTTTAGGAATGATGTCTCTTTGTTGCAATATAGGATTAAATCTGCCTACAAGGATGATCTTCTCAAGTGGATCTCTTTCCTTCCCCCTTAAGGCTTAGTGTAGTAAGGCTTTTCTGCCCCCCCTCTCTCTTTAGTCTAATTTCTTTTCTAGATTACCCCTTGTAATCAGTTTGTTGTATTTGTTCCTTCTGATTAATAAAGTTTTGCTATGCTGTGGGGTTTGCCCCACAGTCCCCAGTCAAAAAAAAAAGAATTCAAATGATAACAGATTCACAAACTTGTTGGAATTTAGTGAACATGGCCAAAACAGCGACAAGTAGACATGTTTGCCAGCTTGGTTATCTCAACATAAAGAATATCATGGCAAGGGAATGTAACCAACAGCAAGAAGGCATATTTGTGAAACTACTCATGGCAAGAACATGGTCATAGGATGCATAAAACACTAGCTATTCACATAGCAAAACTGAACTTACTGTTAACAGGCTGACAACAACATCATTTAGCTATTTTAAAGCACGATAACAACACGCTAACGCAAGACATAATTGCAAACAAGGGCATGGGTGGATATAGCATAACAAGATATACAAAACATCCTTACTGAGTATCTCCCAAATATGCATGAATTCACTTGTAGCATCGAGTTAACATGGAAACATAATATAGCGAGTTCGATACAGAAATCAACATCGAAATCAGCAACAGCAAGTACCCTACTATGCTTGCTTGTGCTAGTCACCACGGAACAAATAAGAAATATATGGATTGCACTAATGTAAAGATGGCATGAATATGCTCCTAAAACATGTTGACATAATGCTCAAAAGATAAACACACAAAATGCTATGAAAAAGACAAATCAACAAGTTATGTTAATCTCCAGCAGATAACATCATTTAGCACTTCTACAACGAGGATTAAGGCATCAAGCTGAATAGTAACGTGCACGCAAATTACACTACCGTGTAGAGCATTCAGAGGCGAACATTTTCACATATCATGCATGAAAAAGGAGCAACATGCACGAAGTTATGAAATGAAGAAGATGCACACATAACATAGCAGATCTGGACTTGGTGGAAAAAAAACCTCGGGAAAAGTGGACGGGGAGGTGCGGGGACGACGAGATCCGGGACGGACCGAGCATTCGAATCGGGGGACTGGTGGATCTGGTGCACCCGACCAGATCTGGCGACGGCGACGCTCCGGCGAGGGGCGCAGCGGGCAGAGGTCGCTGGTGCGGGGTGGCGCGACTGGCGCGAGCGAGGTCCGCAGACGGGCGGCGGCGGCCGGGCGAGTGCGGGTGACGCGGGCGGCAATGGCGATGCAGCAGCGTTGGTTCGTGGCGGCGCGAGGCGGTGACGGCGGCCGGCGACGGCAGGCGCGGGCGGCGGAGAGGCACGGCCCGATTCGGGCCCGGGGCAGGCCGCATCTGGGCTCCCTTGGGCTGGCGGCGGCGGGGGTGACGTGGGAGCTCCCAATTGGGCGAAGGGCGGCGGCGGTCACGTCCGGCCTCGGTGGACGCGTCCGGCGGCGGAGGGAGAGGGGGAGACTAGGGTTTTGCCCGAAAATGGATGGAGGGGGTGCCTTTTTATAAGTAGAGGGAGCTAGGTGAGGGCTATTGATGTGCGGTTTTAGCCCACACGACCGTGACCAAAGACGGAGAGCATGGAGGGGGTGTAGATGGGCTAGTGGGCTAGAGGTGGAGCCTGGTCTTGGCGCTCGCGCACCACCACCGCGGGCGGCACGTGGTCTTGATGTGGCGATGCTGGGAGCACACGCGCATCTTCTTGCGGCCGGTGCACCACCTGGCATCTTGCCTCGTCACGCGGGCGCCCTGCTCTGTGGATCGTGCCGAGGAGCCTCCCGCCTTGGCTCGATGATGGCGTCCTGCTGGGAGGTGGAAGAGGTGCTCCGTTAGCTACGTCACCCGCGGCAAGTGGTGGGTGAGGTAGCGAGTGAGATGGTGCAGGAGACTCTCCAGCAGTGCTGATGAGCTCGGTGATGCGGTCCAGCCAGTCCTCATAGAGGTCATCGACCGGGCGTTAGCACAGAAGCTCGCGTGCCATGAGCAGTGTAGCCTGCGCATTCGCCGGACCACGAAGAGCATGGGAAGACGAAGCAGCCGGAGTCAGCGACGGGGTGGCAGTGCGCCCGTCTCGCCACACAGAAGGATGCAACGATGAAGCCTGCTGCTCATGACCCGCGCGGCCGGTGGCGGTGCTCGCCACTGGCGATGGGGACTGGCGAGGGCGATCGCCGTCACCGGTCTTTGTCGGCGACGAGGGTGGCGGGGCGGCTCGGCGCCAAGACGAGCTCGACGAAGGCCGCCATGGGAGCGGCGGAGCGGTGGCAAATCGACCGGCGGAAGAGAGGCTCCGATGCACCCCCACCTGGAACACCAAATGTTGGATTTCGGGCTCTGCAAACCTTGGATAGATTCAAACTCTAGGGTGCGTGCAAAGAACTCAACCTCCCCAGTCCGCCAACCCGTTGATCCCACGGCCTAGCTCGACGAACTAAAAGTAAAGAGGACACAAAAGTTTACCCAGGTTTGGGCTACCTTGCGGTGTAAAACCCTACTACTGCTTTGTGGTGGATTGGCCTCGAGGTGGGCTGAGCATGAACTAGTACAGTGGAAGAACGACCTCAGGAGGTGTGTTCTTGAGCTGGTGGGGGAGAGGATGATCTGAATCATCCGGCATCGGTCCGTCTGATCCGACCTCCTCTATGGTGGTGGCTAGGCCCTATTTGTGGCCTTGGTTCTCTTCCCAAATGAAGGCAGGAAGGGATCCCACAACGGCCAAATTCGAAGGGAGACAACAAGTACATGTTATCCTGACAAAAGTAGTCTTCGCCTGCAAAAAGCCTCTGGTCGTGACGCCGTGGTGGGCTCGGTGATGACCTCCATCCTGCCGTTCGGGTGGTCTTGGTTTTGTTGCATGGGAATGGAAACCTTTGGCTGATTCCTCTGGACACCGTGCCTGCGCTGGCCTCCTTAGCACCAAAGAGGAAACTGTTGTCCTGCGCCCGCTGGCGCCTGCATGGCCTTGGTCGTCACGGCTTATGTTATCTGAACCTCACGAGGTGAGTCTTGCATAGAAATCTCCGCTCCTCATGAGCCAGCCTGAGGAGGCCGTTCCTTCTGGAGGTCTTGGTGTCGTCCGCCTCGCGAGGCTTGGCCCCTCATGAGGGTCTTGAGTTGTTGATGCTGAAGGTGGGCTGTACCAGGCCATCGATGCAGCCACACCGTGGGCCACAGGAAGGCAAGTCTGGGTACCCCGGGTCCCAGAACACCGACAAGCTCCTTCTTCAGTTCCTCACAACTTTGGTTGAAAGCAGCCACAGATTCCTCCACCTCCTGCTCGCGCTCGATCTGGAGCTTTCTCAAGTCACCCATCAGTTCCTCGACAACCGATGTCAGAGTCATCCCAGAGGCACTGCTCTGCTCATGCAGCATCCTCCAGCCGACGGCCTCCTCCTCATTCTCGGCGAGCGCCTTGAGGAGCTTCATATTATCACCCATGAGTTGCTCGACGAGGCCGGTCGCCTTCCGAACTGAGGCATCACTGATCTCGAGCAACTTCATCAAGCTATCGACTAGCTCCTGCTTCTTAATGAGGCCAGCGAGAATGTCGTCATCACTGGCCAAGGACTTCAGCAACGGCAACTCATCGCGATCGCCAACATGGCGAGTGCGCTTGTGAGAGCCGTCGCGTGCCGGTGAGCGCTCGTTCGAGGGCTCCGCGGCACGCCAGGACAACTCTACTGCGGCTGCCGCGTGGTGGCGGGACCTCTCTAGTGCTTCCACGGCCTTGGTCTTTGCTCCCTGGTTATATGTCTGCCCGAAACTCCTCCTACTGGTCATGGCGGAACGACTTGACAGGAAAGACCAGTTTTGCGGGTGATGAGGAGAGGAACTCTGAAGTAATTTTCGAGTGGGTAGTTTTTATATGCCGGTGCTAAATGTGAACACATATTGGTTTGATCGGGTGTGAACAAATTTTCAATTACTTATTGCGTTGTAATCTGCAATGTGACGAGAAACAAGGTCAAAATTTATTGATGGTTCTGGGCCTACAAAGCCCGTAAATAGTTCTTATGGATCAACTGTATGCCACGCATCGGAAGGCCAAAAAGGTCCCCGGATGGCGTACGTGGGCCCGCGTTGTCGGATGTATGTGTACATGTCTGCCCACTATAACACATGGTCAAGATACCACCATCGTGTCCGATGGATGCGCCGTCGCGCCTCCCACCGGGAGCTAGAAGGTTGACCACATGGTTGCTTGCCGTTGAGATGGTCGTTACGCACTCTGTTCGTCGTTGAGGCGACCGCGGTGCACTCTGCTCGCGTCCGTCCGCGTGTTTTGCTCGCCGTTGAGGCGACTGCGACGCGCTCCGCTCTGGCGTCCCTGCGCGCGCTCTGCTTGCCATTGAGGCAAATTAACAATGGCAACGGTTAATAATTGTCTTACATATTCAGGATAATTTAGAATGCCACATGCGGCATGATACGTCTCCAACGTATCTATAATTTTTGATTGCTCCATGCTGCTTTATCTACTGTTTTGGACTATATTGGGCTTTATGTTCCATTTTTATATTATTTTTGGGACTAACCTATTAACCGGAGGCCCGGCCCAGAATTGCTGCCTTTTGCCTATTTCAGTGTTTCGAAGAAACGGAATATCAAATGGAGTCCAAACGGAATGAAACCTTCGGAAACGTGATCTTCTCACCGAACGTGATCCAGGAGACTTGGACCCTACTCCAAGAGGTAACAAAGGCGGTCACGAGGGTGGGGGGCGCGCCCCCTGCCTCGTGGGCCCCCTGCCTCATGGGCCCCCTGTTGCTCCACCGACGTACTCTTTCCTCCTATATATACCTATGTACCCCCAAACGATCAGAACAGGAGGCAAAAACCTAATTCCACCGCCGCAACTTCCTGTATCCACGAGATCCCATCTTGGGCCTGTTCTGGAGCTCCGCCGGAGGGGGCATCCACCATGGAGGGCTTCTACATCAACGCCATAGACTCTCCGATGAAGTGTGAGTAGTTTACTTCAGACCTTCGGGTCCATAGCTAGTAGCTAGATGGCTTCTTCTCTCTTTTTGGATCTCAATACAATGTTCTCCCCCTCTCGTGGAGATCTATTTGATGTAATCTTCTTTTGCAGTGTGTTTGTTGAGACCGATGAATTGTGGGTTTATGATCCAGCTTATCTATGAATAATATTTGAATCTTCTCTGAATTCTTTTATGTATGATTGAGTTATCTTTGCAAGTCTCTTGAATTATCCGTTTGGTTTGGCCAACTAGATTGGTAGTTCTTGCAATGGGAGAAGTGCATGGCTTTGGGTTCAATCTCATGTGTCCTTACCCAAAGGATGTAAAGGGTGCAAGGCACGTATTGTATTGTTGCCATCGAGGATAACAAGATGGGGTATTTATCATATTGCATGAATTTATTCCTCTACATCATGTCATCTTGCTTAAGGCGTTACTCTGTTTTTAACTTAATACTCCAGATGCATGCTGGATAGCGGTCGATGAGTGGAGTAATAGTAGTAGATGCAGAATCGTTTCGGTCAACTTGTCACGGACGTGATGCCTATATACATGATCATACCTAGATAAACTCATAAATATGCTCAATTTTGTCAATTGCTCAACAGTAATTTGTTCACCCATTGTAGAATACTTATGCTCTTGAGAGAAACCACTAGTTAAACCTATGGCCCCCAGGTCTATTCTCATCATATCAATCTCCATCACTTTATTACTTGCTTTGTCTTTACTTTGCCTTTTACTTTTCACTTTGCATCTATATACCAAAAATACCAAAAATATTATCTATCATATCTATCAGATCTCACTCTCGTAAGTCACTGTGAAGGGATTGACAACCCCTAATCACGTTGGTTGTGAGTAGCTATCGTTTTGTGCAGGTACGAGGGACTTGTGCATGGCCTCCTACTGGATTGATACCTTGGTTCTCAAAAGCCGAGGGAAATACTTACGCTACTTTACTGCATCACCCTTTCCTCTTCAAGGGAAAACCAACGCAGTGCTCAAGAGGTAGCAAGAAGGATTACTGGTGCCGTTGCCGGGGAGTCTACGCAAAAGTCAACGTACCAAGTACCCATCACAATCCCTATCTCTCGCATTACATTATTTGCCATTTGCCTCTCGCTTTCCTCTCCCCCACTTCACCCTTGCCGTTTTATTCGCCCTCTCTTCCCAATCTCCTCCTCTTTTCCCGTTGCCTTTTCCTCGTCCGTTTGTTTGCTCGTGTGTTAGTTTGCTTGCTTGTCGTTATGTCTGAAATTGGGGAAATTATTGCCTATATGGGCGATAATAATATCACAGAAAATTCTGAAGCTCCTGCTGAAGAATCCCCTACCTATCATACAAAAAGATTTCGAATCGGTAGTGGTAATATTATTGGAAAATGAGTTATTCAAGATTTCTTTACTTGAGCCGGTGCTTTACCCTCTATGGGTGGTTCTATTCTCCATAGAACTAGTAGCCTTGCGGACGCTATTGCCATGCTTATCGTTGAACTTGAAAGGCAATTTATGCATATGCACCCTTCTATACAAAGAATTTTCCTAGAATTTTCTAACATTGAACACTTCTCTGTTAAGCGTGCCGCTACTATATTTTTGGCTCATGAATTCAGATTTATAATAAAAGAAGCCAAATAAATCTTTGTGCATTATAGGGTGGACACTGGCCGTCCTCCCATAGAGTCTATCCTCTTTGATCAAGAAGAAATAATGTGTTTTCAATCTATCGACTATGTTGCTTTCAATGAAAATCTTAGAAAAAAGGTGCCTACCAATATTTTAATTGATAGAATCTCTGAAATTAATGATGATTTGGCTATTCGAAATAATGAGCTAGGATGCTCTCTTGAGTATAGGCTCACCAAGTTCTGTCAAAAGAATGCTTATAATGATGAATTCGTTGTGCAATACGAAGGGCCAAAAGAGGAACCTATACCTCCTAAAATTGATCTTCGGGACTTTTGTCCTATTAAATTTAGCCCTTTTGATTACTTTTGCTTGCCTCAAAGAAAATTTTCTGCCGAACGTAGAGAATATGAAATGAGTTTCACCGATCTATCTTATTACTACGGCACTACCTAGAACTATCCTTGCTTTTATGCCTAGCTAGGGGCGTTAAACGATAGCGCTTGTTGGGAGGCAACCCAATTTTATTTTTAGTTTTTTACTTTTTGCTTCTGTTTAGGAATAAATAATCCATCTAACCTCTGTTTAGATGTGGTTTTATATTTTAATTAGTGTTTGTGCCAAGCTAGACCTATTGGATCTTCTTGGATGATAGTTATTTGATCTTGCTGTAATTTCCAGAAACTTTGTGCTCAGTGCCCGAATTGTTAAAAATCACCAGAACGGGATAAAATACTGATTCCAATTGCTGCTGATCAATAAATAAATTGTCCAGGTCGTCTAACTTTGGTAGAATTTTTTGAGTTCCAGAAGTTTGCGTTAGTTACAGATTACCACATACTGCTCTGTTTTTGACAGATTCTGTTTATCGTGTGTTGTTTGCTTATTTTGATGAATCTATGGCTAGTAAAATAGTGTATGATCCATAGAGAAGTTGGAATTCAGTAGGCTTAACACCAATATAAATAAACAATGAGTTCATTACAGTACCTTATAGTAGTCTTTTGTTTTCTTTCTCTAACGGAGCTCACGAGATTTCTATTGAGTTTTGTGTTGTGAAGTTTTCAAGTTTTGGGTGAATTCTTTTGATGGTTTATGGAACAAGGAGTGGCAAGAGCCTAAGCTTGGGGATGCCCATGGAACCCCCACGATAATCCAAGGACACCAAAAAGTCAAAGCTTGGGGATGCCCCGGAAGGCATCCCCTCTTTCCTCTACTTCCATCGATAATTTACTTGGAGCTATATTTTTATTCACCACATAATATGTGTTTTGCTTGGAGCGTATTTTATTATTTGCGTCTTTGCTTGTTAGTTTACCACAATCATCCTTGCTGTACACACCTTTTGAGAGAGCCATACATGAATTTGAATTTGATAGAATACTCTATGTGCTTCACTTATATCTTTTGAGCTTGATAATTTTGCTCATAGTGCTTCACTTATATCTTTTGAGCGTGATAATTTTTTGCTCTAGTGCTTCACTTAGATCTTTTAGAGCACGGTGGTGGATTTGTTTTAAAGAAACTATTGATCTCTCATGCTTCACTTAGATTATTTTGAGAGTCGTTAATAGCATGGTAATTTGCTTAATGTTAATATACTTGGTATTCAAGATATGTGAAACTTTCTTTTGAGTGCGTTGAATACTAAGATAAGTTTGATGCTTGATAATTGTTTTGAGATATGAAGATGGTGATATTAGAGCCATGCTAGTTGAGTAGTTGTGAATGTAAAGAATGTTTGTGTTGAAGTTTGTGATTCCCGTAGCATGCACGTATGGTGAACCGTTATGTGATGAACTCGGAGCATGATTTATTTATTGATTGTCTTCCTTATGAGTGGCGGTCAGGGACGAGCGATGGTCTTTTCCTACCAATCTATCCCCCTAGGAGCATGCACATAATACTTTTCTTTGATAACTTCTAGATTTTTGCAATAAGTATATGAGTTCTTTATGACTAAGTTGAGTCCATGGATTATACACACTTTTTCCCATCCTTCCACCATTGCTAGCCTCTCTAATACCGCAAGACTTTTCGCGGTATCATACACCCACCATATACCTTCCTCAAAACAGCCACCATACCTACCTATCATGGCATTTCCATAGCCATTCCGAGATATATTGCCATGCAACTTTCCACCGTTCCGTTTATTATGACACGCTCCATCATTGTCATATTGCTAGCATGATCATGTAGTTGACATAGTATTTGTGGCAAAGCAACCGTTCATAACTCTTTCATACATGTCAATCTTGATTCATTGCATATCCCGGTACACCGCCGGAGGCATACATATAGAGTCATATTTTGTTCTAAGAATCGAGTTGTAATTGTTGAGTTGTAAGTAAATAAAAGTGTGATGATCATCATTATTAGAGCATTGTCCCAAGTGAGGAAAGGATGATGGAGACAATGATTCCCCCACAAGTCGAGATGAGACTCCAGATGAAAAATATAAAAAAAGAAAAAAAAAAGAGGCCATAAAAAAGAGAAAAGGCCCAAATAAAAAAATGAGAGAAAAAGAGAGAAGGGACAATGTTACTATCCTTTTACCACACTTGTGCTTCAAAGTAGCACCATGATCTTCATAATAGAGAGTCTCTCATTTTGTCACTTTCATATACTAGTGGGAATTTTTCATTATAGAACTTGGCTTATATATTCCAATGATGGGCTTCCTCAAATGCCCTAGGTCTTCGTGAGCAAGCGAGTTGGATGCACACCCACTTAGTTTCTTTTGTTGAGCTTTCATATACTTATAGCTCTAGTGCATCCGTTGCATGGCAATCCCTACTCACTCACATTGATATCTATTGATGGACATCTCCATAGCCCGTTGATACGCCTAGTTGATGTCAGACTATCTTTCCCTCTTTTTGTCTTCTCCACAACCACCATTTTGTCACATCCCTAGTTCTGATCTGCTCCGGGCTAGCTAGTCATGTGTTGCCTCATGTTTATTTTGCTCTTAATCTTGAAGTGGGGATTGATTCAAACCCTAGCACTAAATGACTTCAAATAAGATCAAATAAAATCATTTTCAATGATCCCAAAATGCCTTTAAAAATGCTCATGATTTACGGTTAAGGTGGAAACCTCTGCCAAAAATGATGGGTATATTTCTAGGACATTTTGGATTTTTGAGTTAATCCATATTGTATTTGAGTTGGAGCAAATAAAAGCTATAAATAATTTTATAGCTCCAGATATTTTGAAAATAATTGTGGGTCACTTGTATATTGCAGAGAGCTCCCACAAATAATTTCAGAATTTATAAAAAAATGGTTTAGTGCCTAAACTAAACTAGAACAGAGAAAGAAAAATAGAAAAGGGAAACAGAAAAAAAGGAGAAAACCCACCTGGGTAGCTTACCTGTAGCAGCAGCCCAGCTGCAGGCCCAGCCCACCAGGGGCAGCACTGTCTTCTTCCTCCTGCCAGGAGGAGAAGCAGCTGCGTGCCCGACGCACAGCCGAGCCGCGCCAGCTCCTGCTTGCCACCTCACAGCGTCTCGACGCTTCCAACCATGCCACGGAGATGCCCTCGTTTCCCTCTGTCTCTCTCCCCTCTCACATCCCCCTCTGGCCCTCTCTCTCTCGCAAGAACAGAGCGCAGCCGAGAGCGCCGACGAGCACCACCGCGTCCACCGCCTCCCACTCAACCTCTCACCGTGCGTGAGAGCTCCGCAATGACGTATTCTACGCCCTTGACTAGCCAACCAACCGGGGACGCGTTGTATCGCCGCCATCGACATCATCTTCAACCTCCCGACACCGGAGATCTACGTCGTCGTTTTGTCGCCTCCAGGCCTCCCCCGAGCACGCTGACCATCCCATCGCCCCCTTTGTGAGTTCACGGACCAAACCCCCCTCCTCCCCGCCTCGATTTCTCGCTGTAGTGGTCGCCCCCTTGAAGACCGAATCGCGCCGCCACACGAGCTCGTCGCCGGCCATGCTTCGGTGACCAGTTGGTCCCGTGCGTGTGCCCGTTGCACTCACAGAAACGCGTAGTACCTCCCTAGCCTGCTACTTGCTCGAACGCAGGCCGTGGCGCCAAATCCGCGAGCACCCGAGCTCCGGCCGCCGCTGACTTCGTTGCCGCCGCCGCTAGAGCCCACCCCCGCGCAAACCGCTACCACCGTTGGATGCGCCGCTCCGCGGGCGTTCCGGCGAGCCCTTCAGCGCTTCGTTTAGCCGCCCGTAGCTCAAACCCGAGCATCTCCGGCGAGCCACCGACGTGCTTTTGGTCGCCGGCGGTGACCGCTGACGTGGTCGCTTAATTAACGCTAATCACCACTAATCCCTCCCAAACAGACGCTGACAGACGGGCCCCACCCGTTAATTAACCACATGGTTATTCCCTATTTAATTTAAGCTAATGACTGTGGCCCCACCGGTCTGTTTGACCTTGCCACCTCAGCGTTGACCGACCCCACTGGTCAGCCTCTGCTGCTGATGCGGTTACACTGACATGCAGGACCCATCTTGGTCAAGGTTGACTGGGTCGGCGCTTTTGACCTCTTGGCCTTGAGGCATGACGCAGATCTTGATGTAGTAATTGACTTTTGGGTTTAAAATAAATTAGGAATTCCAAAAATGCCCCAAACTTCTAAAAATCATAGAAATTCAACCGTAACTCCAAATGAAATAAATTATATTTAAAAAATGATCAGTTAAATCCAATCTATCCATATGTACCATTTTCATGCATGTTAGAACAACTTATAGCTATTGTTTAACACAAATCATATTAGTGGCATTTAAATATCCACATATGGAGTTTGAATTTGAATCTTGGATTCAAACCAACTTCATTTAATCTGGTTGCTAGTTGCATTAGCTCAAACCACAGCATATTGCCATGTCATACTCATGCATCATATTGTTGCATTGCATTGATTGTGTTCTTTCTCTGTTGCGGTGTTTGTCCCTCTCAAGAGCGGCGCATCGACGATGAATTCGATGACACTGATGAAGAGCTATACTATCTTCAGAAGTGCCAGGCAAGCAAAACCCCCTTGTTCATTTCGATACAATCCCACTCTCTCGCTCCTGCTCTCTTTTACTGCATTAGGACAACAACGATTCAACTGTTACATGCTGCGGTAGTTGAACCCCTTTCCTCTGCATGACCTGTCATTGCCATAGTAAATAGATGAAACCCACTAGCATGAGTAGGAGGTATTTGAGCCTGATGTGCCTAATCATTCATGCTTGTTGTCATGCACTGCATCGCTTAGAGTTGAGTCAGTCTGATTCATCGTGATGAATTGGAATGTGGTGAACATGTCCTACTGTGTGAGAGCTAAGTGTGTGAACACGATTTGGTAAAGGTAGCGGTGAGAGGCCATGTAGGAGTACATGGTGGGTTGTCTCATTGCAGCTGTCCTCAGGAACTGAGTCCTGTGTTTGTGATCCATGAACAGTTACTACCACACATTGTAAAGCTTAAGTGCCCCTCTCGACTTATTAATCAACCTGATCTCTGTCCAGGAGTTGGAACTAGTTTCTGGTGTTTGTAGGTAGTGTTAGTAGTCTACCAAGTGGCACCCGTTACAGGTGGTCTTGGGACAGACTAGGCACCATGGCACGGTGTACCAAGCGTAGATCCACCCGTCGAGGTGGGCTTGGGAACCCTGCACAGATCATTTGGGGCCGTGAGGGACACCCCGGCCAGATCTCCTTGCGGATGGTACCCGAATAGGCGATAAACCTGGACTAGAGACTTGTGTGGTTAGTTAGGTCGTGGCCGACTCCCTCGCCAGGCTTCCGCTTGAAGGTTGCCGAGATACACGAGGTGTACATGGTGGTAAGTTGCAAGAGCGTGTGTGAACAAGTACACCCCTGCAGAGTTAACATCGTCTATTCGAATAGCCATGTCCGCGGAAAAGGACTTCTGGGTTGCCTGTGCAGTTCATAGACAAGTGAAAGTGGATACTCTAAAATGCGCAAGATAAGAGTGAGTGCTATGGATGGCGTTCTTGTAGGGAGACGGGAGCGGATCCATAGTGGTGTATTGGTATGGTGAATATGTGGACTCGTAGCGCCACCGAAACAAAGCATTACTTGCGATCGTAGTTCGGGATAGCCACCGAGTCAAAGCTGGCTTGTCAGTAGCCAAACTCCACCACCCCCTTTATTGATACCGATGCATATGTAGTTAGTCCTGATGTAAGTCTTGCTGGGTACATTTGTACTCATGTTTGCCTATTTTATGTTTTGCAGAGAGACGTTAGTCTCGCTAGTAGTTCCGTGTGGACTTCGACGTTTAGCTTGATACCTCAGCTACGATCTTGTGCCCTCGGCCTTTTTCATTTGTAGATGTCTGTTCTCAGACATGTTAAGCTTCCGCATGCGTTTTGACTTGTATGCTCTGAATGTTGGGTCATGAGACCCATGTTCGTAATATCTTGGCTCCTCGGAGCCTAATGAATAAATACTTGAGTCGTAGAGTTATGTTGTGATGCCATGTTGTATTTACACATATCGAGCATATTGTGTGTATGATTGAAATGCTTGGTATGTGTGGGATCCGACAACCTAGTTGTTTATCCTTGGTAGCCTCTCTTATGGGGAAACGTACTCTTGTGCTTCCATGAGTCATAGTAGTCCGCTACAGCCGGTTCACTGTAGTCCTCGCTAGCCCAAAGACTACTGCTCCTAAACACTTGATCGGCGGCATGTGATTCACCTGCTCGTGTGTCTGTCCCTTCGGGGAAATGTCATGCGCTGACATCCGGAGTGCTGCCTAGCCTGCTACAGCCCGGTTCACCGGAGTCCTGTTAGCCCAGTGCTACAGCCCGGATTCGCACGCTGCTGTCCGACATGCTTGATGTTGATTCATGTATGCCTGTCCCCGTAAGTTAGTGACACTTTGGGTTCGCGACTAGTCATGTCGCCCCGGGTTCTCTATCATATGGATGCTAGCGACACTATCATATACATGAGCCAAAAGGCGCAAACGGTCCCGGGCCATGGTAAGGCGACACCCGTGGGAATACCGTGCGTGAGGCCGCAAAGTAATAT